>JAJNMT010000259.1:0-600000 GCA_025685495.1 Huntiella abstrusa | reverse complement strand
CAACAACGCTCGCTCACGTAAGCGGGATCAAGTTCCAAAGACAATTCGCGTTGATGCATCTGTAGAGGCGACCCCGGAGCCAACAACTGTTGCAATCATTGCTGAAGATGTTGATGTTGTAGAGCCCGAAACCGCTTCGAATCCACCATCACGTAATTCTATTGAACGCGAAGGATCACAGGAGAGAAGTTCTCTTCCGCCAGCGACCGTTTCCCAAGAAGATGAGAACTCGAGACCCTCAAGACGAGCTAGATCGGCTGTTAGTTATGCGGAGCCGAGCTTAAGGGACAAGATGCGGCGGCCGACAAAGGCCCTGTTCGACGCTGTTGCTGGAGAGGGCAAGTATATGCGTCGGGTGTCCGCCTCTAACCAAGACGGTCTCGACCCATTTAATCAGTCTGCAGCACGGAGGTCAATGGATTCTGCTGCCTCCAGATCAACAGAGCCGACACCAGAGCCAGCCGCTCCGCTAGTTGATGTAGCTGCTCGTTCAGATGCTGATGGCGAAGATAGCGTATCTACGTCCGTAGTTACCGACCGTAGGAAGCGTCGGTCTTCGGCAGCGTGGAACATGATCACGATTGCCGCCCCTGTGACTACGAGCGTTGAACCAATCGAGGTGGACACTAAGACCGACCCTTATAAGCTTTTGGGTTCGTCCGAGTCCCAGAAGCCAATGAGACGTCGGGGATCTTCATCGGCGGATGACGCTGAACATATGGAGAAGCCAGTTAAGGGGAGTAAGAAACGGGCCACTATGTCGGCATCTAAACGCTCAAGAATTGATATGGAGGCTTCCCTTTTTGACTCCGAAGAAAGTGAAGTGGAAATCGCGAGTTCAAGGTCAAGAGTCAGTACAAGGAGAAAGAGTACAGTAACATAGAGGAAGGATGGGAGTTTGGGATTTGATACCATGTTTGTATTTTGGGGAATGGCGCACTTGGAAGGAGTTATGTTTCTGTGATTTGGTTCTTATGGGTTGTTTCCTTTCGTTTGTCATGATGTAACGGAAGATAGATACCAGGTTTCGTTTCAATTCAAGTTTTCGATATCATATCATTTGTATAGCTGTGAGATGTTGAGAGATTTATTACGGAGGGTATATGGAGGGCAAAGGCAATTCAGTTTAGTCATGTCGTGAATGTTCGGGCGGACAGAAATCTGCCAGAGGAACAGAACCTGTCGATTAAGAGGCGGGAGCAGTCGCCTCAACAGGCTTGGTGTAGGTGACCTTTTCAACAGCCACAGTCTCGTTTCCGTCCTCGTCTTTTCGGAGCTGGTATACGTAGAGAGTAAGGGAGATACCTTGGACCTAAACAAGTTGTTAATCATCGGTCTTATCTTATTATTATGTCCCAAACTTACATCCATCAAGCAAAAGCTTGGTACCGGGTCCGCGTCACCACCCCACGAACTCAAAAACGCCCCCGTTGCACTACCCGGGTTCACGAAGAACTTATCCATATACTCAAACGCATCAAAGCGATGCGTGCCACCCCAACACAACACATCAACATCCAATTTCGCAGCCTCAGCAAGCAACAGATCAGGCTCGTTAGACACCAAAGTGAAGCCCTCGAGGAATCCGATACGGAGAGACCCGTGGGTTACCACCTGGGTAAGCGGGAGGGAGGTGGCATCGACATCGAAGCGGCCCTTGACGATCTTGAGGTCGGGGGTTATAGAGCGGAGGTATTCGTAGGTAGGCTTGTCGGTGAGGTTGCCGAGACAGAGGGTCTGGGAGATTTTGCCGGGGGTGAGGAGTTTTTTGAACTGGTTGGGTTGTTAGTTTGGGTTGAGATGGCGGGGTAGATGAGGGTGATGGGTAAGGCGGATAAGGTGGATCATGGATGATGACGGACCTGGGCGGGAATATCAAGGGCGCGGTCGGGGATGTGCATATCCCCAATGACTAGAATCAAGAAAGCCATTTTATCGGTGTCCGGCGACGAATACGTTATGAATATCGAGATGGAGCGACGGGTATGTAATGCACAGCGATAGACGTCGCAGTTGTTGGGCTGGTAGATGGATAAAGTTCAAATGCGATCCGAGGGGCACGACGTCAGAGCGAAGATGGCAGGGAAGGAAGCTTAGGCTGCGATGAACAGGGTAGTTAAGGAGGAGTGGGAGGAACGAGCAAAAATGTGATGAGTGAGTGTGTCAAATGTTGTCGTGGGGCTGTCATGACGTATGTGTGGATCGTGTGATCATTTCAAATGGGAGTGAAGCTATTTCCGTCAAGGTACTGGTTGGCCCTGTGCAACGGAGCTGGTTCGGCCGTGGTAGGATGCGGGGTGATAATAACAAACCCTTATATACGTCATATGTTAGGGTCTATAACAACAACGTCACTATGGTGCTGTGAAAGCTAGTTTCTGAAAGATGTACATTGTATCTCAGTTGGCCGTCGAGTATTAACAACATGTATATGTGTATATGTGTATGTGCCTCTACTTGTGATATTTGTTTGAGTTTGTTCAAGACCAGGTTTTGAAATACCCTAGAATGTGAGAGTTGTCATGGCTACCACTAAGAGACTTCAAAGCGTCTCCCTTCCTCAGACAACTATCTAAGCTGTAGCGATACGCCTACCACCAGTAATGGGACCAATTGGTAGCCGTTTCCAACGACAGGGCAATTTGGAAGTTTTATTCTTGATATGACGTTCGATGAGCAATCATCTGGCAACTGGTGCAGACCTACTGGTCTATAGAAGATGCATTGAAGTGGTGATGGTCGGGTGGAGTGATCTGGGACTGAAAGCATGATTCATGCGATGGGCGAACCAAGTAGCTGGCACCATATTTTGTGTATCTGGTATTATGTTAGGAATGTATGATGGATAGGCTGATTAGCACCAAGAACACTATCACATGCAACATCGATGAGATCTTTCACTTGAAGTTTGGAAACTGATATCGGCCATTCCAATCACAAGAAATGAATTGGAGTATTAGTAGCTTAAGCCCTTTTGGGGTTCCGCGCCATGGCTAGTTCGATCGAAAACAAAAGAACAATTATCTGTACTCTTGATGAAAGAGATATGAGGCAAAAGAGCCTGGAGGGGAATCCATTCTAATATCTTGAACGTACATGTTGACACAGTGAATACCGTAGAAGGTTCTTGTGATCACTAACAATATTACCAAGCACCACACGATATACGACGATATTTTATCATATTGCCACTAGCTGACTATGTACTGGATCGAGTTATGTTTGCGAGACCACCACCAATGTTTTGTCTTGTTGAGTATCTCAAACATGAATGCCCAACCTGCCTGATGTTTCCCCGAAATCAAATCAAATCAATCGCAGTCCAGAATCCTGGATATCCACCTGCCTATTCCTCCTCACGATGTCCAGTCGGATAAAAACCCGCCTCGTTGGCAATGCGAAGTAAATCCAACTGGTTGTACTGTTTCAAAACTTCCTCCTCCAAAATATCCTCCCATAGCATTTGAGGATTTCCTTGCAGTTTCTCCAAAAGGTACTGCTTAGTCTCCTTGGGGACCGTTTCCTTCGCAGAGTCAGGAAGATTCACACGCCGTTTCCTGTTGTTTGTGAGTATGAGCTTGACTTTCGAACGGGGCCGCTCTGGCTCGGGATCCACGCTCGCCGCAGCCTCCGGGAGAGCACTGGTGGAGTCTTTGGTCGCTGCCGTGCGGGTAGGTTTAGCACGGGTTGATTTAACACGAGGGATCTTACTCGGTCCATCAGAGCTCTGCGAAGGGCCTCTCTTGCGACCTTTGCCCTTGGCTTTTTTAGTGCCGGACCCAGTGGGTGTTTTGGTCTCAGAGTTTGCATCAAGCCCACTGCCCTCAGCAGAATTGCGGGGGCCTTCAAGTTTAGTCGAAGGACTGGTAACATTGTTTTGACGAGTTGTATCACCAGAAGGGGTGGGCTTTACAACTGGACGTATGGGGGACCAGGGAAGGGGTGTACGCTTCTTCTTCTTAACAGGCGTTGAAGGATGGGGAGCAACAGCTGTCACAGGGGCGAGAGTCTTGTCGGGATCAAAAGAGGGAGAACCATTCGAGAGAGGAGGATCAACAGAAGCCCCATCACCATCAGGAGAGATCGGAATTCCATTTGTCTTGAGCTCGGGGCAAGGTGAATCCTCTCGAGTATTCGGGGGGCAGACGGTTCCAGCTTTGGCGGATGGGAATAGGGAAGACGGCTCTTCGGCGGCTGCAGAACCGGAGCGGGATCTGGGCGTCATGGGCGGCTTGGATGATGTGTCCATTGTGGTTGCGAAAAAATCGGGACGGTCGGTCATAATGTATAGACAGCACTTTGATGGCGAGGTGTACTGCGAAAACTCGCCCAATGTATAATTTGGCGTTGTCCCGAAAGAAAAAGTAGGGACAATGTGGCTGGGCAGTAGTGGGGTTGTCGAAGATACAAAACCGCTGGTCGGCCGCTCACAGCATAGTTTTGTTTACGATCCTAATTGGTGAATTTTTGTGGTAAATCTGGGCCAACGAGGAAGGCACTTAGTTCCCGTGGCTTTGAGGAAGGTACTCATTTTCCGGGACATTAAGGAAGGCACCTACGTACCTGATCTATCTACGAGAGGGAAACCGGCCGGGTTCCACGTTCTGCTGAGTGAATAAGGGTACAACATAACTAAAGTTGAGAAAGGAATTATATCTAGTCAGACTACATGTATATGTAGAAGACGTGATGATCAGAGCACGAACTAAGTTTGTCCGAATGATGCGAGCCTTGACGACTAGATTGAAGTCAGAATAAGCTCTCACCTTGTCGTGTAACAATGGTGTGGTGGCCATCAAGGGTTAATGTCTAGACTGTGGCAGATTTTCTTCCCGCATTTGGCATGCACAAGGAGTGGCCAGGAAGTTAGGCAGCAGCTCCACCACAGTGAGCATGAGCCAAACTAAGAACCATGGGAAGTTCTAAATGAGGACAAGACGCATTATTATCTTCGGGCTGCTTTAGAAAAGTTGCGCGGCCGATATACAGATGACGCTACGTGCTACACGGGCGTTCTTAGATCCCAAACGTCTAAGCGTATACGTTATGGTATTCTCTCATACTACAGACTGTAGAGATCTGTAGTCAGTTCCCCACCGAGCTATGAGTGCTGACTGTGAGCAATTGTAAGAACTTGCAACGATGTCACGGTCTTGATGGCAAAGCAATCAGTGATTCTTGAAGCAAGTTTCAACTATATTGCGACTTGAAAATTGACAGTATGGTTGGTTTGCTAAACTCTCATACTATGAAGGCTAACACGGTTAGTACCACGAGTCGACGTAAAAAACTTCTAGCCTCGCAACTTGCAGACTAAGTCTGAAAGCAAACCAGTAACTATGACTTCTGACTCTATGGATGTACACACACTCTTCGTCTCCGCAATGTGCTGGATATTGTTGTCAATACAATGCGGTGATGTTGAACCATTCTAAATGATTTATTCTGTTGTAGAATTCTTCAACTAGAGCATGAAATACCCACCTGAACACTCAGTCTACTTTGAATGAACGCCTGTTAACCTTGCTTGAGTAAACCGGATTCTGTAGAGACCCCGATGGACGGTTTACTCCAGATAGAGTCACGTATCACATCAAATGCTTTCTTTAATACGTGGTTGCCGGAATAATAGCGCGTGTATCCTACGCCGAGGTGCAGTATTTGTTAATTCCTCGTCAATAATATATGTCGACATACAATGTACTGGCTCAGATGCCTAGAGCCAGTATCGGAGTATATGAGATGCCTTGCGCATCGAGGCTTTTGATATAGAGGACAACGAAGATTGCAAATGGGCAGTCATACTTAGCCATTACCGCTTTTCTGTTCTATCCTTAAAACCAACTGTTTTTGTTGATCTTCCTCAATTTCTTCTTCTTCCTCTTATTTTCTGAAAACTCATCAAGATTTCTTTGCCCTTCATCTACTGTTACTTCACCACCAAACCAAATTCAATTGTCATCGAAAGATTCTACTATTTCTGCTCAGCCTTTTTGGATCACATTCACTGATTGAATCATGGCCAAAATCAAAGAGGAAGATTCCTCTGAGACGGTTCGCTGGGCCAACGTTTCGCGCAAACGTTCGCTCCCGCCGCCTCGGGATTTTCCGTATGGGGTCACGATTTCGAAGATCCATGCTCCTATGGGAGGACCACGCCGAAGCTGGGCACATGTTGATGTTTCCACCAAAGCTCGGATTATGAAGAAGGCCCGCGAGGGTGTGGAGGCGGCCGTCATTGCCAAAGAGGAGCACGTTTCTCTGTCGACCGTTCGAAAGTACAGCAGGGAAGATTCATACGACGACGAAAGTACTGAACCCAATAGCCCAGTTACAAACGGAAACGCGGAAACTGGTGCTGGTTTGAACTCTCGTATTTTACGCAAACTTTGCAAGCGGGTGAGCTGGCTTGATATTGCTATACAGGAGAACGTTACGGAGAGCAAGATAATCAAGGTCTTCGCCGAGCACGGGGAATATGTGAGCTACCACAGATTTGAAAGGAGTGCTTGGGAAACCATTCCGTTCTTCGACCCAGTCACGAACCATCGAGTTGAGATGAGAATCGCTAGAGGAGAAGACGTACTCGACATCGCCCAGGTCGAAGGTCTTCCTTTCGATTCAGTCAAGCGGGTTTTTGACAAGGCTGGAGAATCAATGGATGCTCATAAAATCGCATATGTCTGTGGAACCATGCCATCGACTGTCCATCACGAAGCCGCGGCACGAATTGAGTCTAGCCTCAGCGAGGGGTTTCCCGCTATTCAGGAGGACGACCACGCCGAAAACTAGTAAAGCCTAAGACTGAAACCGACTCCACGTCATCAGCAGGTTTATACTTGGGCACTTTGTCTGGCTATACTTGGGGACTGCTGGGATATCAACGCCACCTACATCAACTAATTACCTTTTCCTGGGCTCACGTCTATCTGCTGTAAACATGAGCGTTCAGGTTTACCCATCATTCTTCAATATCTCCCCACGGCGTAACAGTCTCCACGAATGCGGATTATTCATACGACAAAGATTGTCTTCGACAGGTTGGCTAGTCGCTCGAGTTAGTTAGTTTATTACAGTTCAATTATGTGAGAAATTCTTTTGAAATGTGCTGGTCTTCGTGAAATCATGTCTCGCAAAGTCATCAACACGTGCCGACTCAGGTCCGTTACCAATCTTAGGTCGGAGAGAGATCTAGATCACATAACACGTTGCAATAACAAGATGCATTTTACATGAATGACAACAAAAAACCGCAGCACTTGGTATCATAACAGAAAGGCATGGCTGGAATAGAGATGTGCCGTACGCCGAAAAGGTAACCTAGTGCTCGGGGTATAGACTCAGGTGGCTACAACGCCCAAAACACCATACAATGCTCAACGTCTAGCTGCAGCATAGCCAAACGAGGAGTGAACTAACAGCTTAAAGCTCAGCAAGGCAAAGACGTCCCATTATTACAATGGACCAATGGGTCATCACATCAAACTACAGAGCTGATTCGACAAAGAACCTCTTGTGTATCCCCAATGACACTGTTAACGTACAAGTAACAAATAGGACGACAAGGGGCGCAGCCGAGAGGGTTTGTGGCCACCGAGAAGCTAGGTGGGGCTGAACATACGTACAAATGTACGTAAAGCCGTGTGGGAATGGGCCTGTGGTTTTGTATGAGCGGGTACTGCATTGGGCCGGGAGTGCCTTCGACTTGAACATTTAGACTTCGCTGGATACCTGGTCGACAGTAATCAGTGCTCGTGGGGCCATTATTGCTTTGTGGGGCTATGGCATTGGAGTATTTGTTTACGGCCCGCCTTTATGCTGCGATAGCCGAACTGCAAAAGTGAACTAGTAAACAAGCCTAAGGCTCCATTGGAAAAGACGTGGTTAAAACAACATGAATGCACCATAGCACTACATATCAAACAAGTTCAATCTCAACAGAGTTTTTTATTATTATTAATAATACTTAGACAATTAGAATAGTCCCCCAACGCCTTTCTGATCCCACCTTCAGTTCCATCATCTTGACAATTCCGAGCACAAATGAAAGTCTCTTGAAGACAATATCGCTAACCGCAACGAACAGAAACAACCATAACATCCATCTACCGTACACGAGACCGTAGGTAATGTTGACAGACACGACAGCGCTGGAGACCAATGGTGATGTTGTTTTGGGGGGATTACCACGCGCCAGCATCGGAGCTCCCGTTGCCAGGGCTGTTCGACCCATTGGGAACTTCATTGCCAGGCTCGTTCTCCTCGTTCTCCTCGTCGTAGATGCGGGTCTTGGGGTTTCCCACAACGGGGTCAGACCTGATCTCATTGTTATTCTCGTCTGCGCGACGGAGGTAACGAGTTGTAGCAGGAGTCGTGGGAGTAGGGCAGGAGCTATCAGACAGAGAAGCAGCCGGGTCGCTGTCAAAAGTGTTGACGGGAGAGTCAAGAGACATCTCACTGGGAGGCAGCGGGATAATAGTGGCAGGATCCTGAGTGAATCTAACACGGGGGCCAGAAGAAGCGGCAGACGATCCGCCCACACCCAGATTCATGGCCGCAACACTGTCAGACAGACCCGAGACGTCAAAAGACTGCGGGAGAGTAGGCAGCTCCTGAGGTTCTTCAGCTGGAACGAGCTCACTTGCGGAGTCGTAGGGCGCGGAGGCGGCCTCGGCGGATGTGGCCCCGGCGGGGGCCGAATACTGCCGGAAGCATTTGATTCTTTTGAAGGGGCGGAACGGGTCAGGAGAGCTCGACCGCGAGGAGGAGGAAGGGAATGAGGTGCGACGACGTTTCATCGTAGAGACAGTTGAGAGGGTAAAACCGATGGTTTTTGGGATGAAAAGGGTGAACCTCGAAAACGAAGAAGAACAGTGAAGAGAAAGGTTTTGTTTTGATTCAAAACAGAAGACAGCAGCGGGTATGTACCCAACCATAGACCCAAGCCCTAATGATACAATGGAATCTGTTAGAAGATCGAGTCGTAACGATTCATCGAGAGTAGGCTTGATAATCGTAGTCGTGATGTGATGGCCTAGGCGCCGAAATGAATGCTAGGCAGTTAGGTACCATTGTGACTGTTAGTAGTGTGCTTTTTGGAGACCAAGACCAGATTCAGCACAAGCTATTGTCTGTTTGGTATTCCTTGCCATCCAAGATCATTAGAGCGTGATAGGAACATATGAGTTATCATGACTGACCGAGCCACACACACCCCAAAATCCGGTGGTCCAAATTGGCTCTAATTATTGGGCCCACGAACATGTAGCATATCACTTCATATAACGAAAATGCCTTCCACGGCTCGGTGCCACCGAAGGAGTTCCCAGGCGCTCCATGGTCCAATTGATTCGTAGCTACTACGCGATGGCAGGGAAACCAGATAGAACCTCTCCTTGCGTGTCACGACCAAGTTCATAGATGTTGCGACTAACTCGATTGGGAAACGAGAGATTCGATGATTTGTCTTCTTTTAAAGCTCCTGAAGGAATCAAGAATCCTTGTAGTCATTGTATTCAGTTTAAACGGTATGCCACCAGAGTCAAACCGGTAATAAAGGGACCACAGTAGTTCTAAATGGTTGTGTCACCAGTAGCTTGTCACACGACCAATGCTAGGGTTGTTTGCATGGAGGGTATCGACTCTCAAACTGTGTCGGTCTATTGTGGTATCCGATGCAAATTATGAACTAGCTGTACACTACTAGGAGTCAGCTATGAAGGAAGTAGTGCCAGTGAACACTAATTGAACAGTAGGCAACGTTCTGAATCAATAAAGCCAAGGGCTGCATTAAACATAAGCGGATATTTGCACAGCCATAAGTATATTTGTACTAGCAGATAATAGAGTTTGGACTGGTCAAGGTCACAGTTTCTGTAAATGAACGGCAATCAACCCCATGCCAGACCAGCTGACATCACCAAATATAACGCCAACCGCTACAATCTAAAAAAAAACAACCAAACAAAGACATAAAATTCCACAATGTTGCCGAAACGCACAACCCCAAGCCGGTGTAGCCGTGGCCCCGGAGCAGAGTCAACCTATGCGCCTCATCAGCCAGAAAAAGACAGAATTTGAGGTCATACGCCTGCCTTACAACCGGAAAAACGTAGAAACACCTTAGATGACTTCTTGAAGAACCCCGTAGATTACACAGAACCAGGTGTGCTCGACGATGCCTTATCCCAACGGTGCCACCTTCTAAGTTCATGGATTTCGGACCTATTCGACTTCAAGACTTGGTATACCAACCACTTGTCAAGACCTTCTTCCCTCGCTATCTTTGGTATAGGCAAGCCCTGACCAAGCTTTGCAATGACGCGATTTACCAATTCCTCCTTCACCGGCACCTTTTTTCCTTCGCGATCATACAAGGTGGTCTTTTTGGTGCGAGGAGCTTTGCCTTTTCGGAAGGCCGGGTCTTTTTTTGCTTCGAGGAGGATCTTCATAACAGTCGCGGTGGTGAGTTCACAATCTGCTCCAATTTGCGCAGGACTGATTCCTTCGAGGTACATGGAGCGAACTCGGTTCTCTAGTTCCGGGACGAGCGGTACTAGGTTTCTGCTCTTGTTTCCCTTTGGGCGTTGTTGCGTAATGGTTGCTCGATTGCGTTTAGAAATATTGTCAATCTCGTATAGTGGGATCTTTAATTCTCGACTGAGTGTGTATTTATTTGTACCTTCGCACAGTTCGGCCACAACCCTAGCCTCTAACTGCTGCTTGGCTGTTGTTGCGTTGTCTGATGATTTGTCAGGTGATCGGACTGTGACGCGTGAACCTGGAGACGACGGTACGACAGTGGGTGTCTTTGACAAATGGCGAGCAGGAGGGCTACTTGCAGCGGCGCAGCTTTCAGGGGGCGAAGGTAGACATACTTCCACATCACGATATTTATTCTTAGCCATGGTTGAGTCAAAGACAAGAATGCCAGAGAGAAGTTGAGGGCGTTGATAATATTTTTGTAAGAATCAAGATATGTATACTTCCCATAAACTTAAAAGATATCAGTAAAGCAGACGGAATTAAGAATCGGTTACCCAAGCCGGTTGCGAGAGCATCTGTGATGTAATATTTGTATACTGCTGAATCGGAGTGATGTTTTCTGACACGAGAAACAGTCAAGCCGTTGTTGGTGGTACAGTAAAAGTTGCGCCTTCAAATAATACACAGACTGTTGTGCTCTCCAAAAGAGGTAACCGGATAGTTACCTCGGCATGTAGCTACCAAATATCCTAGAATGGCAGCAAATTTGGCATACGTACCAGAATAAGGCGTGTCAAATTTGCCCTTGAGCGTTACAGGCCATTCAAGTCCACTTAGTTGGGTGTCAATCGAAAAAATCGTTAACCAAGTTCACTGGTTTCTTCCAAAGACTAAATGGACGAATGGTATCATGATGAAATGAGGTCTGTGAGCAATGCCTCGTTACGACCAAGTCAACACATCTAGGTTGGCATGGTAATGACCGAGAGAGGTTGTATCTCAACGACAACAATCAACAACCCCTATGTAGAAGGACAACTCTAAGACATATCGAGGGACGTAACATGTATAACATCAATCATCACTATGATTCACGAGGACCCGTGCAAGACACGGGTGATCTGTTGCTATCCTACCACTGCAGGCGACGTTCTTTTATTAAAAACTACCAACTTGTTGTATCCAATATCGTCCCATCCAGTGTAGACCTTTCAACCACCGTCCAACACAAACTCAACTTCTTTCCGATCTCTGACCTGTTGTCTCCAGTCAAAGGCCGACAACAAGTAAGGTAAACTCGGAGATACATCCTCCCCAAGTAAAGATAATTCAGGACATAAACATGACATCGAAGCATCACAGTGTTTGTGCAAGATAACCATATGGATTGCTGGCCACGTCTCCGGGATGTAGAATGGGATAAGCTATGCTAACAGGTTTTGGAGAAGGGGGGTAGTTGGGTGTAGGCGACCAAATCGAGTTATCATCGTTCATGTGGACATCATGGAGTCAACTGTACTGTGATGATACCATGGCGATTCCTACTTCGGGTGTGAAAGGTTAGCAAAGCTCAAAATGCGTGATGCTTGTGGTAGAAACCAACCGACAGATGAATGCTGAATGAGGCAGCGGTTCTAGGCTACTGGTAGTCGATAGATGCAGACGCAGTATTAAAAGAATGTTGCAAGACCCCAAAACCTGCCAATTATGTTTGTTGCAGGCATCAGATGTGTGACACAAAGATACACTGTTGTGATGGCGAGTAGGAAAGCAACATCAGGATAACAGCTAGTAGTTCCGAGCTCTCAACTGGTATCTTGTTTGATCGACAACGATGGTGAATAGGTGATGTAAGACGTGTATGGTAGTTTCTCCTATGATTTATCTATTATAGAGACAACCAAGGTATCTGGTAACCAACGCCTATTCACTGAGCTTCCGTGCCCCGTCTACGTCCGCGCGCGCTAGCGGGACGCATGCCCATCTCGTCGGCAGTCCGTCGGATGAGAGAAGGACTGTAGTTTTCGAGCTTGGGGTCCCTATACATGTCTGCCCAAGACATCGGGGGTTGAATCTTCAACAACGCAAGGAGATGAGCCTTGTCCTCTTCCGGCATCGTCATTTTTTGCCGTCCTTTGCGAGCCGGCCTGATGGGTTCATCCGGCTTAGCCATGATTCGGTAAACCGTAGCAGTTGAAATGTTCTCCTCTCTAGTGATATCATCGATAGAAAGGCCGGTAGCAAGTCTAGACAGGACCCGGGCTCGGAGCTCATCAGTCACCGTGATATTGCGCTTCCTCGGAATGGGAGGGAGGCCATGGTCGTCATTCTCCTTCATATAAGCTCGTATGGTCCTTGTCACGGAATGGCAGGTTACCTCGAGTTCGACAGCGATGCTCTGTAGAGATCGCCCCTCTGCAAACAAGGCAACAATTTTGGCCTTTTTGCTGTGGTTCAGATAACGGACACGGTGAGCCCCTTTGCGCCTTGGATGGAGATGTGCCGCTTGCTTAAGTTTAGTCGAACCCTCGTCCTCTTCACCATCAACATTCCCTTCTTCATCAAGATCCTCATCAGTTGTCTCTTCCTGATCTGCATCGCCGTCATAGCCATCATCCGCACCTATGTCGTGGGAAACCCCGTCATCTAGGTCCCCGTCATGGGAATCCTCGCCACTAATCTCTCTACCGTCTTCTTGGTCGTCATCGGTAGCGTCCGGCCCTGTCTCTCTGTTTTTCCTCCCGTTGGTGTTCGTATCACCATCACCGATAATCTCAATATCAGTCCTGAGCCGAACTGAGTTGCTCTGGGTCATGCCCGTGCCGACTCCGCTAGGCCAATGTATAATCGGGGTTGGTCCACGAGCCTTGGACTTGACTCTGGGATCTCTGGATACCCCGCTACGCGATATCTGCATGAGACAGAGCGCGGCATAAAGGACATCAGGGTCGATGATTTCAGTATTCTGGGTAGGCACCAGAGGCGTTTGATGAGATGCCTGATCCTGCGAGGGAACCTGGACTGGTTGAGCTGCCAGTGGGTTTGATGGCAACAATGTCGATGGATTGTTTACCTGCACGGTGGAAACCGGCAGAGGCTGCTCACGATCCTGCATGGTGGGTCTTTCGTTTGTATAGTAACAGAGGTGATAATGGTGCGTCAAAAAAAACTTCAACTAGTAGCATCTCTTGATGGAAAAAAAAGACTGAATAAGCAAAGTTCCAAGCTTGTGTTGATGAATTGGAAAGATTCAAGTGGCCCGAATTTTCAAAGCCAGCAGTGCAATCAGTATGTGGACTGATGTTTTCAGGCTTGTGCGAAAGTCCAGATAATAGGGCTTTTCGTGCGATAGAGGCTCTTTTTTCATCTTTACAGAAAGAGCTACACCATCGGGAAGTACACAGCAATATAGGCCACGACAACTCCAAATTCTAGGCAAGTTCGATGTGAATACAAGGAAGGTCACAGCCCTTTATCCACTCATGTGTGTGGCGGGTGCGATCCCCAACAGAGAGGTTAATGTGCTATAGGGGCTGGTGAATATTGGTTTCGTGCTATCGAATGGCGGGATGAAATAGCATCCAGTTGTGAAAACATGAACGAGGAAGGTGTGAAAATACAGTCACCTCCCACCCACTATTCTTAGGGGGTTGGACAAACACAGAGGTTCTGGAAAGAAACTACAGAGGTCGTCATTTCAAATGGAAAGAAGGTACCTGGATGGCCATATCCAAAGGAAGCCACATATAAGCCCCCATAAGCTCATATTCAACCACTATGACTACAGTTTAGCTTTGGGTTGACTGAAATGTAAACTAGCAATTGTGCTGGCTCACATAGATGCTTTGGAGTCCCTCAAAGAGTCTCCAGGAAATAAGATCTACATTACGGTGGACAACTCTGGGGGTAGACCGTTTAAGTGGACTTTGTCACATACTGATCATTAGTTATGACAAACGAGATCGTGGTGTGTGGGAATTCTCAGAATCATTTCCTGAGATCAAAGCGTACATAACAACATCTCATAATCATTCTTCGTAGCGTCACTGTTGTATATTGTGTATCCTTCGAGAGTTACTCTCCTAGCAATCTGCCTCTACTGACCTCACCCCCATCTCAGTTGCCGTTTCCTTCTTCAACTGCGGGCGCCTTCTTGTTTCTGTTCGCCGGGTATCTTTCAAAAATACCAGCCTCCCGGGCAACTTTCGAAAGAGCCTTATACCCGTACTCAGAAAAGTTGGGATCCTGCAAGATGACCTCCCAGGGGGGGCACGGGTCCATCATCAACGTAGCAATGAGATCAATCTTCACGACTTCAGGAACAACCTTTTTGACGTAACGATTGCGCGGGCCATTGACCTGCCGACGGTATTCACGCCGGAGACGTTTCATAGCATATAGAGTAACGTTTTCAACCTCGCAGATAATGTCGTCGGGATAGTGCGCGGTGAATGCGGAGAAGATTCGAGACTTGGTGGCTTCGTCAAGTTGGAAGTGATGACGTGCAGGCGGGCGTTCGGGTTCGGGACGGGGCTTGACGTAGCCCAAGTATGCGTTGTCTTGATCCGCTGATTCGGACATCTTGTCGGAACCACGGGTCGAAGAGGGACTGTGGTGTGAACTGTTTGCCTGTCAAACTCTCATTAATATCTGGACATCAAACACAAAGTAATCAGGCAGGTAGAACAAGCCATAAATAGAGAGGCTAGATATCCTTTTACTTACAAGTGTGCGTGATGCAGTGAGTTGATGCACCAAATGGAAGCGAACTTTGAAGACGGAGAATATTTTAAAATGAAAAGGAATTGTAAGGACACAAAGAGTGGCTAGAGTTTTATCCTCCAGCCTGGTCTGGTTGACTTTTTTGGCAAGTGCATTCGGAAAACGTACGGCTTTTTTTGTTCTGGCAATTATTCTCTAAAGCAGTAAGTACGGAATATATTGTTGATCTCATTTATGCCCATTTCAAACTTTCAGGTCACCTAGTGCACTCACGGACATGGTACTGTGGCTAATACACCATTAGAGGGCGATTGAACATCTTGGTACCTTCCTTCCACATCTGTTACGGTCATGTAGTAGTAAACATCCCCACGTTTGTTTCCTAATTGGGATAGTCCGTACGACTACCAACCTAGCAAAGTTCAAAAGTACACTGAAAGTTTCACCAGTGACCCGCCACGAAGATATTGGTTTAATGTTATGATTTGTATTCTTCTTTCCGCGATTCTAGTCCAATGTGCCACAATCCGTATCTCCATTCACTTCCTCCACACACCCTTTGGTCTGAGTTTCTGAGTAGTTCCTTAGTATAAGCTGGTACCCCACCGCAATCTCCATATCCCTCCTTCTTCATATCTCTCCTTCCTCGTCCTCTTCTTCATCTCCTTCCTGCGATTCCTCCCCAGCCGCCTTCCAAAATCACCATTCCACCCCTCCTTCCCCAAACCCCCTCCTAACACACTTCCCGAAACGACCTCCTCGCACCTCTTTCCCCATGCTTCCTCCAGAATGATCCGTCAACAAGCTCTGTTGAACCTTCTCCGAATCTTCCCTCCCCAAACACATTCCCAGATAACCCTCCAAAATAGTGACGACCGGATTTGTAGCGTTTTTGGTGTCGAATGCTTGTAGACGAGTAGAAACTTAGGCTCTGCGGGGACGGAGGCCCTGACGTTCTCCCCGGGCCCGCCGCTGGGCGATCTTATAGTTCCGCCACAGTAAATTGACAGTGGCCATAGAGACCTCCTCCGTACGACAAATTTCAGCCTTGTTCACACCAGCCGACATTTTGGTAATGATTCTGGCCTTCTTGATAGCAGTCAGGCGGGGGCGACGTCTGGGTTCGGGCTCCGCAGTTTGCTCCTCTTCCTGCTCGGGGGCGGAGCTCTCGGGGACGTTCTCGGGGGACTCGTGGCGAGGAGCGACGGGCTTACGGCGGGGCTTAGGCGACTTGCGGCGAGGAGCAGGCGCTTTAGCGATTCTACGCTCAAAACGGCCACGAGACATGTCAATGAGAATCTGCGCCACAATCATGCGGTCCGACTCCTCAGTATCGCTCTGTTCAATCGGGATGGTAGAGTCCGAGGATAGGTACTCAGTGTCGGATGGGTGCTCAAACGGCATAGCCTGCATCTGTTGAGCATTGAACTCTTGCCAAACAGCCAACGGATAGTATTGGCCATCGTCGGGCGCAATAGGAAGACGGGGCATAGACGAAGCGCCTTGGGTTGCCACTTCAAAGTTGCGAGGCGGAGCCGAGTCCTCAGGATGATGGAGAATAGTAGAGAGGTCCATTTTGGATAAATGTACCCCGGGTAAAAATAAGATAACCGTAGAAGAGTGAAGTCGAAGACCGAAGTATTCGAAGAATTAGAAAAGAACTCAAACTTTCAACAGAATCTTTGAAACTCCGATGAAAGTGGTGATCGAGATGATGGAGTAAAGGTTCATGTTATGATGTTTTGCCTCGTGTTGTGTTTTTGTAGGCCTCGGTGGTGCCTTCCCTCTAGTATCTTGGGGCAGGCACAACTGCCAGGCTATTTACTGTTGTTTACGAGAGGAACATTGCAGGTGCAGTTCATTCTGTTGATGTCTAATTGTCCATCTATGACGTTGCAACTTACCTCCGGTAGTTAGGCAGGATTGTGATAGCCTAACGTATCAACCACTGTATCCCAAGTCATAAGGTCAGAACACTGAGTTCCCCCCTCTGAACATTCAAAGCATAAGCACTGGACTCAGTGTTGGAGTTTGGGATTCCCGAATGGGGTTAGTACAACGTTACTCTTGAAGGTACGCATGTTCCTCGATGTTAGTTGCGCTCAACCTACTTTACGGTGGCTATGTGACCTGGCACTTGTACGAAGACAATGGTAGACGTTCTTCGGCTTAATGAAGGTTTTAGAATGAGAGCTGCAGTATCTTCTCATGAAATTCTCGGGGAGAGTAGTGATTCAGTTACATAGATTTCTGAAGGTTCCATGAGGCGAACAAGTTCAGTGATAGCATATATTTAGTAGTGTTTCTAAGGTTAACCATCATGCATCTCACAACAAGAGAATACACCATGGTTATTTCAGTACCAGGGATTGCGTAATATATAATGAACGAAAGGCCAAAAGTCTACCGTGATGTTCTGCGTTTGTTGTCCATCTCTCGCAGAGAATTGATTTACAACAGCCCCTCACGCCGAGCTGCATAATGAATCCTACGCTCCGAATACCCCTCAAACCTAGGATCCAGACAGACCTGTCTCACCGTCATTCCACGGTTCATCTCCAAAAGCTTGCGCATGTGCCTTGTCAGACTCGGTGGCAATGTTCTTGTGGACAAGCCAGTTCGCGAATTCTGTCTAGACAGACGCATTCTCTCCTTATTGGCCACCGATCGGTTCTTCAAGAGTTTCCGAACGCTACTTTTCGATATACCCACAACTTGCGCGATTCTTTCTTGCTTTAGTCCTTGTAAACTCAGTTCCCGAATGACAGACTTTGTAACTTCATGGTGTACAATCTTCGAGTTCGTCCTTCGCCTCTTGATAGGTTCGTAACACTCATCGTGTTTGGAGCAGAGTTCGTCGTCCGTCTCTTCCACTGATCTTGATCTTCCTGCATCTGACTCCAGCGTCTTCCCCTCCCCACGGGACAGAATTATTAGAATCTCGGCAGCTTCCATAACTTCTCCTGGCACTTTGAGGTTGTCGCGGGGGGGCTGACACTGTTCGCTACTCGAGCTGGTGGTAATTGGAGACATCAGGCTACCTTCATCTGCACTGGACCGGTAGATATCTTCATCAGAGCTTCGTTGCAAAGAAGATCGGCTTGATGATTCGCTCAACCTCGCAGACCGCCGGAGAGCCTGGCCGTTGTTCCTAAAGCCTGCCATGGGATCGTCGTGTATGATGTAAACAATGGGTGATTTTGCGTGATATATGTAAAGCAAGAAATCGTGCCAAACGATAGCTGAAGTAAGATATTAGAAGTGAATAGCGTGTCGTTCTAATTCAAAGTGTGGACTGAGTTGATATGGACGATACTTGCGACGAACTACCACATGTTTATGTCACAATATGCTGTACCAACTCCCCAAAACCATGGCTTACAGGAGGCTACGAAATTCAGCAGTTTCCGGCTTTCCAATCGGAAACCCTCTGCACTAGTGCTGTTGACCTAACACCTATGACGTTGGAATTCACCCCACGCCAAGTTACACACGACTGGCAACATCCTAAATCCTGACCAGGGTAGTATATCAGTTGGTTAACCATGACTAAATACTCTCCGGCGTCCCATATAATGAGGTCATTCTATTTACTATACACAGCCAACACAAGATTTTGACTCGCATTGACTTTTAATAGATATCGGCTTGCTGGAACCTAGTACAGCCAACCCCAATTTGTGTCTGTATTCGTCGCCGATGTGCAAAGTGTTTTGTAACCCTACCATGTGTCGTATATTTAGGGTTGTTCGTAGATTGATCAAGATCCTAATGATTTCTGAGTACAACGATAACGTGGGGATAGTAATGCAACCCACATAACTGATAAGGCCTCCTTGAGGAGGAAAGTCGTTGAGAGTAGTAAAAGATTTGCTAAAAAGGCTTTACATCAGGTATATATGTAACCCTAAGGCCCCATTTTGCTCCCACCTTTTTTGTCCTTGGTTAAACAAGATAAGCGTGTATGCTCATCAGAAGTGGCGAGCATGTCTTGACTACTCATGGCTAATCCGCATCGTCATCTCTCGGAATCTGCGTTGAAAGCCACTGTTCCATAACCGCCGGTTCAGCCTTCGCCCCCCGCCTACCCTTCGCCGACCCAGGTGGTGGTGGTTTCCGAATAACCAGACAGAGAATATGCCCATAGATTGCAAAACCCTGATAACTAACATCCATCTTCAACTTCTTCTTCTCATCCCCCGTAAGTGTCGTTTGCTTCGTACGCTTTGCTGCAACAACAGGCTCCGGTATTTCGGGTACAAACATGCCATCTGAATCGGACCCTGGGTCTTCATTTGCGTCACCATCGTCGTCTCCTTCGGGATGTGGTCGTTTTGGGGCTGTGATGACTTCTTCGGCCCAGGGGGCTGAGAAGATCACTTCGTTGTCGTCTTCTGGTTCCACGGGGATGACTGGATCTGGCTCGGGAAGGTTGTCTACATCGATAGGCGCAACGCTAGAGGCTGCAATTAGGCCACGGGAGCCAGAGGTGGTTTTGTATTTGGCACGGTTACTTAGGTGTTTATGTCGTTGTAAAATTGAATGACGTTCTTCCGTGGGAAGCAGAGTAATTGAGACTTGGAAATTATCTATAAAATGTCAGTTTGTAAGTCTGGATGATGGACTGTGGTACACACTTGTAGAAAGAGTCTCTGGCTTTTTGCTCACGGGCTTCTTTTTCTTATTCCAAACATCGTCTTCCCGGGCCTTTTGGATCTTCGGTATCACGGCGGGTTTGATGAAATCAATGATCTCACTAAGCATTTCATTGCGAGGATTAAGCAACCATGTATGTTGCAGCGATGGTGGTTCCGTATAAATGTGAGTCTCTATGACCGTACTTGTTGAAATTCGCAAGTATCTAGTTAATGGTGCCATTTTCTGTGATAAAATAAATTCACCTTTTTGCCAATATCCGTTTCATCTCATCGATGATGTCACCACTTATGCTCATTGCACAACAGCTTTCCAGCCTTGCATAAAATGCCGGCTTCTGATTGGCCAATTCCTGTTCGCCCCACTCTAGCTACACACCCCACCAATTTGCACGTCCGACGCCGTCACCTCCGTCTACCCCGGTAATACCGTCCACCCAGCGCCAAAATGTCCAAAAAGTGGACGGCCACATTACGGCTTCCCAAGTCGTCGCTTCCGTAAGTTCAGCATCTACTCAATTAATATAACACGCACTGACAATCCTAGGCCCCGGGCGGACCCCAGCAAACGCCCCGAACTGATTCGGGCTACGGCGGATGAGCTCTATGCTTGGCAGGCTAAGGAGCGGGCTAACGAGCCGGCTTTTATACTCCACGATGGCCCTCCGTATGCTAATGGGCCCCTCCATGTTGGTCATGCGCTCAACAAGCTGCTGAAGGATATGATCTTGCGTGTTCAGATTCAAAATGGGCGGAGGGTAGTCTATAGACCTGGCTGGGACTGTCACGGGTTACCGATTGAGATGAAGGCCCTAGAGGCTTTAGGCTCGGATGCTTCTAAGCTGACTGGCGTGGAGATCCGTAAAGCGGCAAAGTCGTTGGCGAGTAAGACCGTGACAAAGCAGATGAAGGCTTTCAGAGAAATGGGTGTCATGGCTGATTGGGATAACCCATGGTTAACCATGGACAGTACATTCGAAGTTGCACAGTTGCAATTATTCGAGGCTATGGTCCAAAGAGGGTTGATTTACAGACGGCATAAGCCTGTATATTGGTCTGTTTCATCGGGAACGGCCTTGGCTGAGGCGGAGTTAGAATACCGTGATGACCACGTTTCTACGGCTGCGTATGTCAAGTTCCCCGTTACTGGGCTGGAGGGGAAGATAGAGACCGGAGGAAAGCCAGTTTATGCCGTTATCTGGACTACAACCCCATGGACGCTGCCTGCTAACAGGGCGATTGCTGTGCACAATGAGATTATGTACTCATTAGTACGGGTTAACGGTGATTTACTCCTTATAGCCAAGTCTCGCGTGGAATTCATGCCCAAATGGTTCCCCGAAGGTACCAAGATCGAAAATGTAATTGACGAGATCCCCGGCTCCGATCTTGTCGGCGCAACATACACCCACAAGATGCGCGGCCCAACGCCACCACCCCAACCCATCATCCACGCGCCATTCGTCACCGCCGATTCCGGTACCGGTCTCGTTCACCTTGCTCCTGGCCACGGAATGGATGACTACCAAGTCTGTGCCCCGTATAACCTCGAAGTTGCCGCTCCGATCACTGACTCCGGCCACTTCACTGCGGAAGCCTACCCGGCGGATCCTGAGCGTTTGACTTCCGCCCCTTCGATTCTCGACGGTGGTCACAAGGTTGTTCTTGAGATCATGGGTGATGATATTCTCCACACGCATAAGCTTGTCCATAAATACCCCTATGACTGGCGCACCAAGAAACCCGTGGTAACTCGCGCCACCGCCCAATGGTTCGCAGACGTCAAAAGCATCAAAGACGCCGCTCTATCCTCTCTCGAAAACGTCACCTTCCTTCCCCCCAGTGGCCGTAACCGTCTTCAAAGCTTCGTCACCGGCCGTTCAGAATGGTGTATCTCCCGTCAACGTACCTGGGGTGTCCCCATTCCCGCTCTATACACTGAAGCCGGCGAGGCCATTGTAACGCCCGAGTCCGTCCAACACATCATCGCCACAATCCAATCCCGCGGAATCAACGCCTGGTTCTCCGATGACCCAAGTGACGACGCTTGGCTCCACCCCTCTCTTCAAGGCCAGAAACTTCGTCGTGGAACAGACACAATGGACGTGTGGTTCGACAGTGGTTCCAGCTGGACACAAACTCCCGGGACCGCTGACGTCTACCTTGAGGGTTCCGACCAACACCGCGGCTGGTTCCAGTCATCTCTACTTTCCCGTATTGCTGCTGCCCAGGCGCGTAATGAGAAGCCCGAAGCACCCTTCAAAACCCTCATAACTCACGGGTTCACCCTGGACAGTAACAACACGAAAATGAGCAAGTCTATCGGTAACGTGCTTTCTCCCGAGGACGTCATGAACGGCACGTTAGTTCCAGCCTCAGGGAAGAAGAATAAGGGAGGGCCATCGAGTGCAGGCCCTGATGTATTGAGATTATGGGTTGCAGCATCCGAATACACCAAAGACGTAGCCATCGGAAGCACCGTGTTAACCCCCATCCACGCCTCCCTAAGCCGGTACAGGACAATCTTAAAGATGGTCTCCGGAAGTCTCCACAAGGAGAGTCTAACCAGCCCCATAACCAATCTCGACAAGGTAGCATCCATCCACCTCCTCGACACCATGAAAACCGTACACGCCGCATACACCTCCCATGAGTTCTACAAAGCCGTCGCCGCAATCAACAACTACATCTCGGTATCACTCTCCGCCTTCTACCTCGAAGCTCTCAAGGACCGTCTCTACTGCGGCGATGGCGGCGGCATCCTAGTAGCCGTATACCTCGGTCTCCTCCGCATGCTCGCCCCTATTGCCCCGCTCCTTGCCGAAGAAGCATGGAGAGCTCGCCCGGCTTGGTTAGCAGAGTACCCGGAGATTATAGCGCCGTCTAGACAGGGCTTTTGGGACGTATTGCCCGGGTTGGAAGATAGTCGGGTATGGCCGGAGGGTGGCGTGTCAGAGGATGTGTTGCGGGGTGACTTGGCTACGGTTAATGCGGTGCATGGCGCTGTTAAGGCGGGGTTGGAAAAGGCAAGAGGTGATAAGGTTGTTGGCGGGTCTCTCCAAGGACGGGTCACGATTGTTTGTGAAGGAGTTGTTGCTGAGAAGTTGAATCGGTACTCAGACGAACTAGCGGATATCTTCGTCGTCTCTGGTGTAGATATTGTCTCGACTGAACCTGAGGCTATCCCTGGAGAATGGAGATACTCAGAAGATGTCCTCCTATCCGGCAAAAAGATCGCCACGGTAATCGTCGAGAAACCCCGCGATTGCAAATGTCCCCGCTGCTGGCGCTACGCTTCCCCTGCAGAAGAAACCCTCTGCTCCCGGTGCACATCGGTAGTAGTATAGTATGTAAGATAATGTGTATGATTAGTGTCTATAAACAAACCTGTTCTGTTCTATCCTGTCCTGCTCTTAGAGCCAAAAAAGCCAACGTACACCTCCAATGACGCCTTTCCCAACGCCACTGACGACTCTCCAAATGGTCACCAGGAGCCAAACATACCACATTAGACCGACAAGGACCCATTCCACAACCAGCCATGAACCCCTTCTCACCCAACGCAAACGCCGTCTTTTCCGTCTCAACATGGCATCAATCCGAGCCTCAACTACTTTCACTGCTAAGCCTTGCCGATGCGCGAGCTCAGCACTCAACCCCTCTGCAGCATCTCCAACCCGATTCGCCTCTAGCAAGAGTTTGTCTACCCCGTGACCTCTAGTTTCTTCCACGGTAGCATGCAAGCGGGCGGTGACTGTCGAAAATCTCGTCGCCGCTTGTCTCCATTCATCCTCCCTTAGGGCCAATACCGAACTCAACGCCTTAGCCGCAACAGGATGCAAATTCAACAACGAAACAGTCTGGTCACAGTCTACCAAAGGTGGCCCCTTCGTCCCCGTAGCCGTATTAGCTGCGCCTGCCAACCGGGCGATATCTTCCAGCAACATCCGCGTTTCCTGGACAGCTGGTTTATTACTTGTGGACATGCAAGACATTGCCTCATCCTTGTGGAACTTGAACTGGGGCGTCTGTGCTATTCTGGCAAGCTCTCTTGCTTTGATACCAGAGCTAATCAAAAGGGCTCTAATACGGGCAACTTCACGTCTAGAAATCACAACATTCTGTGCACCACCCTCAGTGCGTGTCTGGAAAGCAATGGGGGGCTGCGGTGGGAACGCGGCCTCGCTGGGCAAATGTACCATGGACGGGCGAGCCGCAGCAAGATGACTAGCCGATGCAACACCGGTCGAAACTGAAGCTGATGCCGAAGCAGACGCAGACGCAGAACTACTCCGTACATTAGCGTTCAAAATGGGTTCATCTCTCTCGGAAATCGGTGAGGCAGTTTGAATATCAATCCTAGGCGTCAGGAGATTCTTGTTTCGAGGCGGTGTCTCCGGCACAGCCATCTTCTTTGGTGACCCAAGACCACCCATGGCAGGTGTTTCCTTTAAAACACTTGTCCGCTTGTTAGCCCGAGCCGGCTCATCGTCCGAAGAGTCTTCAGAATCCTCACGGCGCCAAATTATGCCGCCCAACTTGCTGATTCCGCCACGAATAACACTGTCAATCTTGGCACCAGGGGCACGAAGCATCTCGCGAGCTTCAGAACGAACAGTACTACTACGTGTAAGTTTCTTGGGCTCCGGATCTTCTGTGGTGGTTTCCGTATTCGTCCCCATAGTGGTTGCTGAATTTGTCGGCATCACTGTCACATCTCCGTCTCCGTCTGCCTCCGCCGCCTTATCCTTCTCTTCTTCTTCAGGTTCCTCGGGGACCCTTTCTATGGACTGCTCCCGAATTCTCTCCCGACTGCGGTCTCTCAACATGTTCTTTACTCTTGAAAACGGATTGCGCGAAGGCGACGTGCCGCGAGAAGAATCCGACGCATAAACGGAATCCTCACCTTCAACCTCCAAAGACTGACGTCCGGACGTGGGCACCTCCAAAGACGCTCTATGTCTGAGTGGGATCTGTTTGCGCCCTCTAGGCGACATGATACTCGGACGTTTGCCATTCTCTCTCTCTCGTACAGTGATGTCTCTATCCTCCTCTGCTTCACTGTCAATGAATCCAACATGAGGTGTCGGGACAACAGGCTGGTTGAAGTTTATATTGTGACGAGCTGCATATTCTTGCATTTGGCGGTCGAGGATCTGTTTGTTGGCAGTCGTCAAAGTGGCACTGCGGTTAGGCCGAGGATAGCGGGATTCAATTTCGCTTTCTGAGTCTTCTGATGCTGAGGCCCGGCCACGACGCAAAAGGTCGTGTGTATGGCTAGTAGGCGAATGTCCGTGACTTGCCTTAAAGGTGTGAAGCTTGTGTCTTGCCCGGGCCGTCTTGGAGTGGTGACCTTGGGAATGCCCCGTATCACTTTGGTATATACCGTCCGAAAGCCCGTTGTCCGTATCATGAGCGACCATAGGTCTAACTGCCCCCTCGCCAAGACCTCCGTCAATAGCCAACCGACCAATCCCCGTGAGTGAGTCCTGATTCCGCAACGGAGTCACCTGACTTCTCCCTTCGGTCCCCTTAGCAAACGGATACAACTGTTTTCCTTCTCGATCAACCAACAACCTCCAATTGGCACCGTGCTCCACCCAATATAAATCTGCCAACAAATCCGCCGGCTCCACCTCCCAATCTGACTTCAATCTCCTCGGCTTGTTCATGTTTTGAACGGGCGCCGGTGCTTCCAAAGCGGTGCGCTCAGCCGGTTCAAAAGGTGGTAACAAACCCGGTGTCTCGGATGCATTGTTGTGGTAGTCTAAAGCTCTTTCAACCCAATCCTGAACCATTTCGGGATCTCCAAAGCCTTGTGCTACGCCGGAGATTGGCGTGCGTTCGCGTGCGCGGACCTTGCGGTTGCGGATATACTGAAGAGGGTTGTAAGCTCGCGGTCGATCTGTGTGTCCGGACTCAGGGGACTCTTCTGTGCCGAGGCTTGCCCGACGTGGGACAGGTGGGAGTGATTGTGCCAGGGTTCGGTAATGGTGTAGCAATTCGAAATATGTCTTGGCTTTTTCCACACGACTCAAGGTCGATTGGGAGAATACCACAACAACGTCTCCTTCGGCGCCAAAGTCTAAGGGGCGGAGACCGCGGTCGGCTCTAGGAGACGAAGTCCGTTGCCCTTTGAGATGCTTGCGAAGAGAGCCGCCAGTCATTCCTATTAAACTTTCTCCCGTCGGTATTGTAGGTCTTTGTATCTGTGCACGCTTTGCATAGGATATACGAAGAGCCATATCAACAAGCTGCGCAGAGTCCAAAGGACGGTTATCTTGCGGTTGTTCCTGCTGTGGCTGCGGGGGTGTAGTATCATTCGTAGCAGCTGGTGGCGGCGGTGCCTGCAACGCTACAACTGTATCCTCTACAACATCCCGATTGTTCTTCACAGCAATATCCTGCTGGCTGACTGCCGGCGAAGACTCCTGAGACTCAGTGTCTACCCTTTCCCTCTCTCTAGACTCTGCCCGCCTCCCCAAACTAAAAGCGTCTGCTAGCAGGAACCCGCCACTATGCCTGACTCCCGCCCTCCGCCATCTACCACTCCCACTGGCACTTGCAGCTCCATTTCCACCACTTTCCGTGACCACCGGCCTGACAGTATGTGTAGCGCTTCTCATTCGTCCGCCGGTCCGCCTTGTTTCTTCTGTATCTGGTAATCGCGAGGAGTCGCCGGGGGTAATGGCGGTTACTGGAGATAATGGTTCATGACTACGGGAGCGGCCAGTGAGGACGCGTAGCATAGAGTTGCCGTTAGACTGTGTACGAGAGGGTGTTCGAAGTCGAGGAGGACGGGCAGACTCTGGTGTTTTGTCCATTGTATGTAGCGGAATTGAGGTGGAGTATGGCGGGTTTCGCGTTTATAGAGAGCTATGAGGGGAAGGACGGGCGTAGGGTGTTGCGAACGGTGGTTTGCATAGTCGAAGCTTATGTTGTGGCTTTTGTGTGTTGCTGTTTTGCCTGGTATAGGCAAGAATCCAGTTTGCGCACGAGTCGTGAGTGGTCAATTAAAGTTCATGTAGGAGGGAAGAACAGAGAAAACAAAAAACAAGGAAACTGAATGCGCGGAGCGAAATTAATAGCCGATCTAAGTCCTGTATACCAAACAAAAAAAGGAGTGTGAACCAGTATTGTAACTCTATTCAATTAACGTTTGACAAAACATAAACGTCACAGTAATCCTCCCAGAGAGTGAAATCACGCACACGGAAGCTACACACAACATGATGGATTCAATGGCAATTGCGATGCGCATGCATCATCCAACAATCCGCCACCTCCGTCACATGCTATCCCTGCCTAACCCTTACTACAAAGACCCTAGGCCCCACAGATCAGCAAGGGGAAGTGGAATCCCGACTCGTGACACAAGTGTAGGGAAAATTATCACCGAGTGATTGTAGTCATTTGGCACCTCGCACGACGTCACGACGAAACCCAACGACAACCGACGATGCGTGCGACTCACGCTCTCCAGATTGACTTTCGGAAGCTGCGGCTGACGGTCAAGGATGTGAATAAGGGATTCTACAAGGGAAACCGGACGGGATCTATGGGTCGCCATACCAAGTATGGTGGTTATGTTATTGATTACAACAAGGTTCGCACCTATGTTGTGCCTGATTTGACCGGCTTCAAGGTATGTTTTGAAGTGTAGGAAGTGCGATGTTGAAGGACAGAAACTAATTGTTACTATAGCTCACTCCATTTGTCCCCAATGCTATCTTGCCCAAGTTGCACCAGTATGCCGGTATTAAGGACGGTCCCAGAAACGCAGCGAAATACTTGGCCCGGTGGAAGACTGAGAATGGTGTGGATTAAAGGGCGCAACAGAATATTGGGAATCATTGTTGTTTAATTGTTGTACGAATAGAAGGAATCCAGTCACTCACGATGATGTAAAAGAAACATCATCAACTTTTCACAAACACAGATACATTCACAACACAATAAGCCAGATAAGTGAACCGAAAAAAACTCTTGCATGTGTATAAAAAGACCAACCAACAAATTGATATCAAACCCACAAAAGAAACGAAACCCACAAAGGAAATGCATAGCCTTTTAGTCCACGCCTACCAATTCATATGCATCAAACATACCAAATAAATCAAAAAATCAAATCCTCACATAGCAATACCCGTCTGCTCATCATCAGAATGCAGCGTAACCAGGCTCAACGAAGAAGCCTTCTTCCCCAAACTAAACGGCAACGAAATGCCACCCAGCATTGGTCTCTTTCCTATAACACCAGTTTCGATCTCGCCAATCTTGGCCTTTTCAGCTTCCCGTCTCTGTCTATCTCTGACCAGTTCCTCAACCATGGTCTCAGATTCCTCCGGAATCTCTACTGCCCTGCCCATGCCGAAAGGCGTATGAGCATACGCCTCCGAAGGGAAGACAGCCGATGAACTGCTAACCACGCCGTCCGTCATCGTCGGACTCTGCACATTGTTGGAGTAGATTGACACGCCATCAGAATCGCTCGGCCGGCTACTCCCCGACCCCGCCGAGCTCAGGCCAAAATCCTGATCCTTCTTGCTGCTTGAGCGACCCCATTTCCAGCGTCGTTTCTTTTCCTGTTTTTCTTCTGGCGGACTGCCCTTGTCACTTCCACGAGACTTGGTCGCACGAGGAGACGACATGACGCTAGGGCGACGAGCAGTATCCTTGGGAGGAATAGCTGGACTGGTGTCCCAAGGAATAGGTGACAAGGCACTCTCGTCAGCAACGCCCTGCATGTCTTCCCAGCGCTTGCTATCCTTAGTCATGCGGGACATGGTGGTGGTACTCTTGCGGGAAAGCGAGTTGCCGTCGGAAGGAGTCGTGGACACTATACTTTGCCCGGCGATTGAAGCGTTGTCGGAAAAGGAACGCTCGGTGCGGATCAAAGGTGTAGAAGGAAGAGAAGTTTTGGGGGCAGGTTGAGTTTCCCACGGCGCAATATCAAGACCAGATTCGTCGGCGACACCTTGAAGATCAGCCCAGTTCTTTGCTTGTTGACTTTTCTTAGCTTGGAGAAGTTGTTCCTTTTGTGACAAGAAGGTCATAGGCGTATTGGAACGACTACGAGGAGGAGACATAGCAGGAATCTGTGGAGAGCTGGCAGTGCTCTGGATTATAACAGGCGAAGGGAACTGCTCCAGCCCCCCCGCGGTATCATCGAGCATGTCTTGTCTCATGAGAGCCGCACGACTAGATGACCGCACGGGCGAAGAATGGACAGGTGACGAGTGGACAGAAGTAACGCCATGCATCGACGGGCTCGTTCTCAAGGGTGGCCGTGCCGGTCTCGTAAAGTCCAACCGCGCAAACTTCTCCTCCCCAACAACATCCTCCATGACAGGTCGGACGTTGTTTTGTAAGGCTTGAACTAGATTTAACGGAATCGGAGTCTTCCGTTCAAATGACTTGGTCCGTGAGACTGCGCGGGAAGGTGGTAGCGGAAGGGGCCCCTTGGGTGGTGGTGGCAGCGCACTGACGGCCTTAGGGGGGCCGGCACCCTTTGGAGGGGCTGGCAGTGGAATATTAGGTGGAGGTGGAAGCGCAGAACGTGGCGGTGGAGTAGGTGCCGGGAGATAGGATGCTGAAGTTGACCGGGAAAGTGGGGGTCTAGAACCTGGTGGGGGTAAAGGTGGCAGTTTCGACTTGGGAGCGGGCATGACAGGAGGAAGGTTATGCAAAGCTACCGGTTGGATCTTTGTTTGCTTCTCGGCAGCTTTGACTTCAATTGTATAAGGAACAGTGTAACATCCCCAAAGTTGCTGCTCCAAAGGAGTAAGAGGAAGAGATTTCTTGAATGAGGGCTTCCTCGCGACAGAAGTGGTTGTCATGGGTGAAACTGGAGAAAGCGGCGACAACGGAGAAACTGGTGATTTATTCTCCTTTTCCCGGGGCTCGGGGGCCTTGGGCGAGGCCTTCCGCACTTGGTGGAAACTTGGAGCAGCATAACCCTGCCAAAGACTCTCCTCGAAACGTGTGAGTGTTGGCTGTGGGGGAGTCTCGACCGTAATAGAAACACCAGATCTAGGACCAGAAGTGTCCGCTTCCCAAGGCATCAAGTCGACGTTAGAAAGACTTTGTTGTCTGCTTCGAGTTGATCCATATCTAACAGACCGCGAAGAAACTGAAAACTTTTGACTAGAAGCAGAGGACTGCGGGCCCATAGAAGTAGAACCGTGTTCCCAAGGCATCAGACTGTTACTGGTGTCGCCCTCATCATCCTCGGGGATAACAACCTCTCTAGTCTCGCCGTGTCCAATAGCCTTGTTAGTCATGGTGGAAGCTCCAGAGTTAGTATCCGATGAGAACCGACTAGACTTAGTAGACGACCGAATAGATCCTGCCTCGAACGAGTCATCCTCGCCGTTGCTGTCCATAGTGGTTCTCCGGACAAGCTTCCTCCGTCCCATCTCCTTCTCTTGCCTCCGTCTCTCCTTCTCAATTCGCTTGCGCTCCTTTTCTTCTGCCTTTTCTTCCTCGCGCGAACTGTGTGACATAAAAGACTTGTCTGCATCATGCGTACCATGAGACTCCCGTCTGCGATTCTGCATACGAGCTAAACGCTCCTCTGCCTCAACTTCCTCCTGCTTGCGTCGAATTTGCATAATGTGACCGTCGCTTTTGGAACTCCAAGTAGCCCACATAGGAGCAATCTTATTGAGTCGAGATTTCCGTGGAATTGGGTTTAGAAGATATCTGCCGGCAAGTGCTGAAAGTGGTGGGTTTTCGCCGTCACCATGCTTGATAAAACCACCAACCATGTCCTCAATCGCCTCGCGACGGAGAGTAGCGCGGAGCTTGGCGTACTTTTCATCATTGTGTTCCCTGGTTTCCAGCCAGCGCTTAAGAGGGAGAGGTTTGATTTGACCGATTTTGTGAAATTCTGGTGGGTCACAATATGGGAACATACTCGCCGGAGCAAGCTCGTAGATTTCACCGTTAGCCGAGACACGTTGGCGAATCATGTTATCCACAAACTCGGGCAATGCAACGCCAGCATCACCAACCCTCCCGATGGGAGTGGCTTTGGCAACATCAATATCATTGTCTTCCCTATAAGTCATGGCATCTGCGCTACTAGCGAGACTTGCCAAATCACTTGCGTCGTATAGAGAAGAAGCATGAGATGAATTTGGGCGGTCGTTAAAAACCCACGATCCAAACTGCGCAATCGACCGAAACATGTACTTAGCCGGCTTTGTGAAACTCAAAGTAGTAGCGACATGGCACATATTGTCCCAGACCTGCAGCTGCACGCGTGTTGGCGCGTAGCTAATGAGTTGTTCCATCTCCAACTTGGTCATGTTCGGCGGAGCATATTTCGGAGGATTCGCCATCTTGTGTGCCATGTAAATTTGTTCATCACGGAGAAGCTCGGCGCCACCAGTGATAATTTGAATAGGCGGAAGACCACCAAGTGTGGCTTGCATAATGGGACTGACTAAGGGGTGACGAAGAAGGTGGTTTGGCGCATACATGTGGATTTGCTCCTTGACAGTGAACAGCTCGCCGGCTACATTAATGGTGATGTGATGAGCTTCTGTGCCTGGTATCGTATCGCGAGTAGGTTTTGGTGGACTGTAGTGGTTCTTGATACCCTCGGCTCCTTCGGCTGCAGCTTCTTGTGCCATCTCGGCCCATTCTTCGTACGTCGGTGGTGGCCACGCCTTTGATGGCTTGTGGTGGAACCCAGTATTTGGGACATAATCCAGCGAGGGATCCGCCGAAACACTCGGGAACGAATGAGTCAGATCAACCCATGGACTGAGTAGAATAGCGCCTGCGGGTAGTGGCATATTCTGGTTACGCAAAGCAACCAGCAAACTGACAATTAAACCACCTCCTGCTGAATCACCGGCAAATATAACCTCTGTAGGATCGTACGACTCGAGAAGAAACAAGTAGGCGGCAAAAGCGTCTTGAAGACCACATGGGAAAGGAAATTGCGGAGCCAAACGGTACTCTGGAGCGAAGACGCGGGCTTTAAGTTTCCGGGCGTGGCGTTGTAGTTGATAACGGTGTTCATTGAGACCACCGAAGTAGTAGGCACCACCGTGCAGGTAGAACATGACTCTGCGAGCAACATATGGTCCGCGCATTTCAGGGCCCTCCCGCTCAAGAGCTGTGAGGTGGTCGTTTTTCATCTCAACGAATTCAGCCTTGAGGGTACTCCCTGGTGAACGCCATTGCCACCAAAGCTTACCACCAACAGCCTTGAGACCCTCTTCGCCAAGCTCAGCTTGAATATGACTAGCAGCTTGATCTTGATAGGATGTGGGGATAACAAGACTCTCTACTCGAACCCATGGTGGTTGAGGAACCCATTGGGTGGTAAAAGACTGAAGTTCTTCGACTGTGTGGTTTGCGCCGAATTCGAGGAAACCTCTTATTAAGTTAAGGCCTTGGTCGTAACGAAGGGAATTTGTTGGTTTATCGGTATCCCGTTTACTTCTGTACTGTAAGATTGAGACATGGTCAGATCCATCCAGAACAATTGCTAAGACTATAAGTGCTTACATGTGAAACTAAAGTCTTGAAAGCGGTTGGAATTTCCGCTACTGACACTGATGTGACATTCATGATGTCTTTTTGTGTGAAGGCGATTCCTACCGCAATAGCGGTGGAATCATGTAGATTATGTCGAAATCAAAAAAAGAAAGGTCGATGTTTTATTTGGAAGGTACCGGTCCGGATTGAGAAATGACGTTTGATGGTTGCACGAGGCGAGTATAACGTATGTGGTGTAAGCTGAACTGTCAAGCTACTGCTGTGTAATGCAAAAACCGCAAGAATAAAATGGTGATGTTATATGTCGTGAGTTAGATTTACGCCACATGGGAACATGTCGATTGGTTCGTGGCAATAGTGATGGTCTTATGGTGTAAATGTCAGCCGTAGATTACGCTAGGACAACGGCGGCCGAGGCAAGCACGACAGATGTATATAACGAATGGCGAGGGTCGAAAGAAAATGCAAAGACCGGTTTGTTGCGCTGGGACACAAATGGGAGCGAGGATGTATATATGGGGTAAGTTCTGAAAACAAAAAAGAGGGGAAGGGATAGTGATATCAGTGATGCATAACGCGGAAACAGACACGGAAAACGGGTGTATGATTTCCGGGAACCAGAAGATCGTTTAAGAGAACTGGCGAGGAGAAGAATGGCTGTACCCAAGGAACAGGAAGAATAAAGAATGGCACCGAATGAGGGCGAGAATTGAAGCCCCTGGATAGACAACACTTTCAAGAAGTAAATTAATTACAAGGAGCTGGAGAAAAAAAAATCTGAAAAATCTGAAAAAGAAAAGTCGCAAATGGCAATATTCACAAAAGGATAAAAAAAAGCAATAAGTCAGTCACAACCAGGAAATCCACGAAAAGTAATCTCGTGAAAGACTAGCGACAACGTGGAAAACATGCAAGTGGCCTCGGTACTTGAACTTTCCTCAATACTAATGAAAACACCTAGAAAGAAGCAGAATCGGGAAAGAAGAAAGAAAAGGAAACCAAAACGAAGAATCCCACGAGATATCCCAAAATCACAACGGACAAGCGGACGAAACGAAGCTACACTACAACTTGCACGGAATACGCATTGCTAGTCGTCCCTCCCTCCATGTGTAAAAGCAGCCAGGAAGCAAGGAACGGAATATAGCTCAAACAAGAAGTCGAAGACCGTTCAAATGGTTGTATTTTCGACTAATACGGTAATCGAAGACCGACCCTGGTTCCTTCAGCAACTACAGACCCCATCGTTGGAATAGAGCCAGGCCTCTGCACGCACGACAGCACGTCTACATGTCTGCACGAGGACATTTTGATGGGAACTGACACCGGCATATTCTTAAGGAGCCAAACGGGCCGCCGGTGCTCGAGCCTTTGACGGCTTGAAGGACATCCGACCGATACGTGGTCACTGATACCAACTTGAGGTGGGGGTTTTTTGATGCAGAATGATGTGGTGATGCGCAGGCCCAAAAAATGCACAAATGGAAATCACGCAACTAAGACAGCATGAAGATGGGGTAAGTGATGACCCGAACTAGCGTTGAGTTTCCGGTTTCTTTCTAGATGTGACTTTTGGGAACACTAGAGAAGGGGGCCATGCAATAGGCGCAGGTCAAGGCAGCGTCGTCCACATGGACGAGCCCCTGATCCCGGGAAATAGTGATGTTCGTACCAGGAAGCACAACGGGGGAGGAACTTGACTGGTGCGGGAGAACGTGCCAAACTAGCGTGTCGGGAGGACCGCAGCGAATCCACAACCAGCTCATGGCACGGCAGTGAATAACTCAACTGTATCCCGCGAATTTGAAATCCGACAAACAAAGCAAAAGATACTGCCCCACCAGCGCCATAACACACGAAACAGGGTTTTTTTCTGCCATAACCACCAGCCTAGACTACCCATGGTGCATATCACCGGATCGCTGCAAGGGGTCTTCCAGTCGGCCATGGAAGCACCGCCAATATGGCCCCCTTCCTGAGGTGGCTCCTCGTTCCTTCATGCTGTTCCCCTGGCCTAGCGAGGCACGAAAAGCTCCAAAAGTGCGGATCAAGAGCTGGGAAGGCAGCTTTACTCCTTTGTTCCTACCGTTGTGAATACGTATTGACGGGACCCTTGAGGCGAAGAGTAGCATGGCAAAGAGGCGAGACAAGGGAATAGGCCAAAACGGACAGCGAGCGAGTCTGACGGGAGCGGGCGGGCGGATGATGATGAAGTGGCGTTGATTTGTAAGGTATTGATACGCCATACGAGGTTGTTGAACCATGTGTTTGTAGGTTGAGACGTCGGATTATATCGATACACGTTCTGTATTACGGGAGAAGTCTACGTACAGAATTTACCTATTTTGGGAAAGAAAGACAACGTCATCCTACAGGGCCGGGCCTCATGAAGAGGCCCTCCTCATGAAAGAATGGCTCGTAGTGAGATGGAATATATGATAGCCAAGACAAATACACATGAGGATCCCAGCACGTCCCAGGAGCTATACTGAGCTACAATCTTGCCACGAACGGTGGCCTCGATAGGAAAACGAGCTTCATACACACAGACGAGGCATAGCGTATACAGAAAAAAGTACAGATATGGTGTCCTGGTATAGGATGTGGCTTTGATGGTCTATGGTATCAATGGAAAAAAGACACCGGTCGCTTTAGTTTGAGTGTTTGCTTGAAAGTGTCGTCTTTTGTTCCGATAGCAAACTACACACCACCAAAGTGCCCACTACAACAATGGGCCCCTTTCCTCTCAGACCTCTTTTTTGTCCTATCAGCAATACGAATTGCATATTCACCTGCAGCACGAAAGTGGGAGCATCACAGGTTGCATATATTCCCTGTGGATTTACAGGCACACAGGTGGCCAGTTTGGTTGGCTGTAACGTTGTGATGTGACATTCACGGAGCATTTAGAGATCCCTATCACTTTGAGCTGTTTATAATCTAGGAAACGTGGTCTGTTCATCTTTTTACATCTGTTCGGTCGCTAGATGAAGGTTCTAGCCCTCACTCTCCGGTAGATCCTAAACCTGGGTCGGCTATATCGGCGACGAAGAAGTCTTAATGTGTATGGACATCCACACGAGACTTCGTTTTGATACTGAGGCCGCTTCAGGCACGGTTACTATGGCCGGGCATAGACGGAGCTTTCCATAGTTGGATATATCTCAAGCTATCAAGCTGGACTCTTCGGCATTTGGACGGCAAAGGAAGCCAAGGGAATAAAAAGAAAAAAGCAAATGATTATATAAACAGCCGAGCTCGTTCCGTCTTGGGTCGTAGATGTGTAGTCAAGGTCAAGGGGTTCTCGTGGCCCAAAACGCTTGTAACCCTTACAAAAGCCGCTAGAAGAGTTCAGAAGGGAAATGGAATTACTCTACTCGAACAACAATGGAAGGTGGATACAGAATCAAACTCCGGGAGATACGGGATTACACTCGTATACTTTTTCGTTTTGATTTCCAAGTTGACCGGAATTTGGGACAAGAAGGGGAACAGGAGAACGAACAGAAAGAAAGAGGGGTACTGAGAGGAACCGAGTCTGGGCGAATACAAACATAGGGCGTGCGTATGTATTTGTCAAGCCAAGTTGACAGGAGGCACGCGCACTGAATATGCAAACAATATGAGAAGCACCGGTATCGTCACATCTCCCCACTTCTCGCTTTGTTGTTCGGCGAGTCGGGATATAGATGTAGATGTGTACATATGTACAATACATGCCTGAAAACCATGTCTGCAGGCTTTCCAAAGGCCAGTTGACGTGCATGAAGTTCAACTCGGGATATGCACTCCCTTCTCCGCATCCTCTATGCCTTTAGCCAAGGAGAAAACATTCTCAGGAGAACCGAGGCATTGGACGGGTCAGGCCTTACCTGCCCGAGCCCCATCCAGCTTTCTCAACTATTCCCAGGCGCGTGGACCCTTCTTATCCATCTCGTTCCGGCAGCTGTAAGTAAGACACATGGTCAGTTCATGGATCACCAGAAGCAAAGGTGATAAAAAAGCAACAATGTTTAGCATACAGACATCCTACGTCTGTGGGCCGTATGTAGCAGCTGTCTCAATGCGCCAAATTAGGGCGATGCAGGGCTGGTTGAATCGTTTACTGTTGTTTCTCAACTTCGTTCCGGTCGACATGAGCGTGTTTCTTGAAGTGTGATTGATTTTCTTGTTTCTCGATGTGATGAATATGTATTCTTACCAAGTGACATGTCGTTAAAAATGGGGTAGAATCCATCACAATCATCACCAATTCAAATCACCAGAAATCCAGGCCGGCTAATCCTTGGTTATTTAATCCAGTACCACGGCATCATCCACCCGACGAGTCGTCAAAATAGCGTAACAGTAGCTCCCTAAAACAGATTCAATTAAACCATAGTGAAAGGAACGCACGTCCAATGTGGAGCACCTTTCCTTTTTCCATTTGGAGCGCCCCACAAAAGCCGGACGGGGAATGGAGACAAATTTTCACTGAATCGTGTAGAATTGTGAGAGCAAAAAGAAGCCGCCAGATAGACGGAAGCCATACAGGATTGCGAAGAAAGGCCAAAAGAATTTAGAGCCCGCATTGTCAAAGACCAAGCAGTACCAAGAAATTCCAGAGTCCATTGATCAAACGAAACGCTGGTGTGGCGATTCTATTTCCCCGGTATTAAAGTTCCATCACATCTTTGACATTTTTTACCGATAAGTCTTATCGAAAAAAAAAAAAGAAATCCCGCATCATCAAAAAATCACAATAAATCAATAACCCCGGCAAACCGATCAGACAACTCCTCCGCAACGAGATACCCCCCGAAAAACAAAACAACCACCCAAAACCAAACATGGCTTCTCAACTCCCCTCAGTCGGTAAGTCTCTTATTCAAAGTCCCGGTCCCGGTAGCTCAGCTGACTAACCCAACCCCCGTACCAGCCGCTCGCCAGGAAACCTTTGAGCAGACCGTTGTCAAGACGCTGCACCTGTGGCCTGCACTTTCTGCGGCTGTGTCCAACGGATGGGGTGGTCCCGATGCCGCTGAGAAGCGCGCGTGGTTCGCCGGTGCCCTGGTGGACATGTTTCCTCCCATCAGTGATACGCCTCCGGCCAAGAACGCCCCTGATGTTACCGGGGAGGAGCAGGTTGAGGATGTCGAGACGACTATTCTCCAGGTGATGGAGGATGAGTTTGAGTTGGTGGTGGATGATGGGTCTCCGTATGAAATTGCTAAGAGCATTGTGCAGCTGCGGAATGAGATTGCCGAGGGAAGCTTTGCTGGGGCTGAGAAAGTTGCGCAGAGATTTGCCGAGAAGAAGAGTGACCCCGTGATTACTCGGGCACCGGGTGATGAAGACGAGGAGGATGACAGCGAGGATGACTCCGATGATGGATCCGATGATGAGATGAGTGAGGCGCCGCAGCTGGTTGCCGCGCCTAAAGAAAAGGCTGAGCCGCAGGTTGATGAGGATGGCTTCACCACTGTTGTCAGCAAGAAGAGACGGTAGACACTACGGTCCAAAGTACAAGACCAAAAAAGCTGATATAGATTATGATTTGAAACGATTCCACGCTTAACTATCAAGAACCTTTCCTTATTCCCAATCTTCCTCCTCACTGTCTGAATCACTATCCTCCTTACTCCCCTTGCTCTGAGTCTTACTCGGAGCGCCACTGGCCGCTCCAACAACATCGTAACTCGTGTCACTGTCAGTTTCGTTAGAAGTGCGGCTTGCATCGGGCTTCTTTTGTTGGATTGTGCGAGAGGAACCAGCGGAGACGGGGCGAGCTGCGGGGGCCTTGGAGGCAGGGGTTTCCGCATCGGAATCTTCATCAGAGTCTTCGTCATCTTCGGAGTCAGAGAGAGGCTTCTTGGTGGTAGTAATGGGGGCGGCTGGTTCAACTTCGGATTCTGAGTCCGAGTCGTCACCCCAGCCCGAGACGTCATCGCCGGCAGCAGCAGCTATAGATATAGTTAGTTTCTAGACTTTTCTTTTTTTTAATGATGTAATACGTACCCTTCAAAAGCTCCTTACGCCGGCTCTCTGCCGTCTCGATGCCGTGGCGCATGAAGTAGTAACGGCACCAGAACTCAGCATAGGTGACCTCCTCTGGCACCAACTTCTCCATCGTACTTCTCAACTCAGGGTACTCCTCAAGATCATCAGTAATCTCTTCAGTCTTTCCACTGATATCAAAGGTACTCTTCCACTTCTCAAACGCCGCCTTCTCCTCTGGCACACGTAGCAACATCTCTGGGTTACTATGCAATACGTGTAACTGCGCCTCAAATCTGGTCGAATGGATAACTCGTTTGCCAGAAGCATCCTTACTCTCAAAGCCCTCCGACTTGCTTCCTGACGCCTGACCAGCCGAAGTGCTTCCGGAGGGCGCAACTGTAATCGCATCCTTGAGGAAATCTCTCACACTACTACCAAACTGCAAAAGAGCTGCGTCGGCGGCATCCTCCGCGCGTTGAATATCCTTGAGGCGCTGGGCGGCGGTTGTCCGGAGGCGTCCGAGAAGGTCACCATCAGCTGTAGCGGTGCCATCGGAGGGAACTGAGCGCGAGGAACCTTCGGCGCTGGTAGAGTCTTGGTTGAGGGAGAGGTTGCGGGTTTGCGCAATGAGAGTGGTTTTGAGAGTGTCGAGACCGCGGGTAGCTTCGCCGCTAGCAGCTGTGAGTTCTTTTTGCGCAGTTTGATAAACACTTTCGCCCTACATTCGCCAACCATTAGCTTTGAACCATCTATGACGTAACTTCAAACCTCGCACTAACCTGCTTTATCACGGACCCAAAGAATCCGCCAATGTTGGCGCCCCAGACACTGGACGAAATCGCCTTGTAAGCTTCCTGGATATCCTCGTTCAACGAAGCCTGTGTCTCCTGCTGCCGTTCCTTTTGCGCCGCGCTGTCGCCATCGGCCTTGTCAGCAGACGGATCCTTGCTATAGGTCGTCTCCTGAATATGGTCGTAAGCGATATCCATGGTGCTTAGTTGTTTGTTGCTGGCTTAAGGGTGTATTGTGTGGGAAGCTGGTAACGTGGAGACCGTCGAGGGGTCGGCGGACGGACACTGAAATGGCTGGGGTGGAGCGATGACGATGAGAGGGTTACTGATAAGGGTTCGTGTAGGTAGAGGGATCTCGAGATGTAACCAGGTGATTGATGCGGGTGGCTTTTTTGTCGTGATCTTTTAGGTTCAAAGGTTATTGAGGTATATTGAGATACTGTTTGTGCGGGGAAAACAAGTCAATGACCATAACCCGATGATCAAAGCCACATTGAGCAATCACAAACATGATCACTGGTCACTGGTAGGGTTACATCACCCTAGACACATAAGCATGGTGATACAGACATGCCGGATTTGGACAGTTGTAAATCCAAAAATGGGAAACCACTTCACGATGAGCCCCACATTTTACTGTCAACGAGCAACGACATACGGGTGTTATTGCCTTTATGACAACAACCAAATTAGGAGATCCAGATAATAATTTTTAATTTGTGTGCGTGAAGAAGTCTAGAACAAGATTGAAAATAAAATGGACCCCATTTCCTGCTTCCCCCAGAATTTCTGATTCTCCTCTTCTTCTTTTCATCTTGTTTTACATCGCAAACGGCAAACTTACATCGCGAATTTTGTTGCTTGTGATTGATTATAAGACACTTGAACATTTTTCTTGGATATCTACGTTGATTATTTTGAATATGTTCGATCTTCCGCCTGCGCTAGGCCGGGTTTACCGGCTTGCGCTCTACCTTGGCCTTGGCTTCTTTGCTCTTGGGTGAGTTTTGTTTTGTAATCACGAGTTGACGAGTACTAACCTTTTGTTTCCATAGCTACCATGCTGGTGCCACTAGCATGATGGAAACCCATCACGGGTGGAAGTCGTGCCACGGGCTTGTTCCATCGGACCCCATCCCAATGGTCCTTTCGTTGTCGTTCTTCGTCTCTCTTGCTGTGTTCTCGGTCGTGTTTGCCCCGGTTCTCCTCGACACCATCGGTCCCCGACATACTGCGCTTGGTGGCTCCGCCCTCTACGTCGCTGGTACAATCGCCAGAGTCTTTGCAATTTCGCCCGTCGCCATGTTTGCAACGATCATGGGAAATATCCTTCTCGGTCTTTCGTTTGCTCTCCTTGTTCCGTCGCTGGCAATCTACCTTTGCGAGATTGCCCCCGCCGGACATCGTGGTCGCCTGCTGGCCGTCGGCGCCATATATGGCGCTGCTGGAACTGGATCTGCCGGATGGGTGGGCTACGCCATTTCTTTCTGGCATGGCGTACCAGGTAATATCCTTGGGTGGCGTGTAGCTGGGGCTGCGGGAATCGTGCCCATTTTGTTGTTGGCGATAGCATTGAACACGATCCCCGAGAGCCCTGGGTTCCTCATGCGCACAGGGAAGACTGACGTTGCTCGCGGAGTAATGCAGTGGGCGCGCCAGGGCGAACAACAAGCCGATGAAACGGAGACTGAACTGGAAGACTCGCTTGAAGAGTGTCGCCGCAGTAGGACCGCGGTCACTTGGGGCGAGTTTTTCTGGGACTCTCGGGTGCGTTCTCGTCTTTGGCGGGTTGTCTTGTTTGCTTTCTGCGGTTCTCTCTGTGGCTTATCAGCGGTCATGTGGGAGATGCCGAGTCTTGTGGGCGTGGAAACCGGGGCTCCTGTAGAGCTCCAACAAATGGTTGCTGAGCTCGAGATCTCGATGCGCTGTTTCTTCGCTTTTGTCGGTCTTATGCTTGTAGATCGGCACGGTCGCTGGATATGTATATACGGAGGATACGGGATGATGGCTAACATCCTGTTTGTAAGTTTCCCACTCGGCAAGCTTTCTGCCTATATGTATAAATGCTAACCTTGATATTTAGTATAACGTGTTGCTGCCAATGATCGACAAAGAAGCAGACTTGCTCGAAGTAGACGCTGCCAGGATTGCCATGTGTTTCCTATATTCTCTGGGATACAGCATCAGCGTTCTGGTTGTCACCTGGACCATCGGAACTGAGCTTTTCCCGGGACCTTTCAGATCTCGCGGCATTGCTGTCACCGTTTCATCTGGTAGCGTGGGGTCCATTGTCTGGAGAGTTCTTTGGGATGGCATGGAGAAGCCGCCTCAGTGGTTGTTTGCAGTTTCAGTTTTGGCCATGTTCGCAGGAATGCTCGGAGCCATTGGGATGTGGGAGATGCGTGGTCTATGGCTCGACGTTGATGACGAACATCGTCCGGGCTTAATGCAGCTTCCGGAGTCGGTTCCTGTACCCACTCCGGAAATTGAGCTAGGCGAGGTCCAGGCTAGAGAGCACGGACCTGATGAGTGAGAGTGGGGAGCGGGGGGACTTGGCGGTTTTGTGGTGTTTGTGGTGTTTGTTCGAGTGGGGTTCCATGATGATTGACGTCATAATGATTAACGAATATTTTTTATGAAGTTTGTTCTAATAAAGTTTATACTGACAACAAGTTGCGACGGAATTGTGATTGCCTTTTGACATGTGCCCAAGGTTAAAGACGTGGACTTGGTCACGGCTTTTACGAGAACAATGGCATGTCCAGGGTTTAATGGACAACATGTTAAGGAATTGGTTGATGACTCAGGTTGGAATACAAATACCGGGAATAAAAAGTCAGGAAACAAGCATCGGGTTTGGATAGTTAAAAGTGAGGCTGTACATCAATACTTAGAACCCACTATATCCACCATTCGTAGCCTTGCATATACCACCAGAGCCTTGTATAATTTGGCTTGGTCTTAGAATCTGGTCCACTAAATTGCTCCTATCTACGATCGGCAGCTTCCCTTCCACATTGTCCGTTAATATTGACAACCAAACGGGGAATACTGTTATACTGCGAAGCTGAAAGTTCACGTCCTGGTTTCGTTTTCTTCAGTAAGTTCATCATCCATTATTCTTTAAACATCAACTGAATATCTTATTCTTGTGTCCTCTTTTTTAGCCTTTAAATAATTGACAGCAACCTATTTACATCCAGCCGTTTAGATAAGATTGTTTTGTTTCCGTTTTCACAGCTATAAACAAATCCTATAGTCGGTAACTTTTAGCCTCCCTTTCCTTCGTCTTGTGTGCCACGCACTGCTGAATAAAAGCCGCGCATATTTTCAGCTTTTCCTGTCTTGTTTCTTTTTGCCTCCTGTTCCCTCGTCTGGAGCCCCTCGCCGTCCTCCACTTTTTACCGTCGTCTCTAACAAAAATCGGTACTTTATCCGTCAGACATCTCGCCATCCGTTGCCAAAACAAGGCAAACCTGCGAGCCGCCTTCTCGACCTTTTGCTGGCGGAATCGGACCCCTCACACCTTTTTCTTTAGCAAATCGTCCAATCGCTAATCACTACTACCGCCCATCCACACACACTTCAGGAGCACGAGCCCTGCAAAACGGCTTTATCAAGTGCCTGTAGCTCTTAAAGTCTTTGGTGGACAAAGTCCTCGTGTTTCCTTTTCCCTGCTCATCACAAGGCAATCAGTAGTACTGACGATTGGATTGCCGCCCTATTCCCCACTTTGACATCATCGCTAACAGGCCTTGTCTGTCTCTCTTATCCGCCCCTCCTGCCCATCCTGCATCCCCTCAAAATCCGTCTTTGCTACTCTGCAGCTTTCACAAGCTTACCAGCCCCTGCTAATTTGGTCCGCCAATTTTGCCCACCGAAATTCACAGGCCTATTTGTGTCGGCTCTGCGGCCAAAATCCATTCATCACCTTGTTTGTCTGGGAAGAGCCAGTAAATCACTAAAGTGTGCGATATACTGTGTGCATTGCTCTTTTTCAACTGCGTCTTTTGTTATTTTACAATCTTTTGTTTCTCTTTTGTTCTTTTTCTTATATCTGGCCGACAAACCATTGCGCCAAAACCACTCACACGCCCCCAAACAATGGGAAACACCCAAGGCAGAGAGGCTCGTGACCACGGCGGCCGTCGCTTGTCGCTGGCGGCTACTGGCCGTGTGCCATCAGCAGGACCCGGAGCTACTCCGGACGCTGCTGGTCGCACGCAGCGGCGTCAAAGTCGAGTTGTCGATCCATTTGTTAGTATTTTTACTATGGGTGGCAACACGGCCGATGACGAGAACCAGCCGTTTACTCACAAGGAAACCCGCGCTGAGAGAGAAGCTCGCAAGCGTGAGGAAAAGCGCATTTTGCGCGAACAAGAGCGCGAACGGAGTATGAGATTGGAAAGAGTCGACGGAGGTTTTCTCGTTACCCTCGGCACTTATGTCGGCCCCGAAGACTTTAACAAGGCCATTGTGCGTCAGTTAATTGTAAGTCTAATAAGTTTATAATGTGTCCACTCCACTAGCGCAGTGTAGCTAACCTCAAGCGTTGCCTAATAGATTGAACGCAAAATGGCGCCATTTTGGCGAGGACTCAACGATGTTGAAAGTTCATGGACCGATGCGCAACTTGTGGCCGTTGTCCGAGGCCAACCGGTTCCCGATCCCGAGGCGAAATTACCGGCCGACCTTTTGGATCCCTCTAGCTTGACAGCCGAAAACCTCAATATCAACGCTTTGACGGTTCCTCTCGCCCGCACACAATCTGTCGCATCCGAGCATCCATCACATCACGCTAGTGGATTATCTGCTCTGCGCCCTAGTTCCAGCCACTTCCGTTCAAGGCGGGCTTTGGCTGCTGCGATAGGCCTCGCAACGTCACGTAACACTTCACAGGTGGAGCTGACGACGCCTCCTGAGACACACCTTCCTGTAGATGGCTTTGTCAATGGTGAGCCGCTTGAGGTTCACTTATATCGCAACGCTTCAGAATGTCCGATTTGCTTTTTGTCTTATCCACCATTCCTTAACCACACTCGTTGCTGTGACCAGCCGATTTGCAGCGAGTGCTTTGTCCAGATCAAGCGGCCCGATCCGCATTTTCCAGAGCACCACGGCGAAGATGCGCCTGACCCAGAGGACCAGCCACCAGAGATGCTTGTCTCCGAGCCGGCACAATGCCCATATTGCCAACAGCCCGAGTTTGGCGTGACATACGACCCACCCCCGTTTAAGCGGGGTATTGTCTACGAATCGCCGGCAGCTCTTGCGGCTGGAATGTCATCACGTACATCGATAAACTCAACAGGTTCACCGATGGGTGGTCGTAGACGTACCGAGAGTCTTTCGGCCAGTAGTCCACTTGTTGTAAGCACAGATCGTGTCCGGCCAGACTGGGCTACCAAGCTTGCGAACCAAAGAAACAATTTGGCTCGTAGAGCGGCAGCAGCCACGGCTTTACACAATGCTGCGTTTCTAGTTGGTAATGGGGGCAATGAGGCTCGCGGAGGTTTTCCTTTTGGACGTGGCAACCGGAGGGATAGAGACTCCGAGCCACAGAATAACGGCGAGGCCGCGAGACCGCCCACGGAGGGCCCTCCCCGAGGTGCGCTTGACCCTCCGGTTGCTGGTACTATTACTAGTTTCACCTCTGTCCACTCTGCTGACGATGGCCCAGGCAGTAGTGTAGCACGAGGTTCTTCCAATCGTGCTCGCAATATCAACGAGCTTGACGCTATGATGATGGCGGAAGCCATGCGCCTTTCGCTTGTGTCTGAGCAAGAGCGCCAGAATAAGGCTGCACGAGAAGCGCAAAAGGCGGCAGCCAAGGAGGCCAAGAAACAGGAAAAGGAGGAGAAAAAGGCGCTTGAGAAAGAAAAGAAGAAGAACAGACGGAGTAGTTTTTACAGTCTGGGCTTTGGCCATCATTCTTCGAGTACCAACCAAAACGCCGTTGCCGGAAGTAGCTCTGCTAGTCTCAGTTCGTCCAAGGCGACTCAGGTGGCACCACGGGTAGAAGTTACTCCGGCTAGGATTCCCGAAGTAGACCTGCCATCGATTGAGCCAGAAAACAACCAACCTGACCAGACCAACGCTAAGGGCAAAGACGTCGACCGGGGCCCTGTTCAGAGCAGCGGTCCCACCGAGTCTGAGTCTTCGAGTTGTTCTTCTGACCTTCCTGATAGTGCTAGTGCGGCTCTCCATGAGGGTGATGATGAAGATGCCGGTAGTGCTGGTAACGAGCCCATGTTCAACTTTCGCAGTCTCGCGGAGATTGTAGGTGTGGACATTGAGAATGGGGCTATGCAGGGTGAGGGTAAGAATGAGCAACAGGGTACGGCGGAACATGCCGAACATGTCGAGTCTCATGGTGGAGACGACAAGGGCGAGCCTGTCAGGGCTGTTACACGGGAAGTTGTGACTACAACGACATCTTAGGATATTCTATTTGGTTGGTAGGGCAGGGGCGTTTTTCTTTTGTTTCTTTTGTTTGGGCATTTTGGGGGGTCACGGAACCGAGGATAGCGGATAGGAAGCTTTTATTTGTTACATTGTTATTGTACTTGTTTCTTACGTTTATTGGGTGTATCATGATGTCAATATATATAGTGATTAAATTTCACCGATGGGTTCATCCATGGGTTTGTTAACGAAGCCTTCTTCGGGACTGGACCAAGAGTAATCCTTCCATTTGCCGAGTTTCGCTTGCATCTCCAGGACCAGTTTGCGGGTTTCCTCTGTGCGCTTCCAGCCTTCAGTCCCCTCAGGTTCTCTCGAGTCCTTCCAGGCTCTGACAGTTTCTTCAAGTTCTTCCACTCTCGTTACTCCGATAACCGTGATGCCCACCTTCTCACCGTCCTTCCCGGCTCCAAAACTCTTGCCCTCCTCAGCCCATTGGGAAATTGCCCAACGAATAGCCACAGTCTCTAGTGTCTCCCCCTTCTCCTGGGGGACTAACCGCTGTAACTCTGTACAGGCGACACGCAGGTCATGTGGGGCCGGGTGCCAGACATTTTGCGGGCCGGCGTTAACACCCCGGGTGGTGAGCAGACCCATGTTAAGGATAGAGGCATTGGAGAGCACAGGGACTTGCGCTTCTTGGAAGGCAGAGAGCTGGGCGGGGGTAGACAGGAGGGTGTTTTGTACACAGAAGTGTCCATAGGAGAGAACGGCGTCGACGGGGCGGCCGGTGGTTTGGAGGATGTGGAGAGCGAGTTTGGAGAGAGTGGCGGGGGGGTATCCTGATATACCGATGTAGCGAATTTTTCCTTGCGCTTGGAGAGCGCGGAGGGCGGTGATGGCGGTGATTACGTCGGCGGGGGTAACGAATTCGGCATCGTGACAATACACAAGATCGAGATACTCCGTCTTCAACCTCCGTAAACTCCTCTCAACACTCGCCGTGATACTTTCAGCAGAGTAATCGAAAGACTGGGGCGCCCGACGGCCGGCTTTGGTGCAGATGAAGATGGAGGATCGGCCGTTGTAGAGGGGGGTGGTGGATGGGTGGGAGAGAGCGGCGCCGAGGAGGGTTTCGGATGGCCCGTAGTAGGGGGAGGTGTCGAAGGCGGAAATGCCGTTGCGGAGGGCGGCGTGGACGATGGGGATGGCGGGGAGGGTGGTGACGTCGGCGTATTGGTGGTTGAAGGTGGCGGTGCCGAGGATTAGCGGGGGGATGACGGTGGAAAGTGGGGGGAGTGACATTTTGGCGGTGCTGGGGAAAGTTGGGTTGAGAAACTACGGGGTGAGGGTGAATTGGCAGTTTACGATTGCATTCACACGGCACTATGACGTTATCGATTTGTGGGCCGCTGAGTGGGATAAGCCGTCAACCCCACACTAGTGCCAAGTATCACGAACCCTAGTTCCACTATCCACAACCCTAGTCACCCAACCTCCAGAGCCGCAAACTCACCAGCATCAGCATTCCGCATCTAATCCTCCCGCACAATCCCACCAGCCAAGGAAACTCCATAGAAACCCCACCGCGCAAACGACGTCACCACACGCCCCTACCCTCCAAATCCCATTCCCCAACGCGCCTACACACCACCCAACGATACCACCCCATCCCCGCTCCCCAAAAATGGCCCCGCGCAAGTCTAAACCGGCCAAAGCCAAGCCGTCACTCCCGTCTACGACCCTCCTTCTCGACAATGGCGCGTTTAGTCTAAAAGCGGGAGTTATTCCTTCGACGGCGGAAGAGGGCCGGGAGAAGCCTGCGGTTAGAGTTGTGCCGAATACGGTTGCGCGGGATAGACATAAGAAGGTTTATGTGGGGAGGGATGTGGCTACTATTCGTGATTATACGGGGTTGACGTACCGGAGGCCAATGGAGAAGGGCGTCATTGTGAGTTGGGAGGTACAAAAGGAGATATGGGATGCTGAATTATTTGCTGGTGGATTGGCTGTTGATCCGGCGGAGACAACGTTGGTTCTGGGTGAGGCACTTGGTGGGCTGCCGGTTTTGGCGGGGAATTGTGATCAGATTGTTTTTGAAGAATACGGGTTTGCAGGGTACTTACGGACACCGGGTGAGTTGGCCGATATAATTCATGAGTTAAACTACTAATAATTATAGTGTCGAGCTGGATTGCATGGGGGGATATTCAAAGCTACCTCACCCCTTCAGTACCATCACCGACGAAGACGCCCGCGGAGACAACGTTAGTTATCGATTCGGGGTATTCACATACGCAGATAACACCTCTCTTACACGGCCGACCCCTCCACTCAGCTACACGCCAACTCGATGTAGGCGGGAAACATCTCACCAACCAGCTAACCAAGCTCCTTTCCACCCGACACTACGACATGCGAAACGACGTGGCAATCGTCAACGAGATCAAAGAGTTATCATCCTTCGTATCATTAGATTTCTCACGGGACCTGGACCTTTGTTGGCGGGGACCACAGGGTGATAGACGGAAGGAGTTCGACATGGGCTCGGGAGGGATTGCAAAGGACTATGTATTGCCGGACTTTCACGGCCGGATGACGGGGGAGTTACGAGATTGGATGCCGCCGTCGGCGGGACAACCGGATGGAGATATCATTACCCTTCGGAACGAACGGTTCACGGTTCCTGAGATGTTATTCTCGCCCGGGGATGTGAATATCCTGGCGCCTGGTCTTCCAGAGTTAATCATGCAATCGCTTGAGACTCTACCCGTAGGTCTCTGGCCAGGCATGTTATCCAACATCATCGTCATCGGCGGCAACGCCGCAATCCCGGGGTTTAGAGAACGGCTTGAAAAAGAGCTACGGGAACGCGCTCCTGCTGAGTGTACGGTGCGTGTAGGAAAGCCGGAAAACCCTGTTACTGCCGCGTGGGAAGCGGGCTGTCATATGGTTTGGAGTGGGGATGTGAATAAAGTGGTAGTTACAAAGGCAGAGTATGAAGAGCACGGCGGGGCGTGGGTTGCAAAGAGGTTTGCGGGGGGACTTAATGTAGTTGAGTGGGAGTGAGTTCTTTATTAGATATCGTGATGGTTTCATTAGAGTTACATACGGTCTCGTAACCTGACGTTTTGTGCTCGTACGGGGACTCCAGAACGGAGTTGTTGTCCCCGCATCCAGTTTCCCCAGGCTGCCGTGTGTATCCCATTTCTATTTCCCGTAGCCGTTAAACAGAAGCTTCGTCTTCTCTGGCGCTCAATACATAAGTCACACTACCAGGCGGTTCAATTCAGTTAGTTATAACCCTAACCGTACATGGCATTACATGGCATCAGACATACATGATCTGGGTTTCCGCGTTCGCTGTGTGTTGTACAAAAGGGTCTTTCACAGCCCTTGCATAGCCGTTGATGACGGGCGAAACATGGTAGACACTGGAGGTTTTGGAGATTAACATGGTTTCAACGACACAACAAACAACAAGTACGAAAAAAAAGCAAATTCCATCTCTTAAAGCCACTGGTGGTTGGTATCAAAGACTCGCAAGTGACCGAGTACAGTATTCCTCGGTCATAAACAACAAAACAAAAGAAGCAACGCAATAAAAGCAAAGGGGATTAAAGGGCAGCTGCTTGTAAACCCACATTAAAACCACACTCAATACACTGTCTTGCTATCCCCATCTATTCAGAAATCATGTTAGTATCAGACGATTCAAGAAATTATACTCCGAGTAGTCGGCTCGGAAAATCCGCCAAATCCGAGACGACGCAGTTGGCGTATGTCGACAGGGGTATGGGACAGGGGAGGAAAGTGGAGAGGAAGGAGGAATCGTCACATGTCATTCTAGGTAGTTGGGGAAACAGGGCGGCGGAAAAGACGACGATTTGGGTGTTCGTTTTCGTATTTATGCGGGATGGGCGGACGTGCGTGTGTGCGCGGGTGCGTCGATTGGGAGGATAGCTGGAGAAGTAACTTACGGGGACAGGCGTGGATTCAGGACAGAGACTAGATGTTGAGCTTCGTCGACTAGATAGTGTCGAGGCCGCAAGGGCGGCGGTGAGCGGTGAAGTAGGAGAGCCGGGGGTGGTGATTGGCGAGGTAGGGGTTGGTGTCACGGGACGAGTAGACGGAGGCGAGGGGAGAGGGAGACAGGTCTCGCAGAACCATTTGTTACAGCAGCGACACATGCGGCCGCGAACACATTCTTCGCAGCGGGCGACGAAGAAGTCTTGCGGGTTGCGCGAGGGTCCGGTTGTGAAGGTGGGGGTTTGTGCGGCGAGAACCGTCGATGTTAAAACTGGAGGGGGACTGAGGAGTGGTAGGTCGCGATCGAAGTTGTGGGTTAGACCTTCGGGGGCGGAGTTACACCCGGCACATCGGGAGAGTGAGTATCGGGCTATGGTAGGACGGCGAGGCGTGGGAGCTGTATGGTCATGCGCGGGCCCTTTACAAAGGACGGCGTCAAATTTGAAATGTGGGGAGGAAAGAACCTTGGCCCATGAGGGGTTAACGGACCGGGTAATCAGCTGGCCGCGCGTCCGATACCATGTCTCTGCGGTGGTAGCGGTGGGTGAGTCGTCGGGAGAAGTGAATATGTAGAGGCCTTTAGGCGGGGTGTTGGGCGGTGGTTGGTAAGCGAGAAGACCGTCGATCAAAGAGGGTTCGTCGAGAGCTGTCACGGCGCGGAGGGAAAGTAGACGGATTGGCGAGGGGCTTGTTAGGAGGGATAGGGCGACGTCGCTTGGCACGGGTAGTCGGTCGAGGATTAAGGTGGTGACTTGGGGGAGGAAGGAGGCTCGTCGGAGGGAGGAAAGAAGACCGAGGATGGGACCGGACATGAATCTGGTTTCGTTAGTTGGGGACATGGCGATAGGAGGTGGGGAGACGAACTCATCTTCGGTGAGAAGTTGACGAACTTGGTGGTTCTGTTCATAGTCTGGGTTGGCGTCATGTGTTTGGGAGTCCTTGAAACTGGCGGCTCGAACAGTAGATAGATCAAGGTAACGGAAGAATCGCGAGTTACCCTTCAAGATATCCCGGAATGAACGATTAGTCGCGGCAAATCGAAGTCGGTCGTGGGCGGAGAGATAGGGAAGGATATGGTCCAAGACGATAGCATTGGTGGCGATATCGTACAGAGTGACTTTCGGTGGGGGGCGTTCCGAGGCCATTTTGGTTTGGGTTGGAAGAGTCTTTCTCTAGACTATGAAGAAGAAGACGGACTTGGGCCGGTTTATATATGGTGTTTCGTTGACTGGGGGGTTTATTTCATTTATTGATGGCATTTCCGGATTAGGCTTAATGTACATTTTTGGCGGGGAAGGCGGAAGAAAGAAACAGGGAGGGTGTATGATTTTTTCCATGTTTCTATGGCTGGACTGTTGAAAATGACCTCATCAGGCCGCAATACAGGTGAATTCCCCAAAACCAACCAACCTCCAATAAATCTCCAAAAGCTCACGTCTATTGATATGCATGTTCAAACAAGCAAATCCTCTGTGCTACCGTGGAAAAGTCACCCCCACTATGGCCTGACTTCATCATCACACCAACATGATACCACGCTGATTTGCTCGGTCGCTTTGGAAAACCATGGCGCTTGAAATGTATAAGCGTGTGGCCAAATCAGGAAATGGTCAATCGAAAACCATCGAGTTAGGATTTTTCACTCGAGATGGTTAGGGTTAGCTGGGGTTTGTCTATGACGACATTGGGATGCCTGGTTGGGAGTTGATGTTTATTTTTGTAGGTTGATGGTATTATTGAGAGGGGGTTGTCTGATTTTCATTTCAATTTTCTTGTTTTTAGGCGTCATTAGAGGTTATAAAGAACATGTCTTCTGATCCGCCAATTTCATGGAAGGCTAATTTCCGGGTTGCCGTTCCGTCGGATACCCAAGCAAATCATCTCACTGGCGATAAACTGATTCTCCCTCCATCAGCACTACAAGATCTTCTTACCGCTTCTGCTAGATCCAGTGGCTTGGGTGAATCTACGGCTAATGCTAAGCTACCACATCCGTTAATGTTTAAGTTGAGGAGTGCTGGGAAGACAGCGTATGCGGGGATCCGTGAGTTTACGGCGGAGGAGGGGACGGTTTGTTTAGGTGGGTATCTTATGGGGTTGTTGGGGCTCGAAGAAGATGATACGGATAACGAGATTATCCTGGAGGTTTCTGCGGTAGAGGTCCCGAGGGGGTCGTTTGTGAGATTGGTGCCGTTGGTGGCGGGGTATGACGTGGATGATTGGAAGGCGCTGTTAGAGTTGCAAATTCGGGGGACATACACGACGTTGACTAAAGGGGGGACGTTCTCTTTTAAACGTGGTATGGATATGTTTTCGTTCAAGATTGATGAAGTTGTTCCTGACGGGCTGGGGGCGATTTGTGTGGTGGACACGGATTTGGAAGTGGATATACAACCGCTGGATGAGGAACAAGCATTGGAAACTGCAAAGATTCTGGCAGCACGGAGAGAGAACGGGACGACATTGTCTAGTGCAGGTGGAGACTTGACAATCTTCAAGGCTATCTCTGGGGTTGTCGCTGTAGGTGACTATGTCGATTACGACTTGGCTACGTGGGATAAGAATAGGGCATTACAGATTGAGGTTGAGACGGAAGATGGCACAGCGGTCGACTTGTTGGTTAGACCAAGGTCTAATAAGCATCGAACTCCACCAAGAAGAGATGAGACTCTATGGGGAGACTTTGGGGGAGAGTCGAAAAAGAAGGTTATCCTGGAGCCTTCGAATGTGGAGTTGGAAGGAGTTGATGGACTGATGATTTCGGTTTATGGATGGTCTGGGCCGCATGCTACTTGGGGGACGGCGGGGTTCACTATTGAAGCGGGAGCTGTGCAGGAGGAAGAAGACAAAGAGGAGGAGGAGGAGAGAAAAGATGAAGTCAAGTGTGAGAGCTGTTTCCAATGGATTCCTCAGCGTTCGGCTATGTTACATTTGAATTTTTGTCGGAGAAATAATACGGCGTGTACCACATGTCACCGGGTTTTCCAAAAAGGATCTGTGGAGGCGGAAAGTCACTGGCATTGTCCATTAGATGACGTTCCTTGTGACGGAGTTGCTAGTAGAGCGAAACATGAGGAGATTTATCATACTGAGGTTTCTTGCTCTGGGTGTTCTGTTCCACCGTTTCCTACGTTGCCCCTCTTGGCTCATCATAGAGCAACAGTTTGTCCGGGGAAGATCATCTACTGTCAATTCTGTCATTTAGATGTTCCACAGGAGGGAGACCCGTTGAATCCCACGGCTGAACAGATTCTTTCGGGGTTATCGGCACATGAACTTGCTGATGGTGGGAGAACTACAGAGTGTCATTTGTGTGACCGGATTGTTCGTCTTCGCGATATGAATACACATATGATGTCTCATGAACTAGACAAGGCATCTCGATCTACCCCTCTTCGGTGTAGAAATACACAATGTGGAAGAACCCGATTCGGTGTTGGCCCGCGTGGAAAGGTAGCGATGGGGAAGGCACCGGATGATATCGATAGATTAGGATATTGTTCGGGGTGCTTTGAACCGCTATATGCGCGGGTTAATGACCCAGATGGAAAGGCCATGAAACGACGGGTTGAACGGGTTTACTTGAAACAACTCATGACGGGGTGTGGGAAGACTTGGTGTCTGAATCCGTGGTGTAAGACGGGACAAATCAATGGAGGGTTTCCCTCGAAAGGAAGCAAAACGGCGGACTATCTTAAAGCTGTTAAACCGTTCATGGAGGAGGCGTTTGATACAGATAAAGATGGCTTCTTCTGTGTTGGTGAAGTAAGTGCTAAACGGACAAAGGCACTACAACAGGTTCTAAGTGATGGAGTATATGAAGCAGGTTGGTGTGCAGCTGCCGCTGAAGCAGAAGATGGAGATGTAGATAGGATGAGGAGATGGCTTGGTGATTGGGCCTCCAAGAAGTAAATTAGATTAGATTAGATTATAGACTCACTTGTAGATGGAATGTGCTGATATTGTGTGACGTTAATCATTGACGTTGATCAGTATAGGATGAGATGGAATCTAGGACACGGACTAGTTATTTCTATACTCGCTTGGTGCAACCATGTATTTTCTGACTTCATCCATGGCTATATATGTTTGATCTCATAAATGAATGGCCATCTTCTGATCTCATCCAAACGGGTTCTTTCCCTGTCCGCTTCATTCCTTCATTCCTTCCTTTCCTCCCATTAACCCCACTTTACTGCTTACTCACCCGAATCAAACCTGCCAAATTGAGCACGCCGAGGAGTCAAAAAAAAGCATGAAGAAAAAAAAAGACGGCATATTATGAATCTAGTCATCCCACCACCGTCCGTTTAGAATCGCGCAGTTTAGTGATAGACTTTTTTGGTTTCATCTACACTACATATTGTTCTTTATTCTTTTAGATTTGGTGGTTGACTTTGTTGTTTTTTTTTCTTTTCTTTGGGGACTAGTGAGGAGTCTTGAGAAGGTTCTTCTGGGTTTGTTGGTCTTCCGAGGTCGCTGTATTTTGTTTTATTTTACGGGTTTTTTCTTGGGTCGCGATCGCGTGGATATGTGACGAGGGGTTCTGGTTCTTGGATCGTTTTTTCGTTTTTTAAAGCTTTGGGATGAGAACTCCTAGCAGTCAAAATATGGTGGGGTCGATTCGTCTTGGGGACTTGACTATGGACCATCAACAGGTTGAAGCTACAAATACCGCTTCTGATCCTGTCCAAAACACAAGTCATCCGTCTGTGAAAGATACTTCCGATCCGCCTGATAACACGCAAATCGACATGACGACACCTCGTGACGACGTTCCACCCACGGGCTATATCCCCGCCTACGACAACCAATTTAACCGGCCACGTCCGACGCCTCTCCGCCTTAGATATGCACCTACCGATGCCCAATATCATACACGTCCGCCGTTCATGTATCCCGATGGTACCCCCGAACCTATGGGGCCAATGAATTATCCGCCACCGCCACCGCCCATGTATCACGGTAAGGCAAATTCGGGGAGACGGCCGTGGAGAATGATGCCGAGACCGTATGGGAATCACCCGGGGTTGCCGCCGCCGCCACATATGTCGGGTGACTATGGACCTGTGGATATGTATGGACAACCGATGCCGGGATATTCGCCGGCTATGTATGGGGGGTTTTATGGACCACCGACTACACCACATGGGTTCCATGATGGGTATGCAGAGGACATGTATCCGCCGTTTCCGCCACATATGGGATCTCATATGGCTGATATGGCCATGCCAGGGTATCCGGGACCAGGAGGTTACCCGATGGGATATCCGCCAATGGGAATGAATCAACGGCCACCACCTGAATTTGATCAGCCGTACTCTCCCATTGTCGAACACATACGCAGCCATTTCAACAATGAGAACTTGGCGGACTGCTACTTGGATGTTCGACAGGGTGGACATCAAGTGTTATTGATACCTGCTCATCGCATGATTATCGCGCAGTCAGATGCTTTGGCGGAACTTTTGACGCAAGGGACGAACAACTTGGGGGTTATTTCGCGCATCACGGTTAAGTTAGATGCCAAATATGCTCGGCCAGATGCCTTTATGTATGCGTTGCAGCATCTTTATGGGTATGAGTTGTTTCAGATCCCACCACCAATGTCTTCGGGCGGTCCGACTAGCCCGTGTAGTGATTCGGCTTCGGGATCGTTGATGGCTGCAGGGTCAGCGGTGGCACAGTTTAACTTTGCTTTGGGGTATGCTTCGGCGGGAAAAACGTTGAATCTTCCGGCGGTTAGACTGAGAGGAGCACAGATTGCGGGGAGTTTGATTAATTGGGATACGGTTGAGTCAGCACTGGCGTTCACATTGGCGGATGAATCACTTGGGGCGTTTATTCAGTCACCAGAACAACTTCCCGAGGCAGAGAATTGTCTTATTCGTGGAGTTCTTCGATTCTTGGTTAACATGTTTCCTGGGGAGTTCAAGTTGGACAATCAAGTTGGTGATGGTATTGGTTGGGGAAGATTGCCAATGGCTTTACCGGTTGATTTCTATGAGGACTCGGAGGATGAAAAGAAGGATTCAAGAGAGGCTCCGGTTAGAGTGAAGAGTCCACCTACTCCGCCAACTTCTTCACATGCTGCTAATGGGCCGACGAACTTGGAGGAGGAGTCAAAGAGGGTTTCTATTGTGAGACCAAAGGGTGAAAAGAGGTTTTCGAATGTTTTGAATATTCGATTTGGGGATTTTACTCTGGGTGAAGAGGCTACTCCGGCGACATCGCCGAAGAGTTCAGAGGCCAAGGTGGAGGTTGCGACTGAGAAAGAGACTGAGAAAGAAACTGTACCAGAGGTTCTTCCAAGTCCACCACATTTCAAGACACTCTCACAGATTCTTATCAATCTTCCACATTTCTTGTTAAAGGAGGTTTTGGAAAGTTCTACTCAGGAATGTCACGCTGGAGCTCCAACGGCAATGGCACGGATGGAGCTTGTAAGACGGGTGATTGAAGAACGAGAAAAACGCAGAAACGGGATGATTAAGGCGATTCTTAAAAGTGGAATGACGGAGGATAAAAAGGGAATTCTTGCACGTCTAGGAAGTTATAATGGACTTATGGGAGAGTCCTGGGATGTCCTTTGTTGGCGGGAAATGGTGGACTTTGAGGACGGGTGGTTTGAGATTTGCTGGAGATGGGAAGGAATCGAAGAGTTTCGTGATTCTACGAGCTTTGGAATGTTTCCTTAGGGCGTGTTTGTGATGAATTTATGAATTATGGTTAGCTTAGATTTTTGGGTAATGAAGGATGACGTCATGGTTATGCATGTTTATGCAGGGTTTGGAGTTATGCAGGGGGTTAAATAGACTTGTTGGAGAGGTAATTGTGCGCAGTTTTTGTTTTTTTCTTTTTGTTCAGGTTTTTTGGTTGTTAAAATGATGATGAAAGATTTGATTTTGAGAAATGCTCTTCGTTATACTGTGACTTTGAGGGAGTATGAGGCGATACATGAATATGTTCTCTCTCGGTCGGCAGTTTTGAAAGAGGCTGTACCTTCACCGGGCCGTGTACAGAATCTTATTGAGCCGGGGGATAGGTCAAGTGAATTCAACACCCGAGCAATCCGTGACAGTTTCCGGGTAGCTATGGGAACAGGTATTTTCCTAACTCTTTGGAAACGACTATCACGACAAAAGACGGATGGGATATATCGAGTGGCGATGGTGTTGGGAGGTATCCTTTGGGGATATCGAATGATGGGACGGTTTCTACGAAGACTACGAGAGGGACTTCTTCGGCCTGGGAGTAAGCCGTTTCTGGAGAGGAATCGCATGGTGGGGGGGTTACTGACTAGTCAGTGGGTTCCATCGGTGGGGGCGGCGTTGGTTGCGGGGGGGTTATCTATGGTTCCGGTGCGGGGGATTCGGAGGGGGGTTTCGTTTTTGGCGGCTGTTAAGGCGGTGGAAGTGGCGTGGGAGAATATTGAGAGACGGGGCGTTTGGAAAGGACGACCGTGGTGGGTTGGTGGGTGGATGGTTCTTCCGGTTGTGTTGGGACAGCTGGCTGAGGAAGGGGATGGGTATTTAGGGAGGATACTTGATGTTTGTGGAAGGGAGTTACGGGGGGCTCCGGAGGGGTGGAGGGGACGGTGGGCGGGTGGTGAGGATGTTGTGGGGGCTTTGAGGGGGATGGAGAAAATGAATTGGCCGTGAGTTTTTACTTGTTTGATGTGATTGAGATTGGAGTGGCTGACTGTTTTAGGGATTATGTTTCTCCGTGTTTGTTTCCTATGGTGAGCTCGCGGGATGGTGATGTTGTGGGGAAACTTACGGATAGAGCGTCGCCGCTTATTAGGAAACTTTCGTGTGCGGCGATACATCCGGGGGAGGCATCGTGTCTTAAGAGTTTCTTGATATTCTACATGTCTAGTTTCCCACATATCGCACGAGTTGTTATCCCGTTGGTATATACATTGTCTATTCTTGTAAAAAGAAGACGTCGCCATGGAACAAGTTTTCTAGACACTGAAGTCCGGGCTCTTGGGTTATCGGGGCTTGTCACGGCGTCTGTGTGTTCGTTTTGGGGAACATTATGTTTCTTGCAAAAGTGGTTACCAGGAAGGATATTAGCAAGACATAGATTCTTCCTAGGAGGTCTCATAGCGGGATCTTTTGCATTCTTTGAAAGGAATCTTGGAAGACGGGTTTGTAGTTTGATGATTGGATTGGGCGGGGTATCTGTTTTACGGGACGGGAAGAAGAGGGGTCTTAAAGGATTTAGAGGGGGCGATTCTTTTGTTTTTTGGAGTTCGTTGGTGGTTATGGGGGTTTTGGATAAGGATGATGTATTTGTAAAGTGGATTAGAGGTGAATGAATGAGTAGAGACATAGATAGATGCCAGTAAACTGTCTCTTCTTTGATGCTTATCGTGGATTTTGTTTGTCAATGTCGTGAATAATTTCGGAATTGGAGAAGTCGGGTGGGAGGAAGGTTGTACGGACCATGGATTGGGATTTTAGTTAGTTAGTCGGGTGATTTATGATGTGACTTGACGACGTCATAAATGGCCTGACATAAGACACTAAGACATGACTATATAAAGGGGAGAAATATCCCATCAGTCACTCACTCATTCATTGTATTGACAATCTTCATCACAACTTCCATTTCAACCACCCCAAAGACCTCAAAATGTCCACCTACACCCGCTGCTGCAAATGCAACGGCACCCTCGCCATCTCATACGACTGCTTTATCTGCGTGCACTCCGCCTGTCCCGCCTGTCCCATCTTTCCTATGCCCGGATACCAAGAGCACCCCGCGGATCGTGAAGCCGGCATTGACGCCTGGGTCCGTGCCTCCAAGAAACAACGACCTATTCGTCAAGATACAAGTTCCCGCGAGTGGGATCAATGGGTGCGCTCTCTCCCCGAACGCAGAAGAATAGCCGGGCTCAAGGCGCAGGAGGAAATGAAGAGACTTTTGGAGTTGCAGAGGGAGAAATACGATAGTAACTCGAGTTCTAGCTCAAATGGTCGTCGTCCTTCCGAGTAACTCTCTTCCCCACGTGAGGATCGACGTTTGGAGTCTTCAATATCCCTGGAACCTTAGTCGTTTCTCCAATACTCAACCAAACCGGTCCCCCACACCGTCATAGGGTTGAACCCTAACTTCTTCACTTCTTTATTCTTGTATATTATTACTTTTTTGTTTTCCATCATGGTGTTACATGGCGTTAAGGATAGCTGATTGGTGGTTTTGGGATTTGTTGTCTATACGACGGATGGGTCGACCCACATCCCGGGCAAAAAGGACAAGTCTGAATGGTTTGAGAGTGTCAAGTGTGCTTGAAGGATGTGAAGTATCTTGGTTTTGGTAGAATATGCATAGATAGAAACATTGTCCGAGGGAGCTCATCACAGGTAGGGAGTGTTTGAAGGGGTTCATTGAATACATATTTCCCCATATAAGCCGACCAATAATCCGCCACAAACTCTGTGTATGTACATACACAAATGTATCTATGTTGTACTTTGTTCGACCACCAGCCAGTGATAAGTCGTCTGTCCCTGCATTGTTTCTTTCCCAAGAGACAAATCCTCCATGAATCCCACCAACCCATTTCCCCTTTCTCGTGGTCTTCATGTAACTAGACCATTTCACAGAATCTAGACTTTCTGCACACCATACAATACATAAGCACAGGCATCCATCATCTCGTTCGTTTGTCAACCTATCTCTATCCGCACTGACTCCTTTTTTCTTTCCTTTTTACCAAACTAATTAAATCAGTCAGTCACTGACACCTTTTCTTCCGTCGGTCTTCTTAAACGTCGTTGACTTCCTTCTCCTTTTGGCACTTGCCCTCTCTTTGACCTCGACTTTTCAGACTCGACTTTTGGACTCGATCGATCCATCTTGATAAATTGGAAGTTGACAACGTCCCTTCCTTTTATGGTTTCCATACTGAGACTACCACCGGTACCCGATACACTGCGGCTTTCCTTGATCGCGATTATACATACATATACTATTCATGTTTGTAGCCGATCTTGACTCTTTTGTTCTTGTTTATTTACATATACTATCGTTTTTGTTGTCTTCTTTATAAACTTGATCTCCACTGGTTCCTGCAGATATCCTTCTTTTCACTTTTCTTTTCTTCTTCTTGTTCAAAGTTCCATCATTGGAGATACCCCTTTTCTTTTCTTTTCGACTTCTTCTTCTTCTTCTCTTCATACTTGTATTACTCTACTTCATCTAAACTACTTCCACCGCAAATCACTAAAACCTTAAAGTCAGTCATCACCAATCTCGCAAGATCCTAGCTCCTGATAATCGCCATAACTTTCTCCCTTCACGCTTCCAACCTCATTTCATAGTCTCCATCAAAAACATACAGGGCCCAAGTAATCCCCCGTTTTTCCACCGTCAATCACGCCTCACTCCGCTTTCTCCCTGACCAGCGTACCCTTTTCAAATCACATAATCCCTGACCAAGTGGATAAGGGACCTGAACTGACCAAAACCAAACAAGAGAAAAAAAAAGAGAGAGCCCCTGGATGTCATCATTTATCCTTTCCTTCTTCGCGTCTTCATTGTCATCATCATCATTCTCTCCTTCTAATTCACCACCCCGTGACTTTGTCCCATCGTCACCACCACCACCAACAAAAAGACTAACACCAACCCGCCCAGCCAACCAGCAAAAATGAACCGCTTCCGCAATAAACGCAACAAGGCCAAAGAACAAGCCGAAAAGGACTCTCTCCCGCCAACACCAACTTTCCCCCCGCAAAGAGCCCCAACCGAAGACTCCTCCTCCGTCCAGTCCGGCCCCTTCAAACTCTTCAACAAGTCCAAAAAATCAATCGACGAGTTCCGTCCAGAAATCGACCTGGAAAACGCCCTGCCAAAACAAGATGACTTCCGTACAAGTCTGCTCATGACCGGCCTGTCAGCTCGGTTCTCGATGCTTCGGGAACAAGATGACCCCACTACGAAGATTGGAAAGGCTAGTGACGATAGCGTGTTATTTCCAAAGCGTGGTTCTAGAGGTGCGGATTTCTTGTTGAGTGGCTTGGGTGATATCTCCGAGGTCGAATCTATTCATAGTAGACCGTATACCCGTGGTCCTTCTTCATATCTCGACAATGACGACCGTACAGATTCCATCATGAACCGTGGAAAACCTACAGATGGGAATAACTTGTTTGGTGGCCGTCAAAAGATTTACAAGATTTCACCATCCGGACATATGGGCAAGGCTCTTTACGAAGATGACGTCGCCAAGTCAGCCTTTCAAAAATGGCGAGTTGAAGAGCGTGAACGGAGACTACGAGAGAATGAAGACGTCAGCAGAGATACCCTAGCCGAAGACACCGCCCGATACACCGAGATTACCGGGTCGCCGCCACCAAGAGAAGAGTCCCCCCCACCCACCAGCTTTGCAAGGAAGAAGACCCCCACTCCCATGACCTTACCCACCATGTCGTCCTTACCAACCCTACCAAGTGTAGATACCGGTAGTTCTGTGTTTTCCAAGCCGCCTAGTCTACGGGAGAAGCCATCGGAGTCGGACATGTCTACTACTTCCAACACTCAGACTCACACGACCCCGCAAAAGCCAGCTCCGTCGGTTGATAAGGGTGTAGCCCGGACAAGAAGGCTGTATGAACAGTCGCTTTCGCAGGAACTTCAGGATAACCAGGCCTCGGCACTCAACCGTATGGACACACTTGCGCGTCGTTTTGGCCCCAGAACCACCGAACATCCCATCGGCAACATGCTTATCGATCGTGGTGTCGGTCCCGACCGTCGTCTGTTAGCAAAGTCTAGTGCGCCTAATCTACAGACACGTCCGGCTTCCAATTCTTCTTCTTCCGGTATGATGGACCATTTAAAGGTGGATAAGATGCGCGGTCTACCAAGTCCTGGCTTCCGCTCACAAACGGGCGATTCCCAACGCTTCGGCCAACGTCAAGTCTCCTTGAAGCGGGAAAACGATGACGCTTCATCTACCCGGTCCCGTTCAGAGTCGCCTTTGCCTCCCGTCGTTCGTCGTCCTTTAATCCCCGGTAGAACGCCCGGAAAACTCGACCCCAACCGTCTCACCTTCCTCGAAGCGGAGGAACACCCATCCGACGACCGTACTCGCAGCCCCTCAGTCGTCAGCACCACGGCCTCTCGAATCTCCTACGTCGACCACAACGACCACCCCGCCCTCCGCGACTCCACCCCCTCTCTCGACGCGTCGTCCGTCTCCACAAATGCCCCCCCAGCCAGCGGTAATATGCCCCCCGCCATCCTCACCGAGACAGCTTCGCCCGTGTCCGCGTCGGAAAATACAATGTCCCCAGCTAGTGCGGGCCTCAGCGGTATGATTCGCGCGCATATGAGAAGCGATAGTATGGCTTCCTCGGTGTATGAGGAGGCGTCGCAGGACTCGTACTCTAACAGCACCTTTGCCCCCAGGACCCTTGGATCTCCAGATGAATATGGCGCACGAACCCCCGGTCCGTCAGGAGATGGACAGCCGCTGCCCGGCGGAAGTGACTTTGCGAATCAGCTCGCCGACAGGGCGCGCATAGTGCGGGAGAAACTTACCTCGTATGCGGAGACCAGCGATTCTCTCCCCTCGCCTTCCACCGCACACCGGCCCGAGATTCTTTCAAAGGCCAGTAAGGGGTCGTTGAAGGAGCGTAAAAGTATGAAGAAGTTGGGCATTAGTTCGCCCATTGGCAGCATCACGAGTCCTAGTCGTTCCATGTTTGATGAGACCGAGCAGGGAGTTTCTCCATTTGGATTGGAGGATGTAGAGGAGGGGGAAAAGGTTCATGCGGGGTTAATGGCGTTTAGAAAGGCGAGAAATGAGATGGCGAGACAGATGACGCAGAATGGGGAACCCGGAAGTCCCTCGCGCACGAGAAATAACAGCCGCCCACCCGTATCCTATGGACGGAGAGATTACGAGGATTCCAGAACCAGTTTTGGATCGAGAGCATCAGAGGAGGAAGGGAGAGATCGGAGTAACTCGGACGCCAGCAACAGCAGTCGAACCGGCCACCACTCCGTCCGCTCAAGTAACGGCCGTGGTCCCAACCCCCCATCCCAAGGCATCTACCCCAGCCGGACCGCCTCCCCCGTCGGCCACCCACTCTCCATCAACACCGGCCCGCGCCGTCTCGACGGCTCTCTCCCCTCCACGCCCAACTCGCCCATGCGTCTCGACGACGTTCTTCGCAGGAAAGTTAGCAGGAAGGATATTAGCGAGCCCACGCTGATTTCATCGACCTCGCGAGTCCCCTTGGCTGAGAGGCCAATGTTGGATCTTCACGTGCAAACGGCCCCGCCAATTCCCCCGGTTAACCCGCGTAGACGGAACCATATGGGGAGTGCGCGTGGAAAGGACGATGAGCTGTTTAGTCCGCATTTGCCGCCGACTCCGGGGTATTCAGCACAGGGGTCGCCGGCGGATGAGTTGCGGATGCCGGGTGGGATGCCTGGGGGTATGTTTTAGGCGGGTGTAATTTGGTATTGTTTCACTTTTGGGTGCATGGCGTTTTTAGAGGATTTTTAAAGTCTCCGGGTGGAGACGGGTTACTTTTTTTATTACTGTGTCTATTATACTAGGTCGTTATTTATTAGAACCGGGCAGGGATCCGGAAGTTGAGTCATGATACATATACTGCTGTTGAAGCCAAAATTTTGTTGAAAATGTGTTTTGTGTTGGTGCTTAGGCGACGACCACTTCGGAGACAGACCGACGGTGGATCTCGGCAAGCTTGGTGTTGTTTAACCAGATGCGTATCTTTTTGCCCCAGAGCATAAAGACCACCACCATGATATTGTTAATGAAAAGGATCGAGCCAAAGATACCACAGATGGTAACGGCATATCCATGCTGAAGGATCCACGCAAGAAGATCGAAATTGAGACCGAAAGAAATAGCCTGCTTACCAACGTTGGTAGCAATAAGCATCTCACTAAGGTTCACAGTGTAACTCTCAGTAGCATACGCCAGGGTCTCAGTGAAGTAGAAAAACCCGGCAAACTGGGCCAGCCAGGCACCGAAGAAGTACAGGAACCAGTGCCACTGGTAAAACGCCGTAAGTCCATACACGAGCAGGCCAATGGGGGCAAGGAAGGCCGCGGGGAGGAGGATACCTAGACGCATCTCGGATTCCCGGGTCATGTTGTTCTTGCGGGTTAGTCGGGCAGCGAGCTTATCCGACATGTGGCGGAGGGGAAGGGCACATAGGTAGGCGGTTAGGGTGGCGAGGGAAAGGAGACCGGTGTTGTGGGCGGGCCAGTTGTAGGGCTCGGCGAGAACGAGGAGGGGGAAGGTGTAGGTGAATGTTAGGGCGGATAGGGAAATGTAGAGCGCGTAGGTTACGGTGGTCCAGAATAGAGGAGGCACGAGGAAGTAGGTGAAGGAGCGGGGAACAGTCCATAGGGAGAGAGGAGGGGTGCTCGGGGGAGTGAATGTGAATGGAGCAAGGATACCAGCCGGAGAAACCGGGCTCGTAGAATCCGAGTCGTTAATCGACGCAGCCACAGGCGTAGCAGCCTTCTCATCGGCATTTTCCACCACCTTGCCCTCGTCACCAGAAACAGGGCCACTCTTCCGCTCAAAGTAACTCTCCTCAACTACAGCCACGGCAAGAAGTAACAAGCCGCAAGCTAACCCCATCTCAACCCAGAAGAAGGTACGCCACTCGCCAATCCAACCAGCCCACATGGGTCCGGTGGCACCAAGGCAGAGAGCGGCGGTGTACCAGCCGAGTTTACTGCCGCGCTCGTGGAGGTAGAAGATGTCGTTGACGAGTTGGACGGGGAGAGCTTCGCAGACGCCGGCGCCGAAGGAGTGGAGCACGCGGAAGACCATGAGGGAGGCGTAGCTTTGGGAGAGGGCGCAGCCGAGGAGACCGGCGATGTACTGGGGGGAGTTAGTTTGGGTGGGTAGTGAGTGGGGCGAGAGAAACTTACAATGATGATGGAAACAATCATGCAGATACGTCTGCCGAATTTCAAGTAAAACGGCACCATGACAATGGCACTAAACCCATACGCCAAGTTCGAATAAGACACCAAATGCGCCGCTTTATTCTCACTCATCTCAAATAACTCTGCCCACGTGGCAAGGAACACTGACGGCCCGATCAACGCCGAGTTACTCAGGAATGAGTACAGACATACCGTCAACAGGATAAGAGTCTTCTTAGTGCTTGGCCACAGAAGAGGGTCGTGAGGTGGCTGCGCAACGGGGTACAGTGATTGTCCGTAGGCAGAGGGGGAGGTAGATTCCGAGAGATTCACTGTACCGGGAATGGTAGGCACAGCGGAAGCGGAAGCGGTGGGGGCTGGAGCCGCGGCCGGAGATTCCGGATCACGGGGGGCGGGGGATATAGACATGTTGATGGGGAGGGAAAGAAAGGAAAGAAAGAAGGGAACTAGAGGGTCAATATCCCCGGCCATCTACGCGCCCTTTTATATCCAGAAGATGTGTACCCACACCACCGGCCATGATAATCCTATACATCGTTCCCACGCACGCAAGCAAACTTTCTCCATCCTCCACGTTCCTGGCGGTCTGTGCGATGAGGGATGGCTTGTTGGTAGATGTTCTGAGTGCTGGTGATGACTGGTTTAGCTTGAACGGGGCAGACCGGTGGATAGATTTGGTTTTTTTAGTGCGTATTAGTTCGGGAGTAGGAGTCGGCAGATGAAGTGGGGCGATGGGGACGGGATTTGGCGATTTAGATTGTAGTCAAGATGGAGTCAAGATGTCAAGATGTCAATACATGTCCGGGCATCGGACCTTTTCCACGCCGAGACTTTTGAACCCCCCACCTGTCAAAACGTCAAGATTCTCCAATCCTGTGAGCCTATATATCTATGCACATGTACATACATACATTTCCACGTTCTTATGCTTAATCACATTAGCCACCAATCTAGCTCGGTCCTCATTCCTCCCACTCACAGACCCCTCTTCCTGCTCATGCCAAGCCTCTAGTATTTTGCATCGCTAAACGGCAAAAAAAATTGAGTGAAAAAACGTGATTTCTGTGCTTAATTTACCCACATTCGCGGGTAATCCTCTCTTCTCACTCTCCCACAGGTGAGAGCTAGGGCCATGCATTAGGGTTAGTCTTGATTATAAAGCCGGCCCGAAGGCGGGGAAGCGGAAACGGTGATGGAGACATTTAAATGCCGATGTAACGGGATCTCAGATAGCCGGATTGAAACGCTGTGACAATCGGTATCACCGCGCTGGTTCCTGATGCTTACAAACCGGAGGATTCCGCCGATTTATACCCTGACAACACAGATCCACTAAGACCCCCGGACGGCGGAGTTCCGCAAATCGATGACCCGGTCGCTATGCACATCACCGCGATGTTTGCACAAGCATTTTTCTATAAAGCGCCGCAACTCCGCTGACTCGCGTATCTAACAACATTAGTTTGCATACTCGTCACAACCTATTATCTGGAAACCTCCGTTACATTAACTCCTTGCAGTCATCTTGCAGCCATCCCTTTGTATCAGCTAATTCATCCTTTCCTCAGGTGACTCTCACTCCCGCTATCAAAATACCATGGCCCCGAGAACTCCGGCTCCCGTGGGGCCTGCATTGTCGACAATAGAGCGGGCGAATCCCCCGCCGAGAAGAAAGTCGTGTGCTGCGTGTGTTAAGGCGAAGCGACGTTGTTCGTTGGGGTCTCCACAATGTACACGGTGTGTGGCACGTGGATTGGAATGTATCTATATTGGACGGCCACCACCGGCTTCTACCGTTAGAGCGCCCTCGTCAAATCCCAGTTCTGGAACCGGCTCCTCGAAGCATTCTAGTCCCATGGAAACAGTGGAGATCCCGGCTACAGTCCCCGGGACAAGCCACTATCAGGTCCCGCTTGACCTGCCGAGACACAACTTTATGACGTTTTCCTCGCCTCAGACGAATATGGATGTCGACTTGCAGGGCCAAATGGAACAACAGGGTATCACGGGTTCTTATGGCTTACCACCCTTATCGGCTGATGACTTTGCCCTGATTGAATCCCTTGCCGAAGACGGCACACTAGACACCCTTGACCGTATCATCGACTCGTCGCCCACTCCTTCAGATATCCCTATTTTATATCCTCCCCGCCACGAGATAAACACCCGTCTTTCCTTTGCTCGATCTGTCATCCAGGATGCCCCGCGTATGATGGTGCAAGAGGGTCATACGCCATGGTGTCACAAGCATTTATACCAGAGTTATATGCCCGCTGTTCTTGAAGATGCATTATCAACAAGTGGTTTATATCTAGCCAAAAATGACAGAAACGCGGCAATGATAACCAGGACCATTCGATCCCGTCTTGGGCATCTTTTGAAAACTATCAACTCTGAGACGGATGCAACTCCTGAGCTGGAATCATTAGCTTCTGTTCAGGCGGTCTTGTTATATATGATTATATGTGGCTTCGACGGTGATCCTAACCTACGCTCTCTGGTAGACACTTCCTTTCCCACCATGGAAGCCGCTGCGAAACGCCTGATGCGTCTACTTTCCCGGCCTAAAGGATTTCCCGGTCCAATCGCCACGTCATCCACCAAGACAGCACTCCAACAATCACCATTCGGTCTCCTCGCTATGCCACGCCCACCATATCCTCCGCCCATGCCTTCGTTCCCATTATCTCCTTCCATGGTCCCTGAGTCATTCTCACTACACCCCGTGGCATCAGCGACTTCCTTCTGGTCCGCCTGGTTCATAACCGAGAGTGCCCATCGAACCTTTTCCATGGTCTTTTTTTTCTCGCAGATTATGAGGTTGATGAATGGCCAGGGGTTCTCGCGATGTGCAGATGCCATCCATCATGTTACGAATCTTACCATTTCAGAAGGACTGTGGAAAGCCGATGATGTCGGCAGTTTTATGCGGGAGTGGAAGAAGGGTCGACATTGGGTGGCTAACTTGTTCAAGTTGAGAAATATTTTGCCGTGGGTCAAGGTGGACGACTTGGGGACGTATGAGGAAATGATAATACGGACTATCTTGCGGCCGGATGAGTATCTCGCTTGGATGGCTGGCGAGGGGGTTAACCAACAAATGCATTAGAACGTAACTTCCTTAGCTCTCAATCTCAACTCCTTTCCTTTACTTCTTTACTCCTTTACTCCACAGTCGTCCTTCCGTTTGTACTACTTACCTATCAATGTGACACTGTATGTACCAAATTGGGGAAACTCCCGTCTTCTACATATCAAACCCTGAGATACTAAACCCTAAATATACTATCTTGAACAACAAGTGCGTCACTAGGTGTTTATTTTCAATACATGACCTAGCGTATATAGTACACGGAAACATAACAACAGTGAGAGTTAACTTATCGGCGACTTCTATAACCCCTCTATTTTATCTATATATCCCATTCACTTCAATCAAAATGGCACCCAACGATACATCCAAGCCTCTCCCTTCTATCCCCAAACTGGCCTTTGACCTGCCTCCGCCAAGTTCAACTTCATCCGCCATTTCCGACGCCGTATCAGCTCCCGATACTATGGCACCAGTGAACACTACGGCAGAAGCAGATGCCTCTGGAAACCAGCCACGCGCGGGCATTGTGATCTTTTCAGGTGGCTCTGCTGCGAATAAGTTGGTCGATGTTTTCGAGGAGGTCCGCAGGGAAAATGATGCCTCGTTGACATATGTTGTGCCTATTTCAGACAATGGAGGCAGCAGTAGTGAGATTATTAGGGTGTTTGGAGGACCAGGTATGTTCTTACGACACATATTCTATTACAAAAACTAACATTCAAAAGGTATCGGTGATGTGAGATCTCGTCTTGTCAGACTCATTCCAAACAATCCCACGGCAGAGTCAAGTGCCGTTCGCTCTCTATTCAACCATCGCCTTCCCGCCGAGGCAGCCTTAGCCACGGCAGAATGGGATACCATTCTTTCGGGATCTCATCCTCTCTGGGTGGGAATCAGCACGCCAAAACTCCAAATGATCAGATCGATTTTCAATACCTTCAATTCGGAAGCCATCAAGAGAACTAGGCCCAGTTCCCGTTTCGACTTTGCAAGAGCATCATTGGGAAACGTCTTCCTAACCGGCGCACGCTTATTCACTGGTAGTTTTGAAGCTGCTATTTGGTTGTTGTCGCAGATTTGTGAGGTGCCAAGAGTTGTTGATGTTGTGCCCTCGTTGCACACCAACTTTGCCCATCACATCGCCGCAGGACTAGAAAACGGAGAGGTCATTATGGGCCAGAATAATATTTCACATCCCAGCGAGACGTCGGCTATTAATCTGACTTGTCAAGCGGGAGACGAAGAGAATGAGTCGACTGATGAGGATGTCCATGATCCTGATGACGAACAAGCCGAAGATGCAAACTTGCCTGGGTCGTTACTCACCCTACGACAAGCAGCAATCGCTTTCTCAAAAGAACATGAAGAGGACCTCCCTTCCCGCATTTCTCGTCTTTGGTACATCAACCCCTACGGTCAAGAAATTCGCATCTCTGCCAACCCACGTGCTCTGTCGGCGATCGACAACGCCGATACTGTAATATTCAGTATTGGCTCTCTCTTCACCAGCATCGTCCCGTCTCTCGTCTTGAAAGGCGTCGGGACTGCCCTTTCCCAACGGCACGTGAGGAACAAAATCCTCATTCTAAATGCTACCATTGACCGGGAGACCGGTCCCTCTGCTACACCTTTCACCGCAGCCGACTTTGTCAGAGCCATTGCCGACGCTTGTTTACAGTCTATCAAGCGTGGGGGAGACCGTGGACGACGGGCCGGTGATGACTTCGAGTGTAGCCGATTTGTCACACATTTAGTCTATCTCGATGCTCCGGGGGCGCCGGTTGTGGAGAGAGAAGTACTACAGAAGATGGGGGTGGAATGTGTCCGTTGTTACGGACCAAAGGGTGCCTCCCGTTACGATGATGCGGCTTTAGGTCAAGCACTTAGAGCAATCATGGGGAGACGGAGAGGGTCGAGTCGGATTAGACGGAACACAATGTCGGGATGTGGCCTAGATAGAGAGCGGGAGATTTGACCCGCCTCGGTATTTCTGGTTTGTGGGACATAGATCGGCTGATGAATATTATTCTTATGATTTGGTGTGTTGCATTGACTGACAGTATTTACTTCTTATGGTTGCATCGACGGTGGTACAAGCAGTCATTGGGAGAAACAGGATTGTGATGTCATGCGGATACATAGTCGTTTGAATAAAACAGGGTTACTGTCGGACTATACGAAACCCTATCGCCCCCTTATTCCTCGCAACAGGCTGTTTCCCTGCGGTGGTGGTCGATTCGGTCCCTGTTTTTGTGTCAACTTTGCTGGTGAAGACTCGAATGTATCTGTCATGTAACATGGCATTTGGTTTTCAGGTTCGACCCTTTTTTTTCCGTGCCGAGAAAGGAACCCCCTTGTTTCATGGAGACTGAAGACAGTGATTGATGGTAGTTTTGTATGGGTTCGTATCTGAATAGAACCCTAACTACTCTCCATAGAATCAAGACATTTTGTTCTTTATCCGGGATATACCAAAAATACATTGGTGCGGCCGGCTGCAGGGGGACTTTGTATTGCATTCCCTCTACTGCCACGAAACTTCCTGCTGCAAGACAGGACACCGTCCACCGAGACTACTGTTGTTCAAAGTCACCGGCCCCGTCACAGCCTTGCAGGCTTCTTGAACGAGTTGCGAGGGAAGGAAGGAACGAAAGAAGGAAGGAAGGAAGGGGTAAGTTCCTCTCCCTTATTTTCCATCTATGATGTGGGGACTTGCATGTTGACTTGGAACCGACTTACTTGGTGGTGGATAAAGTCTCACCAGCGGCGAGTATTTTCGAAGGACGGCTGATGGATGATTGGGGGCTTCTTTGTTAGGACTTAGTGGCTTCTTTGATCAAGGTAGTTCAGGAACGAGAAAACTTGACAGGATATGGTGATATTTTGATATGGCCCCTCTTTGTCGTTTCCATGATATCCCCTCCACACTCCATTTTTCCCAAAGTCGAAGCGGGGGGTCTCGCCATAGCTAAAATCTAGGTGCAAATGCCCCTGTAAATCAGTACAGGGCCCACTAAAAAGCGGCCCTCCCCTCCCCCATCAGCGCCTTTGTTGCCCCCCCTAAACGACGTCTGTCAGGGCAGAAAGAGAGGGCTCCTCTTGCCCTTTCTAGGCGTAACCAAGTCCGCGACGCTGTTTCCGTGATCGTCGGCGGCGCTGGCTTTTGGGGATGTGAGTGAGTGAGTGAGTGAGTGAGATGGCTGAAGGGAGGAATGGTCAGGAAAGGAAAGACGAGGGAAGGGAAGAACCGGATTTAGAATAAGAGTTTGGGAAAAATGGGGGAGGAGCGGTTTTTTGCACGGGTGTTATGGAAGGGAGACATGGGAGTGCATTCTATTGTATTCAAGCTTCTTTCGGTATGTAGCCGCTTGGTTACTCTCTGTTGCTATCACCATGCTGCAGTGTTAATGTTGCCGGCGCCAAAAAGGGCATTTCTCTTGATATGTGCATACATGTTCTTGTCAATACGTAGTTGAATTGTCCGCCCCCATTGAACGGCGTTATGGCTTTCCATCTCCTCCTTTCAACCTGTTTGTGTTCGTCTTCACCCTTCCCCTCGCTTTTAAACCACCCCCTCCATCTCTGAATGTACTTTCCCCGTCTGTTTTTCCTTGTTCTGTTTCCCAAGGTACTGGCTTCTGTAATCGACGTCGAACCTGTCTCTTGTGGCAGGCTCGCGCGTTCTTCCCTTCCCTTTCCTTTCCTTGCTTCCCTTTTTATGGTGCTTTGCTCTTTGCTCTCTCTCTCTCTGCTCTGCTCTGCTCTGCTCTTGCTCTTGCTCTTGCTCTCCTTCCTTCCTTGACTTCCTTCCCCTTGGGTGTACTTTCATAACGAACTGTCCACCGCCAAGGCTGGCTGGCTTTTCTGCCCATACAAACAGCTTATCCCTTGTTCTGGCTTCGCCAAACGCCAAACCCCATCAAACCCTCTTTTTTGCTTCTCCTCTCTTTCCTTGACTTGCCCCCCTCCAAAAACACACATTCCCATTATTACGTCTCATCCATCGTGTACATACTTGGTCGACCTTTTCCGCAAACTCGTCCATCTAGAAATCAATACAGACACCATCAAGAGAGTTCCCGGAGACCATTCATCTACAGCCCTTTCTTTGCCGCCTACCCACCCCCCACCGCCTGCCCGCGCGCCCCTGGAGTAATTCATTCTCTTTTCTGCATTTTCCCACCTCACCTTTTTTTTTTGTTCTCTTGCATTGTACACCATATTGTACAGACATACAAACACCATAACCCCACGGCTCCTCTAAAGGCCACCCAACACGACAAGACGCACAAAAAAAGAAATAAAAATATCCCGACGACGACGGATTATCGACGCTTCATCTTTCACCACGCCCACCACTTATCATTGATTCACCGCCTTGGGACGTGGCTCTAGATTGTCCATCCATCAATCCATCGCCATCTTTTGTCGCTTGTTGTTGTCTCACGTCTTAGCTCAGAATAAGCTCCTGGAACTTCTCTGGAATTTCTTCCACTACACTACCATTATCAACTACTGCTACTCGACACTATTTCATACTAGTCGCGGATTGTCAGCTTGTCAGCTTTGCATTGGACCCGCGAACCCCGCCAGTCGACTACAGACGACATTGGTTTTCTTGGGCTCTCGCCTTACTGTCACCGGCTTTCATCCATCTCTCCGTAATAATCGTCTCTCTCCTTCTTTTAATTGATGCCGGGACCCTGTCGCCTTGTCATCGCCCCGATTCTCGACAGCCCCCTTTGTCCAGCGCGTTTCTAGTCGCCGAGTCCGTCCATCGATAACATACCTAATACAACACACACAATGGCATCCGACTATGATGCTGCCTCCATGAGGATACCCGAACGTAGTCCTAGCCGTCAACAACCGCCAGGCACAGCTTCCACAATGGGTCCTGGTCCCAATTCTTTAGAGATTGACCGCTACAACGCCAACGGCATCCGGACCCCCGATAATGCTCACCTCAAGGGTGCCCTCTCCAATGGGCCTCTCCCGCCTCCCGGTTCACCCGGTTCTCGTAATCGCAGTCGCCCGCCATCGCAGGCCTATCCGCCTACAGCACAGGACCAGCTTTTACATTCACAACAACAGGACCCTGACGATTCGTCCCTGATGAGCGGCCCGCCACCACCACGCGGTAGCGCTGACCGTCAACGTGTTGGAAACAAGCCTGCCCGCTCGCCTAGTGGCCAAGCTCGCATTTGTAAAAAGTGTAATCAGGTTTTGACTGGCCAATTCGTTCGGGCTTTAGATGGCACTTTCCATTTGGATTGCTTCAGATGTCGCGTAAGTTGATGCTTCTTGTATGGCTCCAATGCTGTTTACTGACCTTAAGTATCCCCCCTTTTTTAGGATTGCGGTCAAATCGTAGCCTCCAAATTCTTCCCAGTTGACGACGAAAACGGCGAAGGTCAATATCCTCTCTGCGAGACTGACTACTTCCGTCGTCTTGGCCTTCTGTGCCACAAGTGTGGTTCTGCCCTGCGTGGCTCATACATCACAGCACTCGACCGCAAATACCACGTGGATCACTTTACGTGTTCAGTTTGTCCCGCCATATTTGGTGCCTCGGACAGTTATTACGAACATAACGACCAAGTTTATTGCCATTTCCATTATTCGACCGAGTTTGCCCAGCGGTGCAATGGTTGCCAGACTGCAATTCTCAAGCAGTTTGTGGAGATCTTCCGTAATGGTCAGAACCAACACTGGCATCCTGAGTGTTACATGATTCACAAGTTCTGGAATGTGCGTTTGGCGTCAGCCGAAGAACCAATTCCGGAGCCTGGTACCGGAACCCAGTATGACCGTGAGGTTGTCAAGGCCGCCGAGGACCGGATGGAGGAAAAGGTGTACCAGATTTGGAGCGTCTTGTCAGCATTCGAAGAGTCATCTGCTGCCTGTATATCAGATATGCTGCTTCATGTCAGCAATGGAGCCCATTTGGAGGGTGTTGCTGTTGCAAAGCGCTTTATCTTTCACGTAGAGATATTATTCCAGAGTGCTGACCGGCTGGACCGTACTATGACGGCTACACATGGCTCAAAGAGTAAGTACTTGCTATCCCGTTGCGTCATGTAAACGTATAACTAATCTCCTCTTCATTAGACATGTCGTATGGACGCGAGGCTAAAATCCTCTGCAAGAAGATTGTGTCTTTCTTCAGTCTCCTATCTAAGACATCGGAGACGCCTGGTGGAAAGCTCGGTGTTACGCAAGATTTACTTACCCTCGTCACAGGCTTGGCCCATTATCTCAAGCTTCTCATTCGTATATGTTTACAGACTGCGTTGAGGTTGGAGCGTGAATCTCAAAGCCCCGAGGGCATTTACCAGTTCCTCGAAGACTTGCGCAATTTGGAGAGACAGGATGCCGAGGAGAGTCCACTGACAATTATGAATGGAAACTCGCGGCTCTCAGCAAAGGACTCGGACCACTGCGCCCATTGTCATAAGTCAGTCGAGGATGAGTGTGCGCGGTTAGGTGATCTTCGCTGGCACATTGCGTGCATGAAGTGTGTCAAGTGTCAGCGTGAACTCGGTCGCGAGCTTACAGAGGCCATTTACCACCCGGTCGAAAGTCGCATCTATTGCCATGGGTGTGTCCCTGTGCCAATCGAGGGCCAGGCGCCGTTTGAGCACATGACAAAGCTGCAGCAGTACGCCTTTTTGTTAAAGGTGGCCCTGGCTCGGTTACTGGATATTCTGCGTACTAACGGTGCGCTACCCGGCCGTGGCGAGGATGGTAGCGGCTACTCGTCAGAGGGTCATTACCCCCCGGCGGCGCATCGGGGCGCACATGGTATTGGTGGCGGAGAAGGCCGGTCGCAATCGCAGTCTCGCGCCAGTGAAAGGCGGGAGTCGTCGTACGAAAATTCGCTGAACGAGGTGCGGAGACTGCGTAGTACGCGTTTGGACAAGCACCTTTCTTCTAGTGTTCGGAGGGCTCGCACATCTCGCATTATGGACGGCACGGAAACAGACGAGCCTGGCAGCTTTGCGCACAACAACATGATCCCGGAAGATGGGACCCCAAACGGGCGCGGGGCCGTGGATAAGAAACTCAGCACTATGGACGCCCTGACCTTGGATGATTTGCCGCGTATTGTAGCGGCGGAGCAAGCCAAGGAGAAGGGGCACTTTCCACGGCCCGGTGGATCTCGCAGTACTGACCGCGGTATGAACAGCGGGCCAGGATCGCGGGCGCATTCGTCGGGACCGGACGGGCGGTCGCGGGATAACGTGATACGTGGAGGTAACCGCAAGTATTTCTCTGAGCTTTCAGCGCTCGAGTACTTTAGCGTGCGCCATTTTGCGGTCTGGACGATGCATCCAATGGTAGAGAAGCATTTTACTCTGGAGGAGCTATTGGGCTTTATTGAGTCGCGCAAGCCGACGCCATTTTGGAAGAGTCTTTTCAAGAACGATGGTCGCAAAGGTGTCAAGAAAAAGGGTGTCTTTGGAGTGCCTTTGGAGCTTATTATTGAGCGTGATGGTGCGGAGTCGACGGATGGTGTGGGCCCTGGTGCTCTGCGGATTCCGGCGATTCTCGATGACATCATTACGGCCATGCGTAAGATGGACCTTTCGGTGGAGGGTGTCTTCCGCAAGAACGGCAACATCAAGAAGTTGGGTGAACTCTGTACTTCGATTGACGCTGATGGTACGGATAGTCTGAACTTGATGGATCAGCCCGTTGTGCAGGTTGCAGCTCTACTGAAGCGGTACCTACGTGAGCTCCCTGATCCTTTGATGACATACAAGCTGTACAAGCTCTGGATTGTTGCGGCTAAGTTGCCGGATGAGAAGCAACGCAAGCAATGCCTGCATCTCACGGCGTGTCTTTTACCCAAGGGTCACCGCGACTCTTTGGAGATTCTCTTCTATTTCTTGAAGTGGGCCGGTACGTTCCACCAGATTGACGAAGAGTCTGGTTCCAAGATGGACGTCAAGAACTTGGCGACAGTCATTGCACCAAACATTCTTTTCCCTCAGACTCAAACGTTGGCTCTGGATAGCGAGCCAATGCATGCTGTGGAAGCAGTCGAGGTGATGATTAACAATCTGGAGGAGATGTGTATGGTTCCTGATGAGTTTGTCGACCTACTCAATGATCCCGATGCTCGTAACTCGGATCAGACGCCAAAGGAGATTCTCAAGCGATTCCAAGAACGTCAGGGTGCCCCACGGGCCAACATGGACGGGACGGTTGAGACATACGGGCACGGTCACCATGAAGCCAATGGATCCCGGCCACCGCCTCGTCGATATGACACGGATCCTGCTGTTTGGCAACAGGAGGCGAGTGTACGCACAATGATGGACGCCCCTAACCCGGCGTACGGCAGTAACAGCCAGCCTTCGACGCCACCGAACCACCATTCCATTCCGCAGGCGCAGTCGGAGCCCAGGGCACCTCTGGCTCATCAGCTAGTGCCACCTCCGATACGTGAGCAGATTGTGCAGGGATCGGCTCAACAGCCACCAGCGCAGGTTCAAACCACAGCGAATGTTCAAGGCGGGTACGCACCACCACCTCCGATCCCGTCTATTCTTCAGCAGCCTCGGCCACCGCAGCCTAATCAGCGCGAGAACATGCCTCCGCAACCGACGCAGATCATCACACAGCTGCCACCTCGCGGTTACCGGCACGACGATGTGGCGACGTACAGCCCGAACTCGTACAACGTGTTGGAGCAAATCGATGTTAATGCTAGTCGCGACTCTGATCGTAGTTTCCGTAATTCTGGTAACTGGCCAGCGCGAGGCAATGGAGATTCCAGTACGGCCGGGGTTGGTGTAACGGGTAACAACTGAGTCGATGAACTAAGTTGATTGTGTTTTGGGCGATGGTTTCATGGGTTGTTTTCTTGTTTGTTTGTTTGTTCAATGTCATGATTTTTGAAGAAGTTTTTGTTGAGTCATTGTTAATGTCTTTTTTTCTTGGGGGTGATTATGATGGTGGCGACCATTAGTAGAAGATAGTATTAAAAGTATAGCAAAGTATGAGTAACAAGGCTTGTTATATTGTCTAGAGTTTTTGGTACGAGTTTGAGTTTGTGTTCAAGGTAGTAAGACAGGAGTATTATTAAAGTTGTAGTAAAGTTTAAGGAACAGTTTTTGTTCTTGTCATGATGAAAAGGCCAAGTATAGAGGAACGATGTGTTCTTGTCAATGTAGAGCCTTAATGGGCTGGTGCGTCATTCTCCAGTGACCACTTAACAGCGCGCTTGATCCCTTCATCCAAAGAAACAATAGGCTCATATCCCAATCTCTTCCGGGCCTTGTTAATACAAAAGTAACGGGTCATAGTAGAGTAAATAATGCGTTGTCTGTTGAAAGTAGCAGGCTTCCCCAACAAGCGACAGCCAACCTCACTAGCCCATCCCAAGACCAAACCCAGACTTCTCGGAAGAACCCACACGTCTTCAGGCCCCTTGGTACTCCCCGCGGCATGCCAAACCGCACGACAAAAGTCCCAGAAGTAAATGGGTTCATCGTTAGTCACGAGGAAGGCTTCACCGTCGACTTTCTCGTGCGAGAGGGGTTTCGTCGAGGCGGCGTGGGTGGCGAGGAGGGCGCGGGCGGCGAGGAGGTGGGCGTGGGAGACGTTGCCTACGTAGGTGAAGTCGAAGAGGTTGTTGTTGGGACCGATTTGGACGGTTGTGCGGCCTTGGTGGTGGATTTGAACCATGTGTTTGGTGGCCATGCCGTCGGATTCGCCGAAGATTCCGGACGGGCGGATCGAGCAGGTTAGGAGGGTGGGAGAGTTTGCTTCCAGAACGAGTTTTTCGGCTTGGGCCTGAGGAGGTTAGTTGGGTTGGTTGGTGGGGAGTAGGGGGACGTACCTTGGTGTCGGAGTAGTAGGAGGATTGGGCGGATCCGGTGATTAAAGGCCACTCTTCGTCGGCGTTGAGCAGGTCGCTTACATTGTCACTCAGGATACTCGCGGACGAGGTATACACCAAGCCCTTAACACCCGCCTCCTTACACGCCTCAACCACGCTTCTCGTGCCCTCCACATTCACCTTATAAAACAAGCCCTTCGCAACCTCCGTTTCTCCCTGGGCAGCAGGCGAGGCAGTGTGGATAACGACATCGGGCTTGACGGTGCGGAGAAGCGCGGTTAGAGCGGCGGTGTCGGTGATGTCGCAGGGGTGATAGGTGGCGCCGGGGTGGATGTTCCGGGTGCAAGAGAGGTCGATGCCGGTGACGGAGGTGGTGGACCAGAGAGGGGAGGTGAGAAGTTGGTTGACGATGTGGCTTCCTAGGAAGCCGTTGCCGCCGATTACGACGACGGAGCCGAGGGGGGTGCGGGGGGCGGACATTTTTGGGGGGGCGGGCGCTGAGGAGGTGGGAATGGTTGGGGGGATTATTTGGTCTTTTGGGAGGGTTTAGACGCGGTTGGCGCGGGAGGCGCGGGGGTTGGGGTTGGGGTTAGATTGTAACTGGTGGTGCCTGGGGTGGGGTTGGGTTGGGTTGTGTAAGATAAGATGGGGATGAAAGAAGATGGAAAGAGGGTGCGTATGTTTTGCGAGATGGAATTTAGAGGTTTGAGGATGGGGTTTTGAGAATTATGGATTGTGCACTTGCGGAGGTATATTTACGGGATTGTTTCCGTCGAGATGGCGGTATAAAGGGGGTGGAGAATGTTGTGGTTCATGAGATAGGACATGTAGACTCGACTATTCAGAAAACTTGTAAGTCATTCATTTTTGATAAGAGCTGTATTCTAACAAAGTCTAGATACATTCTCTACCATCCCATCTTCAAAAGAGCTACCTACAAAACACCCAATCTGGCCACCAATCGCTCAATCTCCAAACACAAGCTACATCCTCAATCCACCCCTAACAATCCCCTCCAACCCTCTCCCACTAACCTTCCCACCATCCCTCCCCCGGCGCATCAAGACCCTCCGACCCATCCCCCCTAGTTCCCGCGGCCACTGGTACCTATCCACCTCAACCTGGCTTTCCTCTGAACACCAACGAACCTGGACATTCCTCCGTGACTGGATCTGTGGAGGACTTGCGGGGACGGATGTGCGAGCGTATAGAGATCCGTGGGGAAGCTGGCTGCGTGTTTTTGGCGGCGGAAGGGACTTTTTGAGGGTTTATGGGTTGCTTTATGTGGCTAGTGAGAGGAGAGTTAAAGGGCATAGAGCGGTGTGGGTGGCTTCTGATGGGAGGGTTTCGGCTTTTGTTGAGGGGGTTGAGGGGATACTTGATGTTGAAGAAGTACAGATTCAAGAGGAATAGATCATCTAACATAGATAAGTCACAGGTAGAAAAGATACAGTGTAAATGCCAAATGTATTGAAAAATTACAATTATCATCGACCGTCAACGAACTCTTCATAGATCCGTCAACAAGTCTAAGCCAAATACACCAGAAAACTAAAAGACACAAGGAAAAAGACGCAAGGAAATGATAAAAAACAACCAAACTGAAACAACATTTTCCAGAGAGAGACCATGTGCTCTTCAGGACACTCAAAGTCCACACAAAGACACACCATGTAAAATAGATAATAAAAATTAAGACTGGGTCGTCGAACCTGCGCGACGAGGCAACAAAACCCGCCAAAAACCAGAAAAACAGTAACCTCATCCGCCGCAAAAGAACATGCTAGACTGTCTTTGCTGCGTCGATTACATTGGTTACACACCAGTCGTGAAAATCTAAATTGTCTATTGTGGAACCAAGATTCCAAATCAGATCTTTCGAGAAGACGTATCGAGGAGAACCTTCATGGACAATACAGACGAATAGGACATGTAAACAAGCAGACAAACGCGCAGAAAACAGTCAATCCTTTCGCTGGCAGAGAAAATACTCCTCTGGTCTTGAGGGCCTCCCCCGGGTACAGTCAACCACGCACATATAATAGACGGGGTTTCGTAAGGATCGTAAGAAATGAAATAAAGGAGATAAATAGTGTGTAATGTATAAACAGTAGACTCTGATTAAAGGCGTATTATGACAAAGAAAATGGAGACCAAAGTCAAGTATCCAGGTGCATCAATGGCATTAGGCACTTTACAGAAGAGCAGCACCGGCAGCCATGACGACGGCCAGGAAGCAGCCACCGACCTTGGAGGCACCAGCAGTGACGATGGTACCAGTGGTAGTAGGCTTAGTGACACCGCTGGAGGCAGCAGTACCGACCGACTTGCTGGTCGACTTGGTAGCAACGACGGCAGAGGTAGCAGGGACAACGACAACAGTGCCAGAAGCAGAGGTGAACTCAACAGCACCGGGGATGGTAGCAGTGGAGGTGATCAGCTTGGTGGTAGAAGACGAAGCAATGGTGGTACCGTCAGAGACAACGGGGACGACAGCAGAAGCAGTAACGGTGACGACAGTGCCGGGGGCAGTGACGGTAGCGGACTGGGTGGCGGTAACGGTAAGGACGGAGGTGATGGTGTCAATACCGGTGACGACGGCGGGGTTCTCGTGGGCGTAAGCGGCGCAGATCGACTGCATGAACTTGAGAGCGGCGGAGACCTCGTCGTCACTGTCGGAGTTGGAGTAGATGCAGTTGTAGACGTTCTCGATGAAGGCGGACTCGGGGCAGTAGCACTCGAAGTCAGTGTTGCCAGCGCAGGAAACAGAGAACATCCAGGTGTTCAGGCACGAGGGGACAACATCGGGGTAGTCCAGAGTAGCAGCGGGGGTAGTGGTAGTGGCAGCACCGGTGGTGATGGTCTGGGTGTAGTTGTTACCGGGGGCGGTGACGGTGGTAGCAGCAGTCACGGTGGTAGGGACGGTGACGGCGGACGAAACCAGCTGGGTGGAGGTGACGACGGTGGTGGTCGAGCCAATGACGGTGGTAGACACGTGAGTGGTGACGGGGACAACCGAGGTGACGACGGTGGACTCAACCTTGGTGGTGGAGACGACCTGGGTGACGGAGCTGGTGACGTAGGTGGGAACAACCGAGGTGACGGTGACGACGGTCTCCTTGACGGCGGTCGAAGTGTGGGTCTCAGTGACGGGGCAGATGGTGGTGGTCAAGGGGACGGTGTTGGTGACGACGATGACCGAGGTCTTGGAGGCAGCGGGGCAGTCAGTGACGGTGGGAGCGCACGAGGTGACGGTGGCAACCGAGGTGGTGAAGATGGTGGAGGTGCTCAGGAACTCGGTGGTGAAGGTGGAAGTCTCGGTGACCTTGGTGGCAATGGTGGTGGAGGAGGCCACGGAAGTCAGAGTCGAGGTGGAGGAGATGATGGTAGAGTTGACGGGGACGATCTTGGAAGAGGTAGACAGGACGGTGCTGGTGGTGGAGACAGCAGAGGTGGAGATCGAGGCAGTGGTCTTGGTGATGGTGGAAGAGGAGACAATCGAGCTGGTGGTCGACTTGACAGCAGAAGTCGAAGAAGCCTTGGAAGTGGTAGACTCAACCTTGGAGCTGGTAGACTCGACCTTGGTGCTGGAAGCCTTGGTGGTGGTAGAAGCCTCGGTGGTCTTGACCTTGGTGCTCAGAGTAGCGGTGCTCTTGGAAGCAGTGGAGGTGGTCTTAGCAGTGGTGGAGGTAACAGGCTTGCTGGGCTGAGGACCCTCGCAGTCGAAGGTGATATCAGGAACAGTGACCTGGCAGCCACCAGAGGGCTTACCGGACTGAACGGGGTAGACGATGGTCACGTTCTTAGCACCACCGCACTGGCTGTTGGGAACCGAAGTACCGTACTTGGAGCACGAAGAGCGAGTCTTGCAAGTGCGGCCATCGGGCATATCGTAGTGGAACTCAAGGTCACAGTCGAACTCGGGCTGAACGTTGAAAGTCTTGATAGAGAACTGCTCAACGGTGGAACCATCGCAGCTGATCTTGGGCGAGGTAGACTTGGAGCTGGTGCAAGAACCGGAAATGGCCTTGGAACCGTCACGCTTACCGGTAGAACCGCAAGTCCAGCCGGAGAACTCGAAGCCGTTGTAGAAGTTGAAGCTACCATCGGGGAGATCACTCCACGAGAAACCCGTCTTCTGGGCGTCAGTGCACTTGTTGTCAGTGTTGGAGGGGCAGGTGAAGGAGCTCGAGGAGGAACCGAAGCCAGAGCCGAAGCTGAAGGTGGCAGAGGCCTCGCCGAGAAGGGCGGCGGTGACCGCGAGAACAGAAGAAGTCTTCATATTGGAATTTGTTGTAACAAAAAAGTGAGTGTACGAAACGAAACAAGTAAGTTTTGCTTGAGAGTGAAAGTAGTGGTTTGTAAATACCGGTGGGGTGTAAGAGCAAAGATAGATATAAGAATATGGATTACAGAACTGCCAGTGAACTGTAAGAAGAAAGAAAAAGCACAAGTACTAACGAACGATCTTGAGCTGTAAAGAAAAAAAAAGGACGCCAGAGGCAAAGAAGGAAGTATGAAGATGGAAAGGTTAATTAAAGCCGAAGAGCTTGAGGAGTAAGAACAAAAAACAGTCCAGATGAGGAGAGGATGAGACCGAGATATATAGGAAATCCGAGTTTAGTAAGCATACGGGCGTCCGTAACTAAGAAGTCCTCTACGGCGGCCAATATGGTCTCGTCTCTCGTCACCAGGCCGTCTGAACGGACCACCAGGTGGTTCTTGAGTGAGGGGCCCCATCCACCACCCCATCGACGGCATAACCACTGGTCATCTAGTGGTGGTGGTGGAAATGGAGTATGAGAAGACCGCTTAGACGTTTTCACCAACCGCAGCGCGGACCTGGGACAGGAGAGGACTGGTCTGTCGTTGATTGAGAGCGAAAGAAAGCGGTAGTAAACCGGGGTGTAGTGGTGGCACCAACCAGGAATAAAGGGTGTATAGCGCTTTCATTTGATAGATACACACCCTGGAGACCCTCCTTCTTTGCCTCCTTCGAATCGGCCGTCAGGGGCCAATCTGGCACAGGAACAGTAATGCTAATTCAGGCGGGATGAACTTGTGTGCGGTGTTTTTTCTGCGAGTCTTTGGGGCGTTCGGTGAAGTTCCGAAGATACCTAATTCTGGTGCAACGATGGGGCAGTGCTGTTCTGCATGTTGACTGGTGATATATTCAGGTACCGCATGATGGAGGATACGTTGCCTTGGTTTGACAGTAGGAATGATTCGTCTGTACATGGACTAGCTGCATTAACTATGGAAGCGTCGGACATTTACTCGCATCTATCATGACGTTAACAATCTTCCATCCACTACAAGAAACTAACACTATAGACTTATTCTCGATTCTTGTCACCCATCAAAAGTTGATCGACAAGGCTGGCTGGCTGAACATCCCACCAAATCATCTATTCTTGTCATGTAAAAAACTCCCGAAGCATGCAAAGACGGCCTTCATTTTGTTCGCTCACCGTTCCGCAAGCGAAGAAAATGAGGTCTGATCGCAAGAATCAGGGTTCCCTCAAGCAAGCAACATTAAGTAAATTAGCCTTTTCTCTAGTCACGTTAGTGCAAAAAGGTTATCAATCCTAGAGGTTAATGTTAGGGTTTGGCCATGTGAGTTGCGAAACCCTGCTAAACGAGTTGGTTGTATCATTGACCAGTGTAACTATCATGGTGGCTGAGAATGTGCTATTCATGGTAGCGTCTCAATAGGACCCTTTGCTCTGGCTCCGGTGAATCAACGCCCCAGACGTGCATACATGCATGCGGATAGTATCCGTTCGCTACAACTTTGGACCATAATGACGGACCCCAACCCACATCACGACGTGAAGTTGGTCTCCCAAAGAAAAAAACGAAAGACCCAGCAATATCGACAAAGTCTAGATTCCATTACAACATGGTAATTCTCCTTTTCGCCAGTTCTAAAAACCCCTAAGCTACGCTGTAGATCCCGTCCCATGGTCTAGCTGAGTTATCAAATTCCCTAGACAGGCCCACGATCGCTTCCATGATTTGTGAAGTTGTCACCTACATATGTAGCTATCATCTAGACCTCCACCACCCAGCTCCCGCTTGGCAACCGAGATGGCTACTCTGCATGGCTGCACGGAGTCTAGTATGTATCTCCCACGAGAGTAAGTAAAAAAGCAGACAAGCGGGAAAATGGCTCGAGATGCCCTTCGGCCGAAGTATCACGTTACACTGTAATTACGGACAGATTCCTAACGGCATGACATCCGGCAGGAAACAACCACATAGAACAAATTGTGGATAGACGACGGAAATGTTCACTGGGAAAACAAATTCTCGTACATATGTACAGATGTACAGATGCACCTGCATGCACAACCATGAGGCTCGTGTGCCGATGGTTTATTGACCGAGACATAGCAACGGCTGCCTTGGCCACCACGGGAAACAAGATAAATCCTCTTTGTGCATCGTGCTTACATATATCAATCTTATGCACCACCTCAGTAAATAACCGCCGGCTCTTGGACTTGCTTGAGCGCACGAACAGAGCGCATATATCCTGCAGTGACTTTTTTGTCGACATTCTGATAACCTTCCGAGAATGAATATGTAGAAGTTGTTAGAAAAGGGATGTTCAGATTCGGATGGATGGGTCCCGGGTCGGATTAGCCTCGTGTGAAGCCGATTCGATTGTCGATGACGAGGAATCCTGGTAGTGGGATAACTGATCGACCTGTCTAGCCCACAGTCCGAGAAAAGAATCGTAGATATATGGGTTTGTTGGGTTTATCACGGATGGTTTAAGCACGTCTTGTGTCAAATTATCCGGGTGTAGGTAGGGAAGGAGGGACTTTTAGGGGACACTATGGGTATGTATCCATTGATTCTGTAGACTTGACATGTCAATCAACCAACCGCCAAGCAAAACAAACAGTATGATGCTCACTCGATTAACCAACTTAACCATCTACAAAAAAGCCCCATAAAATCCCGCACAATGCGATAAAAACAGACACAAGAAACCCCAAGACCTGAAACCCATAAGGAGAAGTCCACCCTGAGACTTCCTAGCGGCTCAAGACGAGCCAACGGGACTTTTTGTAAGTGGACGATTCAGCTGTACTGTGATAAGATGTTGTAAGTAGACTGCGCCTCGTCCAAATGTGAACACCGAAGGAAAAAAAGAAAAGGCCTGGGGAAGTGAGAACTCTGTGATGTGGATTCACATGTAACCATCCATTTGGGGTTTTCCTCTCTTAGGTGGTGGAATGGTAATTTACTGTCGGGCCATCTTTGTGACCTGAAACATATACCAATGAGGGTTTACGGGATACATAGATGGAGTTTTTGAGAATATGGGTGGTTTGAGGTTTCGTTTTGTTCGGTTTTTGGGATACTGGGTTTCTAAACATCTACGGAACACGAGGTTTCCATTCACCATGTTGAGATCTTGACAATACGTTCTACAAACCCACTTCCAACAAAACTCATCCTACACCTAGTTTCCACCCTATGTCTCGGCAATCGTACATATGTACCACCAAAATTTCCACCACCAACATCAGTCTGTAATACTCTTCATTCTTCCAAAATCCACGTTCCTGCATCGTGCTCGGACGTCCAAAAAAACCCACTACTAATCCCCAATATTTCCCAATTTAGCGCCCACAACACATGGCCGCATCGCCCGGTCGGTCGGTCGAGCGTAGAATCCACACTGACCTCATGTAGTCTAAAGATCCACCCCACTACCACCTAGACTGTTCGCCGTCGAGGCAGTGCATGTTTCAAGATCTTTTCTTTTTTTCGTCGTTGAATCTTCCAGGAACCCGCCCGCCCGACTTACTGTCTTGAAAGTCTATCCATAAACCTTGTCCACGGACATCCATACAAGATCCAAAATCCCGCCCTTTCTACCGCCGTCACCGCAAAAGCGAACCGCTCAATCATCCAGCCGCCGCCTGTGTCGATCACACAATGAGTGGTCGTTACGCTTCAAAAGGGATTTGCGTTGCTAGACAAATGCCGTCCTAGGGGGGGTTAGTGGGTCTGTATCAAGTTTAAAGTTTATCTTGGACGGCATCTATGATACTGTGATATAGCAAACACTCACTGAGCCCCCCGGTATATAACCCGGTTTAATCGTATATCAAGAATATCGCCACGGTTTTGAATTCTGAGATGAATGATTTACAATGTTGGGTTTGACCTTTTGTTAGTAACTTGGTCTGTCAATGAGGTAATGGAGATTCTAGCTCACAGGATTTAAACTTGCAGACCATCAAGATGTAACCGGTAGGGTGTCCATCAACACTAGGGTATCCAACAACATCCCAGACATGTCTCCCTTCAACATGAACTGGTTGAACCAAATTCCCACCAAACTAGGGAGACTTCAAAGCTCTGTTATCCTGCTACAAAAAACAACCATGTTTCAACAAGTCCTTTACCACTGTTAAACTAATGGATCGTACAAATATGCTACAACGTTAATCATTTATCCCCGGCCATACCCCGGAATCGGGACTTTCTAGATAGACATGAAGAATGTTACTATGTCGCTTACTGGTGAAACCTGCAGTACAGGTTACACGGCTTTGAGAGGTAGTTTCCTACTACAGCTGGCTGGATGTCTATCACGGAGATACTTTCCAGTGCGTTGATATCTGATTTTGATTCTCCATCAACCAGAGAAGATCACTGAAAACCACAAAACCAAAATAGACATAAATCTTCCATTATTTTATACCAAATACCCAAACTCAACCCCCCCTCATAGCCTTCATCCTCGCCTCCGCCGCCCTCGCCCTCCTTTCCCTCTCCAACTTCATCCTCATCTCCGCCGAAAGTCCCCGTCCCTCCCTCTCCCTTCTTTCCTCCGCCGTAATCCCCTCATCCCCACCTAAAACACCCGCCTTAGTCTTCCCTCTAGCCACCACCTTTGGTGTCTCCCTAGCTAATCTCTCCTCCTCAGCCTTCCTCCTCTTCTGTTCTTCTTCCTCCGCTAATTTACTCTCCTTCTCCGCCTTCTCTGCTACTTCTGCCGCCGAGATGCCACTCGGGATACCTGCCTCGTCCCATGCCCATTTTGTCTCGCCGAGTTCGTGACGAGCAACGCGGAAGGCGTCGCGGGTTGCTCGGGATGTGCCGGATAGAGCGTAAGCTGCGTGACCAGCCGTGTTCCGAAGAAGAGGGTTTGCGCCCGCCTTCACCAAAAGACCCGTTACAATCGGTGCAGCACCTATAGACGCAGCGAAATGTAATGGGGTAGGCGCATGATGATGTGTCGAGGGCGGGAAGAATTGGAAGTCGGCTGAAAGACTATTCCGTTGGAAATACGTAAGCAGGGCAGGAAGCTTTGAGCGCTTGATAAGCGCCTGGATTTGCTGAGTGTGCATTATTTGTGTTTCCTCTTCCTCTGTGAACTCCACCTCAACCTTCTTCTTAGGCTCTGTAGCTTTCGTCGGTGGCGGGGCACTAGCTTCCGGAGCTGCCTGTGGGAGAATTTCGCGAACTTTGACACGGGTCAACTCAATAAACGCCCGCATTAACTCATTCTGTGTCGCTCTCCTCGTATTGAATGGGAATCCTCTAACTCTAGGATCATCCGCTCTCAAAACCTGTCCCTCATACGGACCAAACAAAGTCCTCCGGTTCGTCATACCCGTCGCTCTAACAAACAACAACTCCGCTGTATCCAAAAGGCCCTTCCACTCTGCCAATAACCCTCTAACATCCTCAACCAACGCCTGCTCATTATACCGTCTCAGCGTAGAACCAGCACTATGCGCCGCACCCTTCGCATTATCATTCGCACTTTGTGAACCACCCTGTTTCCGTCTCGTGGTGTAGCGATGGAAAGTGCGGTGAGCGAGGATCACCGCCTCCTTATTCAAAGGGCCCGTAGCCCCGTTCTTGCTGAGGCGGGGCGAAAGAGAAACAACCATGGCGGCAAAGTGGCCACCACCAATCATACACATGAAGATATGAGGGCCAGGATGGCTAGTGATAGGAGCGCCGTCTTTAGAGGGTTTTGGTGGCGCAATAGGAGCAAGTTGTTTGCGAGATAGAAGACCAGGAAGAGCAGACGGCGTAGGGAGGTCCTTTGGAGAGAAAAGTGTATGATACACTCCAAAATAGTGATTTTCCGGAAGAAGCGGGGAAGAAAGCCAAATAAGTGGCGAAGCCTGCTTCGGCTTCCGTACAACCTCCCCCTCATCATCATTAGAAGGCGCCGCATGGCCCGACAGACTAGCCTGCTTCTTCAACAAAGCAGACAACGTAGTCTCCTTCTTCCCCTCCTCTTCCGACTCCGAGTCGTCAGATCCCGAAAGTGATTCGTCAAGTGTATCCACCAACTTCTCAAACTCGGCTTCACTAACAGCCGGAAGACCGCGGAGTTTCTGCTTGAGGTTGTAGTTGTGTTGGTCGGATTTTAAATGCGCCTTGTGCTCACGGATATCCGTGAAGGACTGACTGCATAGACTGCATGATTGCGAGGTAGATGGCAAAGAAGGGAGATTAGCAGGGGTGGTGACGGCATCTTCCTCGGGGAGGGCGGCTTGGATGGTGGGGTCGTCCTTGACCGTGATGGATGACAAGACGGCCGGCGTCAGGTCATAAACTGGGTGGGTATGTTAGGATTTATAAAACGGAAAGTACAAGAAACTAACATACTGTAAAGAGGCCGTTTAAGAAGATCGTCCTTTGATTTAGACATTATGATCTTTTTTGAGTTATATGAAGATAAAAAACCAAAACCAAGGTGAACAATCTCACATGTGATCCTTAAGTACTTCTCAAGCTCCGTCAATCTCACCTAATCCCAAAATGGCATCTTTGTCACTTCGGCCAACTTCTTCGAGCTTTCCGCCCCTCCACCAGCCGCCACCAGCTGCAACCGAGTGATAGAGGGTACATCAACCAAAAACCAGGATTTATAGTATCCAAGCCGGGAACCAAGCGACCCCGCAACCCTAAAAACTCTTCCGCATCCGAATTCGGTTAAGATGACTCCCCCGCCATACCCATCACCTACTAAAGCTCAATCCGTCATGACAATCGTAGAACCCGCATAACCTCTTCTCTCCACCCTTTCAAAAACCATCACCACACGCCACCAAAATGACCGGCCCCGCCCCCATCACCAGCGTCTCGCTCCCCTCTCTCAAGCACCTCGCCACCGGCAAAGTCCGCGAGCTCTACGAATTATCCCCAGAAACCCTCCTCTTCGTATCCACCGACCGCATCAGTGCCTACGACGTCGTCCTCCAAAACGCCATTCCCTCCAAAGGCTCCGTCCTAACTCTTCTATCCGCCCACTGGTTCCGCGTTCTCGCCGCCGCCCTCCCTTCCCTCCGTACCCATGTCGTATCTCTTGCGCCTCCGGCCGTTCTGTCTGCCGAGGAGAAGCAGCTTGTTTCGCATCGCTCCATGACGGTTCGGAAGCTGAAGATTTTCCCCGTCGAGGCTATTGTGCGTGGGTACATTTCCGGGTCTGCGTGGGCTGAGTACCAAAAGTCGGGTACCGTCCACGGTATCGCCGTTCCCGCTGGCCTGAAGCAATCTTCCAAGTTCCCTACCCCCCTCTTCACCCCCTCCACCAAGGCCGAGCAGGGCGACAAGGACGAGAACATCCACCCCTCTCTGGTTGCCGGTATCGTCGGTGGTGAGAAATACGCCAAGCGCATCGAGGAGCTCGCTTTGACTCTGTACTCCACCGCCGCCGCCTACGCTCTTGAGCGCGGCATCATCATCGCCGACACCAAGTTTGAGTTTGCTCTGGATGTCGAGACTGACGAGGTCGTCCTCGCTGATGAGGTTCTGACCCCCGATTCGTCCCGTTTCTGGCCCGCCGACAAGTACGAGGAGGGCCGTGACCAGGAGAGCTTCGACAAGCAGTTTGTTCGGAATTACCTTGTTGATAACGGCTTGAAGGGCAAGGAGGGTGTTGTTCTGCCCGAGGATATTGTGGCGGCTACGGAGAAGAACTACAAGGATGTGTATGAGAGACTTACTGGTGAGAAGTTTGAGGATGCTCTGAAGCGGGAACTCCAGTAAATTCTTGAGTATGATGATAACAGCACTTTAAATATATAGACGGTGAGAGAAGGAGAAAATAGTCGGAAGCAATCATTCTATAACTGTATCGAAACAACGGAAAAGTAAACCCCCAAAAAGTACAGCCAGTTGCGAGAGATATGCAAATGTGCAACTACGGATATGAACAGAGACCAAAAGCAAAATTAAACCAGAGAAGATAAAAAAAACAGAACCCCCAAAAGAACCCACTCTCACTCAAACACACTCGTCATTATTTTCCCTCTTGACAAGTCCCTTCAACTCCGGCGCCTTCCACCCTGGCAGCTCCAGCGGCAGCGACTTGTTGAAATTCTCCTTCTTCACCTCACTCTTACCAAACACCATCTTCCCCACTGTCTTGGGACTCTTCCTATGCCACTCCCTCCCCATCGGCGACGAGAACCAATTCGGCTCCACAACACGCTAACTGCGACTCCGTTGGCTCGCCGTCGTCCGTGACTCCTCTTCCTCCAACACATCACTAAGTCGTGTAGGATGCTGATGTGTCGCCTCCCATGCCTGCTGCTGTTGTTGCTGCTGCCCTTGGTAGCCACCTTGATGCTGTGGAATTAAAGGTCCATCTGACATACCAGCGGTACTAGTAGGTGATGACATGGGCGGTGGCTGTGTCCGTGACTGAGATGGGGCGGCGGGAGGTGACATGTGCTGGTATTGTTGTTGATGTTGATATTGAGACCGCGAACCGGGGCGCGAGCGGTCGTACTCTTCGGGCATAGGTGATGTGGCGGGGTGATAAACAGGAATTGGATTTCCTTGAGCATCGAGAACAGGGCGACCATCAGGGCCTAGAACATAGGCGTCAAGATAACTCCCACCATCCTCGTATTGGCTCATGTCACCTTGTGGGGGTGGCGTGTAGCTCATCACACTCTGGTTCATGTGTGCCCGTGGATCCGTCCGGGCCGTCATAGGAACAACCTGAATACCACCAACAACAGTTGGTTGTCCATTTTGCAGCGCAAGATTCTGCTCCCGCTCATTCTGCTCTCGTCTACCCAGCTCCTCCCACGCACGACGTGCCTCCTCCTTAGAGATGGTCAACTCCTTCTTCATCTCCGCCAACTGTCTCTGCAACAAATTGACAGTTTCTGAGTCAGCCACAGCAACTGGCTGTTGCTCACGGTTAGCTGCCTGCTCATCGCGTAAAGCTGCCTCCAATTGTGCTTTATCTTCCTGCAGCTTTTCAATCTCAGCCCTGCTCTCAAAGAACCAGCGCTGAAACTTGCGCTCGGACGAGGCACGCAGACGCTGCAGCTCGACGACTGCGTGGAACAAGTTCCCGCCGGCAGCCGAAAGATCGGTAACCTGGCGCGACAAAATCTTGTTGAGAGGGTCAGTATCCAACATCGCGCCGTTCATTTCCAGACGACGGATCCAGTGACGCGTAAGACCCTCCCATTGGGCAGACAGCGTTTCCCAGCGCTCAAAAGCATGAGGGAAACGGTCCTTGGAGCTACCACTAGCTTGTGGCTTCTTGAGAGACATGCCAGTGGTACTTTCAGGTAGTTCAGTGCCAAACTTGGGCACACCTGCAGAACCATTGGTCATATGCGATGCGCCAGAACCAGTCGGCTGGTGTCTCTGTCGTGAAGGTGTTCTATTCTCCGTGGTCGCGTAACGCTGAGAAGGCCCAGCATGGTCAGAAGACGAAGCGCCATTAGCGCGGCGCTCGGCATGTCTTCTAGCCGCATCCTCGTTCAACCTAAACTCTCGTTCGGCCATGGCCTGTCTTTCCTGCTCCTCCTTACGGTCCAATTCTTCTAGTTCGGATTGCTGGGCTTTGCGACGATCGCGCGCTTGGCGCTCCTTCATAATCTGAGTAGGACTCTTGATTCCGGCGGCAGAGGCGGAACCGGTTTTGGTGTTGCTGGACACTGGCGTTCTGCGACGGGAAGGAATGGCTTCGGGCATCTGGGATTTCGGTCCTGTCGAATTGACGGTGGCGGTGAATGGAGCGGTGGTTTTGGTGTTTATAGGTAACTTTTGGACAGGCGGCACTTGTCCAAAGGGACGAAATCTAGAAGCGGGTGTGCGCGACGCGGACGGTGGGTGTGACGCAGAACGGCCAATATTAACCGGTTGTGACTGAGCACGACGGTGGTTGGCGCGGAAGGTTACTTTTGGTGGCTGAACTGGCGAAGGTGTGCGTTCAACAATAAAACGTTCAGCAAGAGGTGGGTCGTCAATTTCAGCCTCTTCTTCAACAAGATCAGGCGTGAATGCGTAAGGTGTGCGCAGGGCTTCCTCTACAGCAAAAAGGATGGCGCGATGGTGGCGCTTCGACTGGGAAGGCGGTGGATTACGCAAAAAAGCAGCAAACTGCTCGTCAAGATCCGAAGCGACGGTAACGCGACGGTGGGCAGATGAGGTACTATTAGGCTGCGATTCGGGGGTAGGGACCTCGGGGACAGTAATAGTCTCGTCTGAGTCGGAATCAGTGAGCACCTGCGACAAGACTTTGGTGCGATTGGCGGCGGCGGCGGTAGCTTTGGGCTTAGGCGAAGGAGCGGCGCTACGGGATAGGTTTGGGGTGCGCCGGAGCGAACGTTCTGATGGAGCCGGAGAGGCACGGAAGGTGGTGGAGGGCTCCGTGGTGGCGGGTAAGGATACTGATTGCTGCTGCTGGCGGGAGACTGGCGAGGCTGATTGCGCCACGACAGGCAATTGTGTCGGGGTCTAATGTGTTGGGATTGGGATTGGCGATGAAGGTGCTAGTCTGGTGGCTGCAGACGGCAGAGCGCGTTGATTAGTTTTAGGGTTCGGATGAGAGGATAGACGACGAAGAAGATCTTGGTAAACGACAAAGCTCCAAAACCGCGGGTTTGGGATTAATTGGTAGGGCAGACTCGTTTATAGATGAAAAAGGAAACTTACATGAAGAAGAATCTTAAGGGAGAAAATAAAGAGTGAAAGAAGAAAAGAGTGTTGGAATGGAAAAAGCACACTAGGTAGAAAAGCTCAAGACACGAGAACCGCGTGAAATTGGCTTTCTAGACGTGAAATTCACAAAGTAGCAAAAAAAGCTAACAGAAACAGACGGAAGGCGCGGACGTAGGCGTCTTTGCGTTTGATGATACGTCCAGGGTGTTTAAGAGGAAGGGGCGGGTAAAAAGAAACAGAAGAGACTCTCAAGTTTTTTTGTTAAAAAAAGTAAGAAGGCTGGGCTTTAGAGTGTTGTATGTGTTGAATATATTGGTTGTTAAAAAAGGCTCAATGATGAATTGGAAACGAATCAAGTGGATGAATTAGGTTGAAAACTATAGTGGAATCAAGCGCTAAAAATGCCAGCAGCAGCAAGTATAAAAATAAAAGTAGAAAGGGCCTGAATTGGAAGGGAAAGAAGAAAAAGAAGAAGAAGGAAAGACGGGCGTATAAGCACAGAACCAGGAAAAAAAAAAGAGAAAGAGACAAAATTACTTTCTGGGCATGGACTTGTGTATTCGGATGCGCAGCAGTAAACTGGTGTAGATTATGTTGTTTTATTCTTGCTGAAAACGTCATGGTTATCTCACTATGTATGTATGTACGTACGCACGCTGACCCGGCAGACGCATGTGGATACTGGATTCAAGAAGAGAAACTATCTATTTCTTGGGTGGATAATGGGCACCGACGCTGCATCTATTTGCCTTGATGATCCAAGTTATCCTGCAAGTAAGTGGAGTAACAAAAGCTGCATGAACCGCTTTCACGACCGCCAATACCCATGAGCCCAGCCAGCGTCTACGACAAGTCCAGCCCAATCTCTTTCAAAATCGTGAACACGGGAAATGTCTCATAAAGCCGACTACTTACTTACAGTACATACTCAAAACGCCCTATCAACCAGTACCGCATGCAAGAAGGAGTCGTAGTCGGGTCGATCATTATCGGTTGGGCTGGCTGGCTGTTTCTGTTTAGGCAATAACATAACTGGATGGAGCCAAAAACTACCTAGGGAATGTAAAACCAGGTCGGGCCGCGCCTTTTTCCTTAATTCGTTCTTGTGGTTTCCGCATTCGTTAAAATTGGGGACGACAAGGGAGCTGAAGGGAGGGATATAGGAAGATGTCGAGTCTGGGCTTTCCATGCCAGTGGATGAAGAATTCCAATCCATTGAGTCCTTTTTTTCTGGGCTTCTTTTCTGAGGAAAGTCTTGGATAATGTCTCGGTATGCAGGAACAGATTGTCGCTTAATATCATGAGATAGTGCATGTTTTGCATTCTTCTTTTCTGAATCACCCCATAGAGAACCTCGAGTCAAAAAAGTGTCTAACGTCCTCACGTATGTTGTATGTATCTGGGAAGCTACCCAAAATATGCAAACAATAGAATCCTCTTGTATAACTGCCACTTGCCACATTTTCCATAGCGCCGTGTCGGTGACATCATAACCAATGTAAGGGTTACATCCCAACCCAGCCAAATACACGCCACCACATTGGACCCGAACATGACTTTCTAATCCCGTTCCAAGTCATCCATCTGTCTCGTCAACAAGGCAATACGCTGACGATTCCCCTTGACGATATCTCGTAAACTGGCAATTTCATCGAAATCCTGATCCAACTCATCCATCCGCCGTAGATATCCCCGTAACCTCTGAATTTCATCATCCGCCTCGGCTATCGCCACTGCCGCTGTCGCCCTCTGCACCATGATACTTTGAGCAATCTGTTCTTCCAAAGAGGCCATCTGTGCCTGGACATTCGCAAGAAGTGCATCGATATGTTGGCCTAGATGAGAAAGTGAAAGCGAGTCGAGAACATGAAGGGACTGTCGAGGGGTCTGCCGACGACTACCATTCGGATGACGTTTGCGGGCCATTTTCGAGGAGGACAAATGATATGGTAACGTATGTATGAGTGGACAATAAAAGAAGATAACGTAGACGATTCCAACAAAAAGAACAGAAATATAAAAGACACCCAACAAGAGGAAAAGAAAAAGAAAGAAAATAAAGAAACAAGAAATCTGAAATCGTTAAAGGCCCCCAAATACCACACGCCATCTCTTGTCTCCGTCAAGACCGGCAAGTCGCAGTAACCCCTCGGCAAAACACATGCCCCCTACATACAAACATACAATTCACCGGCCGCATCTCCAAGACACACCGATCCGTATGTAAGCAAACCCACTCTTAGCCGCCCCACCGAGACAGAAGACACCGCTAAACGCCACAAGTTCGCCTTCTGCAAGCCTAAACAAGGAGATGGCGTCGCACACAGATTGAGGGTGGGGGAATCGGACGGATTTCTTCAGGTTTTTGTCACATGTTGATATTGAAATACTGGTTTGTCTTTTGATAGTTGTGAAATCGTCATTGTCATGTCCCAGGTCTATGGTTGTATGTATATAGGTATCATGTGGTAGTTTCTATCACCCATCTTCTCAGTCCGTCTCCATCTGGCCATTCTGCTGCTTGGCAAGCTTATCTAAATCACTCAACATATACGCCCTCTTGAAATACACGTTCGGATGCACAATGGTATCCGTCGGTATCTCAATCCCCATATCCGCAGCCTTCTTGATATTATCCTTGTGCAGATATTCAAACACCCGGTTACACCCCAGATGAGATCTCTGAGCTTCTTTATCCTGTAAAACTGCCGCCACAACTTGTCGATCATTCACACCAATACTGCTCAAGAATGACGTCAAGTTCTCAGGACTAAAGTGTCTGTATGGACAACCATGAGCTTGTCCACTAGCTGGTGGTGTGTCCGTGAGGATCTTTTGACAACTCATAGCCGGGTAACCACCGCCGCGTCTATTAGAGTCACCACCGACATCGCCATATGCGTGTCGCACGTTGTATCTGTATTCCTTGTTGAATTGGTCGTCTGTGAATTTGTGGAAGGATTTACGCCAGAAGATAAGACACTGATCCAAGCTCAAACCGATGCCCTTGAGGAAGAGTGTGTACTGTAAGCGACCATTGTGCTTCAGGTGGGCATCGCGACGCAGTGTCCGGTGAAGGTGGGTCATGCAACCTGGGAATAACTTGGATAGATTGTCGATGTTGTCTGCGTTAACCGCATCACCAGAAATCATGGCATCGCCAGAGATGTAACTATCAGGCGTAACGAAGCTTGCACTGAGATGATCTAGGATAGGGGAAAGTCGATCATCTTCGTCTAATCTTGGCACCGCTCTCGCAGTCAACTCTAGTTGTTGTTCAAGACGTTTAGTGAACTCGGCCGTCAGCATGGCTTGCTGTTCCCGTCCTGGCACATATGCTTTACCGGCACGCATAAACACCTTGCGTTGCTCAACAAGTTCCGGTACCCGCATCCAGTCTACTTTGAACCAAACATCATCTTCGCCTGCCATCCTCTTGAAGGATACTGTGGCATCTAATTGTGCTTGGATCTCGGCCTTTTCATCCTCTGGAACATCCGAAAACCAGTCCAAGTTTAGAGACTTGATAAAAGCTGAACGATCCGCCGAGTTATCATCATTGAAACGCATACGGAAGAGAGTGGTCTCAACACGGGCAAAACGCCTTCTCAGCTCTTCAGTCCGAGCAAAGGCAAGTCGAAGAATAAAGTGACTGTAGTGGTCTTTTTGTCTCTGGATAAGCAACTGACTGGAGTTGGATGTGTTTGATTCGAGAGGGAGGTACTTGTTGATGATGGGCTTCATGTAGGTGGCTGTCTCCTCTGCTGTCCGGTTACGATGTTGGCAAGCTTCCAGTTCGGCGATGACTATGTCGGGTTGTTAGCGGGGCAAGTTTCTAATGGGCCAGGGTCGAGGAGGGACCGCGGGGTGGAGGGGTGGTTGACAAACCTCTGAGTCTGTCGATGGCCCATTGCTCGAATTGTTCGAGAGTGATGTCAGATGTGGGAGGGTCAATGTAGAAGTTGAGACGGTAAGGGTATGTTTGGCTCTTGAAGAAGGTTTCGGCAAACTGTTTCTTGCGAGGATCGAGTACGGTTCGACGTTTGGAGTCGATCCGGTGGTAGTCGGATCGCATCATCTTGGCGAATGTGTATGAAGTAAAATATAGTATTAACGGAAAAGAAGATCACCAGTTCTATTACTGGGTATTGGATATGGCAGTGAATACTGTGTGAAGCATGTGATTAAGTCAGGCTTATCACGACAATAGACCAAGAAACGATTCAAACCACAAGTGGCACGTCCAAAAACAACCAATCCCCTTCCAGTCAATACTTTTCCTCGCATTTCACATCCCTAGCTGCTACAGCGACGAACCCTACAACGCGCTTGGTCCATCACCAGAAGCGCGCCATGAAGACGCGAAGCAATTAAACTAGTTATGCCAGCTGCCATCACTTGCCGTACCTTTGATTCGGAAAACGGCATGAAACCCTAGCCGATTTGGCGGAGCCGCAGGGTCGGGGATTGTGGTCCCTGGTGGGGTTCAGGTCATGGGATCATGTCATATGATTCCCGTGGGGAAGAAATGGCTCTTTTACGCATATTGACGACGGGATACTGCAGTCAGCAACAGGGCCTTGGCTTGGAACAAGTGTAAAGCTGCAAGCGGAGATGCAGATATTGGAGAAAGTTTAATTTTGTTGGCGGTTGTGACACTATAAGCGTTCCCGTGAAATTGACCGATTCCGGTGTGGGTGGACAAGTATCGAATCACAGTGATGTAGTGTTCGCAAGCAAGAGCGATTAACATCCATGCCAATAGAAGGTGGGAGGAATGGCCGGATGAGGGAATGTTGTTGTTGTCTCTGAAGCTAAATCGACCTTGTCTTCTTGGCTGCATCTTCAATGAGAAAGCCACGAGAAAGTCGTGAGCAGGGGTGCCGGCTCAAGGACTACAAAAGACAAAGAACCAGAAAAGGAAGCGATGACAACGGTGGTGATTAGATAACACCAACAGTTGGTTGGTTGGTTTGATATTTTGTACCTTGAAGCACACACGGCACATGTGTACTTCCAGGCACAAACATGTCAGTCATTTCGAGGTACATATGTATGGATAAACAATCAAAGGGGAAACAATATCAGGATGAAGTGAATATGAAATGAAGGTCGACATTGGACAGGTCAAAAGGCACAATAGTGGCATGTCTAGTCACGGTGCGGAGGCCGAAATAGGGATGTAATGATGAAAGCAATGGATGTGCAATACCTGTGTAGATGAAGGTAAAAGGTGCACGCACGCCCTTCCCCGGATCTGTCTATGTACGTCTGGCGAGATTCAAGGGAGTTGAAGATGTCAATCCTACTCAAGTCCTACTCAAGTGACAAGCACCTGCGTCACAGCATGTCATTCATTGGTCCATCTCATTCCAGTGCCAACAACCCGCGTTATTGTTTCACGCCTACATATGTAAGCCAAGATTGATTCTCTTCGACTTGCCGTCCATTGCAGTGTTAAGAGACAGTTGATTATCAATAATCTGCACTATCCGGAATAGCACATGCGTGTTAATGAGAAGCAAGGGCCCATGATTATCGCAAAACCCTGACATATTGGTCCCGGGTTTAGCGCCGCTATCCTGATTATAGTATACCACGTCCGGTATCATGTGAGCCGGTAGATAGCCCTAGACGCGCCGGACTGATGTCTGGTAGAAGTGGTGGTAGCACCGACAAGTACTTTGGTGTTTAGAGAACCTCATAGGGCCTTCCGTGTTTATCCCAGCGCAAATCGTATTGTTGGCCGCCAACGTCAGAGCCATAAACAAAACTACTCTGTGTTTCTCTAGATCGTCCTTTTGGTCCTTTTCCACTCCTAGTTTTGTTCTTATCAAGTTGCTCCGTACTTTAGCGGAGCTTCGAGTTAGCCTCATCATCTATTTTCAGACTATCGTGGAGTCTCCCCACACTCCAGAAACTCCGCATTGAAGGTCACTGACCCCTTCAAGCTACTTCCTCGTTACTCCAGTGTCTGCGCTTCCAATCGGCTGATGCACCTGGTACACGCATTTCTGCTACAATCCACTTCTGTTACAGCTAACTTCGCCGCGCTTTCTGTCTCAGAAGCAAGCGACGCCCTTTGATATACAGACTCAATCATTGGAATCTACATGCAAGACACACTTTACAAGTTGGGTTACTTTCTCCACACCAACACTATTCGACCCGATCAAACAAACAATCTGAAAACGGCCTCGGTGGAGCATATCTCCAGTTTTAAGATCCCCTCCATCCCACTTCGTTAAGCCAGCTAAAAACTCTGCTGCGTCATCCGTCATCCGTCATCCAAAAAAACCCACAAGTCGGTCGCCATTGTCACCACCACGATCACCAAGTTGACACCAAAAGAAAGCTCCAAGTTCTCCTTCATCCACTTTGTTAAGCTTACGTTGAAATTCCGCAAGCTAGCCGTTATCGCCAAACTAGCCGGGCCTTCTGGTTCCCGATCTGGGTAAGTCTGTTCTCTCATTTTGCAAGCCTGCATTGGGCCTTGGTCGCTGCTTGCGTACTACATGGGGACACCCCTCCAATTGTTCATCAAATTGGCGTCCAATTGCTTGTCACAAAGCAGACACAATCGAGGGAGGGCCCGAGTGGTGACGAACCACACGCTCTCACACCCGGCAAAGGCCTCAATCTCAAGTCTTGTTTTGTCTATCGGTGATTTAGTGTTGGTTACTTGTCTGGTCACTTGACTCTTTGGTGTTTTATTACCCACTGGCCCTGCACAAACAAGAACGTTCTAAAACCGCGCCCTTTTTAACCACCACATGGCCTGCATCTGATTGGATCAATCCTGACGGCAAGCCACAATCATAACTAAACCAAACGGAGCGTCTTATCAACGTCTCAATTTCTGGCTGTTCTTGTTACTCGTTTGTTAGTTGCCAAGTTGAGCCGCTATCGCCGTCAGTTGCTGCACATACTTTAAAACTACCTTCACAGGGGAGGCCCTTCTACAAAACTCTATCGCCTTTTCCGTTTCGAGCTACTGCAAAGGCCTAGACAGGTCCGTTAAAGAAGAACCACTAGTCAGGCCAGTCGCATGTTATCCCACTTATTGGTTTCTGGAGCCCCGTTCTTCTTCCGTTTTCTCAATCAATCTCTACGTCACCGCGCATCATCACACATTTGAATAACTGATTTTGCCTTTTTTGTCTTTTTGTCTTTCCATCTTTCACTTGTTATTTGCGTTTTACATTTTGGCACTTTTCCGCCTATTTCATAAGAACTCACAGCTTACAATTCCTGCTTCTGACAGCTACTCTTTACCCGCATCGTCTTTGGGAATCTTTGCCGAGAATCAACGATACACAGCAGCCTGCAAACATCAACCTGCTACTACCGCTGTGCAGCTGAATACTTTTGATTCTGGCTCGCCACACTGTGACGTACCTTCCATTAACAATCCCGACTCCGCGAATCATACTTCCGCATACATTCACCTCGCCTTTTTTTTTCTTTCACATCACTTTCTTCTTTCAGCCCAGAATGGACATCCCAAAGTCTTCTTCACCCCCCCAAAGGACGTCTGCACCACGGTCTCGCGCCAGTTCTTTGTCTTCTCGATCCAACTCTCTTCAAAGTGGCAGCATGTACTCTACCGCCCAGCCTATCCAGTACCGTTCAAATAAGGGTTCTACCTCGCACACCATTCTCGAGGACGAACTATCTACTAGTCCTACTTCACCAGTTCTATCTTCCAGTGTTCCTCGAAGTCCTAGTCAACTGAGGGTTGTTACTGATATTCACGGAAAAACCTTTCAGTCACCACCACGAGTCGTTGACACACATTCTGCAGGATCCTCCCGTCTTTCCACGAAAACTTCGGTCTCGAGTTTGAGACCTTTGGGTAGAACTCCAAGTCTCAAGGCCGTTATCGCCAACTGTGTTGCCGGTGGACTTTCTACAAGTGGTCCCTCTGGAGCTAGCTCTCTCGTTCCAAGCCCAGTTATTGCCGCCATGGGAGATGTTACTCCATTACCGTCACCTTTGCTCTTCGATAGCACCGCCGGTCCTTGGAGAGCTTTCGCCAATCCCCGCCCCACTTCGCCTACCGAGGAGGATGAAAGTGGCACTCCGGCTACTTCATTGAGTAGCCAAGTCAACGATCAGAATGTCCAGGAAAGACAAGCTATTTATCAAAGTCCCACCGAGGTGTCTACTGCCGCTGCATCTGCCCCAGAATCGACCCAGGGTCCATCAATACCAGAACAGACCACGCCCGAGTCAACCCAAAACCCCCGCTCACACGCCAGGACTAGCTCAGTAATTGTTTCAGTGAACGGGGAATCTATAGACTCGGCCTTGGCCCATGGGGTTCGGCGCAAGAACTACGCTGGTCTTAATGTCGACCGGGAACGGCTTAACGTCGCTCAGAACCCTGGGAACGTCCAGGTACACCATGCACGGAACCGCAGTATTAGCGAGTTTGTTCCCGACCCAATTGCTATTCCTAAGCGGATGGTCACTGTTTCGGGCCCACATAACAAGGAAGCTAGAGATGCTTCCAAACGCCATATGCGCCGTGAGAGCAACTTTGTAGAGGCTCGCAACCTAGCATCGACCTACGACAAGCCGCCTACTCCACCCCCGAGCGAGTCATCCAAGTCGTCATTAGAGGTTTTGGCTAGTGAAGTTGAGAAGCCCAAGAAGCCCACGGCTGAGTATTTTGAGGCATATGGTCGGTTCGATGGAAAGAAGCGTCGGTGGAGAGCAGTGAAGACTTTGGGTCAAGGAACATTCTCACGTGTGGTACTAGGTACCAGTGAGGTTGATATTCCCGATGAGACTCTTTTAGCCATGGCCAACAGTCAGGTAGAAGTTCGTCTTGATCGGAAGACACTTGTGGCTATCAAGGTGTGCGAACATGGTCCCAAGGGCGGTGCTAGTGAAGATCGTATTGAGATGAGCTTGAAACGGGAACTTGAGATCATGAAGATTATCAGACATCCATCCCTAGTCAACCTCAAGGCATTCAACATTGAGATGTCAAGAGCTCTCTTAGTTTTAACACACTGCCCTGGTGGCGACTTATTCGATGTTGCGACAACCAACCGGGCTGCTCTTAAGCCTGCTCTCTTGCGTCGCATGTTTGCCGAAATCATTGGCGCTGTACAGTATCTCCACAAGCTCCACATTGTTCACAGAGACATGAAGCTTGAAAATGTTCTCGTCAATCTTCGTCCTTCGGAACTTGCTGATCCCAACATGAATTGGGAAACTTATCCTTATTCTGTTATCACAGTAACCGATCTTGGTCTTTCCCGTCAAATCAAAGACGACGAGAAACTCGAAACCCGTTGCGGCTCTGAAGACTATGCTGCTCCCGAAGTTATTATGGGTCAGCCATATGACGGACGTGCTACCGACGCCTGGTCACTAGGTGTTCTTCTCTATGCGTTGCTGGAAGCCCGTTTACCTTTTGATCCTCACCCGGGTGTTAGTGATTACCACCGTATGCGTAGTCGGACCAGTCATCGGATCGCAAGAGTTGAATGGCGGTGGGTTGAGTATGAAGGCGAAGATGGTGACCATGAAGGCAACATTGAGAAGTTTGAGAAAGCGGGATTACGCGGGGCCATGGAGATTACCGAGGGTCTATTGAAGAGAGCGAGAAGTCGCTGGACCGTGGATCAGGTTGCGGAGAATAGCTGGGTGAAGGGTGCTTTAGCAGTACCTGGTGGGTTACAATACCGCGAGGAACAGGAAGGTGTAGAGGTTTAAGGATTGCCGAGGAGACATGAGAAGGGAAATGTATGATACTATGACGGAATTTTGTTTTTTTGTTTTTTGGGGGTTTCATTGCGTTGACATGACAGGCTTTTTTGCGTCTTTTCTACTATTGGTTCAAGTAGGCGGGGGTTTCTGGATAATGGTTGGGATTTTTCGGTTCTTGGGAGTTTCTTGTTTTTCTTTCTACATCTACATGTAAAGCATATACATATCTAGCGGGGACTCAGTATGGGATTCATTTTCTTATCAGATTTTTGATGTTTTTTTGTGGGTTTATGACTCGAGATACTTGAACATTACTGTATGTACCTTGAGACTCCCCACAATGTGGATATGGTATCCTCACTCAATGACGAAATCACATGCATTTACCAACTGCCTAAAGGAGTAAACGACTAAAACGAATATCAACGTCACATCCGATATATGAGCCTTTTTTTCTCCGTGATGAAATAAGCCATGCATTACCCTTTCAAGAACCACACTTCATCAACCAATCCCGAAGATTCAATATTTGGAATTTGAATTCGCAATTGTTACCTTACCGTTCAAGGTGGGGTGATGGAACTACATAGATAGGGTATAGTGATATGGCCGACGGAGATATATGGTACAATCTTTGTGGTGTTCATGTTTATGTACGATTGTATGCTGAAGAACGTGGGGGTGTTAGTTGTATGCTGGATGCGGGGTTATGTGATTTTGATTTGAAGAAAGAGTTCTCTTTATGAGTGGGAGATACGAGCGTGGAGTTTTACTTTTGGATTCCGTTCGTATCTAAATCAATGTGCGTTTCTCAGATTCAAGTAGAATGTGGAAGGAAAGTGCAGGGACCCGATACTCCGGAGTCTAGAAGCCTTTTCATCCGGCAATGGAAGCGGCAGGGACTGAGGATGTTCATATGTACAATGTCTTGAGATCCCCCCCCACGCGCGTATATGAACCAACCTACGCACGCAAAATCCTACAGTGCGTTTCCTTCTAGGTCTACATTGTCTCTGTCTCTGTCTGTGTATACTTTCATGCATGCATGCAACCAGCGAACCGCTCCTACTTATGTGCTACATTCACATGGCCTCCTGGAGTTTTAAACGCCAACTGGATTCCTTCTTCTGTGGTTTCCCGCTCGATCCGAGGGCCGCGGTTTCTGCCCGTTGCGTTGGGATGGACTTGTTTTTTTGAAGTTTGCTTTGGACGTTTCTTATTCATGAGATAAGATGGTGAGAAACTAGTTTGCTTATCGTGGAGATTGTTTGTAGGCTTTGCATGTCCCGGATTGTTGATATACATGTAGTGTAGCGCGGTAACCAATAGTAGGCAAGTCGGGGGATGAAGTCGGCTGAGCTGGGAATCGAGGGTTTGGAATGCTCAGGTGGCATCTCTTGGCAATATCAAATTTGGCAGTTAAGAAACGTGAGGAGGCAGTGGCGAGGGGGCTATGAAGGGTGGTGGCACGATTTCACCAAATGCGATCCTTAAATGTCTTCTGTATAGCCTGAATGAGGACATGCTCCGCGAGAGAGGTTACTACTGGTGACTACCAACACATGAGATGTAATCTGTAACTGGAGGAAATATGTACGGTACATACATACAATGCCAAGAATGTCCCTGTCAGCCAAACAAAAAACGCATTTTCCAAACAAAACGCTCCTTTTCCCGGAGGAGGTATTGCATCACCTGCGGAGGTGTGTGTGGCATCACATGTGTACCATTTTTCTCAATTTAGCCCCCAACCAGTGAAATCACAAAGCAAGTCGGTTTCCACCCACAGGAAACAAGAATACATGTATCCACGGGATACAAAGAAGTTACAAAAGCCGGAGCAGCCCCAAAACACCCTTTCACAACGGCCCGATCAACCCATGAAGCTCTCGGGATCTCCCCAAGCGAACCCGCTCCACTCCAGTTCGTTTCTACCTGGTGCTGCATGAAAGCTCAGATGTATAGATGCGCCGAGGCTTTCGACGGAGATTGCCCCATCCATCAGCGCGGGATGATATTCCCACTAGCACGCTTCTGACTGGCGTTGTAACCTTGGTGCACGGCCAGGCTAGGTATGTATGTATACTCACTCGACTTTCCTTTGCGTGCCAAGATCATCGATTTGGCTATACCTAGTGAGGAAGTTGACTATTACAGTCCCCGATGGAATCCGGGGGAATCAGTCCTTTCCGTACCTGGGATGACGTGAAGTCGAGAGGTTACAATGACTGGGATGGGGGATGGACGAGGACAGGTCGTTATCTGGTGGATGTCCCTCGCGCAACAGGTTACCCCGCGGCCTGGGCTTTTGTTGTTTGTTTTCGACAGTTCATGGGGACCTAATAGTAGTAACATGATGGGTATTAAACAACACCATGACGGACCACACCGAGACCTTTAGAAGCAAACCGCGTCATCAGTGGAAAACATAACCGTCTTTATTTGGCAGCGCCGGAGTTTCCTCGCAGGGCACACATTTCACAAGATACTGGCAACTAGCAGATTCCAGTAGCATGTCCCGCTTCTTGTGCATCTGGTAATTTCACCATGCACAAGCCCTTCTGCAGACAGTTTGGTATTGTGGGAATGGGCGCGTCTATCCTTCTATGCTGCGCCGTATTGTAGAACTATATGCGTTTGTCAGCACATGTGATAGCACGGATCGAAGCCTTGGTGGAAAACAGACGCGCTGCACGGGGTAAACACGAGGAAGACGAGTTGGATAGGTGCAGAATTTGGGACTGGAGGTGGACATGACAGGTGAAGAATTGACAGCAAACAGGTGGCAGTGAAAACTGGGGCTCTGAATGCATTGTCTTGGTTCGGTAGTTAGGGGTGTTTGCCATATAGTTAAGCGGCGGCTCGGGTATCTGTTAAGCGGGTTCAATGACGACATCTGTGATTGCTAGACTTCAACTTGTACACCACCCATTATAATCAAAGATGCCATTCACAAGCCAAGAAATAATGCTGACTTGACCGGAAACCCAAATTCGGCCAGCCATGTCGCCCGACAACGCAGAAGAATCCAGCATTGGGAAAAGAACAAAAGGGAGTAGGATCTAAACAGGCATGGGGGTTGGCTTAGCAAAAGCATGGTTACATACGCCTTGAGTGACCTGGAGCGAACAAGATCAGCATGTAACCATCCATTTCTGACAGGAAACAACATGTTTTGGACCAACAAGTAACAAGGCCAAGACTAGCTGATGGTTGGACAAGACAGAACGCCACCACAGCGTGCCGTGGAGAATGGTGCAACAGGGACAAGACGCAATCAAGACACAGAACCGGTGTTTTGCCGTCCCGTCGACACTTGGCACGCAGAGAGACAAAGGGTCTCGGCAGACATGTCATGGTGGTAGTCAGGGGACGAGGTTGATACATACATACAAGACGCTCGGTATTTACAAAAAAGCTTACAAAGAAAGGCATATGTAAACTTACATAGCTTCATTACAAACAATATATTGTATAGATACCGGACTTGGGTCAGCCGGCATGAAGCTATGCATACGCAATGTATATTCGCTTCTGGCCTTATGACCAACGAGCCCCATTGGATGAGCGACACAAAGGCAGGGGGACTCCCGTGGTTCACATCGGCAGAGCAGAACTTCGACAAAAGCTTCCATGCTTGTGTTTATGTTGTGTAGTTCACTTTGACGTAGCACCAGGGTTCACGATCGTAGTAATAATCCGACTCAGGCACACTCCGGAGATAGCGTCAAATCGGGATACACACCAACGAACGCCCGAACAGAGAGGACTCACGCAAACTGCGGCTCCAGGTCTATTGTAAAGAAGCGCAGTGGAGTTAAAAGGCCTGGAGAGAGTGATGGAGGTGGACTTGACATTTGATGATGCTGATTGCTACGGGGTCACCATTGGACGGGTACTGACAAAGTAGCAAACATGTGACAAGCGACCTGGTCTCTAGGCGCCAATTATCCATTGTGCGTATGTGCATGGCTCATATGGTCCATTAGCGACACAAACACCTGCACTCCCACGGCGGGAAATGTTTCGGTTTGCATCCTCCAAGGTTGACGTCGGTGCCGCGATTAGTAGAGATTTACAGGTCCATACGTACATACACATATAACAAAGTGATTGTCTGTCAACAGAAAACCGCAGTGACGTTTTGTCATCTGTTTATCGATTCGATAACGATTTGAATCCCAGACTTCTGTCATGAATGCCGCTTTCTAGGCCAGTTTAAGTTATAGCCTTGCCTGATTGGGGGAAATCGACGAGGGAACTTTTGTAGACGACGGGAACCCTAGGATGACGGGGAATTGAGTTGACTGGTGAATAAATGGTATTGTCTCGCGTGGTGACAAGATTCTGTCAAGTGGCTTTCTATAAAAACGGTTGCCCATGTGGATGAGAAAGCCCCATTTGAAGAGTGGCTTACGGGCTGAAGATAATGAACCGTGGATTATGAATTGCCATGCTCCTCGCCTGTTTTGTTGTCTCCTGCAAGGCAAAAAAAAACACAGGCGGGGCCATGCGGGAAGACATGTTATGCATATAATATAGCAGCATGTGGCCGAGTGGACGAACTGGTGCCAACTGTGCATTTCAATGTATCATTGCATCTAAAAGTTGGTATTTGCCTTAGCGATGATAATCATGTGTGGGGTTTCTGCACGAAGATGGGGAACTGTAGCTTCCGCCGGAGCACTGGTACATATGAGTATGTCTGCATCAATCGCGGAATATGGACGTCATTTCTGGGATCCTGATTCCATTGTAACGGTTGAATATGAGGGGTACTCGCGGGGTCAAACTCACAGATCGGGCCAGCGGGGTATACCGGATTCCATTGTACCATCACCAATGCGGCATTCAGCGCCATAGCTGACCCGAAACTATGGACTAACTGAAGCCCTTGGATTTATTTCGCCACATTGGGATACGCTACTGTATGTCGACAGATAAGACATTTAGGAATCCCGTTTTGGGGTTGGCAGATGGAATATTCCACCTCCAATATCGTAGTTGTTGGTCTAGAATTCAATCACCAAACTCACTACGTCATAGAAGACCAAATTCACAATTCATCAAATTTCACAAACAGCGACTTCGGTTGTGCGTGAACCGCTGCGTAGCAGTTGCCTATTTAAGTCATATCACCGACCACGATGATGGTCCTGCTTGAATAAAGAACAGTCCGGGGGTCCATACAGTCTTTAAACTGTCTGGACACTGCGTTACAATTGAATATTGTGACCATGCAACCATGCAACCATGCCAGTATGTTGTATGTAGCTTATCGCAGCTTAAAGACAACCAAACCAGCGGGAAAGCCAGGTGAGAGAATTAGACAAGACTGACCGATTGGGTGTGTTAACTAGGCCTCGCTACCTCCCGTTTCTCCCCGCACAGTTGACTTTGAAAGTCGCACTTGTCACGGCAGATGTCTTGGAATCGAGTGGACTCGTGGGCCTCGGCATTCGACAAAAAAAAACTAGAGGATATTCCTTCAACAATAGTCTTGGATAACAAAAAAAAGGCAAACATTTGATCAAGCAGCCTGCTGTCAATCTATGGATGCCGGGCAATCAACAACGCCGCTGCGCATAAAAATCTATAATAGGCCCGTCAGATCGGGCAGCCTCCTACTGGCAAGTGTGGCTCGGTCTCTCCGACCATCATCGCCTGTGGCTTCTGCAGGCTGACAGCTACTTCAGTAGGTGGGGCAGCCCTATGGTTGGCTTCTGAAGTAGCGTGTTCAGTAGATTTACAGTGCGTATAGTGAGTTGCTTCCCGCCTGATAGCCGCTAGTTATGGCTAGAGTGTATGGCGATCACCGCCGGAAAGGGGATAGGCTATTCATTCGCTCTCGCTTTTTTTCTTCTTTGGTGCTGTATTTAAACTGTGATTTTGGTTGTGACTTGGTGGTCGGGGCCATCTCAGATTAAATTGAGATTTAATGTAAAGCAAGCCAGAAACGGCAAAAAGAACAAATCACAGAGAAAAAGTGTGAGAAAAATTGATAAAAATTGATGGTAGTTAGTTGCAACTCTTATAGTATGGCTGTTATGTTATATGTCCCCAGTCTCTAGGATTGTTCACTGAATTCATCAACCTTGTCTCGTGCCGCTGGGTTACTTTCTGGGCTTTCTCGACCATCTCAAATTCTTATTACTTACTTACATTCTACATACTTACAGTTGTTATCGCACTGCCGTCTTACATCGTCTGCACGACGACTCGCGCTCATCTTTATACTCGGTCCCTCCTCCCTTTGCTTTGTCGGGGGCCTCCTCTTCTTCTACCTTTTGAGCGTCCGTTCATTCTCCAAGAATTGTCCCCGGAAAGAAACATCGTCATCGTCGCTTCTTCACATTCATCTAGCCAGCAATTGTGACTCTACCAATTACCTCTTAGATTTCGTCAACTCTTAACAACCGGTACAACTATCGCATTCTTCTACGACTTGGACTTGCGCACTTGTGTCATAAAGTCGCACTTACCATCTCCCTGTATTCTCGAACCTCAATTCTGCTTCTATCAGCCGCAGATCATTTTTTTGCATTGTCTAGTCAATACTAGTTCACGACGTCGTTACTCTCGTTTTGTCTTCATCATCCGCTACCCCGCCGTCAAATCTATCGCCAGTAGCACTTTCTTCAACATAACTCTTCAAGCCCGAATTCGACTTTTCTTCTTTCGCCCTTTGACTCGTCGCTTTTCTTGGCTCATTCTCACCAGAGACGGAAACATACATAAAGGCGCAGACGCCATAGAATGTGGCTCCACTGTCCACACCTATTCATCGCCTCGTCGAGTTAAAATCGCCTGCTTCCCGTGCCGCGATTCTTGTGTCGCCATCCAATCTGTTTTGCTTTTTTCAGCCCAGAATTCCCTGTCAGAATTCCCTGTCAGACAGGCCCTCGATTCGACTCTTTCTTCGCTCATTGTTCCCCGGTTGGGTCAACTTCTTCGACGACATTGAACCTATCCCTTGCCCGTTTTCGCCTTTTTCTTCACCTTCGCCTGCGGTATTTGGGTCCTGAGTGTCTCGGGGTCTAAACCGCACTCAACCAGTTGTTTGGCACGTCTTTAGACGTCCCAATCAATTCACCATGTATACACCACAAAACAGCGCCAATGGCGGCTCCAGCAATCAGAACTTCCAAAACGGCAACTTTTTTATGAATGGGAACAATGCCCCGGAGGGAATGGGCTCCATGGGAATGAATACCGCTGCATTCGCCAACTTTCAAGCTCAGATGGCCATGATGAGCAACATGCCAAATGGTATGAACATGAACATGATGAACAACATGAACCAGAACGGCTTCAATCCCAATATTCCGGCGCAAGCTTCCGGAGGGAACAGCACGTCACCACCTCGGGCATCTGGTATGAGAGCCAGAATTGGAAACGGCATGTCCTCGATTATGGGCCGGAAACGCAAACTATCAGTTCAAAAAGAGTTCTCAGCCATGTCACCCGAGGAAAGATTGCTTATGTTTCAGAATCATCAGTATATGCTATTTTGCCAGCATCAACAACAACAACATTTCATGTTCCAACAAAGCCAGCAACTTGCTCTCCAACAACAACAAGAACGCCAGCGCCAACCTGCACAAGCTAACAATGGCATGACGAATAACATTCAACAAGGACAAATGCCCCAAGGCCATGCCTCTATGACCAATATGGGCTCAATGAATATGGATGCCAAGCAGAAATCAGGTTCTATTTCATCATCCGTCATGTCTTCTGGCCCTCTCAACCGCCAAGCCTCATTTGGTATGCTCAATGGTAATCAACAAATGGTTGCTAGCCCGATGCAATCACCAAGTACCAGCGCTGGTGGCTTTAACGGCATGAACAGTATGCCATTCTCACCTGGCATGGCTTCTCCACAGCTTGGTATGCAAAGTCCCACGGCCGCAACTCCATTCCCAAACATGAACATGGGCCTTACGAGTCCCTATGACCCAGAGGCCATGTCTCTCTATCCTATCGACCAAGCATCAACATTCAGTGACTTCAGCGGTGTTCAGGGTGGAATGGACAATTTTGATATACAGTCGCCATTTGATGGGAGCAATCTCATGGGCTTCGATGATGGCCCGAGTGCGCAGGGAAACCCGTTCTCTAGTCCGGCCATGTCCAACTTCAACACCAGGAATAACAGTATTGCTGGTAGTCAATTTAGCGTCCCTCTGAGCATGGATAACAGCCTTTACGGGACACAAAGCAACTCTGTTCCCATTCTTTCTCAGCCACCAGTACCAAACCGCATTCGCCAACAAACCTCCCACCAGGCGTTAATGCAACAACAAATGCTTCAGCAACAGCAGCAGCAATCATCACCGCCATTACCACAGTCCCAGTTTGGTCCCAGTAAATCACAAAGTCCAGCACTCAAGAATGAGCCTCAAACATTCGATGCCTGGTCCCCATCACCACCAAACCCCGGCAAGGCCCCGTCTCTCTCAACGCGGCCTTCAACTGCGGCGACGCCTCAGTTGCAGTCTGGGCAATCCGTGCTTTCGCCAAATGGCTTCTCGGACGATTTGATGGACGATGTGCCGGAGCAGACATCGCATGTTCTCTCAACTCAACCATCGATGGCATCTTCCATGGGTGGTCTTGAAAGTGCTGATGGTGATGGTGACGGTGAAGTTAAACCCAAATCTTCTGGGAACAAGCCTACCAGAGAAATAGTGCCTGCTGAGTTGTGGGAAAAGAACAAGGCTATTATTCGGTCGTTGTATTTGGATGAGAGACGTCCTCTCAAAGATGTCATGGCGATCATGGCGGACCAGCACAACTTCAGAGCTACGTAAGTACAATCCATGATTAAGCGGATGTAACAGACCTGCTAACAATAAGTATGCAGTCCCAAAATGTACAAGACACGCTTCTCTCAATGGGGGTTCGCCAAGAACAACACTGAAGATGAAGTCAAGCGTCTAATTATCATCAAGAAAGCACGTGCAGCCGAGGGCAAAACCTCAGAATTTGTACGGAATGGTCGTGTTGTCAATTTACGGACGTACCTCAAGCGCAAGGGAAAGACAGAACAGGATCTCGTTGAACCAACTCAACCGCAGACCGATCTTCCAGGCCACACCCGTTGCCGCACGCCCCCCGCTCTTCCTAACCTGCCGGGTCATATCGCCGCCGACGTCAAGCGGGTACAGGAGATTATTACCAGCAACATGCGCAAAGCTATGCTTTTGGGTAGAGCAAACGATTCTACCGAGGTTTCTTGGACCAGTGTTATGCTGTGGGGGAATGCTTCGAGTGACATTGTGTTCAATGCGAACGGTGTGTATGCTCGCCAAACCGCCGATGCTGGAAAGGCGATGCTTCTCAACTCGCATGGTTTCCTGGAACGCGAGCTGAAGACCGCTACGCCCTTACTGCTCAAGGAACTCTTCTTTGGTATTGTTAACAAGCACCATGTTTTGATCGAAGATGTCTGTCGTTTCCTTGGTGGTTGGGCTGCCAAGAGTCTGGATAGATCGCATCCTCTGCGACCTATTCTATCTTCCATGTTATCTTTGTGCCAAGATCACGGAGCTCCTACCTTATCAGACTTGCTTTGGTCAACCATGCCGTCATTCTATGATGACCTTGAGGCTGTCTATGGCGCTGAGCATCCCTATGTTGTTCGCACTTTGTTAGATCTTCTGGAAATCGCCAAGGAAATTCATCATCAAAGACAACAAGCTCCTGAACAATACCAGTCCCAGGGCTTGTCTACGGAACCAGATCAAACTCACACTGAGTACTGCGATCGTATTCGGAAGCTCACTCAAAGTTTGACGCCTACTCTTTCTCAGCTTGAAACTCAACATGGGCCTCACTCTGCCGAAGCCGTAGCTCTTCGGTATACTCTTGTGCAGATGTACCACGCAACAGACCCCGGGTCAGCACAAACTCGCCAAGCTGTTCGTGATCTTCACAACGAAATGCGGGAAGGCAAGCGTATGTTCCAGATTGGTTATTCGGGACTCTGGTGTTACCATGAGGTCATCAAGGTGTCACCTACTACTCGGAGATGCATTCCCAAGTATGACTTGCTTGCGCGCATGTTCCTTGAGTATGAGAATCTGGCTATCCAATTCTACTATGAAGAGGAACTTCATACTATCGATCATGGTGAATGTGATGGCCATGGTGGAATGAATGTTGATCTTAGCATGTCTGGCTATGATGACTTTGGAGATTACGGAGCCAATGGTGCTTTGGCTGCAGCTCTTCGATATGACGGCGGTATGGGTAACAGTAGGTTTATGTGGGGTTAAGTTCCCGTGTAAGCCGATCCCATTCCTCTCAAAGTGACATTTTGTCTCAATTTTCTCTTTTCCTTTTGTTCTTGTTATTTTGTCATCAGCGATACCCCTCTTCTATCATTTCCAGCTTATAGTTGGCTGTCTACTGTTTGTTGGCGGTACACACCTTACCATATTTATGTTTTCTTTGTTCACTCCGTTTTATTTCCTATGTCATTCACTTCCCCATATCTCCATCCACATTGGGTTCCGTATCTTCCTGGGAACACAGAACCGTTCAACCACTGTGTATGAGCAACTCCGAGGAGCATCTGGCACGATGCTGGAATAGCGTATTGTTGATTAATGTTTTGTTTTAACTGGGATCGTTTTCTTTTTGGCTTTTTTACATTCGTTAGGCGTTTTGGCATATCTCGGTTACAATTCGGATGTTGGCTTACGAATCTTTGCTTTCTTTACTTACTTTTGATTTCAAATATACTCTTTACTCCGTTGGAGCGGCCTGAATATTGACTTGTTCGCCTTTGTGTGACACCGGTGCTTATGATATCATGAACTTAATCGGTGTTTTATCGCCCGATCGGGCGAACCCTCGTTTCCGACCCACTATCATTCACTTTTGGGCCTGGAGTCCCAAGCGAGTGGGCCCCACTTTAATCACCTCAGTACCCGCGCGTGATGACAACATCAACTTGTTGCATTCCGTTCGTTATACCTGTATATACCCCATGTCAACGAATCTCACTTGCAACATTTACCAACGTAGTTTGCGGAGTTCATCGGTTACGGACCGGCATTACTAATTCATAGGCCTAAAGTTTGTTTAGCTCTCGGACAGTTTACAGTGTGTAGGGTTCCCCAACCGTTTGGTGGGGGACCTGAGGGAAAGAAGATGGTAGAAGTGGATTCCCAAAAGGTGTGAGTGGTACGGGGTAGCTAGCTTCTGTATAAATACAATGCGGGGTTCCCATGAAATCCACAGTTTGTTGTTATTTGATCCATCGCTCACTTACATTAAACCTCTATTTCAACATCTCACTTACAAAAAGTTGATTCAACTTCATTCTATTCAAAATGGCTGCCAAGACCCCCACCAACATTCACCTTTACACCCTGGGTACCCCCAACGGTGTCAAGATCTCCATGCTTCTGGAGGAACTCAACCTCGAGTACAAGGTCACCAAGATTGACATCTCCACTGGCGTTCAGAAAGAGCCTTGGTTCCTGGAGATTAACCCCAATGGCCGTATCCCTGCCTTGACCGACACCCTCGCCGATGGCACTCCCGTTAACCTGTGGGAGTCGGGTTCTATTATGCAGTACCTCATTGACCGCTACGACACCGAGAACAAGCTGTCGTACCCTCGTGGTACGGCCGAGTACTATGAGGTCAACTCTTGGGTAAGTTTATGAATCCTTTTTCCTAATAGCCGACATCCTACTAACATAGTCTTGCATAACAGGTCTTCTGGCAAATGGGTGGTCTTGGTCCCATGCAGGGCCAAGCTAACCACTTCGTTCGCTACGCCCCCGAAAAGATCCCATACGGTATCACCCGCTACACTACCGAGACCTACCGTCTCTACGGTGTCCTTGAGGCCAAGCTTGCCAAGTCTACCAGCGGTTTCCTCGTCGGTGACCGTTTCACTATCGCTGACATCATCAACATTGGTTGGGTCGGTACCCACTCGTACCCTGGTCTTTCGCTCGAGAAGTTCCCCCACCTTCAAAAGTGGCTGGAGACTGTCGAGGCCCGGCCGGCTATCCAGCGTGGCTGGAACGTTCCGTCGCCGCGGGCTAAGCTTTCTGAGGAGGAACAAGAGAAGTTGGCTGCCGAGTCTAGAGCTTGGATTCTCAAGCAGCAGCAGGCTGATGCTGCCAAGGTTTAGATGTTTCCTCTTTTCTAATCGTGTTTGCGTAATGTCTATATCAATATATCCTTGTGTACATATCATTCTTCATGCGTTCTCCCGTTTATCTATACACGTGGACTTGAACTGTTATCGGCGCTCAGACAGAATTCTGGCAATATATTGTTAGGGTTCAAACATCCGATGGAAGGTGTGTGCGAATATTGAGTCCTACTGTAGCAACGTTTGATTAGCGACAGCGTTTAGAGCTCATAGTGGGCAAAATACCGATGTCTAGCCTGGTTCTGTACTGACTAAGCTTGGAATCCTTTGACGCACAGCCCGCAAAGCCATGCGTAAGGTCACCCTTTTGACAAGCACTGACATGGGTTACCCGTGATTTTTTTCTGCATATCATGGTTCAATTGTGAGGTCCGACTTGTATTTAAACTTTCCTGTCCTGCATTTGCGCAATTGAAGTTCGCGCTCGTCATTACTTTTTCTTTGTTTTCATCTCTGTCCCACAGTTTACGACCGACAAAAACCAATTGCAACATAAAATCCTATACCCGACAACAGACCAATCGAAACAGAATCCATTCCATCAATCATGTCGTGGAGAAGCCAGGGCATCACCGGCTCCAACAACATCCCCTTGGGCCGTACCCGCCGCGCCTTTGGCGACGGCCCATCCGGCGAGAGTGGCAATAACTCGCCCAATGACCTCAAGCGCGGTCGCAGTCCCGAGCCCCGTGGGGCCTCTGGCGGTGACGGCGGTGATGCGCCGAGACGCCGTAAGAAGAGAAACCGGTGGGGTGACGCGTCGGATAATAAGGCTGCGGGATTGATGGGTCTTGCTACTGCCATTACGGCGAATATGACTAGCGAGCAGCTGGAGGCTTATACGCTTCATTTGCGTATTGAGGAGATTGGGCAGAAGCTCAAGATTGATGATGTTGTGCCTGCAGATGGTGATCGGTAAGTTGCAAAAGTGGTGTCATGAGTGGGCCGTGCTAATACTTTTTTTTTCTCTTCTGCTCTGTAGTTCTCCTTCGCCTGCTCCCCAATACGACAGCCACGGTCGCCGTATCAACACGCGTGAATACCGTTACCGGAAGCGTCTTGAAGATGAGCGCCACAAGCTCATCGAGAAGGCCATGAAGACGATCCCCAACTACCACCCGCCTTCCGACTACAGACGGCCCACCAAGACCCAAGAGAAGGTCTACGTTCCCGTCAACGACTACCCAGAGATTAACTTCAGTATGATTGCTAACCCCCTAACATTGCCCACTAACTGTTTTGCTTTTTCTTTTTTTGCCTTTACTTGATTTCCGTTTTGCTCTTTTTTCGTTTTGTTCTTTGGTTTTTTGCTGGTTGGCTTGGTGCTGTGAGCTTGGAGAACGATTAATCCTTAACCAGGACAGCGACAGTGGAATTGCCGGGAGCGGGGTGTCGTACGAAGCTGCAGTCATGATGCATATCTTGACCACTCGAGATGTGGTTATTGCGAGGTTAAACTCTTAAAGAGACAAGCTTCGGACCAGTATCTTTTGCTGACGACGAAGACTACACCTCCCGGCAGTAAACCCCTTCTACACTCTAACTGATCAGGACCAGCGCAATGCTTCTTTCTAACTCCAGGAACCAGCTTCGTTGCTTCGTTTTCTATTGTCTGTGTTGCTTCTTGCTACGCACACACTCACTCACTTACAAAGCCACTCAACTCACTCCTAACACTCTAACCGTCATTAACACCGTTTACATTTCGACCGTCTACTAACACCAGGTTTCCTTACAAAGTTGGTCTACTAATTGGGCCCCGTGGTAACACGCTGAAAAAGATGGAGTCGGAGTCCGGTGCCAAGATTGCCATTCGTGGCAAGGGTTCCGTCAAGGAAGGAAAGGGCCGCTCCGACGCTGCTCACTCTAGCAACCAAGAAGAGGATCTTCACTGCCTTATTATGGCTGAGACCGAAGAAAAGGTGGAGAAGGCGAAGAAGCTGATTTACAATATTATTGAGACAGTAAGTTGAAGATACGACTTGCAATCTGGACAACAACTAACATGGAACCATAGGCTGCGTCTATTCCCGAAGGTCAAAATGAGCTCAAGCGTAACCAGCTGCGTGAGCTTGCTGCTCTGAACGGTACTCTCCGTGACGACGAGAACCAGGCTTGCCAGAACTGTGGTATGATCGGACATCGCAAGTACGACTGTCCCGATAAGCCAAACTACACGGCCAACATTATTTGCCGTGTCTGTGGTAATGCTGGACACATGGCCCGTGACTGTACCGAGAGACAGCGCGGTACCAACTGGAGAGACGGTCCCCGCGGCGCGCGTGCTGCCATCACCCAGGGCGATGCTGTTGATCGTGAATACGAGGTAAGTTTAGGAGATGTACACGCCGTGGGTATAGTACAATTACTAACTTTGTGTAATAGCAACTTATGCAAGAGCTTGGTGGTGGCCCTAGTGATGCCCCTCAGCGTCTGCTGGAGGGCGGTCCTAGCACTGGTGCTCCTGGTGGTGGTGAGGAGGCCGGTGGTGACGGCTCCAAGCCATGGCAACGCCAGCCCACCGGTGGCCCAGCCCCCTGGAGAACTCGCCGTGACGAAAACAACGACGGCCCAGCTCCCCCTACTGGACCCAGTGGTGGTAGCGGTGGTGCTGCTCCTTGGGCTCGCCGCCGTGATGACTACGATCGTGGTAACGATCGTGGTAATGACCGTGGTGACCGTGGCAATGATAGACGTGACTACAGAGACAACAGAGATAACAGAAACGACCGTGGCGACCGCAATGGCGATAACGGCTATGGCGGTGGCTACGGTGGGGGTTATGGCGGTTACGGCGGCGGTGGCTATGGCGGCTATGGAGGCGGTGGCTACGGAGGGAACTCCAACTCCAGTCTGCCTCCCCCTCCTCCCAGTGTTCCTGCTCCTCTTCCCGGTGGTGTGCCTACGGGCCCTGCTGCTGGTTCCGGTGCCCAAGGTGGTGCCAACGGTTGGAACCCAGCTACTATGGCAGCATACGCTGCGGCCTATGGCTATCCTGGCTACGGATACGCCGCTCCTACTGGAGCTCCTGCGGCCCCCGGTGGTACCATGGCCGGTATTAACGACTTAATCTCGCAGTATTCGTCTGGTGCTGCTCCGCCTCCTCCCCCGTCTTCTTCGGCACCCCCACCGCCGCCGGATTCGAGACCTCCTCCGCCGCCTCCTCCCGGTAATTAAATAACACGGGAGAATACTGATTAAGCTACAACAGGTATTGTGAGAAATTGGTGGAATTTTGTTTATGGGTTGGTTTGCTGCATTATGTTTTTGGTTTGCTTTGATGTATTGTTTGTATAAGAAATATGGTAATAAGAACAAAGATTCTGTTTTGTATACGGCTATCGGTGCCAAACTTCTTGTCCATATGACCTTCCTAATGCGATATAGTGCCGTGTGGGTCTCATGAAGCGGGGGATTGCTATATTCTAACCCGGGGGATTGTGATTGTGAACTTGTCCGTAAGCGTACATACAGGGAAATGTGTAAATGTGAGACATCAGGGGATATGCGGGTAAGATGCAGATTGCGAGTCACAGTACACAAGTATCGGGAAGAATTTCTAAGCAGGGCGACATGCAGCCGTTGCGATTTGCGATTATCATGTGAAAAGGACTTTTAGTGACAGGGGTACTTTCAGATAGGAATGATATGATGTCAGCGATGCGACGAAATCGTTGTGAGGAAGGTTGGTATGTAAGCAAAGTCAATGTGAATCTACAATGGCAAAAAGAGGTGTGAATGATTTGTTGATACTTCAATGTGAGAACTTCAGACCTTCAAAAAGTCGTGTCACCAAAATGTTGTCAAAAATCTCTCGTTATCCCTTTGCTTGAATGTCCCTGACCCCTCAAACAAGATATGTACCCTAGCGCAATCGGGTGCTTGCGCGGTATAATTCCTTGGTCGATGAAAATGAGCCAACGTCTTTGCGCCAGAATATATCATTTGTTATTCTTTTTCGTTACCGACTAGCCGGAATTGTTTTTCGGTTTTCCTTCTAGTTGTTGTTTTCTTACGTTGAGTTGGGAAACTTCTTTTTCTGTCTGCAGAGTAGCTGTTTTCATTTAATAGCTGGGTTTTGTTGACTTTCTTTGCGCGGTTATCTGGCGCGTTATTCGTGCGGTGACGATTTTTGGAGTTTTCTGTATTTTGTTCTGGGGTTTCGCCGCGTCATGGTGAATCCGATTGCCTTTCGGCCGGGTCCGGTGGCCTTTTGGCTGGTTGTAGGATATCTGGCTGTTTGGTTGCCTAGTTTGATCGTTCATGAAGCTGTTCCGGGAGTTCCGGGGAGTGATGATGGGAGTCTGGGTGGCGCTAGTTTGGACGATGCTTGGGTGGATTTATTGGAGATCACGAAGGCTTATCATCCGTATGCGTCGCATGCTAATGATGATGTGAGAGATTACTTGATGAAGCGGATTGGCGAGATTCTGGAGAAGAATGGTGTGGATTTTGCGAGTGAGGAGCTTGGCGCGCAAGCTGGGAGGTTCACGTGAGTTTTTGTTATATTGCGTGTGAGATTATGTTACTAACAGAAAATAGCCCACCTGGGAAGAAACTGGACAATGCCCCGGTAACTGTCTTTAGTGACATGCTTTCCAATGTCACTACTGGCACTGTTGTCACTAGTATTCCTGGTTATTGTGCCCTAGGTCATTACTTTGAAGGTTCCAACATCTACGTTTACATCCGCGGCACCGAAGATGACGCCGGCCCTTGGTGGACTAAGAAGCACGTCCAGGGCAAGCGCTATGGCGGTGAGGGTGTTCTTGTGAACGCCCACTATGACAGTGTTTCTACGGGCTTTGGCGCAACAGATGATGGTATGGGTGTAGTTTCTACACTGCAAATTATCAACCATTTCACCAAACCAGGGAATCAGCCCAGAAACGGCCTGGTTGCCATGTTTAACAACGCTGAGGAGGATTACCTTTGGGGTGCGAGAGCTTTCGGGAAAAGCCCCTTGATGCCCTTCATTCACACTTTCTTGAACCTTGAAGGAGCTGGTGGCGGTGGTAGAGCTGTCCTTTTCCGTACGTCGGATGCGGAGGTGACCAAGCCGTATGCCAGCTCGAAACACCCCTTTGGAACCGTCATTGCTGCTGAGGGTTTCCGCTCGGGTGCTATTCAGAGTCAGACTGATTATGTAGTTCTTGATGGAATCTACGGTCAACGTGGTCTTGATGTGGCTTTTTACAAGCCGCGTGCCCGGTACCATACGAACCAGGATGATGCGCGTCACGCATCGGTTGGCAGTGTATGGCACATGCTTTCTGCTTCTCTTGCGACTCTTGAAGGCCTCACTAATGATGCCAGTGGGAAATTCTCCGGTGCCCGTGGTGACGGCAGATCTGACCTTGTCCAGAACGGTAAGGGCAGTGAAGGTGTTTGGTTTGACCTGTTTGGTAGCGTCTTTGCCTTGTTCAAGAGCCAGGGTCTCTTTGCTGCTACTGTCACTCAACTGGTTGCTGGACCTCTCGTTTTGTTCGTTGTGTCGGTGCTCCTCGTGAAGGCAGACAAGTATTACCTGTTTACCTCGAGTGTGCGCGTTCGTGACGTCGATGCAGTTCATGAAATTCCTATTAACGGTGGTCATGGCCTTGCTAGAGTGCCCATTGCGTTGGCTGTCACTGCGGCTGCCGTTGGTACTTGCGCTGTGGTAGTTTCAAAGGTGAATCCTCTTATTGCGTACAGTAGTGAGTATGCCATTTGGGTCATGCAGATCTCCCTCGTGTTTTCCACCCTCTGGGCTGTTCTTCGTGGCGCGGACAAGTTACGTCCTACTGCCCTTCAACGTACATATGCGCTCATGTGGTTGTATATTGCTGGCTGGTTTATCCTTCTTGGTCTCGCTATTGCCGAGTCCCAGTGGAACATGGTCAGCGGTTACTCCCTTGTTCTTCTGCATGGCACCGTCTTCCTTGCCTTCCTCGTTGGTCTTCTTGAACTGTTCACTCTCCCTGCCAAAGAGACTTATTCTCTTCGTGCTCACGAGATTCAACGCACCCTGGACCACCTTCACACTGCAAATGCCCCTGCCGACACTGAAGAAAGTGCCCGTCTTATTTCTCCCACTCCCGGTGAAATCGACGCTCGATCCTTCGTCTCTGAGTACCCTGATCAGCCGGCTAACGAAGAGACTCCTCTTCTTGGCGGTGGCGGCGCCGCTACTAATAACCTTATGGGCTTCCGCACTTCGTTTGCTGCTGGTTACCGTCGTAGCATGTCGGCTATTATCAAGCGTCATCGCGAGTGGTCATCTGAGCCGTATGTGGGTGAACAAGCCTGGTCTGCGGGCATGCACTCGTGGACTTGGTTCCTGCAGTTGTTGATCTTAGGGCCTGTGAACTTGGCTTTCTTGGCGCCTACTGGTTTGTTCTTGGTCTCTTCTATGAACCAGACTGGTGCGGACGGCTCGTCTCCATTGATTTCGTATGCTTTCTGTGGCGCTTTTGCGATCCTCATGGCCGTTCCTGCTGTACCTTTTATCCACCGTGTTCCTCCCCGTATTCCCAAGATCCTTATGTTGGTTTTTGCGGCTACCTTGACATACTCGCTGTTGGCCTTCCCATTTTCTGCTCAGGCGAGATACAAGGCTTACTTCCAGCAATCTATTGATCTTGACCACGGTACCAGCATTGTCCGTCTCGACGGTCTTGAGGAGTATGTCCGTCCCATCATTGCTTCTATCCCCGCTGCTGCCGGTGTTGATGTCAACTGTGCCCATGGTGATGCGCGTGCTGGTCTTGTCAGCTGCAAGTTTGACACCACTTCTAAGCGCTCTACCTTCCCTAGCCCCGTCAACGGAATCCGTGGAATCTCTGAGGAAATGGTCTCGGTCAACGTCTCTTACCCCTCTGGCTTCGTCAAGAAGGCCCATATGAGCATCAATGCTGCCAATTCCAAGGCCTGCTTCATCCGTTTCGATACTCCCGTCACCAAGTTTAAGGTTGAGGGCGGTGAGAACTGGGACGCCCGGTTCTCCCCGGTTCCAGAGGAGGTTTGCCAGGTTAAGTTGTGGCGGAGAGATTGGGCGAAGAACTGGGAGGTGGATGTTGAGTGGGCGGGTGAGGAGAAGGTTACCGGTCAAGTCGCTTGTATCTGGGCGGATATCAACCAACAAGGAAATGTTCCCGTGTTGGATGAGTTCCTAGCTTTCGCGCCCGAGTGGGCTGCTATTACTAAGAGAGCGGAGGGGTTGGTGGAAGGGTTCACCAGGTTCAAATTTAGAGTGTAATTTTTAGGTATTCAATTTATGCTGTGTCGTTGGGAACATCCCGTTCTAAAGATCACTAATCCCATGATCCGCCATATCCACATTTGCGACTCTCTCCTCCATAACTGCAGCCGCGGCGTCGGCCTCAACGTTTCTTACAATGTTCTCAACGAATCTCCGTGCCTCTCCCCATAGTTCAACCTCCATATCACCCTCAACCTTATCACTCTTAGAGTTTAGCCACGCAGCATCCAACTTACCCACCATGCCCATCCCATTCGGCATCAAAGACGCCTCCTTGGGAGCCGCAAGATCCTCCAACACGATGATTTTCGCCTCTTTAAGACCCATAATCTGCCGCTTCATGGAGATGTCAACGGTATGCAACGTCGTCAACAAAGTGTCCATGGAACGAGCGAAGATGGCGTGTTGTGTTTGGAGTTTCTGCGACGGGGTCATCGTGGACTCGCCGGATGGCGTCGGCGTGTAGCCTAAGGCTGAAAGGGCGTTGGCCGTTTGTTCCATGAGTTGGACAATGTTCTGGGTTGGGTTTGTCAGTTGGGATTGATCACTGCCGGGGCTTGAAGGGGGGAGGGGCATACCTCGTCGATTTCAGAGAGCTGGGCTATCCGCTCGGGGATGGTGAAGGGGATGAGGTTTGGGTTCTGACCATCTTGTTCTTCCTGCATCATTGAGGTGTCCTCATCGTCAATAATGATGGTATCCATTATGATGATTTTCTATATGCCTTGTCTTGTTCACTCTCACTTAAATGCCCTTCATCTCATCGATTGCCTAATGTGTAACATATTCATCACGTGTGGTCAACCATAGGGTTGAACCCAGATCGGTAAATCCCTGGAAAATTTACATCGCGACGACATGCGCGCCGGAAGCCCACTACCAGTGGCTGGATGAAGAATGAGGATAGCAATCGCATTGAATAATTTTCATTTCGTCTGATGACATTTTCCATTTCATCACATTCAGTACCATTTGTTTACTGGATATATACTATTCACCGTTGGGTTTAATTTTCCGTGTGTCGTTAAGAGTGAGAATTTACACTTCATCTGCAGCTGTGTTGATACGTTTTTGGCTGAGTTGTCGCTGGTTTTGGAAATTGCGAATTACTGCTTGTTACTGGCGTCGAAACTTCTACGACGTCTGGATTTTGGTTGCTTTTCTGTATACAGCTTGCGTAAGCTCAGATACCCTTTTTTTTCCTTGTGGGTTTCTTCCGGCTGCCAAATTGTTTTCACATTTGTTTCCAAGCCACAAACTTTCTCACCTGTCCTCCCTCAATCCATCCCGTCGATTTCATCATCCGCACATCACGGCTTTCTTTCATTACACGGATCCCATTCCGTGTCTGTCTCACTCGTTTTTTTAAATCGTTTTTCGATATATCCACACCAAAATGGCTAGCCAAACCGGCGTACCTCCACCAGCTACCGGAGCTGCCCCGGCCGGTCCGGCCATGTCGAACCAAAACCTTAATCAAATCGTAAGTCACATTTCTTTATTGTTCCCGTTTTCATCGAGTCTCCAAGTTTGCCATGGAGACACTGTCTTTGCTTGCTCGCCATTATGATTGCCTACAATTGCCCCCGGTCTGTTCTATACCTGTGTGTCCGTCTGTCTATATCAACTACTTGTTGGAGACCACTTCACAGTCTATTCTGGGTTTAATTCTCTGTTCTTTTTTGTTTAATCTTGAGTTCCACTTCGGACTCGCAGAAGTCTGCTTTCACGTTCCGTTCTTGAGATGTCTTCCGGCCAGAGTAACCAACATGGGAGGCCGGCGGGGGTGGGGAGTGGGGATGGAGCGGGGAATGGTCAACAACAAGTACCACCGGCACAGAGTTCGCAACCACAATCTGGCTGTGACAACAATCCGGTTGTCAGCGAAAAAAGCGTATATGGGCCTACCGCTATAGCGGCAAAACCCTTGAATCACCGGCCAGTCCCAAACTACTTGACGTCGTCTCATACCTCCTCAGTGCATACATCAAGTGCCAACGCAGAGCTCGCTAGAAGGCCTACTATGCCCAACTCTGCGAACTCTATACGGCCATCTTCCTGTTCTGTGGATCCTTCACTCGTTGTAAAGCAGGCTGAGTCTGGCCCGACGCCGATTCTTCCTCAGGGCGACCCTTCCCGGTCTCAATTGATGGGACGTACATTTTCGGATCAGACGCTTGTGGGACAGCCACCGGTGGGCTACCGCTCTTCGGGATATTCATCTGTGGTACAGGGGACTACAATCCATCCAGCTTCAGTAATGCCAACTAAACCGCATCCGCCTGGGCAAGTGCCGCCCGTATCCTGCCCACCTTTTCCAACTTCAGTTGCCGCTCCATCTAGGAGACCACCAGATGGACAAACTACAACTGGTGGAATGCTGGACACACCACACATACCTCAGCAACCTTCGTCTTCAAGTGTTCCAGGTACTAGTGGGAACATGGCAACTCCGATTGTGAGGGCAGGTTCTGGTTTGCCTTATGCACCGAGTCACTCGGCGAGAACTGGTGGAACTTCAGTGTCGTCTGCGGCGTCTACCGTGTCTACGACTACCAATAGTACCTCTAACCCAGGTCCAGTACCGGTCGCCCGGTCTACTGCACCACCAAATTGGTATGGTCCTCCGAGTGCTGGTCCTGCTACTGCTCGTCCTCCTGTTGTCCTACCGCCAAATCCCAACCAGGGATTAAGGGCACCGACGCCTAGGTCTGCAGTTCCTCCTGTCCAAGTGCCACCGACTACTGGACTTCACTCTTCTGTCTTTATGAGCAGTGCCTATCAAGGACATCGGGTTACTCCGGTTGTTCCTACTGGCTCAATTGGTGTTGCTTCTTCTACTGTGCCAGCTGTGCCTACTCCGCGTGTTTCCACTCCTGTTCCTACCTCTCCTGTCGTTTCTACTGTTCTTCCGCCTACTTTTTCTCCGGTCAGCCGTTCGTTTTATGTCCCTCCGGCTACTCCAGTTGTCCCTACTGTTTCTAAAGTCCCTGTCGTCCCCACTATCCCAGCTACTATCCCAGCTACAGCCGTTGCTGCAGCTGCTCCGGTTGTTTCTGTTGCCGCTACTATCCCCACCCCCACTGCTCCCACTGCCACTACTGCCCCTTCTGTACATACTAGAAATGCTGCCCCGGCTGCCCCGGCTAGTCAGGCTACTCCAGCTACGCCTGCTCCCTCCACTATCACTGCTGCTTCTGTTGCCTCTCCCGAAACCACTGCATCTACTACACCAACTGTCTCGAAAGTTACCGTTCCCTTCTCCCCTGTTTCTGCGCGCCATCATTATACGTTGGCACCAGCATCACAAACATCATCAGGCTGTACTTCAAAAGCCGGTACCAGTCGAACTGTTGCAGCCACTACGGCAACGAAATCCCACAGGCCTTTGAAGCCAAAGTCTACGAAACCGCCTAAGACCACTGCACCTCAGAATGGCCCCGGTGCTTCCACAACCGGTAAACCTCTCAGAGTTGATAGGCCGCCTAATGGACGGGGTGCTCGTGCAGTAGAGGTGGCAGATCCACCGCACAGAGTACCCAACACTCCGGTTCCGCCACCAATTCCGCCACCAGTGCAGCCACCAGTGCAGCCACCAGTTCGGCCATCAGTTCCCCCACCAGTTCCCCCACCAGTGCAGCCACCAGTTCGGCCGTCACTTCCCCCACCAGTTCAGCCGCCAGTTCGGCCATCAGTTCCCCCACCAGTCCAGCCACCAGTTCCCACACCCGTCCCCCCATCCATTCCCTCAAGTATCACACCTATTCCTCCCCCAAAAATCGGTGCGCTTTTCCCCACTCAGACTACCCCAGCTACTCCGGTTGCTTCGATCACTCCAGCGGCTCCGATTACCCCGGCAGCTCCAGTTACTCCTACAGCTCCGGTTACCCCAGTTACTCCTGTTCCACTTCCAGTCTTTGGCCCTACGTCTTTTGCAGCAGGACGTCGGCCGATAACCGCTGCCCGAAATATTTCATCTGTTGATGGATCTTTGCCATCTGGCAATCTGGGAAGGACAACAGTTCAGACACACGGCGCTCTGGCTGTTGTTCCGCGCCCGGCCCCGTCTGCGGCATCACCGATTCGCCCTGTTTCTCGGCAAATGATAGTACAAACACCTGTCACTAGCGTGACTGCGACTACAACCGCCCCTACCCCTGCGGCGCATGCTGGTTATTCTCTAGTGCCTTCTCACAAACAACGTGTGGTTCCACCTATTGCATCACAGGTTGCGACTACCGTTAGGAATGAGACATCTGCAGTTCCGACACAGACACTACGGTCACAACTAGTTCAGCAAGTACCTGGCAGTTGTGTTCCAACAGTACCCATAACCGTGAATCACCCATGTATTTGTGGCCGACCGAGGTCTATTTGTGTGGATCAAAGTGGACAGCAAGTTTCAGTGGCGGCAAGCTGTAGTTCTGATGATTGCATTACATCTTTGTATTCAGATCCAAACGCTGACACAACTCAAAAGGTGACGGATTACCTGCTAAAGCGCGGATACAACCGCACCGAAGCTGTTTTTAGAAATGAATCCAAGAACATTGGACCAGATGGCCGCCCGATTCAAGATGATAACGCCATCATGGGCCCAAAGAAATATGTCAAAGCCTTTTTCTTGCTTAGGGACTGGGTAGACAACAATCTGGAAATATATAAGGTAAGTTTGCTATTCTTTTTTCCTCTAGCTATTGTACCTTTCTAACAAAAACTTCAAGTTTGAACTGGGCAAACTGCTCTGGCCATTCTTCGTTTACGCCTGGATCTCCTTACTCGAGCAGAACTACCGTGACGAGGCCAAATCTTTCCTTCAGAATGTCAAGACATTCTTTGAGAAGTACCACGCTGATGACTTGCGTGTCTTCTCAACCATTTCTACCCCAGACGAGGTCAAGGAGAACCGTATCACACGACTCTACAAGGAGAACAAGTACCGTATTCCCTTGAACCAAGCCATCTATGGCCCGCTCATGCACTTCATTGAGCGGGAACATGATAATGGTGGCAGTGTGATCAACTTTGTGATCCAGTCATACTGCCAGATTGAGACAGTTGCGCGTGGCCCCATTGAACCGTTCAGCTTTGAATCGATTTATCGCCGCAGCAATGGTCTTGATATCGAGGATATCGATCGGGACGAAGGAATCCCCGGCCATTACACTGGTTTATCCAACAAAGATGTCTTGACATCGACTACTCCAGTAAAGCTTGGGCCGTTGCCTATGGACGAAGGTCTTAGAGATGATGTTCGTGCTGAACTTCAAGAAGAAGACGAACGCCACCCGCCTGTTCCTGGGCAACCTTCACTTGCTGCAGAGTTTGATCGGAAGATCAAGAGGGAAGAGAGTTCCGACGTGCCAAATCGGGCTGATCTCCCGCTCCCGCCTGCTCGTGCCCGTGACGTGGTGATGGAAATGCAAAAGGTGCGCGAGAATCGCGACCGGTTCAAAATTGAGAACCGGACTGGCGGTGTCGGACCTGGAATTAGTTCACTCATGTATACCTTCCACAATACATGTGGCATGGTGTCATGCTTGGAGTTTTCACCAGACAACCGTCTCGCGGCAGTTGGCACCATGGACTCGTACATCAGAGTGTGGACATTGGATGGTTCTCCTCTCAGTTCAAGAATGGCCCAGGAAAAGGATCTCAAGGTTAACAACCGTAAGCTGATCGGCCATTCAGCTCCCGTATTTGGCCTCTCCTTTTCCGACGGAACATCCAAGTGGGAAAGCACGCCTTTCGGAAACGAGGGGAAGGCAACGCCCGCCGTTGCCCCATTAGACACCTCAACACGTCTGTTGCTTTCTTGCTCGGCTGATGGGCAGATTCGGCTGTGGTCTCTAGACACGTGGACTTGTCTATGCATTTACCGCGGACACTCTGGCCCAGTCATGCGGGTTAAATGGAGTCCACAAGGCCACTATTTCATGAGTGGTGGCTGGGATCGGACTGCCAGAGTGTGGATGCAAGATCATGCATCCGCACAGCGTTTGTTGGTTGGCCACGATACTAGCATTTCAGCTATTACGTGGCACCCCAACGGTATGTACTGTTTCTCGGCCTCGGATGAGACGGACAAGACCATTCGCATGTGGTCGGTAGTGACTGGTGAGTGTGTTCGTGTATTTACTGGGCATACCGACTACATCTCGACGATTGAAGTATCCCCGAACGGAAAGTTGCTGGTCAGTGGTGACAATGCCGGCAATATAATGTACTGGGATATTGACAAGGGCTCCCGTATCAAGCGGTCCCGTGGTCACGGCAAGGGCGGAATTACTAGTCTGAGCTTCGGTGTCGAGTCCACGGTTTTGGCTTCTGCTGGCCACGATTGCACAGTCCGTATTTGGGATGTGAATATGCCTGCACAGGGACACAAGCAGAGTACTATCACGGCGCCCATCACGGTTAACTCGGGTGACGCTGCAATCGCCAACGGCACTAACGGCGATGTTGCCAATGGCACCGTTGCTGTGGCTAATTCAGTCAACGGTGACGGCGGCGACGGCGCGACAACAGGTGGTAGCGGCGCCGGTGGGTCTAGCAAGCGGAAGGCTAAAGAGGTCACAATCACGGCGGATCAAATTTCTGCTTTACCAACAAAGCAGACGCCTGTGTTGAAGGTCAAGTTCACGAGGATGAATTTGGTACTGGCTGGTGGATGTTACGATCCTGAGAGATGATGGTAGCGGCATTTTATGTGAATTACGGGAGGCTCTAGCTGTTATATTCTAATTTCATGATTCTGTTGCGAGTGTCTTACAATGCAGTACATACTAGAGGTTCCGTGACATGTGTGCATGTTTCACAAATGTGAATGTTAATCCAATGGCTGCCTGAACGGGAAGGGTTGTGTTTTAACTGTAATTCGGGTGGATCTTAACAAGGGTGGAGGGGTGACGCTAGGTCAACGGAAGCTTAGCCTCTGAGAGAGCGTTGGACAGGCTAAGCTTTGGGATCGACTACAATCATCACAACAATCCAGAAGCAATTGAGAGGATTCACGGAATCAAAAGCCCTTCGCTTTTACATATTTTTGTTTCGCCTTCTGATAATTTTCCCGCCAGGCAATAACCAGAGCGTGAGAGAATAAGCGCCATCAGCCATTCACTTTGGCGCATCAACAACGAGTGATTTCTCATTTCCCGACCACACATTTCCCAGCAAAAATGGATATGGATGCTTCACCCTGGGCCGACGCCGACTCTCAACAGTCCAACTCCACTACAGAGCCCCCCGCCTCCACAAGCACGCCCGCTGCCCCGCCAGCCTCGACTTCATCCTCTAGCAACGCCCCAGCCCCACGTACCCGCACCGGCCCCGTCCGTCGTCTTGTCGCCGCAGCTCCGAAACTCCAGTCGGTCTCCGCCGATGACCCGCTGGGCCCTCTCGGCCCCTTAGGTGCTCCTGATGCGGCTCCGAGTGACCCGCTGGCGTCACCTGCGCCTAGTGGGCCTCCGTTGCCTCAGAAGGAGCAATTGGTTGTGCGCACTACTATGCCTTCGACGCCGGGTGGGAGCCGGCGTGTAGGGAAGGAGGCTTTGATGGGGGATGATGAGGATGAGGGATTCGGGGCGGGTAGGAGTGGGAGAAAGCCGCCGCCGGTGGCTGCGGCTTTGGCGAGTCCTGTTCAGAGTAGCGTGCAGCCAAGTGTGTCGATTGAACAGGCTGCTAAACCGAGTTTCACGATTAGCGTGGGGGATCCACACAAGGTGGGGGATCTGACGAGCTCGCATATTGTCTATTCAGTACGCACACAAACAACGTCTAAGGCGTATGCTAAGGGAGAATTCGAAGTTAAGAGACGGTATCGCGATTTCCTTTGGCTATACAACACTCTTCATGGAAACAACCCTGGTGTGATTGTGCCGCCGGCACCGGAGAAGCAAGCGTGGAACCGGTTTGAGACAAACTTTGTGGAGGGGAGACGGGCGGCGTTGGAAAAGATGCTGAACAAGATTGCGGCTCATCCTACGTTGCAACATGATGCGGACTTGAAGTTGTTTTTGGAGAGCGAGTCGTTTAACGTTGATGTTAGACATAAGGAGCGGAGAGATCCGTTGCCACAAGAGAGTAAGGGCATGTTTGGGTTTGGTATTGGTGTCGGTACAACTACCAAGTTTGTGGAGCAGGATGAGGTGAGTTTTGGGATTTCTGAAATGTTAGTGATATGAGATGCTAATGTTGTGTTAGTGGTTCCACGATCGCAAGATCTACCTTGATGCCCTTGAGGCACAGCTTCGTGCGCTTATGAAGGCTATGGAGTCCATGATCACCCAACGCAAGGGTATGGCTGAAGCCGCTTCTGACTTTTCTGCTTCTCTTCATGCCCTATCCACGGTGGAAATCTCGGCATCTCTCTCTGGGCCGCTCGATGCTCTTTCGGAACTTCAACTGATGATTCGTGACGTTTACGAACGCCAAGGTATGCAAGATATGCTCACTTTTGGTATTGTTCTGGACGAGTACATCCGACTCATTGGATCCGTCAAGCAAGCCTTTGCCCAACGGCAAAAGGCCTTCCAGGCTTGGTCGACAGCGGAGTCCGACTGGCAAAAAAAGCGCTCCCAGCAAGATAAGGTGTTGCGGCAGGGAAAAAGCCAGCAGGACCGTATCAACCAGATTGCTGGAGACGTAGCAGAGGCCGAGAGAAAGGTTACGGCGGCAAGAACGCTGTTTGATGATATTGGCAAGTTGATGAGAGTGGAGATTGACAGATTCGAGAAGGAAAAGGTGGAGGATTTCAAGAGCGGCGTTGAAACGTTCTTGGAGGGTGCTGTTGAAGCCCAGAAGGAACTTATTGAGAAGTGGGAAACCTTCTTGACGAGATTGGATGCCGAGGATGAGGAAGCGGCTTTTGGCTGGAGTTCGGGTGGCGGCGCTGTTGGTGGTGGTGATACCGCTGTGGAGAGGGCGAGAGCGACGATTGATGAGGACTCGGATTAGCTGGATGTTATGTATTAATGATTATTTTTGTACTTTGAATGGAATTCATACGTAATCATGTATAGGTCAAATTCACAGAATAGCGTGTGTAGGTTGTAGTTGGTGGTATTGTACAAAGTATAAAATACATGCTGAGCCTGGCTCTGTCTTAGCTCAGTGACATCCTTCTTCTCTCCTTCTATCTTCCACATTTTGTTCCATCTACTTCTTCTTGTTACCCTTTTCCTCCTTCTTTGGCTTCTTCTCCGCAGGAGTCTCCGACTCTGCTGACCCCGCAATAAGCTCCGCCATACTAACTTGTCCCGATGAGGCATTGGAGGCACCCCCATCTGTACCCGTCTGTTCCTCGGTCGACGACGCCAAGTCATATCCAGTACCGAATCTCTCACGGAAAGCCGCCAGCTTACCAGCCTCATCCAACTCTACATTCTGCAACGACCGATCAGTAGGCTGCCAGAGAGGGTGGTTGCGGGTATCCTTTGTCGAGCGGTACAGTGGCGCGGGAGACGTGGTGCGGTGCGTGTAGGTGGACCCGTCGCTGAGCTGGATCATCTGCGTGAAGGCGTACGGACGACGTGGCCGGCGGATTAGTCTGGCGTGGCGGAGTTGGTGGTGCGGGAGGCTGGAGGGGGCGGGGAGCGTTTGGGTTATTTCGGAGGGGGCGGCGGAGAGGGTGCGGGGGGTGAGAGTGGGGAGGCGGGAGGGTTGGAGGAGGGCGTTGCGGGGGAAGAGGAGGTGGGAGCGCATTTTGACGGTTGGTGGGGGTTCGTGGGGTTGGTGGATGGGTGGCCGGACCGGAAAATTGGATGGGGCCGGGCTTTGGGTGGGCGCTGGGTCGGAATGAATCGACGGGTGGTCGGTGGTGCTTGGTGCGGTGTGGTGATGATGGTGGTTGAAATTTGAGTGGTCCAGTTTCGACATGGGTTAAAAGTTTGTGGACGATTGGGGTTAGTGGTAACCCTTGAGCATCTACGTGGTCCCGGAAGTGCAGCTACAACAGCAGTTTTATGGGATTTTCTTGGTATCTTGAAGACCAATTGGGTAGGCTTGTATTCTCTGAAAGTAACGAGAACCTTTACGTTTCTCTTGCATGTTTATTCGTGACATGAGGTCATGGAAACAAGTGAAGATGTCTTATCGATAAGCCCCGGTTCTGTCTGTCCTACAGCACTCCAAATGCGAACTATGACGGAATGCGCAAGACCAGTGTCTAAGTGTGTGCAGTTTAAATTCTTACTTCAATAAATATATTTTATTCATTCTTTTCGGGTCACCGGCATATAAGACAATGACACCCCCGATACGACTGTTTGTTCGGCCATGGGCTGGTCGTCTCCGTGAGTGTATTCATTTCCTGGTATATAGTCCATTATCTAACAATTTTGTAGCTTCAACGCCACATTCCCGGCCATTGTCAAATTCAACTATCCGGTGGTCTTCAGCGCAAGCTATCAAACCTGTTACATCACCAGCCAATTCTACCGATCCCATCTCGGATGATCTTCGTCAGCTTATGCGTCGTCTTACTCACTCTGTTGTCGTGTGCACTACCTCTCTCCCTACTAAAAATGGGATTGTCCCTCGGGCAATGACCATGTCCTCATTCACATCTCTTGCCTTGGCACCAAGACCACTAGTCACATTCAACATCAAAGCACCAAGTGCTACTTTGGATGCTGTAGTTGCTAGTCGGAGGTTCAATATTCATGTTTTAGATGGATCAGAACAAGGCGCAAGAGTAGCAGAATGGTTCACCAGAGGGAATCATGCTGTTGATGCGTTTGAGGGCGTGGAGAAATTGGGTGAGCAGTGGAGAGTTCATTTTTCTGAGAGTGAACCACCAATATTGAGTGGAGAAGGTATACTCTCAAGAGTAACATGTCGGCTTTTGGATAGCAGTGAAGGTGTAGAAAAGGGGATTGTGCGAATTAGTGACCATGTCATCATTATTGGCGAGGTCATTGGAGTTGACGGTGCTGATAGCAACAACTTCGCTTTAACATACGCAGACAGGGCATACAGAACATCTGGAGACGTCATTCAACGTCATGTGATGCCAAACAACAAAGTATAAAATGGGGAGTATAGGTTAATTTGGTCATCTTTCACACGGTTTCAATATACGGCGTTTGGGGTTTTCATCTTGTGCACCGATTGTAGTTCATATAATCGAAACAGGGTTATTTAGGGTCTCTGGAATGTCCAACCGTCAACATACTTGTGGTCCATCAATTTCTAAACTTTAGACGCGGTTACCGGGCCAACGTAAAGAGTGTAGGAAATGTCATCACTTCACAACTCTGGCTCATCGCATTATCCACAACGGCAAATAATCACAACGACTCCATACAACCCCACTCCGCATCCGTCTTTATCTAACCCCCCGATTGAATCACCATTTCCGGAAAAGTACCGATTGTTCTTGTCCTTGTCGCAACCCATCTGCAAGTTCTGCGCGTCGTGCACATTGACGTGGTTGTTGCGCTTCTCCCCTGTTGATTTGGCGACATGGAGCAGCCGACGTTGTCTGTAAGTCTTGAGTTTTTCTAATGGAGAATTTTGGAACAGTGAGAGGATGACGGAAGGATGAGATTGAGAGCTTCGTCTGCTCTTCTGTCCGAGCGAGATACAAAATAGACAAAGATGCCGCCTTGTGTAATGGACTTCGTCATTCAACGTCGAAGTCAATCCTCATCGGTCAGTTATCCCTGGTTTCTTCCAGGGGTGCTCGTGGAGATGTGGGCGCATCATATGCTTGTTAAATGGACCGGGTCTTGAGACCAGGGCTCAAAGCTTTCTGTTAATTTTGTCTTCTCTTGTTTTTTCTGGGCCTCATCTTCGCAACACCTCACCACTGGATCGACTTTATTTTATGTCGTTTCTACAAATAGACTAATCACCATCAACCCTATCTCAGATCGACGCCACAGGCTCCGCTGGTAGCCTTGAAAACCAAACAGATACGACCACACGAACCTCGATCCCGCGTCCACCTCCCGTCAGCAACTCGACAAAGCCGACGGGAAACATCCGCTCGCGCCAATCTTCGATTCCTCTCCCGCCAATTTCAGAAATCTCTTCATCGTACGAAAACATCCTCAACAATACCGGCAATATGGCGCCGTCCAAAATCGCGACGAAGCGCGAACTGCCGCAACCTGGTGCGTGAACTAGACCAGCAGTGGGAACAAGACGGATCATGGGCTAACGGGATGGATATACAGTAACGCAAGCCGCCTCTAAGAGGAAGGCGTTGGCCGAGAGAGCGGGCGAGTTTCCTAGTATGTCGTCCCGCACCGCGCGGCCCGCAGGAGCCTCTCGCGCAAGCATCGCTGGCACCACACTTATCGGTGCAGCCTCGGCGGTAAGTCAATGGTGGTACGGTACGACAACGAATGACAGACCCTAACCTATTCCAACCAAACAGCTTAAGCCCCCGAACACGCGCGTGAGGGCCCCAACAACGAAGACGAGCGCTTTGCGCAGCACGTATGGCATTAGTGAGCGCCCGGCTGCATATGAGCGACCTAAGACGGCTCAGGGTCGGCCAGGGCCGCGAACTAGATCTCAGAGTCGACCGGCTTCGGCAATGGGTGCTATGCCGGAGGCTGCGACGGTTTTGCCGCCAAAGAAAGAGGGTAAGCTAGCGACTATTATGAGGGGTGGCTACGGAACGTCTAAGCTAACATGTCAGAAATCACAGCATTTGACGTGGATAACAGACTCGTCAGTATGGAGCAGCAATTTTCTCAGTTGAAGGAGGTTATCACCGAGTCAGCTACTGACCGCTCGGCACTGGAAACAACAATTGCCATGCTCAAGTCAAGGAGTGAGTATACGCACGTGACATGCTTTATGTGACCCCACGTCTAACCAATTTGTCCTCTGTATAGTTGCCGAACAAGAAGCCGAAAAGACCCGCCACGAACAAAAGATGGCCGAGTTACAAGCACAGCTCGATAAATACCGCGAAGAATCGGGACAGTCTAAGCGTCTGCTCGAAGAGACAATCTGGAAGCATAAAACTGAAGTAGAGGCCCTGGAACGGGCAAATCAGCACACACGTGAGGACCTTGAGCGCAAGGTACAGATGGAAACTCACAAAATCAACACGGCGCATGCGGAGACACTGGAATCCATGAAGAGACGATATGAGGCCGAGCTGGAAGAGGAGCGGGAACTCCGGGCGAAGCAGGTGGCTGCTTTGGAGGAGAGATTGGCTAATGAGCACAAGGACTTGGCTCTAGAGATGGCGAAAAAGAATGAGGCTAATCAAGATCTCAAGGGCCAGATTGAACTTCTGAAGAGTGAAGTGTCCCTTGGCCAGTCTGTTAAGGCCAGTCTCCAGGCCAACATTTCGGAAATTTCAGCGTCCAATGCAACGCTGGAGGCCAAAATTAACTCGCTTAAGTCCCAAATCGACTTCCTAGAGTCTGATAGCAAGGCGCAAAGTAACTCTTTTGCGGACATGGAGCAGCGATTGTCGGAGGCGCTTAAGCAGACTGAAATTGCCACCACAAAATTGATGAAGGAAGAGACGGAGCGACGCATTCTTTTCAACAAATACCAGGAACTCAAGGGGAACATTCGGGTCATGTGTCGTGTCAGACCAGTGGTGGATTTCACAGAAGGTAGTCAGGCACAGATTGAGTTCCCTGATGCGGATCAGTCTTCGGCGAAAATCAATGTCATTGGGCCGGAGGAGAAGAGCAGTTTGGGTACGATGACTCGGAAAGACTACCCATTCGAATTTGACCGTGTTTTCTCGCCAGCTATCAACAACGAGGAAATTTTCGGCGAGATTTCGCAGTTGGTTCAAAGTGCGTTGGATGGTTTCAACGTGTGTATTTTCTGCTACGGTCAAACTGGTTCGGGTAAGACGTACACTATGTCGTCTGCCGATGGTATGATTCCCCGAGCAACCCACATGATTTACGAAACGGTTACCAAACTCAAGGAGAAGTCTTGGACTTATTCCATGGAAGGTAGCTTCATTGAAGTTTACAATGAGGAACTGAATGACCTCCTCACGCCCAACGATGGCAAGAGTCGGAAACTGGAGATCCGTCATGACGACATTCGTAAGCAGACGACGGTTGTTAACTGCAAAGCGGTAGAGTTGACATCGGCCGATAAGGTAGAGACGATGCTCGCTGCTGCGCAGAATAATCGGTCCGTTGCTGCGACCAAGGCCAATGAGCGGTCATCTCGTTCCCATTCGGTGTTCATCCTTAAGCTCAGAGGTATGAACATGACTACGCGGGAACAGTGTGAGGGTACTCTGAACTTGGTTGATCTGGCTGGTTCGGAGAGACTGAAACACTCACAAGCTGAGGGTGATCGGATGCGAGAGACACAGAACATTAACAAATCTCTTGCTTGCTTGGGAGATGTTATTGATGCCTTGGGTCGCGGTTCACAACATGTGCCGTACCGTAACTCGAAGCTCACTCATCTTCTTCAATACTCTTTGGGTGGTAACAGTAAAACACTGATGTTTGTCATGATGTCACCCTTGGAGGCTCACCTGAAGGAGACATTAACCAGTTTGAGATTTGCCGCCAAAGTACACAACACTCACATTGGTACAGCAAAGGCGACGAAGAAGATTCGGGACAAGGATGTACCGGTGTAAGTGGGTGGGTTGTTCTTTTCTTTTCTTATTTTTCTTTCTTTCTACGGGCATTGGGTTAGGCTTGTTGTTTTGGCATGGAGAACGGACTGGAGTATGGGATGTTATGACTACTCTTTGATGATACCTGGGATCTTTGTTTTCGTTTTCGTTTTTTTGTCTCTTTTGTAAATACATACAATGATTTTGTCGTACAATTTTGTCGCCTTCTTTCTGTCCAGATGAAAGCCCCGGATCTCCGTATGTCTCCCGGGTCTCAGGGCCGATATTTAAGTGGGGCTAACTACGTTAATGTTGGGGTTAGGGTTGTATTTACGGCGCGTCGGGCTTCCTGGGACGGGGTTTTGAAAAACGGGCGTTTGGGCCAATGAAAACATGGTTATTTGAAGAGTTTGGGGGGTTTTTAGGTGGAGAGACGGGACAGGGGTGTTATGGGCTGATGGATGGGGGGCCGACATCGCCTTTTACGGTTTTGAAGTTTACGATTTGAAAGGGCGACGAGATATCATGGTGACGATTAAGGAAGGTGTTGATGTAAGTGAGGTGTGTGGAACAAGTTTACGAGCCATTGGCTTTCTGGGGAATCTATACATATTCCTACGTGGTCGAGAAACCCAAAAATCGTCAAACTATAGACTAGGATCCGTCGTGTCAAGGGTATTTTTTTTTCAAGCTTTCCGTTTTTGTGTGTCCCTGTGATCTTCCCTGTGATCTCTGTCCCTGTGATTTTGGGGCTATTGTAAGCGTCATGGATCATGTTGTTGGCTTATATATCGAGAATGAAAAGAACACTGACTCACGGGAGTTCTTCCTCTTTAAACATCTATTTGGATATTCCACTTCTCGTTCCTGTTTTTGAATAGAAGGACGTCATTGTTGGAGCTTTTTTTCTGCCCCGTTTTGTTAATAGCTTGTTCTTTTTGTAGCTACCGGTCTAATTTCTTTTTTTGAGGGTTGGCGCCGCGGATATCCTTTTAGCTTGGTGGATATATTTTCAACCTCTTTTCTTTTTTGAGTTTTGAAATTTTTACCTTTTTGGTTGTTATATCTACTACCAAACATACACAATGTTCGCCCGCTGTGCTTCTCTGAGGGCGCAAGCTCTTAGAGCTTCGTCTGCGTCGCAAAGGTGAGTTCTTTCCTTCCTAGTCTTGGTGATCCCGCTTCCGCTTCCGCCACCCGACCATATGGCTAACCAGCTTCCGCTCCGCTCTTCCCGATTTAGACGTCTCTTCTCCGCCGCCGCTTCCCGCTTCGAGGAGCCTAAGCTCAACAAGGTCTCGTCTACCATTACCCAGCCCAAGTCGCAGGGTGCTTCGCAGGCTATGCTGTACGCTACCGGTCTTACGGAGGAGGACATGAACAAGGCTCAAGTCGGTATCTCTTCCGTCTGGTACGAGGGTAACCCGTGCAACATGCACATTCTGGCTCAGTCTGAGGTCATCAAGCAGTCTGTTGCTAAGGCTGGTCTTGTCCCTTACCGTTTCAACACCATTGGTGTCTCGGATGGTATCTCTATGGGTACCTCTGGTATGCGCTTCTCTCTTCAGTCGCGTGAAATCATTGCCGATTCCGTCGAGACTGTCATGAATGGTCAGTGGTACGATGCCAACATCTCCATTCCCGGTTGCGACAAGAACATGCCCGGTGTCGCCATTGCCATGGGCCGTGTTAACCGTCCCTCCATCATGATGTACGGTGGTACCATCCGTGCCGGTTGCTCGCAGGACGGTAAGCCCATTGACATTGTCTCTGCTTTCCAGGCTTACGGCCAGTACATCTCGGGTGAGATCACCGAGGAGCAGCGCAAGGATATCATCAAGAACGCTTGCCCTGGTGGTGGCGCTTGCGGTGGCATGTACACTGCCAACACCATGGCCTCTGCTCTGGAGGTTATGGGTATGACCCTTCCCGGTTCCTCGTCGCACCCCGCTGAGTCCAAGGAGAAGGTCGCCGAGTGCGAGGCCCTTGGTCCTGCTATTCGTAACCTGCTCAAGGAGGATATCCGCCCCCGCGACATCATGACCCGCGCCGCCTTCGAGAACGCCATGACCCTCGTTACCATTCTCGGTGGTTCCACCAACGCCGTTCTTCACTTGATCGCCATTGCCGATGCTGCTGGCGTCAAGCTTGGCCTTGATGACTTCCAGGCCGTCTCTGACCGCACTCCCTTCCTTGCTGACTTGAAGCCCTCGGGTAAGTACGTCTTCGAGGATCTCCACAAGATTGGTGGTACCCCCGCCATCATCAAGTTCCTGCTTGGCGAGGGTCTCCTTGACGGTTCTACTATGACTGTCACTGGTAAGACTCTGAAGCAGAACTGCGATGAGCGCCCTGGTTTCCCTGCTGGTCAGGACATCATCCACCCCGTCAGCAACCCCGTCAAGAAGACTGGTCACTTGCAGATTCTGTACGGTTCTCTCTCCCCCGAGGGTTCCGTCGCCAAGATCACTGGTAAGGAGGGTCTCCACTTCGAGGGTGTCGCCAACTGCTTCGAGTGCGAGGATGACTTCATCAAGGCTCTTGAGAACGGTCGCTTCAAGAAGGGTGTCAAGAACGTCATCATCATCCGCAACGAGGGTCCCAAGGGTGGCCCTGGTATGCCCGAGATGTTGAAGCCCTCTTCGGCTATCATGGGTGCTGGTCTGGGTAAGGACTGCGCTCTTATCACTGACGGCCGTTTCTCTGGTGGTTCTCACGGTTTCCTGATTGGTCACGTTACCCCTGAGGCGTTCGTTGGTGGTCCCATTGCCCACGTCAGAGATGGTGACCGTATCGTCATTGATGCTGAGAAGAGAACCATGGACCTGCTGGTCTCTGATGAGGTGATGGCCCAGAGAAAGGCCGAGTGGAAGCAGCCTCAGCCAAGAGCGTGGGCTCTGCGTGGTACTCTGCGCAAGTACTCTAAGCTTGTCAGCGATGCTTCGCACGGTTGCATTACTGATAAATAGACAGTTGGCGTTTTAGGGGGTTTGAAGGGTAGTGTAAGATGGGAACTTGAAAGTTCTTTGTACTTTTATTAGATTGTATGTTGCTTGCTTGTGTAGCGCCGGGAAAGTCTTACCAGTTGCTCTCCTGTGGCGGAATGGTTTCTGGCGTATAAAATTGATACTTTGTTTTTTCTTTTTCTTATTTTAATTGCTGGGTTTATATAAAGTTTGAACATGTGACGTGGCTATGACTTTATCTGTCTGTGGGATTCACTTGTTATCTGAAGGTTTCCAAATAGGAACTTTCCTTTAACCACCATATTTTTCATCTCTAAATTGTGTGTAAATTATTAAGTGTCAATTTTATAGTGAATGACCTTATTTAGATCGTGAGTTCCACGCCTTAATAAAGGCTTCCTTCTGCTGCATCGTCAATCCAACTCTCGGCACTCTAGCCATTCTAGCCATACCCTCCGCCACGTCCGAAATAACCTTCTTCTCATCAGCCGCCAGGACCTCTTCACTCTTCTTCCCTTGTCCCTGGGTCTTCAAAGTAACCACCTCAGCAACTCTCAAGCGCATCTCCACCCGCCACTCCTTCAAAGCCTTCCAAAAGAATGACACTAAAGAAGATGGTAATGGGGTAGCCAGTGACGCGGGGAGGTAGCGCAAAGTGACGGGGAAAATGGAGGAGTCAGGGAGGGCAGAGACCAGACTGGATGAAAGTGGGAGGACACCACGGCCGTTGGAGGTGGTGCACTCGGGGAATACGGCGATGATGCGGGTGGGGTGGAGAGCTTGTAGTTCGGAGATGGTCACCAAGGCAGAGGGGTCATTGGGCTTTAAAGCGGGCGCGGAAAGCACGTGGCTGAGAAGTTGGCCGAGGGTAACGGGGAGGACTTTCCGGCGAGTGGGGTACGAAATGGTGTAGATGGGGGCAAAGTTGGCGGCAAGATAGAGAGGCTCAAGGGGGGATGTCAGGGTGCAGGCGATGATGGAGCCGGCATGGGGGTACTTGGATGGGTCGCTCGTTGCGCGGGCGGTGGCGTTTGGGGGAACTCCTTCAAGTTGAACGGTGGCAGATGGGATGCCGATGATCCGAAGGAGTAGACTGTAAAACGGACGGGTGGCGGAAGCGGGAAGGATAGTGGTGAAAATGAAGTGGAAGATTAGGTATACAATGAGATGGGGCAGACGGTACAGGACGGTGATGAGAGCACCGATGCGGGAACCGAAGGTTGCTGGGCCACCGGATGAAGGGAAGAATGCGGGGATTCCCGTGCCTTGGGTTTCGTTAGTTGGTGGTTTATATTCTGGGTGTGTGGTACGAACCTCTGTCACGGTACTGAGTGAATTTTTCCATTTTTGGTGGTTGTCCGATGAGTTTGTATGTAACAAGTTCACTTCATGTCATCGTGTACAGATCTAGACCTGCATAAGCTCCTACCCTTGTCAAAAGACGTCATCTGGATTATAGTCACGTGTATATACCCTTATCTTCATTTTGGATTTACATAACCCTACCATGGTTCTGGACATCGTTTTACAGCAAAACCATTCACATTAATAGAAAGTACCAGAATCCCATATCTGATCTTGCTTTCCCCTTCTTTCCCCACAAGTAACACCAAAAATAAAGGAGGCTCACTAAGGGGCTTCCTGCAATGTCACTCAATGTGGATAAAATACCAAGATGGCGCCAGTTTTGACCGAGACGATTCAGATTCCATATTGCCCCGCGTTGGTGAGCGGGCTTACGGGGATCGTGGAGAAAAGGCATGTTTAATGATGATGAATGGCTTTGCATGTAAAGTGCAATAAAACGCCTGAGATAGAATCTTCTAGTTTCAATTGCAAATGCGCCATTTTATATGTGTTTGGTTGGTTTGCCATGATGACTCTGGTTAAGTTTAGTTAGATTTGATGTTGATGTCCACTTCACACAATGGCTATGCAAAGCAACTGCCTCACAGCTGCGTTGAAACTTCATTCTTGTGCAACTATCAAACATCACACCTACTCCAGTAACAGCAATCCCGCCGTCACCGGGAGAAGGGTCTAGCACAAAATTTCAAACTGAAATGTCTCTCAATCCCAAGACAACAAACCAGTTCGAACCCCGTATACCTGTGGTTTCCCGTCCATCTCATCGCCGTCGCCGTTGCCCTGGCGGCTCCGTCGTGGTGCCCGACTCTTCTCGAAACGTGTGTGTACCTTCCATGTACCCTGAGCGCCGCTTCTATGCGATTCCACCAAAAAAATGGTCCCGCTTCCCCCGGCATAGTCGCTGAAAGCACAGTGATTTAGCGCCTTGACGGTGCTACCCCAGCGCTCAAAGGCCCTGTATTGTGACCCTGTAAACGGTACTTGTGGAATACCAACGAATCTTCTGTCTGTTGGTTTTAGTGGGAGGGGGCCGGCATTTAGGCCCCTTTTAGAAGGGCGCTTGCTTATGACACAAGGCCGATGTGGTGCATTCTGCCCCGCGGCTCTGGCCGACTCTAGCACGTTCTACGCCCATATGGCTGGCCGCGAGCTTGGCTTGTTTGGGCGTTGTCCGTCGTGTTAGGTGATGGAATCTCATGGAATCGTGGGGTTGTGTACTATACGTTAGAGTATCCAGGCAAATTGATACATAAGAGCCCATCCTGTCCTGCTCTTGGGGCTAGCCGTTCCACTCAAATCTCTATCACTCCATTACAATAACACAAGAATCTCTCTTCCATATTTCTCTCTTCTTTTTCTTTTCTTTCTTTCTACATAGGCCAGTACCAGCTTTTTTTTGGTTGACCTCTCTGCGTTTACATTTGATGTAAGTCATCTTGTTAATCGTCATCTACTATACATTGTTGCCCCGCCCCCGCCTTCGCCTGGTAAACATCCCGACTATGCTGTCGTTGTCAATATCTTGGTCCCAACATCAGACTGTTAGCCGTTGTGCTTCAGTTCCTTGTGGGACGTGATAATGGCAGTATTGGACGGATCACGACCAACTACCCCTCCATTGTCACTTTGATGAAGTCACCCCTCGTCAAAGCTGCGGCAAGGATGTATTGGTCACGGCTATACCCCTCGCTTGTATCCTACACTCTTTACACCCCTACATGGCATTCGCAGCATCAAAGTATAGTACAACAAACCAATTCAGTAACTAACATGCTCTGTGACCCTCAGACCCATTTTCTTTTCATAATCACATTCCTCCACCATGTCTGAGACTTTTGAGTTCCAGGCTGAGATTTCTCAGCTTCTGTCGCTGATTATCAACACCGTCTACTCTAACAAGGAGATCTTCCTCAGAGAGTTGGTGTCCAACGCTTCCGATGCTCTTGACAAGATCCGCTACCAGTCGTTGAACGACCCCAGCGTTCTCGATGCCAACAAGGATCTCCGCATCGACATCATCCCCGACAAGGCCAACAAGACCCTCACCATCCAGGATTCCGGTATTGGTTTCACCAAGGCTGTAAGTTTCCATTCTTAGCATAGTGTATACATAGTCACAAAAACGGTAACTAACACAGTACACAGGACCTCGTCAACAACCTGGGTACCATTGCCCGTTCCGGTACCAAGCAGTTCATGGAGGCTCTCACCGCCGGTGCTGATGTTTCCATGATTGGTCAGTTCGGTGTTGGTTTCTACTCTGCCTACCTCGTTGCCGACAAGGTCAAGGTTATCTCCAAGCACAACGATGACGAGCAGTACGTCTGGGAGTCCGCTGCCGGCGGTACTTTCTCCATCACCTCTGACACCGAGGGTCCCCAGATTGCCCGTGGTACCAAGATCGTCCTTTACCTGAAGGATGAGCAGCTGGAGTACCTTGAGGAGGCTCGCGTCAAGGAGGTCATCAAGAAGCACTCTGAGTTCATCTCGTACCCCATCTACCTCCACGTTACCAAGGAGGTTGAGAAGGAGGTCCCCGATGAGTCTGCTGAGGAGACCAAGGAGGAGACTGAGGGTGACGACAAGAAGCCCAAGGTTGAGGAGGTCACCGACGAGGGTGAGGAGAAGAAGCCCAAGACCAAGAAGGTCAAGGAGACCGTTAACGAGGAGGAGGAGCTGAACAAGCAGAAGCCCATCTGGACTCGCAACCCCACCGACATCTCCACCGAGGAGTATGCTTCTTTCTACAAGTCGCTCTCCAACGACTGGGAGGACCACCTTGCTGTCAAGCACTTCTCCGTTGAGGGTCAGCTTGAGTTCCGTGCTATCCTGTACGTTCCCAAGCGCGCTCCCTTCGACCTCTTCGAGACCAAGAAGACCAAGAACAACATCAAGCTCTACGTCCGCCGTGTCTTCATCACTGATGATGCCACTGACCTGGTTCCTGAGTGGCTCTCGTTCATCAAGGGTGTCGTCGACTCTGAGGATCTTCCCCTCAACCTGTCTCGTGAGACTCTCCAGCAGAACAAGATCATGAAGGTCATCAAGAAGAACATTGTCAAGAAGGCTATTGAGCTGTTCAACGAGATTGCCGAGGACAAGGAGAACTTTGACAAGTTCTACACTGCTTTCTCCAAGAACATCAAGCTCGGTATCCACGAGGACTCTCAGAACCGTGCTACTCTCTCCAAGCTTCTCCGCTACAACTCTACCAAGTCTGGTGATGAGATGACCTCTCTCACTGACTACGTCACCCGCATGCCCGAGCAGCAGAAGAACATCTACTACATCACTGGTGAGACCATCAACGCCGTCTCCAAGTCCCCCTTCCTCGACTCTCTTAAGGAAAAGGGCTTCGAGGTTCTGTTCCTTGTTGACCCCATTGACGAGTACGCCATGACTCAGCTCAAGGAGTTCGAGGGCAAGAAGCTTGTTGACATCACCAAGGACTTCGAGCTTGAGGAGACCGATGAGGAGAAGGCTACCCGTGAGGCTGAGGAGAAGGAGTACGAGGCTCTTGCCAAGTCCCTCAAGGAGATTCTTGGTGACAAGGTCGAGAAGGTTGTTGTTTCTCACAAGCTGACTGGTGCTCCTTGCGCCATCCGTACCAGCCAGTTCGGTTGGTCCGCCAACATGGAGCGTATCATGAAGGCCCAGGCTCTCCGTGACACCTCCATGTCCTCTTACATGTCTTCCAAGAAGACTTTTGAGATCTCTCCCAAGTCTGCCATCATCAAGGAGCTCAAGACCAAGGTTGAGGCTGACGGTGAGAACGACCGCAACGTCAAGTCCATTGTCCAGCTTCTGTACGAGACCTCTCTTCTTGTCTCTGGTTTCACCATTGATGAGCCCGCTTCTTTCGCCGAGCGCATCCACAAGCTCGTCCAGGTTGGCTTGAACATTGAGGGTGATGATGTCGAGGCTGTTGCTGCCCCCACTGATGCTCCCGCTGTCGAGACTGGTGACTCCAACATGGAGGAGGTCGACTAAATGTCTTTCTCTTTGGAGTAAATTGAAGTACTTGGCAATGGAGTGCTGAGTTGGTGCGAGGAGGCAAAACAAAAAAAGGCCTAAAAATGCAATAAAAATCAGAATGACCTTTTCTAAACCTGGGTGTTGTCTCGTTGTTTGTTTTCTCTTTTCTTTTTTTCTCTGGCGTTTTTTTCTGTTTTGTTTCTGGATAAGTTGAGGTGTTACGATTTATGAGTGCATGGTTAATACAAATAACCTTTTACAATACTTTGATGTTTGACTTTTGTGTTATGTGACTATGATTTCCTAATTTGACGACTAACACCGAAAAAAAGAAACTGAAAAAAAAATTGAGAGAATTGGAGGAAACAAAAATGGTGATGAGCGGTGATCTTTCATAAACTGATGGCCGCGTGGCCCAATGGCAAGGCGTTTGACTACGAATCAAAAGATTGTGGGTTCGAATCCCATCGTGGTCAGTTTACTTTTTGCCGTTTAGACGTGTTGCGGTGAATGAGGGTTTTAGATGTTCTTTTTTGTTGGTTTTGGTTTTTCTAGAATGGCGGTATTGTATTGAGGTACATTTAGGGTAAAATAGCCGATGCAAGTTCACAATAGTGTGTTAAGTAAAACAAGCCGATTTGTGGGTATGACGGGGTCCGGGCTGTATTGCAGCGTTAATATCGGGAGTTTTCAAAAAGTGGTAGCGCGGGATTTATGTATGTGTTAGTTAAACATGCCGAATGGCGATAGGGAGTTTAACAGAAGGAAATAACTGAAGAGAGAAAGATGTCCGAATGTAAACGACGTGGTGTGGAGAGGTGCAAGATTCTTAGCGTGTATCATGATGGTGATGCTGAAAACGGAGATTTTGGTAGTGAAACGGGGGGTGTTTGGGGATTGCCTAGATGGGATGAGGGTTTGTTTTGGAAGTTCGTGAGGGCATAAAGATTAGATGATAATTGGGGATCACTACGGGGAAAAAGAATGAAGAGCGTGATTTTAAGACGCCGGAGAAATTAGTTGGATGTAAGGTTAATCAGCGGGCGGGTGGTTACCGAGATAGGTCGGCGGGTATTGTATGTACATATGTACTGCACATATCTTGAGACCGGGCAACTCGGAGAATTCACAAGTGTGCGTTTGTGTAGATGAATATTGGCAATGAATAGGGGAAGGAATGGGGCGGCGTATTGTTTCGATAACCCTTACAAATGGATACTGAGGTATTGGTGGTTGCGCGTGTATTGTACTGACGCTTTGAACTTATCTACTTGTTCTGGATTGAAGAAACGGGTGGACGTGCTTGACGTGCTTGGCGAACAATACGAATGTGGTTTCCGCGTACTGTCCCTTACCGTGTAGAAGGGGAATCATAAAAGACAGTGCACTGGAAGTTGAGTTCATGATGGAAGTTGTTTAACGCATGAATTGAACGACCGGGTGATGTGTTCTTGGAACTGAGACCGTCTGATGTGGATTCACAGATGTGCAAGATGAACGCCATGGTTTACGTATGTTCATACACATGTCTATCCTCCGTTTGGTGTTCTGGAAATCCCTCATCCACCCAACTTATGTCGGGGCATTCTATTCTTTTCCGGGCGTGACTACCTACCTGGATCTCCTGTTTGAGGTTTTTTTCCCCGGGACTGAGCTAGCTAGCGGCGTCAGGTTGCAAGATGGGACGGCCGGCAGGGATTACAGGCGAGGGGAGGCGTGTTTTGGGTTTGGGGAGTGTTGACGTGGCCGGGTGGATTGGTTTTTGGGTCTAGACTTGGACGAAACGGGCCGGGCGTAGGAAAGGAAGGATGTCCATGAATGAATGATGGGATTGTTGGGATGGTAGGGAGCTGGTGTCGGAGTTGACTTTGGCTTGACGGGGGTGGGTTTGTTTGTGAAAGTAAGCTTGACATGGGTGATGGACGACAGACCTCAAGAAGTATAAAGAGGTGGTGATGACACCCTCTTCATTGGGTTCGTTTACTCTTGCTCTTCAGTCACTCACTCAGGTCTAGCACTCTCTTTCTGCTTCAACTTCTATTCTCACGAACTTACTGTGTAAGCTTCTTCACCTTCTTTCTTTACTCAATCCAAATTGCACTACACTCTTTAGCTCCGCGAGCCCAACTATCTCTTTTTCCACTCCAACTACCAATTTCCAAAATGTCTGCCTTCAAGTCTACCCTCCTTACCTCGGCCCTCTTCGCCGCCTCCACTCTCGCCCACGGCACCGTCACCTCCTGGGTCACCGATGGCACCGAACAGGCTGCCTACCTTCTGCAGTACGCCTACAGCTCTAGCCCCCCCGAGCTTCCCGCCTGGTCTGCCCAGAACCTGGACAACGGCTTCGTTGACGGTTCTACCTATGGCACTAGCGATATCATCTGCCACAAGGAGGCGAAGAATGGTGCTTTGACTGCTAAGTCTGTTGCTGCTGGTGGTACCGTTGATTTCCGCTGGTCTGAGTGGCCTGCTTCCCACATTGGTCCTGTCTTCACCTACATTGCCAGCTGTGGTTCCACTGACTGTGCTGATGTTGACAAGACTGCCCTTAAGTGGGTGAAGATTGACCAGGCCGGTATCGATCTGAGCACCCAGACCTGGGCCTCCACTGACCTGATTAACAACAACAACACCTGGACCACCACCATTCCTTCCACCCTGGCTGCTGGTAACTATGTTCTCCGCCACGAGATCATTGCCATGCACGCCGCCGGATCTACCAACGGTGCCCAGAACTACCCTCAGTGCTTCAACGTCGAGGTCACCGGTTCTGGTACCGAGCAGCCCGAAGGTGTCCTCGGTACCGCTCTATACACCAACACTGAGCCCGGTATCCTGTTCAACCCCTACACCACCCTGACCAACTACACCATTCCCGGTCCCGCCCTGTGGTCTGGCGCCGCCTCCACCTCTCACGACGGCACCACCACCTCCGACGGTTCTTCCGGCTCTGGTTCTTCCACTGGCTCTGCTACTACCTCCGCTGCTGCCTCTACCTCTTCCGCTGCCTCGTCTACCTCTGCTGCTTCCTCGTCGACCAAGACCTCCGCTGCTTCGTCTTCTACCGCTACTACCCTGACTACCAAGGCTGCCGCTGCTACTACCACCTCTGCCTCTGCTACTTCGGCTGCCGCTGCTACCACTGCTACCACCTCGTCTGCCAAGGCCACCAAGACTGCTTGCGCTGCTCGCCGCCGCCGTGCTGCCCGCCGCCACGCCCGTGATATCATTGCTTAAATCAACCCAAGTTGTCTCGACAATTGTGCAATCTTCTCTTCTTTTCCCTGGAGTGGGACCCTTTTTTACCATTTAGTTTGACTTTTTCTTTTGTCACTATGCTTCTAGTTTATAAATATATGATGCAGATTGTGCTATCCACGCACCTAAAAACTTGTCTTAGATTTTCTTTGTGAATGTATTATACAGTATTGTTACACAGTGGTTAGTTCCACTTTTGATCTTTATTTTTGTTCCTCTGTAAGACTGGCAGAGGTATCGATTTCCGCGCCATTTTCCGTTGGTACAACCTCAGACGATGTCTCTGCATTACCTGTTTCAGAAGGACCATCGGAATGTTCGGTAGGTGCCAAGGATTCCGGAGTTTCAGTATCAGTAGTCGTCTCCGCCACGTCAGCTGATGACTTGCTAGTTGATATTTCTGGCGTCTGTTCCGTCAAGAAACCTTTAGGCTTTTTAACGTCGTTTGACCCCGGCCAAATTATCCGTTCGCCCTCATCGAGCAGTCTTCTAAAAACACCAACGAACCCACCTCCAACAATGCGACCAAAGACCGTCGGCCGACAAACTAAGACGTCTTCACCTTCAACGGTGCCTCTAAGTTCCTGAGCTTTGCGTTCTGCTTCTTTGGTTTTGACGTATCGCACATCCCATTCCTTACCACCCGTGCCAACTCGTAATGAGTCGTCACTGTTAGTCGCCATAGGCAGCTCCAAGGACTTTTCTAACCGGAGTGGTTGTCTAGCTGCTTCGGTCGAACCTGCCGCCCATTTGGCTACCCGGGCAATTTGGGTGATGGACGGGGCAAATACGATGAGGGTGGCATTTGGTTTAAGTGCGGGTAGTAGATACCCAAGTTGGTCTTCTGGGCTTGGAAGATCAAGGAAGGCAGCGTCAAGGAAGGGCTTTTTACCATCCTTTTCAAACCGGGAGGCGATTAAGTCCTTGATATGGCAAACATGGAACGAGACGTCAAGAAGGTATTGCGCATGGCGGAACTGCCGAATACTCTTATGAGCATAGCGACTATGAGAATGCTTAACGTCAACCGTATGAATAACAGCCCGGCGCTTAGATATCCACTCGTCATATAAAACCTGAACCTCAGGATCTCTAAACGTCTTAACATGGTGATCTTCCACCAACGGACCCACATCATTATTCTGCATCGAGGGCATGGTATACTCCCCCGCCGCCAACGCCTTTCTCAACGCCTTTGGAACTCCTGGATTCCCCGCATGTATTGCCCTCGCCAAATGCAACGTCAACCCACCGATTCCCGTCCCGGCCTCAAACACCTCAAACATCTCCCCTTCCTCCCCCTCCACCGGCGTCTCCACATGAAAGTCGAAAAGCGACGTAATCAACGCCGCATCCTGTGCATAAATCGGCGTGGCTGGCCTATTCACAGCCAAATGCACATGCGCGGGAAGTGAAGGCTCGTAAATATCGACAATACGATGCTTCGAGTCCGAGACAGCGTCAAGATGGGACCGTTCTAAAAGGAGGTCTGATGAGAGAGTGTTACCATGGGCTAACTTGATACTTTGAGAAGGTCGTAGGGGAGCCGTCAGTGTGAATTTGCCGCCGCGGGGAGACTTCTGGTGTAACAAGAGCATAGAGTTTTCCGAGATTTTCGGCCGGGTAGAGTATAGGCGACGGCCGAGCGCCGGGAGAGCCCGTGGCGAGTGAGACATGCTTATATTTGGGGATCTCTGGTTCAATATCACAAGCAGGTGAAGTATAAAGTGGATGTCCGGAAGGATGAAATCAATTAATTTTTATCTAATCGACACGTGACCAGGGTTTGGGTTTCACGACATCTTCAGTGACGTCATTTGTGAGAACGGTGTAACTAGGTAATGGGGTGGTTGTACATGGTCTTGCGGTGCAACCTTGCTAGATCAGCAGAAGTTTGGTGGTCTGTAATAATCCTCACACTATTTTTGGTAAACAATCTCGATAGTCTCACGAGCAAATTTCCCATACTCTTCATCCGCCAAGCAAGTGAAACAGTCGACACCGGGCTCAATGCAAGAGTTGATATGTGCCATGGCATCAACCAGTGCATCTGAAGGCGGCGCATGATTTCGCATGTATCCTAAAAGGTCGTCCATAAAATCCGCATTATGGCTATCAATCTGATGTTTCTCAATGGCCTGGACCAAGCCAGAGAGTCGCTCTTTGGAGATGACGAGAGGGATGTCTTGTCGGGTACTTGTGTAAATTGACGGTTCTGGGTCATTGGTATTTTGTGACCGGGGAGGTGGAGCGAAGGTATATGCTGCGTTGCTGTATTCGCTGTCGGAACGGTAATGAGAGGAGGTAGTGTCTGCCTCTGAACCGTGGGACGACCGGCCGGTAGATGGACGTGGGGTGACCGATTGATCGGGAGGATCCAGGACAGCGCGTGGCGGGATAGGTGTACTTTCTCTCTCGGAGTCTTCAAGAACCAAGTTATCCAATCCCATGATTAACTCCGACTCCCTTCTAATACCCCCCGGTGCCTCCTGGATACCCGCGGCGATAAGTAACCCTTCAAAGTCTAGCTCCACACCAAGTTCCTCACAGAACTTGGCAAATCCGATGGCCTCCTCGTGTAGCTCTGCTGAGGTAGGTTCATTTTGGGCACTGGGCATATCGAGAAGCCATTTATGCGCAGCCATCCATTCACAGACGTCCAGACGTAAGGCAGCCTCAACTATCAGCTGTCTCCAGTCGGAGAAAGGATCGGAAAAGGCGAAGGAAACCCATTGGCGGATAGCGCTGCAGGAGGCTTGAGGTTCCACGTTTGTCATGATTTCGTTGAGGAAGAACATTCTATCAGTCCGAACGGTAGATGATAGATCGAGAGCCGTAGATGCAGCGTATTCGAAGTCTCCGTCGGTTTCATCGGATGTACACTCGGGTGCTCGTCCAGCGTTAAGATAGTTACTATACATGAAATAAGTGGAGCCCTCGGTCTGTGTGATCTCGGGGATCGAACTCGGGATATGCGGCGGGTGAGCGGGATGGGTAATTCCCGGTGACTGTGTCAGGAACTGCGGAAATCGAAGAGACAGTTGAATCGGGAGAAGCCGGGCAAATGACCAGCCCGTGATACCGACAATGTTGTATTGCTTGTCGACCAGGATATTACAAGCGGCCAGAGCTTCGTGGGAAATAGAAAATGTAGAGGACGATGGGATGCCTTGGAGGGCTTTATGGACTAGGGCGCGGTGGATTAGGGTGTCGCGGAGCGTTACATGTGTAAGATGGTTTTGAGTAGCGCGGAGGATGGTTTGGTCGACGAGGCTTGTAGTGAAGGTGTCTGCGGTTTCGCCACGGCCTAGGAGAGGGGAAGTTAGTTTAGATATCAGGTGCTTTAATCTGTGTCACTTACGAGTTTCCTGGGTACACATAGCCAACTCAAGTACAATATCCGCCATCTGAAAAATCACTCGATCCCGAATCGCCCGCCCCCTAGGCAACACATCATCCCAAACCAACGGCTCCCCCTCCATCCACCCCAGCACAACATACGGAAAGCCAATCTCATTATCAAACCCCGAGTCATAAGCCTTCACCCTCGGCGACCAAGAAAAGCCCGAATCCGCCAACCTCTTAAGCAGCGAAACCTGCGCTTTCAAGTCTGCCGAGACCTCCGACGGGAGTAACGGGATATCATCATCCAAAGGCACAGGGAGACGTAGTGCGTATCGTTGGCGAGTTCGGCCTTGGAGGAGGTAGAGGGGGGTGCTGGGATTGGTGGTGGGTGGAGGGAGGAGGGTGAATGGGGCTTCGGAGGGGAAGTGGGCTGTTAGAGTGGCGATGAGGGCGGCTTGAGAGACGCCGTTTGTATCGGGGGAGGTGGACATTTTGGTGGGGTTTTTCAGATGTAGTCGTGAATTCAAGGATGAGCGAACCGAATAGTCGGGAACAAATAGCTCAGGAACTATCGATCTTTATATAGACATGCGGGTAATATCTTTATCAGTGGGTACTAACTCACAACATGTCTCTCCTTCGTCACCATTAGACCGTATATAATTCAGGATCCGAGACAAGCGACTTACACGATCCTTCCTTCCTCCCCATCATATCACGGGGCCACCTCAACAAAAAGGGCGGGGTCATCAACATCAGCAGCACCCAGCAACAACTCGTCCCATCATCGCCACTTCTCAAAAGATTTGTCTTCCTTTCCATAGTTTCACACATAATGCAAGCCTCACATCCAGTCACATGGTCCCTCTTCGTCATACCCCCCGTGTAACCACAATATAAACGAGAAAAAAGGAAGGTACATAGTATTACAGACAAGTATCATCACCGGAAGCCTCCGGGATATCATTATAGAACCCAGCGACGTAAGTCATTACCCAATAATAAAAAACGAAAAAAAAGAAGGAACCAAGAAACACAACCGGGCCTGAAGTTTGTAGCCAGTTCGGGAACCAGTCCTCGAAGGGCGAAATAAACTGAAGCCATAAATGCAGAACCACAAACGCCCAAAAATAGAAACTACCATGATAGGAAAAAAAAAACGAACGACGTAACGTGGACCAAACAGGAAAGTAGAATGGAATATACCACCTGGATGTGAATCGACGTAGACCATAATTACCGACGTAAATCCACGACAAAGTCTTCTTCATGGAAGATTTGCCTCTTTCTTCAAACTTGACCCCTTCACCTAAAAGCCTTCTTCATCATTTTCTGGCACCCGCGCATAACAAACTGTTAATTTCAAGCTTGTTCCCCACTCCCCGCACTCGCGTCTAATCCTTTTATCTCTCCATAAACTTTCCCCTTTTGCCACTCGATTTTCAAAGCATCTACTATACCACCAGCGACCCACCCGACTAACCATGCGTGTAATGCTTTCATCGGCACCAGGGCCCTCATCGGAAATCATCTCGGCTAGAGATCGTGTATCGGGTTTTTGACCTGGCGAGCGAGCTATCCGGGCAACTGAACCAATTGGAAGACCGACGCGGCATGTCTTAACATCGATGAAGGAGCTCATGCTTTTGAGAATACAGTCGGCAGTAGATCCCAGCATAGTCTCAGGGTCTTGAATATAGAGTGATTCCTTCAAGCTCCGCACTGCCCTGCGAGTCTCAGGACCCATGTTGTTGAGGTCCATATCCAAGAGGGACAGCTCAAGGTAGCCACCCGGCATCAATACACGGCGAGATTCGGCAATGACCCGAGATAGGGCGGAGGCAGTACTAGCTGGGGGAAACCGCAAAACAACGGCACTGAACAAGTCGGACTGGAAGGGCAATGGCGCGCCTAGCTCGGCGTATTGAATCTGGCGATGATTACCCGGGCTAACAGGAAATCCTCTAGACATGCGCTTACCCTCGGGAAGAGGCGCTCTAGGAGATAAGTTGTAGATGGTTGCTGATGGATAAGTTTCTGCGGCATAAAATGACCAATCGTCGTTACCAAGACCATCCAAAACCAATACCAAGGGTTGTGCATTCGGCTTGAGTAGAGGCCTCACAGGCGAAAACAGAACATGACCAAAGGTAAGCCACTTGCTGACTGTCATAGAGCCAACACGGAGGTTGACTTGCGCGATGGGCGTATCGGGAACTGAATCATTGGACGAAAGTGAAGACCGGACAGACGCTTCAGGCTCTGATGCTTTAACTGGGATGGGAGGAACAGGACATGTAGGTGCTGGATAAGCTGGCTGGTCCGTCTTTTGAGCAAAAATCGCCTTGATCCGTTCAACCATATCAGAGCTATCAGCGCTACTTGTTTGAGTCAAACGCTGAGAGATACTCGGCTGGACAGCCAAGGCAGCGTGGTAGACCTCCAAATGAAAGGGAGATCCCTTAGAGCTCGTCGTCGAAGGCGGTCTACCACGACGTTCTGCCTCAATTGGACTAACATCTTCTGGAACAGGCGCAGATGGAACAGAAGCCATGGCACCAAGAAGGTCGTCATACTCATCCCATATTTCATCCTCAGCCAACGGTTCATGTGCAGCCGGTTGAACAGCGACAGTCTGTGCATAACCAGCCCGGAAGAGAGCTGAAGTGGACGAGACAGAGGTGCTACCAGTAGAAGAGGATCCTTTGCGAGCTGGCGAAAAGCAAATAAACTCGGGAGCAACCCCGTTAGGTCCATTTGGGTTCCGGGGAAATCCGACATGTGGCGAGTTAGAAACAGCAGTGGTCGAAGCATCAGTACCAAGCTCAGGTGTACCTTGGACGGGACCGGGAATGATAGGAGAATGGTGCAGTGCGCTGTGGAAAGAAGTACGGTTGAACGGGCGAGAAAATGAAACAGGAGACTGAACCAACTCTGGCTGAACTGGTTGCCGGGAACTGATAACCTTAGGAATCCTACCAACCTGCCGGAGTCTACTTGTGGTAGCGACCGGACTTTGCGTGCGTGGGGAATCCTGTGGGATCACGGGTGACGAATTCGTACTAACAGCTTCAGCCCAGGGAACAACAGGCGGGGCTAATTCCTCTTCAATCTCAATGCGCAGACCAAACTTGTCGAAATCCAATTCTGGCACGTCGACCTCCGCATCACGCAGCACATTCTTAACTGCGTCAGCACCAATTGAGATATCACCCTCGGTTTCATTGTCGTTTTCGTTGTCAGAAGAGTCGAACATGTAGTACGCAATTCGCGGCTTAGCTGCCACCGGAGTCAAAGCCACAGGAATATCCAATGGTGCGGCCTGTACGGGGCGATTGGCCTTTTCTTTTTCCTTTTCGGCATGGGCGCGAGATGAGAATAAGTTCCAGCGACGGGGAGAACGGGCACGCTTAGTGAGTTTCCGCGGCGCTGGCTTTGCTGATGTCACGGGCTGCTCAGTAGTGACGGTTGCATCAGCTGGTCCTTCATCTGAAAGAATAGCCTCTTCAAAACTAGGTCTCGGCGCAGGAGAAACAGTTGGTGTCTTCTTGCCAGATTCGGAGGTAATGCCGCCATAGATGTTCTTGCGTCTTCTCTGAAAAGCCAAGGCACTTTGAGTAGCTTGGGCCTCTGAGTCGCTACTATCGCTTGGCCGGCGATGACTAGGCCCCCGAACACCACCAACGGCTCTGGGAATTACCGAGGCCTTCAAAGTAGCTGATGCCGCCTGAGAAGCTGCAGAGTCACCGGTTAAGGAAGTGTCGCTAGCAGTGCGGGACAAAGCACTGTTATGACCCTTAATTATTTCACCACCTGAAATGACAACTGGGGCCATCCGGTCCTGGAAAAAAGTGTCCGGCCCGGAAAGACTCTCTTGTGACGACGACAAACCTGGGCGAAAAGCATTTCCGACACTGGCACTCCGGCGACGGACAGCACCAAGACGGCCGTATCCCTCGTGGCCCGTGCCCGCGGCAGGACCCTTCCTTAAAACTGACGGCTTTGTGGTACCTTCCTTGGACCCTTCCTTAGGCGCATCCTTCTTCTTACCAAAAAAGGCGAAACGTGTGTTGGAAATAACTGGACTCGGAGTACGCAGGCGAGTTGGTGCTGGCGTTGCCTCCCGAGTAATTTCGGCACGGCGAGGAGCACGCTCGGGCGAGGATAATACGGCGAGTGGATCGCTAGGCCGGCGAATATGTGATGGGGGAAGATTACTTTGGATTATGCGGGGCTCGGATGTTGAAAGTGCGAGACTAGGAGTTCCATCACGTGATGGCCGGCGAGGACGAGTCGGAGGTGGTGAAGTTACTGATGGACGACGAGTATTGGTTTGTTGAGGAGAAGTCACGTGGGCTGTAGCAGCTGGGCGAAGTGGCTTCTTTGAGCTTTTGCGTGGTGGTGGACTGGGAATACTGGCGGCAGGTGTTGGGCGAACAGTCGGGGTGGAACTGGCAGTGCTGCTGGTGCTACTCGCATTCTGTGCTGGCACTGGCGTCTTTTTTGGTTGTGGTGGTGGATATCTTGGGCCAGCGAAACCTGGGCTGGCAGAGTGCAAGCTTGAAGGAGTAGTGTCGCGGGAGTAGGGACTGAGAACACTGCTTCCACTTGCAGACCAGGGATGGGGACTTGGGCTATCGGAAGGGGCGGAACTTGGCGTGGTGCTTGAAAGAAGAAATGGCGAGAGAGTGCTGGATGAATTTGAAGGGTTCCGAGTATGTGATGGGTTTGGCGCAGGCCACCGGTCGAGTTCTGGGTAAATGCGTGGAATAGACGATGAAGGAGCTTGCACAGGAGCAACCCGGGTGTCAATCTGCGGTGGCACTGGCGTAATCGAGCGTCTCCGTCTCAAAGTCGGCGTTGACCGAGCGGGAATCATGGGGGCGGCCGACAAGATAGGAGTACCGGCAGGCTGTTCACGGCGTTGCGAGCGAGGATTCGAAGGCAAACCAAAGCCATTGTCAAAGCGACGGGCAGGTCCTGTAGGCAATTTGGAAGTCGGTTGCTGCGGTTGCTGTCTTTTGGGGGCGGTAGGACCGGGGGAAGCCGATGGCGGCTTGGGGGATTGGGTAGTATTCATGGGACCGGCGCTTGACGATGTCGGTAAGGCGTATGTTCGTGGAGGGCGAAGAGAACGAGCAGTGGACGTGTGGTTTCTATGGGCGGAGGGGGGGGGCATTGTTGTTAAGGTGGGGACATTGTGTGTGCGTGCGGATTTTGTGTGGCGATAGTTGATGATATTGGGAGGAGTATGAACTGAGTATAGTGACAAACAGAAGAAAAGTGGTGAGAACAAGTGACGAAAGAAGATTCAAATCTGACACCGAGTTGGCTAAGCCAGCCACGCAGTCTCGTAGGTCAAGTCAAGTCAAGTCAAGTCTAGTCAGATCAGATCAGATCAGTCAGACAGAAGAAACCATGAATAAAAGAGAAAGAAACGGCAAGTAATGGGAATCCCTCCTTCTTCAAATCCGTCCCACAATCAACTTGCCTCATTGTCTCTCTTTCCAGCCTCCCCCCCCAGAGCCACCAAAAAAAAGACCAACAAGCACTACAAGAAAATACTACAGCCAACGCACGCAACGCATCCAGATCCCCTCTCCCCCGCGCCCTCCTCCGGCCAACAGAGCCCGCATGCCGAAAAGGGCAACGGGCTATGTATGGTCTTCTGCAAGTAAGTCAGCTATATCGTCTGTTCTCAGTATACCAATTGCTGGCAGGGAGCAAACGGCCTAATGGGGCAATGGATGGACATCCGTGCGTTCTGACTGCCTTCTACAGACGATATCTGGGGCGCTTTTCTTGAACGGCCGGGGGGCCTCCCTGATGGCGGATCTAGGCGGGCGGACTACGACTGGCGGCTGATGGGCGAATAGGAACATGTCGTGTGGGTATGGGGAGAAGGAACATGAGGAATGGATGGCGACATGTCGTGGCCAATGAAGCGTTGCGTGACGAGCCGAGTTTGGGCTGGTAACGACATGTCTTTGGGAGAGACTAGGTCTCGCCTGTAGGCGGCTTGGAGTATTGTCGGGTCCAGGAAGAGGGTCGTTGGTTGTTTCTCTGTATGTCTGTATGTGTGTACTATGCAGAAACAAAACACTTAGGACGAGGGAGCCTATGCGGATGCTGTTTTTGGAGGAGTTGTTTGGTGTTCCCAAAATGCAATGCACTGCACGTCCTCGAGTCAGCCCAAGGACAGATCCCCCTTGAAGCCAAAGGCAAAGTCAAAAGAAAAAAGTCAGCCGCCGATATGCCAAAATAAGTAGCTCGATAAAAAAAAACGACAAAAAGCACAGATGTCGGTATACAAGGCAGTCTTGTCTTCTCTTCTTCCCGATACCTAAAAGCCACCAACCTAACCCACAAATGACCTCATTGTAGTCCCAAGCTTGCTCGCTTAACTAGCCCATGAACCTTACACCGCCAACGTCAAAACAGAAGCTTTATCTTCATGACATCACAACCTCAAGCCACTTTCTGCATCTTGTTATCCCTTCACCCGCAAAACAATTGTGTCACATCTTTGGCCCTCTCGCTTGTCGCTGACCCTCTAATCCCCCAAACCATACAATTCTATTGTCCAATTGTCCGATGCGACCCTCGTCTCCCAGCTTTTCAGTACATCCCCGCCAACGTCCATGATTGGCCACAAAAAGAACAAGGAAAAAGCGGCAAATAAAAATGATTAGAGCAAAAGGATGCAGAAAAAAAAAAAGGACATGGCATAAAAGAAACGCAACAATGTAGTCTAACCGATATTGAAATCCCAGCAGAACAATAAAAAACACAAGATAGCAAACATCTGCCAACCGGGAGGAAACAAATCCCTCGCTCGTTCTGTCACATGATTGGCTTAATAACCAACTTCTTCTAAGCAGCAAACCGCTTAGAGCGAGCCTCGGCCTTGGCCTTCTCAACCGGATCATCCAGAACCGACTTTCTCGCAGGCGCATCTCTCTGGCCTTGACCATCCCGTCTACCACCATTGTTTCCGTCCCGTCTTCCGCCGTTGTTTCCACCCTGTCTCCGGGCATTGTTGTTGTTTTGGCCATGGTGGCCATGGTTGTTGCCACCGTTTCTACCTCCTCTGCGATCCATACTCTGTCTCTTATTCTGCTGGTTTTGGCCACCGTTATCGCCACGACCACGCTTACGTGACTGTCTCTCAGGAAGAGCCTCGTTCAACATACGCGACACAGAAGAGTCCTCACTCAAGCCGAAGCGCGCGGCCCGTTCGACACGCGCAATCTCCTCGGCATCATCAGTGCCACCAAAGCGCTTGAGACGCTCAGCACGCTTTTGCGCCTCGGCGGCAAGATCCAGAGGTTCCGCAGCAATGATAGGCTCAGCAGCGGGCTCGGCAACAGTCTCGACGGCCTCGGTGGTAGTTTCGGGGGCGGTCTCAGTGACGGGTTCAGTAGCGGTGGGCTCGGCGACAGCGGGGGCTTCGGTGGCGACGGGTTCAGGCTCCGCAACGACGGGCTCTTCGACAGCGGCAGGAGCGGGCTCGGCGGCCGCGGGCTCATCGTCACTATAATCGATCTCGTCCTCTTTAATCACTAGTTAGAACATGTCCAATCTCGAAAAAAACAAGCACATTCAAAAACTCACCAGCTGGCGCAGCCTCAGTAGTAGTAGCCTTAGCGGCGTCATCAGCCTGCAACCGGGCAATCAAATCGGCCTTGTTGCCGGCCACGGGAAGACCGCGGTCACCCAGAAGTTTCTTGAGCTCCGGCACCTTAAGGGAAGAGTATTCCGCCATTGTAGAAATTGCACTATGCAAAAGAAAAAAAAGGGTGGTGGAATAGAGGGGCTATTTGGTGACTGGGTTCTGGGTCGGAACAGCGGCGATATCGTCGGTAAACTGGCGATGAAAGTCGAGTGGTTTCCAGAGGGACAAGACGGCGGATGGGTCGGCCGTTCAATTTCAAAGACAAGGCTGATCTAAAGACATTATTGGTGCACGGCTGGCGACGCGTTTGGATGTTCGCGATTGTGATTGGCTATGGAGCTTAAGCGGGGCTAGGGGGAGCTTAGAGAGTAGCTTAATAGGGTTTGGTGCAAGTTAACTAGGGTTGTGTATATGCTTGGGGAGCGTGCATTGGAGGCCTGTATATGTTGGGCATGATGGATTAACACAACACATCCATATGTAATACCTAAACTGTGAGCCTAAAGCCTTATGCCTAATATTGAGTTATGTTATTAGGTTTAGTATGAACAACAAGTGTATTTGCATACGTGGAAAAGTGTACATACGCATGTATGTATGTACGTGTGCTTACAAACAGTCGGTACTTAGCTGATGACATGGAATCGAAGGACAACATGCTTGAAAATCCCGACTTCGATGTACCGGGGTTTTGAGTTGTTCAGTCACTTACATCTAATCCTTTGTCTGTGTTCAATCCCATCTTATACAGTGATCTATCCTGTTATGTCCAACAATCCCTGGAAACACCTGTTGTCCAAGACTCAAGATCTTCATGTGTAACACAATCATCACCTATACACACAGTAGGGTTGAAAAATGCACATTAACCCTTTACACAACATCACCCCGTTGGTACAGAATCTAGGCTATAGTTCGTCTATGCAGGGGACACAAGTTGCATATCCAGGGTACATATCGAGGCTCTCCGACCACGATGGAATTGTCGATTCAACGCAACTGAGGCTAAGGCTCTAAGAACAACGACCTTCACAACCTAAAGAACCAGGGTGTTGGCAGAGCCAGCAAGACCCAAACGAGAGGCCAGCTTTAGGCTTGGAGATTTGCACGGCCCGTATTATTGACCGGCGGGGCAAAATCCATGGTGCAACGAGTGTACCCAAGGGAAAAAAGTCGTGTAGAGGCCATATGAGGCGGAGTATTGAGGTTTGGTGCGGCCCATGAGGCTTTGCGTTTGTCATGGACATACATTGGTATGCAGTATCATGGGGCAAGTGGCAATTATCGTGGGGACAATAGACAAGGATTCAGTCTTGTTCAAAAACCGTCCGAGTTCGTTTTTAAAAAGTCAAACTGATTGTCATTCCTCATCAGTTCTTGTTTAACCTTATTCTCAAAATAACCCTTTTACCTTGCCTCAACACTGCCACCACTTGGTGTAAACATCCCTTCAGACCAGGGACTCAGGCACGAAAGAAGGGACCTTCCTCATAAAATTCATTCCTCATTCCAAAATCTACTTTTCAAACTATCTTCCATCTTCCCCACCACCAAATTTCCCAGCATCATTTTCACAATGGGTTTCGTCGCCAACACCCCCGAGTCCCAAATCCGCCGGAACGACTCCAAAAACCCCTCTAAAACCTGCTGCGGCCTCACATCCACCGGCCGTCCTTGCCGTCGTCCCACCACCGCCCTCGTGACCACCTCCGCGCGTCCACCCACCGCCGCCGAGTTGCAAATCGCCGGAAAGTACTGCTGGCAACACCAAGAACAAGCTCTCCATGCCGCGCAAGCTGCCGCAAAGAAACCTAAGCCCGGCCGGTTTGGTGGGCTGTATGATACGCCCGGACCGAGGTCCAGTATGGACACCCTGACGGAGCGGTTGAATCTTGCGAGAATTGATGGGGGACATAGCGGGAGACCGAGTACCAGTGGGAGACCTGGGACTAGTGGGAGACCGGGTACTAGTGGTAGACCATCTAGTGGACGTCCTTCCGTGTCAGCGCAGCATAAGCCCAACAGCTACGACTCTGCCAACACCGTTAATCCTGCCCAACCAAAGCGGGCCAAGAAGTTCTCTCTTTGCTGCTTGAGTCTGGATCTTTCCTTGGACAACTCTCTCCAACCCCGCCCCATGGCTCAAGTCCCTCCACCCCAATCGCATGGCACCGCTTCTGTCCCCCCAGGCAAGAAAACGGGTCGTCGCCCATCGACAGCAGGTGACTTCATCCGGTTCATCCCATCTTCGCTTGATCCCAAGACCTCCGCAAATCTTATGGCTGAGCTGGCCAAGGGCTTTACCGATGCGGAAGAGCCTGGATACATTTACATGTTCTGGCTGACGCCAGAGGGCGAAAAGACGCCAGAACAGTCTACCGTGCGTTCACTCCTAGAGAACCGTAACCGGTCTCTGCCACCAGTTGCCCGCAAGAAGAATCTTATGCTGAAGATTGGGCGTGCGGCGAATGTGCATAAGCGGATGAATGAATGGGGACGTCAGTGTGGTCATACGCCTGAGGTACTACGGTTTTATCCGTATGTCCCGTCGAATTCGGGCATATCGCCACATATGACCAAGCATGTCAAGAAGGTGGAGCGTCTAATTCACTTGGAGTTAGCTGGTCTAGGACTGCGAGCAGATTTGGGTAAGTGTGCGGCTTGTGGAAAGGAGCATCGTGAGTGGTTCCAGATTAAATATAATGCGGAGGAGGTGCGCAAAATAGATGAGGTCATTCGGCGGTGGATTGCGTGGGATGAAACCCAACGCTAGAGGGCATATATTAGACAGAGCATTTGATGCTATAGCATCGTCATCATTGGATTGGAATAGTTTACAAGGCCGATTTTCATCGGGCCGTTTATGTAAATTAGCATGCATATCATTCACAATATAGTCACGTGTTACGAGTCAATCACTTCTTATTAGACTACCTAATATAATAACCAATCTGGCAGACAAGAAGCCGACATATCCCGTGCTTTAATACCATAACAATAGACTCAACTCAAAAGGGAAGGCGAGGCTCACAAAAAAGCCATTCCCAATGGAGAAAGTGCACGCCAGATCTATCCGTAGACATTCCTAAGCCACTTTCCAAACCACTGGTCAACTTACTCAGCACTTAACCCTTAAACCCGGCGCCAGCTCTGGCCACGGAACTTACGGCCGAAGACACCGTAGGCGTAACCACCGGGGATCTCATCGGGGGTGGGGACGGACTCGGCGGAGGAAACGGTGGAAGAGGTGGCGGGGATGGGATCAGCGGAGGAGACGGTGGTGGCCTTCTCGGTGGACTGGGGGTAGACGGGGGCAGGGGTGGTGGAGGTCATGGCCTTGGAGGTGGTCTTGGGGACGACGGGGGCCTCGCTGGTGCTGGTGGCCTTGATGGGGTCCTCGGAGGAGTAGGTGGTGGGGTCCACGACGGGGTAGGTGGTGGGGTCCTCGACGGGGTAGCCGTAGTCGGGGAAAGTGTACTCAGCAGAGGAGGTGGTGATGGCAGCAGCAGACGAGGTTTTGTAGGCGGAGGAAGACGGGGCAGCGGAGGTGTGGTGAGCGCTGGAAGAGTGGTGGCTCTTGGTGGTCGTCTTGAGGGTGGAGGTGGCAGGAACAGTGACAGTCAAGTGCGAGCTGGTAGTGATGGTGATCACAGTGGTAGCCTCGCTGGAGGTAGCCTTGGCAGTAGCACTACCGGGGGTGTAAGTACGGGTCTCGTCGTGCGACTTGCTAGCCTCGTGGGAAGAAGTGGCCGGGACGGGGTCAGCAGAGGTGACGGTGGACTCCTGAGGACGGCAGTTGTAGTCACCGGGCTGGCAAAGAACCGGGTGGCTAGTAGTAGCAGCGGGCTTGGTAGTCTCAGCGGTAGGCTTGACACTCTCGGTGGTCGCGTGGTGCTCATACTCAGTGGTAGCGCTGCTGGTGTGAACGGGGTCAGCAGAGCTGACGGTGCTCGAGACGGATTCCTCACCGTCACAGCCGTTAGCGTCGTACGGGTTATCGCAGGGACGGCTGTTGGTAGGCTTGGGAGCGGGAGAGGAGGTAGTCTTGTAAGGAGCGGAGGTGGGAACCTTGGCGGTGGAGCTGTGCTTGACGGAGCTGGCGGTGGTGGGGGTCACGTAGAGAGTCGATGACGAGGGAGCGTTACCGTGGGTAGTGGAGAAAGCACGGGTGGGGTCGGCAGAGCTGCTGCTAGACAGGATAGTCGACCAGAGAGCATCACTGGTGGGAGAAGGCGAGTCGGAAGACCAGGCCCAGGTATGCTTAGTCGAGGGATCGACAGCGGGGACGGCCGACGACGACGAGTGGACCACGGGGGTGGTGGGGTGGGCAGCCGACGAGGTAGTCTCGGTGACCTCCTGGCAACCGTAGGGGCCGCAGGTGGTAGAGACGGCAGGGTACCCGGTAGTCCAGGTCTCAGCAGTGGAAGACTGAACGGGGTGACCTTCAGACGAAGACTCGGGAACGGGGTAGCCGGTGGTGTACGAAGGGGACGAGTGGCCGGTCGACGAAGACTTGGGGTGGTGAACACTCGAGGTGGTCTCGGGCTCGACCTCGGTAGAGTGGACGGCGGTAGGCTTGTACGAGGCGACGGTGGACTCCAGGGTGGTCAGGATGGGCGAGGGAGTGCTGGCGATCTCATCGGTGCAAGTGGTCGAAGAGGACTCAGCGACCGAGGTGGGATCCGAGTGGCCCTTGGTGGTGGAAGGACCAGGGTTGTGACCCTCGGAAGTAGAGTGTCCCGGGTTGTGGCCCTCAGAGGTGGAGTGGCCGGGGTTGGGACCCTCACTGGTGGAGTGACCCGGGTGAGGACCCTCAGTGGTAGAGGCAGTCCAAGCCGACTCAGTACCGGTAGGGTACTCGCTGTCAACAGGGTACTGGCTACCGGTAGGGTAGGGAGCAGTAGTGACAGCAGCGGAAGTCTCATGGTCAGGACGAACACTAGTACCGGTAGGCGAGTTGGAAGTCTCGGTAGCCGGGTATCCGGTAGTAACCGGGGCGGTACCAGGGCCGGTAGTACGGCTCGACTGGTGACCAGGCCGGGTAGTGGGGCGGTGAGGCTCCTCAGTGGTGCCGGTGGAGAACCCAGAAGTGGGAACTCCAGATGTGGGAACTCCAGTACCGGGGTAGGTAGACGCCTCGGGGCCACCGGTAGCGGTGCACTCGGGGGCAGTCACGTACACGGTGGAAGTAACGGTAGAGACAGACGCGGTGCACTGGTCAAGGCAGTACTGGGGGCACTGCGAGTGCGATTGGGGACGGGCAAGAACCGAAGGACTATAGAGGGTTGTTAGGGAACTGTGCTTGTGGAGATTTGGAATCTGACTTACACGACAGCGGCGGCTGCGAAAAGCGAGGCGCGGAACATGATGAATGAATGTAGTGATATGTAAATACTAAGTGATTGTGATGTAAAGAGTGACAAACAGAAAACAGTAACAATGATAAAGAGTGAGTAACAATGTTGAAAAAAGCAGTAGAAAAGACAGGAGAGGATGTGAGCCTGAAGAACCAAGAAAACAAACACCCAACCGGTCCCGGATCCGTCTCCCTTATATACTCCGAACCCAGCAACCCCGGCCTCCAGACCTCCAGTCGTCTAGACTCCTGTCTAAAGGTAATCTCAGCAAGCTTAAGCTTCCATGTGTGTACATGTCCACCCCAAATCCCGGCTTGCTGCACCCCGCCGACTTCTCGGTCCCTCCGCGCCACGACTCTCCACTCACTGTCTCCAAGCCCGCCACTCGGCAAATCAACCACGCGACTCACTCCGCCCATCCCGTCTCTATCCCGGCAACTACAAGATTCCCCTTTCTCGCCCCACCTAGCTCTATCTTTCTTGCCCCTTCGCTTCTTTTCCTCCGGGAGACAAGTCCTCAATATAATGTCACATTGTTCCGCATCATGGTAACACAACCCAGGTTCGCGAACCCTCGGGGAACCCTAAGATGTATAAGTACACAATGATTCCAGATGTGCAGGCATTATTCATTTGGGGGGAGCGGCGAGTTTCTCGCTTAAGTCGATAGATTCACACCCCGCTTTCAGCTAAACGGGAGATCCAAGCAGACTTGCATTTCTAGTTTTTTTTGCCAACGCAGACTTGTGTGTGGGTTGGGTTACAAGGTAACCTGCATGATGCAAGGCACTGCATTCCTCATACCAATCAGCGTCAGTATTCAACATAAAGAAGACATAAAGAAGGGGACGGTTATAGATAGGGTTACAATGATTCCCAACAACAACAGCTGGCCTTTGTTCTAGACATTCAGGGAGACAGACAAGATTATAGACAAGAACACGAGCAAGAACACAGACATGGACACAGGCCAAAATCAGCCCATATGTATATATGTAATATGACCAACCAAGAGAAACAAGATTTCATATAAACGCCGCAAAGTGTGGTATCCCAAACAAGACCAAAACAAAAGAAACAAAAGACAAGAAAAAGAAGCCCCGAGAATATCCCAGACAAAGGAAAGAGAAGAAGAAGACAACAAGGAAAGAAAAAAGTCCCAAAAGACATAGAGTCAAGACAAATCGTTTGACATCCCACCTACATCCCGCATTCCGCGACCAAGTCAACGCCGCAAGTCACAAATGCCCATTGGGGCAAAAACCCTCGCGCGAAGCACCCGAAAGCCCGCGTCAGACAACAGAACAAGGCACGGAAACCAACCAACAAGAATCCAAAGTTTCAAAACCTTTCTAGTTCGACGTCGCATGTTACCGTTGCAAGAAAACAACACAGCCAGCACAGGCTCTAGTACACGCGCTCGTCATCCCAGTAGATCTTTTCGTTGTATTCGTAGTCTGAGTAGTCGTCTTCATCGACATCCGAGTAGTTTAGTGTTTCGTGGTCTGAGGAGAATTCGGGCTCGGGGGGAACCATTGTTGCTTCGATTTTGCGGATACGGTCACGTACCCAGCCGGCTACAACAATGGAAGCATCTGGAGGTGGCAAGGGCCCTGGTTAGTTACTGGTTTTGGAGGAGCGTCATGTCTGGGTTTGGACTTACATTCTTGTGTACAGAAAGCATGTGGTATGTTCCCCTTCTTTTCAACAAAGATCTCAGTACGTCCCCGCTCACTTCCACGGTTCCGTGAGCTAGCGTGGGCTCTACGTTCCGAGATCCATTGGTCGCGGATATCTGTGTTGACCCAGTGGTCCTCATTGGCGAATAAAAAGTAAAACTTGGTAGGATCTGGTGGGACCTGCTCGCTACCCGAAGCACTCGGGCTACCACATAGTGGTGAAGAAGGTACAGACTCGTCCTCGACATCCATTTCCCAAAGACCACGATCCCACTTATCATGTGTAATAACATCCATTTCATCAAGACCCATAGCAATAGCCTGACGGACACCGTCCCGGCTCTTGAGAAAGTCAGCAGTAACCTCGGCAGCACGGGGAGAGAATCCCATGAATGACCGACAAACCCAAGCTAATACGCCCCAAGGAATCAACAGAAGAAGCAGCCACACCCAAAAGTAAAACGTCTCGGCGAGTCCGGGGATGCAGCGTAACATGGTGAGTTTACGGCCCTGAGGAGATTGAGCAATGTGCACTACAGTTGGGAACAGGAGGATTCCGGAGCGGAGGTTAAGGTGGGGTGCACGTTCCGGATGCTTGCGGTGACGATCGAATAGCTCAAGGGTAAGATATGAACCAACCGAGTGACCAATGATAATGACAAAGTCATAAGGAGTACCGATTCGAGATGGATCGAATGAGTTCTCTATACGACGGGAGCAAAGGTCATTGTAGATAGCGTCGATTTGGTCGGAAACTAGGAAAGGCGTAGAGTTGTCCTCGCCAAAAGGGACATGATCCTGGTCATGGAAACCAAACAGGTTCCGGCCGTAGATATCATAGACAACATCAGGGTCAATTTGCATAAGAATGGTACTGAGAAAGGAAAGAAAGGACGAATAGTAATCGATTAGGCCGGGGTTGCCCGGGATGAAATACACCAGGGCATGGCGGCCGGTTTTAGGAATCCCCATGGCGGGGACAGGCGGAACTTGGCATCCGGGGGCCACGCAAACGGCGTGGCAACGGTATAAGAGGAAGAAGAAGAAGACGAAGGACCCGGAACTAGAACCGGTATGATAATAGGGTTGTCGGTTGTCAGTTTTGGGGTTGGACAGGAGTTGGTTGAAGCGAAGGATGGGTAGTACGAAAGATTCAAGACTTGAGAAAGGCGGAAAGACTTGGAGACTTGGAGAGACCAGCGATGAGGCAAGATGATATAAAGAAGACTTGAACGCTTTGGTAACGATCCAATGGGTTTCGAGGAATTTCTGAGGAATCAATAGATGTGTGCGGTAGAAAGTGGATAAGAGGGATAAAGAGAAAGAGGAGTAAAGTCAAGTAAAGTAGACCAAGAGCAAAGGAGTCGAGTACATAAGAGAGGAGGAGGACTTTCAGGATTCCTCGTCACATGGAGCAAGCGGGGCAGCAAAAAATCAAGTAACGAGCCAAGTTGTCAGTAAGAAGGAATGGATTCCACGAGCTCACGGACAATTAAAGACCCAAGTGTACCGCAAAAAATAGCTCAAAAATGAAAATCTCGGCAGGATATTAGGATACGAAGACAAGTTGTTGCGTTGGCCACAAGTCAAGTGCGTCTGCACGATGCACGCTGCACAGGAAAGCCTCGCTGGCCTTTCAACGCAGATAGTAGTTTTTTTTGCTTTGCTTTGGCTTGGGTTGGAGCTTGTTGAGGTGAGGGTTTGTGGCGGTCAAGCTCACAGCTGTCCAGGGAGGGTTTAGTGCATATCTTCTCAACAATGGTGGACAGGCCGGCGGGTATATCTGGAAACACGGATAAAAGAGAGGATTTTTTCTGCGTGCGTGCTTGTTTTCTTTGCGGGGGTTTTTGACTAGAATGAGCGGGTAGAAGTGGAGTTTGTTTGATGAAATAGGAGAGAAAGAAAGAAACAAAGAAAGACGGTGTAGAATGAGGCTGTTTTGACCGTGAAGAGAAGGTGAAAAAGAAAAAGAAGAAGGAGAAATGAACAAACACTTGGGAGTTAACACGAAAGTACGCAAGTCTTTACAATAGATACGTGCTTTCCAAAGACGAGACGTGGTCCGACAAGACGTGGTAAATCCTGGAAATACCCGATGACGCCAATAGAAACAACAGATTAATTGCAAGTTGGTCGGACCTTGACTAGGTCTTGAAGCAACGAGGGTAGCCAGAGCCCAGAATGTGACCAAAGTGGCCCTGGCCTGAAGAAGGATAACCGGCCGACAGGGAAATGGGAATCATTGTCTGCAAGTAATCATAGTTTTGGCTAGGATGAGATCTGTACTTATACTCATGTGTATGTATGTACATATGTCCATAACAGACGTGATATCACGAGATCCAAGTAAGAACGCGGCAACCTGCAGCTCAAGTACCCGTTAAGCGCCTACCGAGATCTCACCTCCAAACCCGCTTCCCCACCACGGCCGAGTCACCTCCTCAGCTCTGTCTTTTTCACCAAATTCATCTTATTTCCAACACTACAATGCCATCCATCTCGGGAAATCGTCCACCTAAAGAGGCCAAAGAGCCGGCCCGAGCTTGGCCAGCATGTTTCCTATTTAGGATAGATTATGCACTTGGCGGGGCGTTTAATACGCGAACATCATTATGCATGTATCCGGAGTGGGGTAGTGGGTTAGTGACTAGTAATATATGATGAGGTCATTGATTCATAATGTGATGAGTCTACAAGATAGTTCACCAGGTATTTCAAAATGGCTACTACTAGTGAGTCTGATGACACTTGAGAGTCTAATAGAGAGATTCTCACGCAAAAGACACACTTAATAACACATCCCCAGCTCTCCCCGCACCGTACATGACGAGCGACAAGCTCTCATTCGCCTTCGTCACCGTCTGCAAGCGCTGGCCCGTCATTCTGGTACCATAGCACCCACCCACTCCAACCCCCAACCCATCTAACATATCCCAGACCAGCGTCGTCAACGACGTCCACCTCACCGTCTCCGAGCTCATCCTCCAATCCTCCAAGCTCCCCGAAGGCGAAGAACGCAACGAAATCACCGCCAAAGTCGCCGAGCTCCAAGAGATCCAAAAGGCTCTTTCTGTCTTCACCCATGAAATCGAACATAACCGTCCCATCACGTAAGTTCCCCACCACCACTTCCCCCAAACCCCCACTAACCCCCGTCAGTCCCGTTCTGGACGACGGCTTCGAGGACGTCGCAATCTACAACACCTTCCTCGAATCCCTCAAAGGCCCCGCCAACAACCCCGATCGGAACCCCGAGCTTCTCCCCCGCTGGCATGACGCCCCCTGGCTATGGACCGAATGCTACCTTTTCCGCCGCTTAAACGCCTACTTCCAACGGACCACCCACTGGAAATCCTACGACATCTTCGCCCGCCAAAAGCGGAGTGCCTTCCGCTCTTCCCGGCCCGCCGTCGTCGAATTGGCTGCCCGGTATGCTTCCCTGCTGACTCAGCTGTCTACCGCTGATGCCAAGGGCCACTCCAAGGAAACCGATTACCTCCTTTTTACCGAGATGGCGGAGATTTGCCTGTGGGGTAACGCTACGGATTTATCCCTTCTTACCAACTGCAGCTACGAAGACCTCCAGAAACTCCAAGGTAGCCAAGCCCGCAAAGCCTCTGAATCCAACATCCTCGCCAATGACCTCCCCGCCGCCTTCTCCCTTCTTTACGAAGCCCGTGCTTCCCGTCCCAAGGAGCCCCGTCGTGTCGATATCGTTCTTGACAACGCCGGTTTCGAACTCTACGTTGACTTGGTTCTGGCCGGGTACCTCCTTGAAGCGAACCTTGCTACCGAGGTGGTTCTTCACCCCAAGAGCATGCCATGGTTCGTCTCAGATGTCCTTCCCTCTGACTTTGCCACTCTCCTCTCGGCAATTGCCGCCCCCGAATCATTCTTCGAGGCCCCCGATGAGCGTGCTGCCGAACCAGCTCCCGTTGTACCGCTTTCCGCTGAGGAAAAGAGTGCCCTTTCGACAGTCTTTAACTCATGGAGCCAGATGCATGCTGAAGGCAAGCTTGTCATCCGGCCACACCGCTACTGGACGTACGGCGCTGGATTCTCGGGTATCAAGGAGGATGCGCCCGAGTTACACGCCGACTTGGCGACTAGCGAACTGGTCATTTTCAAGGGTGATTTGAACTACCGGAAGTTAACCGGGGATCTTGCCTGGGAACCGACCACCCCATTCACCACCGCCCTGGGCGCTCTTGGCCCCGGTAGTGGCGTGAACGTGCTAGCTCTTCGGACGTGCAAGGCGGATGTAGTCGTGGGGTTACCCGCGGGTAAAGACGAGGAACTCCGTGCCGCGCAGGATGGCGGCGCCGATGGGAAAGGGAGAGAATGGTGTTGGACGGGCAAGTATGCTGTTTGCCAGTTATCGGTAGGCAAGTAGATTCTTTCGTAGCATGTTTAATACTATCAAGACTATCCCTCCCTTTGTATTCCCCGCCATGCAAATAAGACACCCCGCCACCCTCACCAAGACAGTGGAGATTACCCCATTGCACGATGACCCGGCCCCCATATACCGCGGGTTCCCATCGAAAAAGTGTAAAGGACCTCCCCTTCTCACCCGCCAACCGCGCAAAATGTCGGCGCTATCACTCGCCGTCGCAACACTAGCACCCATCTCCATCGTCTCGCTAGTCCTCCATCTCCCCGGGACACTCTCACCACGCCATCACCCACCGGCTCTCATCCTCTCTATTGTGGTTTCGTTGTTACTTGCCGTTACGGCCCTTGGACTGATTATCCCCGCGGTCGTCCGTGATGTGACGGAGGTGGACCTTGCACTTGTGATAAGTGCCGTGTTAGCGGATATCATTGGGAAATTCGCAGCTTTGTTTCGCGGGATACTAGCGAGTCAAGATGGGCAGAGGATGGGCGGGGCTGTGGGTGGGTTATTGGTTATGTTGGCTGTTCAGATTGCCGTGGTTTTGGGAGTCGGTGTTATTGTGGAGGACATAGATGTTCGGTCAACAGCCATGGGAGTTGTTTGCGGTGAGTGAGTTTGAAGATATCTCGATGTTGAATACTGACATTTCTAGGTGTCACTGCTGTCGTGGACTTATTATTCTGGGGATCATTAAGTTACTTTCTCTCGCCATTTCACAAAGGGGCTATCCGGCCATACATCCTCTGTCTCCTAACAATCCTGTAAGTCCCCCACCTCTATAACAAACAATAACTAACACCCTCAAGCACATCAACTCTCTCGGCCCTCCGAATCTTCCCAGCTCCACCATCAATCCCATTATTCCTAACAACACTCCATACAACTCTCAGTCTCCACCTTCTAGCCTTACAACCACCATATTCACAACAAATCTTCAGGTTCCTTCGCTTATCACGCCGGAACCCAGAGTCTCTGACCCCACCGACACAATCACATCCATATTCTCATCATCCAATGAATCCGCCATTATGTCCTTCATCACAGATTACTCTTATGGAGACGGCTTCTCCACGTCCATCAACTGCTGCTTCATATTCTTCTGCCGGACCTCTAGGACAGGCAGGTGCGCCACCGGGTCTTTCAGATGAGGACCTCCGACTTCGTTGGGATCGTGTGGCTGAACTTAAGGTTTGTGTTCAGGCGTTTCCGGGTATTTGTGTGGAAGGTCAACGGGGCATTCTACGTACTACCGAGTTTGCAGTAATAGAAGAGGAAGACGAGAAATAGATCTCACAATCACCCTACACAATGTAAATGAGATAAAGACATCAATTGAATCAAACTCCGACAGATAAATAATTCCAAGTTAAACCAATAAACGAACCAAAAGACCCAAACACCGTAACCGACCGTCAACAAGACACGCTCTCTTTAGCGAAAACAACATCTAACAGAATAAACAAAGTAAAAAGAAAAAAACACCCAAAAAACAATCAAACACCTTCATCCTTTGTATTGATACACATCGCGCTCTCCCCTCTCCTTCACTCTTCCATGGCTGATTTTCTGCGCGACTTGGTCTTCTTGGCACCACCAGTCTTGCGCTTCTTGGACTTGCTTTCGGCAGCGCCTTCGGCGACTTCATCGCCGCCACCACCACCATTAGCGCCACCAGCGCCACCATCGTCAAACTGGCCTTCGCCTTCGTGGTACATGTCCTCTAGACTGACATCACCATTTCCAGCAGCACGCTTGCGCTTGCCGCCCTTCTTTTTCGAAGCTGCCGCCTGCTGCTTGTCGTACTCGCCACTCTCAAGAAGTTCACGTTCGCGCTTCTCAATCATCTCAGCTTGCTCATCATCAGCCAGCCACATAGCAATATCGCGGTTACGGTTCTCAGCTGGTCTACGACCAGAGAAGTCGACACTGGCACCACCACCTTGGATGACCACACGTTGCACCTCCTCCTTCTGCATAGCACGCTTGCGGATACGCTCCTCAATCGTGCCACGAGTAATGAGACGGTACACCGTGACTTGTTTCTTCTGACCAAGACGATGAGCACGGTCCATGGCCTGAGAATCAATTGTGGGATTCCAATCCGAATCGTAGAAGATAACCGTATCGGCAGTTGTGAGGTTGATACCGAGACCACCAGCACGGGTGGACAACAAAAAGATGAAAATCTCAGGTCGAGTCTGGAAGTCATGGACGGTGTCACGACGGTCTTCGAGTTTAGTGGAACCATCCAACCGGCAGTACTTGTAGTTACGGTAAGTCAAGTACTCCTCCATAAGATCAATCATGCGAGTCATCTGGAAGTACAGCAGCACACGATGACCCTCATTCTTGAGCTTGAATAGGAGCTCATCCAACTTAGCCAACTTTCCGGAATCCGTAACGAAACGCTGCATCGATGGCACCGAAATGTTGGTGAAGCGCGTTTTCTCCTTGTCAGGGGCAGGCAACAAGGCCCGCGTAGGCCAGAAAGCAGGTCGTAACTTGCTCTCAATGAGCGCACGTTGCTCTGAAATTTGAGGACCATACAGAGCACGACGAATAGGAACGTTGAACAACGTCTCAGACCGTTCAACCTCAGTAGCCGCGCCAATGCAGCTAACATCAATAGGAATAGCAGTGGCATTGGGCCTGCCAGCTTGCTCCAAACGACCAAGACCAGAATCATCGTAGCAGGAACGAGCCGCGTTCATTAGAGAGTACATTGGACTATCCGGATTGGTAGTGCTGGGGACCCGTCTGCTATTCCGCTCCTTGATGAGGAAAAGGGCGTGGGCTGGCGTGAAGTTCTCTTGATCTTCGGTATCATAAATCATACCCATATGCTCCAGTCTATCCGAACGGTTACACTCTTTAACTGCGCGTTCGACCAGGTTACTATGAGTGGCTTCATAGACGTCACCAGCTGAAATATCAGCAAAGCGAAGGAAAGAGAAAGCGCCATTTTCCTTGGAGCTCTCTTGGACGTTGTCTTTCGAGTAAATGTTCATCATATGACCCAAATACTTATTCCTCCACCCAGCCTGTTGGTTGTCTGGGCCGGCGAGCTCTAGGCGACCACCCTCACGCCAAACACGTTGGGGCAAACGATACTCGATGGCACTTCGGGGTGAGTAGGCCACTGGAATCTGGTTGCCTTCGCGGACAAAAGAAGCCGTCTCAGCAAAATATCCGAGGTTGAATGATGATGCAGTCTCGGCGCGTTGAAACAAATCAGGGTGGTTGCAAACTTTGCGGAACTGCATCACCAAATTCATGAGGGTACCGGAATCTTGATCATCACCATTGGTGGCCTTCTCAATGAGATCCATAATGCTGATCTGGTTCCGCAAATTACGGTAGTACTCGCGCTGGCGATACGTAAGGTCACAGTACAAGTCAAGCTCAATCTTGTCACCCAACTCCTTCTGTACATGTTTCTTGACTCTTCGAAGCATGAAGGGCTTCAAGATCATATGCAGACGTTTGAGTTGTTCCTCGTTAAGCTTAGTATTACTGGTAGCATGGGACTCAATGTCCTTGGAGAACCACTCGCTGAATTCATCGTGTGAATCGAACAATGACGGCATGATGAAATGAAGTAAAGCCCAGAGCTCTTGCATGTTGTTTTGGATAGGAGTACCGGTCAACAGCAGACGATTACGGCAGTGGAAGGAAAGAAGACTCTTCCAACGTGAACTGGATGAACTCTTGATAGCTTGCGCTTCGTCGAGAATCATGTACTGCCAGCGCATCTTCTGGAAGTATGCCACATCAGACACGACCATCTGGTATGACGTGATACAGACGTGGAACGGCGCGTCCTTCTTGTAGATCGAGTGCTTGCGATCCCAGAACTTACGTAGCACCTTCCGATCAGCACCAGTACCCCAGTATGGAAGAATTTTGAACTCGGGCACGAACTTGCGCACTTCCTGTTCCCAGTTGTGTAGAGTTGATGCTGGTGAGACGACAAGGAAGGGACCCCATACGTCATACTTCTCAGCAAGATACGCCATAACGGAAATGGACTGTACAGTTTTTCCCAGACCCATTTCGTCGGCCAAAATACCGTTGATACCTTGCTCGTACAAGTTTGCAAGCCAGTTGAGACCCTTGAGTTGGTACTCTTTGAGCTGGGCATTAAGAAGCTTCGGCTGCTCGATTTCCACATCACCAAGACCGGTAGGATTTTGGAAGTTCATTTCACCCTCCTCGTCCATGGCCGGCTCGTTGTTGAATTCACGCGCCTTGCGCTGAGCCTCTTCGATGGCACTTTGTGCATTGGCCATGGCAGCAGCCTGCAGTTGAGTCTCATCTTCATTGTCGAAGTCAAGATTCTCAAAGTCGGTGACTTTACCAGCAGCGACAGTTGTCGGAACATTCACCTGTAGCTTGGACGGTTCGACAGCCGAAGCGTCCTTGGCAAGCTCTGGATTGTCTGTACTGCGTTCCACTTCATCTGTTTTGATCTTCTTGCCAATGAAATGGGAGTAAAGCTCGGTCTGGGAAATCAAGAAGTTGAGCTTACGCTTTTGTCTGGCGGCCTCACGGTCAGCTTCTTCGCGACGCTGGTTCTCCAACTCTTGACGCTCGGCAGCCTTGCGAAGATCACGCTCTTCACGCTCGTTGCGCTTCCAGAAACTCATCATGTCACGCATGACGCGCTTGGCACGGGCTTGTTGATCCTTGGTACTCTTGTTGGTACGCAACTGCCAGCGTTTGGCTTCCTTGGAAGCGAGCAGCGCTGTCTTTTTGAGGTTGGAAGCCTTGGTAGCATATGAATCCGTCGCCAACTTGTAAGTCTTGTTGACGTCCTTCCGAGCAAGATCGCGCCAAATTTGATCGTAGATTTGGTTGTATCCCTTGGACTCAAACTTGACTTCCGGTGCTGGTGGCTCGGTAGACTGCTTCTCCTTCTCCCGGGCCTCTTTAGTCCGTCCGTCCTTGGATTCCCGGGTGGAGCTTTCAGCGTCAGAGTCGTCATTTGTTCGCGCGGCCTTGGACTTAAGACGAATGATGCGGCCCTTGGTCTCTTCCCGAGGTGGAAGCTCCTCGCCAGCATCAATAGCAGCCTGTGCAGCCTCAGCAGAAGCCTTTTCAGCCTCTTTTTGCTCTTTAGACTTCTTGGGTCGGTTTCCAGTTCGACCCTTGCGCTTAGGTGTCTCCGACTCCGATGCAATGATGGACGAGTTACCAGCTTCTAAGCGCTCTAAATCGGCCGTACGGACTGGGCCCTTGATTCCTTTCTGGAGAATGAGCTTTGTCTGTAACGCCTTCTTGCTAGCGCGCTCAGCGTCACGAAGATGTCTCTGTCGTTCACCCTCATCTTCAGCAGCGAGAGCTCTCTTGAGAGCAGCTTCCTTTTGCTCGATTGTGACAGCCATGGACTTCTCGCGACGACGCTTACGCTGCATATCCTTCTTGCGTTCCTTTTCAGCCTCGAGTTCTCGTTCTTTAACCTCTTGTAAAGCGTCGTCGTAGTGGGCATCCTCGAACCTCCGACGACCAAACTCAGCATGAGCTGCAAGGCGCTGGCCAAGTGACTGATTGAGTTCGGCATCACGACGCAAAGAGAAGGAAACATCGAAATCCTGTACAAGACGGCGACGTTTTGCGGCAGCAGCAATAAACTCAGCTACCTGCTCTTCAACGAAACCGTGATCCTCTTCGTCAGCCTTCTTGGCCTCCAACTCAATGGCTTCAAGGCTACGCGCAACCTGTTTTTCACTGGTAGCAGCCATCTTAGTGACAATCTTTCCTGTGCCATTAGGGCGTTTGGCGGGGCCCTTGGAGCTGGAGCGACGTTGCTTTGCTGGCTCGCCATCCTTGATATCGTTGACTCGGCTGCGCACTTTCTTGGCTGTAGACTTTTTACGGGTCTTTCCAGTATCGGATTCGTCTACCACCTCAGAGTCTCCCTCCAACTCAGTATCGGCATTGGTTTCGGTCTCCATGCCATTTGTTTGGGTATCCGGAGGGGCCAGTACTGAAGACTCTCCTGCAGGACTTGGTGGATCACGCAGATTGAAAACATCTCTGATGGGGGATGGTCTAGACGGCGTGGCACTCTGGCGAAGTGATGGCAGAAGGTTATTCCTTGGTCTTTCAATCTCTGGTTCTTGTCTCGGCGGGCGTTGAACAGGCTCGGGATTGGTCAGGATATTCGAAAAAGACATGACCTAAAAACTCATGTTAGATGTTGACCACGGTGACCAAATGACATGTTGAACTTACACTAGCCGAGCGAGCAGGGAGCGTGGGAGAAGCGGGCTTCAGTAATGAAGGTAGGCCACTGCTACTTCCTGGCGTACCATTGGAGCGAGACATGGTCGGAGACGATGGGCCCGAAGGACGATTGGATGTCGGGGGTGGATGTGAAATAGAGTGATACGCAGATGGGCCTCCGTGGCCGCTCTGTAAAGGCGGCGGCCGGGACAACGCTGTGGTATAGGCGTATGAATTAGACCGCCGGTCAACTTGTTGAGGAGACGCGTAGGAAGGCTCGTGAAGCCTTGAACGATCAGGTGACGCGGTTGTGTGGTGAAGATTTGGCTATGTATAAGGCAACAGGCTACGAGTTAGAAGTCTGATAATTCGCAATCGATCGTGCGTTTATGGTTGATGAATGCGCGACAGTAACGTCAATGAAAAGATTGCAATATGAAAGTTGATGGTGAAAGTTGCGAGAATAGCAGGCAGTTTTTGAGCCAGTGCGCCAATGAGGAGCGGCGTGATCCAAAATAGTAGCGATGCGAAAGACGATTATGGGAAGGAAGTATCGTGATGGTGATGGTGCATCCGAGAAAGCACGTCAACGGGACAATTCAAGATTGAAAAACGAAGCGTAGAAACAGACAAGGCAGTAGAGGAAAGGCTGATGAGCCGAACACAACAAAGGGAGCTAGACTGACCATTCATGAGACACAAGGAAGGGGCAAAATTGGATTTTTGGTCTTTGGGTTATTGGCCTGTTTTTCTGTGCTTTCACCGTTTGGCGTTGGCCTACTTTTTTCGGTTGTTTTCCTGGGCCTGCGTATTATGCGGTGCGGAATTTTGGTATTGGCGTGTCACGCAGGAGCAAGATTTAACAACAGCGCATAGCGGCCAGTAAACCAGGAAATCAATGGATTCTAATGATTTAGAACAGATTTACATATGTCTGTAACTGCACTCGCAATTGTTTTTTTGTGCACGCTCAGTAAAAGTCGTGTCTAAATTTCCAGGTGTTGACTACTCCGGGGCGACGGGGGAAAGTTCCCTTCAAACTCCCAATGCGAAATTGCACGGGCTCTGGAGTGGAAGTGCGGACAACGATCGTCTAAATGGGTCCAGTTTTTTTCCGGTTGGGGAAATCGCGATCATATGTGCGATGCACCTGGCGCGTCCAATTGCAGTGGAAGTCTGTCGGAAACTGAATACACATAGGCCCAGTCACCAAGTAGACGTCACCACTCAATCATAATAAGGCGGCGACAGTATAGCGGGGCTTTTTGAAGCCTGATGGATGGCTTCATCGTAATGCACTGGCATTCGACATTTTTGATGGGCTCCTAGCTAACTAGGATAACGCTACGCTTGAGCGACATGATTGGTTGACAACAAGTAAATACAAGCTACTATGGACGACGTTTTTGCTTGATTCCGAGTTGTCATGATTCACATTGTGATGTGAAATGTTGAATCAAATCACCACTAGGGATTTCGACTATGCGGATGTCTTGCAAACTTGGATCCGCAAAAAATGCCAGGGAAGAGGTATTCTGTAGTGACTCTATAGGTCTATCTTGAAAATGAAATCAAGCAAATTAGACTGCATCGCAACAAACAGTCGGTTGTGATTGCATCTAAATAGGCAGTTTTGAATATGCGAGACTCACCTTAGAACTTGATGGTGATGGCGCTATAGCCGCCACATCGCGGCCCCGGTCATCTCTTCCTTGCATGGTATCGGTGGTGGGGTCGTAGAAGCCGTCACGGCGGTGTTCCTGTCGCGCAGATTGGGCGTAGAGCGGTGGTGGACGTCTGCTTATAGGATCGACGTGCATGCGATCGTAAGAAGGCGAGGCTTGCGACAATTGGCCGGAAACCGCAGCCACTGAGGACGCGGTATAGGACGGGGTAACCTGGGTCGCGGGGTCCCGTGGCAAATACTCGGGTCTCGCTGGTGACCGCAAACTAAAACTCGGTCCGGGATGTGAGCTGGCACCGACGGACTGGTGGGTTGGCTGTTCGGGGTTCATGAGGTCGCGCATAGCAGGTGGGTTATTCGGACGGTCGCGTACGGTGTGTTCGGATTCATCTCCGGGACGTTGGAGGACAGTGGAGCGAAAATTCGAGTCCATGATGATCGCAGGCGTACGGCCGGTCAGTAATTTCAGACCACCGGTTGCGACTATAGATAATTAATGTGGCGTTGTTGATGACTGCAGATGGCTATGTATGTACTGGTTCGTAACAGGAAATGCCGTGGGAATGAGAAACGAAGAAAAGGCGAAACTGGACAAGGCTTATGATTGGTTCTGGTTGGTGTGGTTTGGCCAAGCTTGTTCGTGTTATAATTGTGGATGACGGGTCAAGAAGCAACGACCGCGAAAAGCGCGGGCCACATGGAACAGTGAAGGTGGGTTTTGGTGTAAATTGTACTTGTCAACGTCCGGAATTAAGTATCCTGGGCTTGATCTTGTATGTTTTGTATGTTTTGTATGTATATACCCAAGGGCAATTTCACTAATGATGACTCGAAGGCAATTCCTCAATTGACATGTCTGTACTATCCGGCCAAAAAATGACAGATAACTGTTAAAAGTGATCCTAATTCTAAGTTGAGTGGGCGAGGCTGTGATTCACACCTGGAACTAATAGGTTTAGCAACGAGGCGCGGCCCTTGTGTTCAGGTAACTGAAGCGTGATAATTCCTTCTCGTGGTCTAAAACGTGTAAGTCACAGTGTCTTGGACTTGACAAGCGGATCATAGAAATTGTATTATATATTCTTATGCTGTCCCATTAACTATGAATTTTCTGTGAGAAACTCATGTGACATAACTTCAGCGTTACAGTTCAATGGTTCTATGTTGATTATGACCTCAAACTGAATCTATCAGGTTCAATCATTATAACTCCATGGCATCCTTTCGTCAACAATCTACGCCATGGGTTGCTGTTGTCATCCGCAACTACAGGACAAGGATTGGAATCCTAAAAAAACATTGCATGTAGGAATGGGTAATGGTCAACCTTAGGGTTAGACAATGGGTTCATCCGATAACCTCATGGCAACTTTTTGTAACAATTGGGTTCATGCATTTTACGTTGGATTACTGGGTGAGATCAGGTGTTGAGGGCGTAGTTTTTAGCCAGGTGATCATAACATTATCTAACGTACTTTCATTGACTTGAGCAAGCTACACATTCAGGCAAGAGAAGAATGTTTAACTTATACACGTAAATACATGCATATAGAGATAGGAACTATTGACACACAAAGCGTACATACATCACCCTAACAATATGAACCTTTTCTCAGTATAACCCAAGCGTTCAAGACTGATAGCCTCGTTGAGAAGTGTGTGTAGCTTTCTTGCTCCAAGAACTAGTTGATCTAAGACTGAAAAGGACACAATGTTGTTGCATCATTACAATAAAACCCTAATTTTAAATGCTTCAACTCACAGAATTATCCCCTGGATGGTATCCATGACTGGGAATCTAATTTGTGCACGGAGATGTAACATGGGCTGTCTACTTGTTCCCCGCAGAGCCAAGCACATATTAGCATCACATAAACTTTTACTTAACGAAAGGGCCCCTCCCTTCAACAACCCGATTCATGCGAGACTAGACATTGTACATGATGTCTTCAAACAGAAACCCCAGGAATCGCCGCAACGGCAACCAAAATGTCACTACATCACGGCCAGAGTCTACACCTAAACGACGGAACTTCGACAATTGGCGGGCTAATCCTGAAGTGGAGGGAACTTCTACTTCAACAACGCCACCAGTAATCAGTCCATTCGATAAACCGACACCGACACCAACACCAGCCACTGACGTCTCCCGCCAACCGTTCCTACAGAAAAAGCGTGGAGTCGTATACAAGTACACTCCAATTCGTACTGGGTGGACTTATAGACGCGAAGTTATAATTGGAGAAGAGCCGGAAGATGAGAAAGATGAGAACGGATTCTGGTCTAATATAGTTCAGTTTGATCATGACCCATTAGACCCCAATGATCCCAGAAACAACCCAAGCAGCTCAGACGAAGATGAAGATGGTCCTGAGGGTACGTCTGTCTATAACACCAAAGACGTCGACCCAGAGGCCGAGTCTCCTGCTGAAAGTCCATCAGTAGACCCTTCTAGCGAAATCCTGACTGTCCCTGCCTCTAGAAAGAGTAACACACTACGCTCTCCTATTGACAGTGATGCTACAAGCTCTTTGCCTAAGACTAGTGTGATGGGCTCTTTCACCTTGGCCCCCAAAACAGGTCTCTTTAACAAGACCTTACCAACAAACAAGTCTACTGAACCGATGGCGATGGGCTCTTTTTCTATGAGTCCAATGAGGGCCCCAGTTGTCAAGGGCAAAACATTGAGCTCTGTCAGAGATTATCCCAAATCTAGTGTCATAATAAGCTCACGAGGTGAGCCATCGACAACGGGAACTTCCCGAATGGGCTCGGGGGTAGACTCTCTTGGCCATGACAGTTCACTCTACGTACCAAACACCGGAAATAACGGTTGTCAAATCAAATGCAGACATTGCCCGCTCGCATTTAAGAACAGACTTCACATGATGGACCATGCAAGAAAAGAGCATGTTGTCTGTCCAGATTGCCTGAGAACCTTTCATGACAATAACGGGTTGAAAATTGTAAGAATCACGTTCCCCGCTACACTCCGATGAGATCACCCGGAACTAACAAAATTCCAGCATCGTATGTCTACGTTCCATCAACCGGCGGGACAGAATTGCCATTGGTGTAAAAGAGAATTTTTGAATGCTACTGGCATCGCGGCCCACCTTGAAAGTTCCGGATGCCATTCATACTACACTGATATCAAGAGTATTTTCGAGAACATGTCTAGCCGAGATCCATCACGGACCTTTACGGAAGCACCTCCGTTGGTCTTACCGGAATATAGTAGAGGCAAAAAGTGGATATGCCCAAAGTGTCGACGTAAATGGGACTCGATGGAACAACTACAGTCCCATCTGACGTCCAAATACCGTAAGTTTGATGTTCATAATTCAGTACATGGATATCAAAGTTGATGATTCTAACAACACTTGTAGACCATTACCATCAATATCGCTGCCCGAACAAGGAATACTGTAACAAAATGTTCACTAGGCTTGCTGCGCTTACATCCCATTTGGAGATGGAGACGTGCAATTATATGACCTATGACGAGGTTCAGGAAAGAGCTCATGAGCTATTCTTTGGAAAAAAAGACATCGAGCTCAGCCCAGTCCCGGAACCCCAGGTTAACCAGTCTGATGGCGAGTAAATGGACGTTTTACTTGTCCTTTTGAAGAACTTCAGAGGGCGGTGACAGCCAAGTTAGACTTTAGTCCTTAGTACATACATTTAGATGCATATAATATATCTGTTTCTGCCTGAGAGGTACATCAACAACTTGGCACAGAGTCAATCGGCATCGGCAATCGCTGACATCATAGTAAAGCGGTGCTGAATCTGAGAACATGACGATTATATACATTTAACCGAAGTTTAAGCACAACTGAGCATTGAGCCATATGTAGAAAAACCCGACCAATGCGTTACGCCCTTGTTGAAGGGCCAAGGCCAGTATCTTCAAGATTTGGTTATTTGTTTAGACCAAAGTTAAAAACCCCAAAGTCTCAAAGTAGATTGCCATGGATCCAGAAATCTCTCATGTGGTCAGCTCAATGTCCCAGATGGATGTATCTTCTCAAACGGACGCAGAACCACCTGCTACTGCGACCCTAGGAAAGTCAAAGTTATCAGCTACGGCGACACCATTCACCCCCCAACTACAGTACAATACTACGGTCATTTGGTTAGAGAGAGACAACTACACGTTATACCAGTATCGCCCAGATTGGGATTCAGGAGAACATCCTGATGGGTCGTTGGGATATTGTCGAGTCAAGTTACCAAACCCAAAGTACGACAGTGACACCTATGATGCCCAAATACAAAGATATAGTCAAAAGGAGTTCTCAGAATACCTCACTCATAATATACCTACACCACAAGAGCCCATTCGCAGCCCGGCAGACTGGGTTACTCACGTTGGAAGTGGTGCTGTGTGTCACTATTGTCAAAGACACATACCAAGAGCTCTCGGATGGTTCATCAACAACGCTCATGATCTGCAATCGCAAACCAAAATCGATACCAAACCCACCGGACAACCATCCGGCTCCAACACCGTGACCCCGAAGAGGCAACCAACGCGCAAAAATCCATGGGTCACGCGGGAAATCCGCCTGCTTTACACTCATTGGAAGAAACTGGATTCCGCACATCGTAATGGGGCCTCGCTTACTTTGAAACAAGTGAAGGAAGCTCGGGATATCTATAGGGCTGCGTATGATAAGGCTCAACAAGAGTATGAAGATCGATGTGTACGAACTGCTATGGCGAACCCAAAAGAAATGTTGAAGGAACAGGAGAAGAGAGACAGACGGCATCAGGGAGGAAACCAAGACAGCAATGACGCGGATACTGCCGGCGATTTTGGACATGATGAGGATGTTATAGTTGGTATCCCGTGTAGTCACATTTTCTCCATTATGGTGATGAACCATCCTACTCAATAGAAAAGTGCTAATCAGAAGACGTCTGCTTGTTGGTTTACATACACATGACCGGTTTCTTTGTCTTGCACTATAGTGGGACACCGATTGTTGTTCCTGAATAGGAAAACTTGTTGCTCAAGTCGACGACAGAATGTGTATTATGGGAATTGTTCGTTTAGTGTTACGGTGAATGTCAAATGTTTAACACACGGAAACTTTCGGAAATGAAATACATTCCAACAACACGATGTTCAATCCAACTTAATTTAGTGCTTTACTATCAAAGATCATATATACATACAGATTCAGCCGTCCTAGCTTCTGACTGGCTTGATAGGGTTGCATTTTAACAATCGGATTTCGTCTTTGATTCACGATGGTTGGCATGCACAAACGTATGTATGTACATATATCTAGGGATGGATGTACAGACATGTGCACTACACCAAACCAGTAGGAAGTTATAGGAGTCTTTCAAAACTCATTTAAGTTTAGCTATCTTTCCACACTTGCACCTGATCAAACGATATTGAATTATTCGAGCCAAGAGTCTCAATCCCCAGAAATGGGCGACAATCCACCATCATCTATCCAATCGGGTGCTCCGACCACAATGGTTACTACTGTTGCAACGAACACAACGCAGGTGGTATCCGACATCAAGATAGACACTCAACAGCCAAGTACCGCAGTAACCGATTCATTACTGCCACCCTGTTTTGGAGCTACCGTCTGGGTTCATATAATCGAACGCTCGATTTATTCGTATACGCCACTGATGTACCACACCCCAGACATGCACAAACCTTTATTCGGGCGGAAGCTATTATTTAGAAACCCACTATGTGACGATGAAGACCCCGTACTTCTTCACGATGTTGAGCATGATAGAGTGAGGGACGAGTTCATACGATACATAACTGCGAACCAGAAACCGTCGTGTGACCCGATGGGCTGGGCAGCTAAAATCCCACCGGGGTTTTGGTGCCATGAATGTCATACTGTAATTCCAACGATTCTTGAATTCTTTATGCATGTTAGACGGGGCCACTTCAAGTATGAGGATCCGAATATCGTGCCCAAATGCAAGAGCTGGAGTATGTTGGTAAGATTCTCTGAAACACGCATCATAAGAAACTTACACCGAATGGCGCTAACATGACTGTTACATAGCACGGAGATCCAAAACGAACTTGCCACTGGTGTAAAGGCTCATTTGTCGGTGGAGTTGGTTTAGCCACTCACTTGGAAAATGGAGAATGTCCTAAGCACCAGATCAACTACATTAGTTTACACCGGGTCCTCGCCGGACGGGATTGTGACGAATCTTTCACGAGTAAACATATCGAAATAACCAAACAGTACTGGTCTGTTGATAGGTGGAAGTGCAACCTGTGCCAACAAGAATTCTCCCACCGGAATGACTTGTACGATCATTTAAACTCCAAAGAACGTAAGTTGGCGAGATGTTCAACGTAAACTTATAGTACTCATGCTGACATGGCAAATAGATAATAAGTCTGCTTACCATTGCCCAGATTTTGATTGTTCACCCACTTTTTCAAGAGTAGCCGATCTCATTCGTCACATGGAGAGTGCAGCTTGTCGGTACGTCACGTACGCCGAGGTGCAGAATCTGATTGATGACCTATTATTTGGCCATGAAGAGATTCTATTTCCGTGTTATGATTAGAGTTGTATGTAGGGCCTTGTGAGGAATACAGCAATTGTTCCTATGTTAGTGTTTGCTAAAAAGATAGACACTCTGAAGTTCAATATCACCCTTTGAGCTTCATTTTTTTTGTCTTCAATCGGTATGAGGACCCCTCTTTCTTGCGGTCCCTCCTTTTGAAATAATATCCATCCGTTCCATCACAGGGGTTGTGCTTTAACCGGATTTCGCCGTGCGTGATTTAAGAGATGTCATGTGTGTGTGCATATGCGTGTGCGTATGTATGTATTATGACATTAGGAAGCCGCAGAAGGTTTGTGAATAAAATCTAATTTCAGTCATATTTTTACACATTGGTTTGGCTAATCAACACTGAACCATTCGACTTGAGATTGTCAATCATAAAAAATGGACGATAAACCATCATTGTCCACCCAAAAGGGTAGTCCGACTAGGACGGGTCCTATTATCATTAAATTGAACACAACACAAGCGATGGCCAAGACTGAGACGGATTCGCAACAGCCGAGTACTACGGAAACAGATGCATTACTACCGGCCTATTTTGGAGGCACTCCCTGGCTTCGAATCATCGAACGCTCGATCTATTCGTATAATCCACTGCCATACCCGTACTTAGATCCACACAAACCTTTCTTCCAGCGGGTGGTATTGTTCGGAAGGGCAGCTCACGAGGACGAGGAAGGCTACAGGGAAATTTATGACGTCGACTACGATACGCTACGGAATGAGTTCATACGAGAGAGAACAGGGAAACAGAAACCCTCGCGTGACCCGACGGCCTGGGCAGCTAGAATCCCCACGGGGATTTGGTGCTATGATTGCCAAACCGTACTTCCAACGGTTCTTCAATGGTTCATGCACGTTAGACGGGGTCACTTCAAGTATGAAGATCCAAACATAGTGGCCAAATTCAAAAGCTGGAGTGCATTGGTAAGACTTTTCGAGTTCCGTATCATACAAGACTTGCATCGAATGGTGCTGACAAGACTACTATGTAGCATGGAGATCCACGGAGATCCTGTCCATGGTGCCACAAATCATTTGTCGGTGCAGTTGGCTTAGCCAATCACTTGGAAAATGGAGATTGCCCTAAGCACCAGATTGATTATATCAGTTTGCATCTGGCCCTCGCAGCTCGTGATTGCGACGAATCTTTCACAAGTAAGAACATTGAAATAACTGATAACCACTGGTCTGGGGATGGATGGAAGTGCGACTTATGCCCAAAGAAGTTCACCAAACGAAATGACTTATACAGTCATTTACACTCCAAAGAACGTAAGTTGGTGGGATCTTCAACACAACCGTATGGTGTCGATACTAACGACTTGAACAGACTACCATGCTCTTTACCATTGCCCAAAAAGTGAGTGTAAGTACTCTTCTTTAAGAGTAGCTGATCTCATTGGCCATATGGAGAGTACAGTTTGCAGGTATATCTTGTATGCGGAGGTGCAACATCTGATTGATGACCTGTTGTTTGGTCACGGAGAGATTTTATTTCCGGCCTATCAGTAGATTTCTATGGTTCTGTAAGGAGTACAGTAATTGTTCATCTATGTATTTATGAATTTAGTTGCGTATGTTCTCAAATTCCGGCGTAGACTTGTGGGGTGGTTAATACATCTAGTTGGTCGTACATATGAAAAAGTATCTGCCTGATATATCTGGAAGATTTGAAAGTCAACTTGTAGTGCGAAAATCACATCATCCCTTATGAATATCGCCTATGAAGCATCCAAATAGATACGATCATTGTGAGGTGTCAGTCAGCAGAGATCTGAATCCATCAAGCGGTCATCACGACAAAAAGGATCACTTCACTGTTTCTCTCCAGGTAGTGGCAACCCTTATGCCTTGATTATGTCCATGTATATAGGGTTAACACGATAGTCATGGTGTAGAAAGTCACTAGGATCGTCATTCGTGAGCCATCTCGGACTTCATTTCACCTCAATTCATTGACATACCAACCATGGCCCCCAGACCCAATCGGAATAAGAAGCGCAAAAACAAGAAAGCAGAAGCCCCTGCGGCCGCTGTCGTTTCTGCCCAGGCTACTACAACTCCCGCGCCTAATAACACCACGGCGGCTCCGCAACAAACCCCAGAACCAGCAAGTGTTGTCCCTCCGGCTCAATCTGATGAGAGGAAGGAATTCGCAAAGACCTTCCCAAGTGGCCGGAAATACTGGTACATACCATATCCTTTTGGCGGGGGTTACTATCGTTACCTTTTGTTTGGCATGCATCCTCCTGGGTATGTGGAAGATGAAGATGCACTCTACTCAAAGGATGAGGTCGAAGAGTACAAAACGATAAATACTCCTTCAAATGTGCCAGTTGCGACATCGGGACTCATCACAGTTCTAGACGATCACGATAGATGTTCGTGTTATGGCTGCTCAGACAAAATTTTCGCCACGGAGGAGGAAGCAAATGCAGCGGATAATACATGTTTGAGAAAACAACAGAAAGAAGAGGACTCGGATGACGAAGAAGAGCGGGCAGAAGCTTATTGCAAGATTTGTGATTTCCAATGTGAAGACACGTGGCACCATGCACTGGTAAGTTCCCCTACGACAGAAGCATACGCTCATAGACAGTTGATAACACCCATCTAGCACATCGCATCACGTGCTCACAGTATACGTGTACCAAGATGTATTTGGTGCTTCAGGAACTTCAGAAACGGAGCAGGCCTGGCTAGCCATCTAGAGAGTGGTGGCTGTAAAGCTCATGTTATCAACTACAGGCTTCTTCATCGCATACTTGCCTCCCGTGACCCTGGCCGCTCTATCACCTCATCTCACCAAGAGCTTCTACCAAAGTGCTATAACCGCACATCGAACGATTGGAGCTGTCCTCAGTGTAAGAAACTTTGCCCGAGCTCACGGGATCTATATAACCACATGAACAAAGACCGTAAGTTTCGATCTGACCAGCAATTCTGTGGTATGTGTACTGACCTCCGAGATAGACGAATATCGTGCGTACCATTGCCCCAACAAAAAGTGCAGCAAGCAGTTCACCCGGTTCGCTGGTCTGTTGATTCATCTGGAAAGTCAAATCTGTAACTACATGTCCTTTGTGGATCTACAGACTATATCCAAGGAACTCTTCTTCGGCCATGATGACATCTCGGTAGAACCCGTGCGTATGGCAACGTTCTCGTCATTTACTGTGGCTTGAAGGACATAAAAATTTATGAAGTTGTTTATATATAAATAAGTCGTTTTCTCATGTCCATGTCCACACTTATTCTCAACACATGTGATGTTGTACAAACACGATTGCCACACACATGTTCAATCGCATGCATGTGTCTGCATGAGGCCCACAATCGGAACTAAAAGTGTTCCAGAAAAGGAAAATGGGAAGGTCAACCCCACGTATGTATTAGTAGGCGACTTTTGCGTTAAGTTTGATCATAGAAGTGCATCTGCAGGTTTGTATGCGGGTAAACGCACGACAACTTTTGCGTTTGTCGATCCATGTATAACAAACATGCCGCTGTTGTCGAGCGTTCAAATAGTCATTGGTCGGGCGTCTAAACCATTGAAATTTGGTATGGGTTAAACGTGGAGTTAACATAGGCTCTATATGAGTGGATATCTACAATATCTATGTCTTCGCGCCGAGCTGTTTCTTTCTTTGAAAATTTGATTTCCCCTAACACACGAGCTTTTAAATCCTGCATCTTTAGGTTTGTAAGTGTGTAACTACTACTCTTAAGTAGTTCCTAATAACCAAGGAAAAGGAAACTACTTACCTCAAGTTTTGCGTTATCGTAGGGTTACTGTGTGATAAACCCCCAGCATCAACAAGGTTTTGGTCAATCGTACAGAAATACCGGACGCCAAGGCGAAACTCTCCAATCAATCGTTTTGCGTTTTGAACAAAGATTCCGTTATTATTTCATCAGCGATTAAAAAACATGCCCCCCAGAAAGAACACCAAGCGGAAGCCCAAGCCGAAGGCACCCGGACCTTCGGCTCCAGCCAACCCCGCTTCATCATCCTCACAAGCGCCCGCTGCTAATGCAAACATGGCCGAACTGGAGCAACTCATGGCTTCATTGATGGGAGGTCCTCCCCAAGAGAAGAAAATTTCTATGGAACCATTTCTGCGGACATTCCCATCGGGCCGGACATACAAGTACACGCCAATTTTTGATGGAGTGTGCTGCACTCGTGAATTAGTGTCTGGGGAACCGCGCGATGGCTACAGCGAGGCGAATCAGATATACCACCGGTCAATCTTTGACGAATTCACCTTGGTGAATCTGTTCACAAACAACAGTACGGCAGAAGAGTATAAAAAAACTGGCATCGTCCCGCCCGGAGGAATGATTCCGAAAACGCTTCCAGTCCCAAATATCCCACAGTGGCAGCCACCCACAGATTTGGACTTTGATGATAGCGATGACGGTGAACCATTCGATGCGGTGTAGGTAATGGATGAGCTCATGGCTCCTTTTGGAGATATGGGTGTTTACGACAAACATGGACAATTCGTCTGTTCAGACTGTCAGCAACACTTCCAAGACCAAAACGCTTACAATATGGTACGTTCACCTGGCCGGTGGGGAGTTGATATTGGAATGACCACTTACTAACATCCACATAGCACATGAACTCTGGTGCCCATAAGAAACAAGAGCAGACCTGTCCGTCTTGTAAGAGAATGTTCGTCAATGCCACTGGCCTGGCCAGCCATTTGGAAAGTGGCGCATGTGAAGGCCAGAAGGTCGATGTCAAGACCTTTCATCGTAAAATTGCCACCCGTGATCCTCTGAAGACTATCACGTCTCCCCATCAAGAGGTGCTTCCTACGTACTACCAGCCTCAAATTGATCGGTGGGAGTGTCCCAAGTGCCGCCACAGGTGTGCGGAGAAAAAGGACTTGTACACTCATTTGTCCTCCAAGGAGCGTAAGTATAGACATGATAGAACCCGTATGGTACTATTACTAACCGGTGAGACAGACCAATACCATGCGTATCATTGCCCCAACGAGAAATGCTCTAAGAAGTTCACCCGCATGGCTGGTCTTATGGCGCATCTTGAAAGTGAATCATGTAAATACATGACCTACGACGATGTTCAAAAGAACGTAAATGACTTGTTCTTCGGACACCAGGACGTCAATTTGAAGCCTGTGCCTACACCTAAGGTCACGTCCAAGGCTACGCCCAAGCGTAAAGCAAAGGGTAAAGGAGCTACTGCGAAATGATCTTTTGACATTTGTGCATGACTAAAAAGACATGAGACTGTCATCAGAGCCAAGTTTGAAGCATTTTAGACGTCAAAGAGCGCTGCTCAATAACAATAGACTACTGAATAAAAGTAAATTAATGTTAGCCCGCCCCCGTATTTTATCGTCGTCTCCATGGTGTATAAGTCTGTCTACCGTCCGTTGAAAATAAATCCCCGGAATATGCTTCGTGTATGACGGAGTATCTTTATATCTTGATTAATATCTTGCCGGGATACTACAGCTCTGGCCACCGGGACATGCATACGGGACGTTGCCTCAGAGCCGTTTGTTCGGGTTCCGATGTTGACCGCTGGTTTATAGTAAGCATGTTATGCAAGACCGATATGCAAAGATACATTGAACCAGGTCTATTTATTCGAATTTCGCTGTGACTTGCATCTGTTGGACAGTAGATTGGACTATCTGGGGACAATGGACCCAAGCTGGCCATGACGTCACATTTGTGGCGTATAATTATGTACATATGTAAGAAACATTGGGCATCTAAATGCATTTCGTGTGAAATTTTCGTTGAAATTGTATTATATTCCTCCAATAGCTATAAATGAGGTAAGATCCACCCTCACTTACACTGATCTAAATCTTCACTCATCCGCGTGTCTGCTTGTCATCCGAAACAATCTCCCTGCTTTAATCTTTCTTCCCGCTTCCGTCCGATTGGACTGGTACCTCCAATTGAGCTCCTTTTTCAACGTTTCCTTTATTTCTTACTTTCACCAAGACTCTTGTTTGTGTACACTCGTATATCGTACATAAAAACAAACGCACCGATTGAAATAGGTATGTATGTCCCCGTCAATGCCAATTAAAAACGTCCAATACAACGTCCCTGAGGCGATCTTAACAAAGCAGCCGAGACTTCCCCCTTTTCATATCATCTCGCCGTCACCTAGCCGGCTGCATTATGATGTCATCCAAAACAACTGGACTGATTTTGTTAGCTGTCGTATGTAGATATAGGACTATGGTTGACAGCATGAGGGGTAGTGACAGCTTATATTGGTTTGGAATTAGGCTAGCCGCTTTGAGGAAGACGTGGATGAAACGCTTTGAGAGTGCGATACGCCCTGTATGCAAAGCGTTTGACGAGAACGTTTCGTTGGTTACTTCCGTGGATAGAGCAAAGACTGTGAAAATGTATAGATGGAAGCACGCACACCTATATATACATGCATATACCTACGTATGTACACACATATCCGGGCTTCTGATATATCTCTGCGCCACTTTCGATAACATCTTCTTGTGCAATAAATCACGATTGCGCCTTCTTTCACAAATAATTGTACCTACTCGGTATACATTGCCTCCATTTTTCTCATTACTCCCATGCAGGCTTAGCCCATGGAGAGACTATTGCTTTTGTTGAACGTGCCATATAAACGCTTTATCTTTCGCTACCTGCCCAAACCTTTCTTTTCCTTTCTTTTACCTTTCTTCACCCGCAAGCCATTACCTTTTCCAAAAATGCCCTACGGTTTCCCTTATTTCTGCGATATGTGCCATGTTGGCCACTACAACGAAGCTCAAATGAAGCTTCACGAAGGTCAAGAGCACGATTACTGCGTGGACTGCAACCGTGGTTTCATCAACCAAAACGCCTATCGGATGGTAAGTTCCCATCCGTCTCCGCCTCCCGCGCGCTGTAAAATAACAGATACCACCAGCACATGACCTCGCGCATCCACCAAGGCGCCAGCCAAAAATGTCCCTTCTGCCAAGCCAATTTCACCAGCGCAACCGGCGTCGCCCACCACCTCGAACGCGGCGCCTGTCCCCGCGCCTCAAACCTCAACCGCACAACCCTGTACCAGCACATTTCTCGCCGTGACAACAGTGGCATCATTACCAACTGGCTCCTCGAGTACCACGGCGAGACTACATATGAAGTCAACGATTGGGCTTACAACGGTGAAGGGTGGGAGTGCCCATTGTGCCATCGCGAGTTCAACCAGAAGAGATCGTTGGAGAGCCATATGAACTCGCCGAGACGTAAGTACCCTCGCTTGCGCGCATGCGCATGTATTAATTAAAGTGCGGGGATGGCACACTGACAAGCAAGCACAGACCAGGCCCAACTCTATCATTGCCCAAACAAGTCCACCTGCGCAAAGCAGTTCCGTTCCCTGGGGTCTTTACTGAACCACCTGGAGAGCGAGTCGTGTGGATTCACCACGTACCGTAGAGTTCAGACCAACTTTAGCAACTTGGTTGCATCCGGCCGCACTATTGCTTGGAGATAAATTACCTACAGACACAGTCATACCAGATCATTTTCCGTTTCACAATCTCTAACTCATCTTAGATGCATGCAACATTTGTGCATGTACAGACATATAGACATACAGACACACTAACATATTCGTGACATTATGTGAATTAAGAAAAAGAAATTTTATTTTAGGCCATCCTTCTCAAACAAAGAAACAAGAAAGACTAAGAAAAGAAGCAGAACAAAGCAAGAAACCAACAATCACCGCTCCTCCTCTCCTTCTACCTGGTGTCTCGTCGAACAGGAAGTATCGTGAGCCAAGGCAGCAAACTCAATTTTTGTGCCTTCCCCAAATAAACTGTGTATTGGCATTTACACAGCGCCCTTGTCAATCATGCGCTTGCGCAGGTAGTTCTTGTACTCCGAGATGGTGCCCTCCCAGGGAACAATGGTGTGGTTGTCGCAGACCAGAATCTGCTTGGCAATCTTGTCCAGGAGACGGAAGTCGTGGGACACGACAACAACACCACCGGAGAAGGCGTTGATGGCATCGGCAAGCGAGTCGATGGTGGGGATATCGAGACCGTTGGTAGGCTCGTCCAGCAACAACATGTTGGGACCGTCAATGGCAAGCAGAGCGAAGACGATACGCGACTTCTGACCCTCGGAAAGGGTACCCATGAGGGCAGTCTGAGACTCACCAGTAAGACCGTAGCGGCCAAGCTGCTGGCGCCAGTACTGGTAGTCCTGAGAGACGTCCTTGTACTTGTCACGGACGAAGTCAAGAGCCGACTTGGTCAAGTCGAGCTGCTCAGCAGAGTGCTGAGAGTAGACACCAAGCTTCAAGTGGGTGTGGCGAGTAACACGGCCCTCACGAGCCGAGAGCTTACCGGTCATGAGGCGCAGGAGGGTAGACTTACCCACACCGTTGGGGCCGACAAGGGCGGCACGGGAGTCCATGTCGAAACCAAGGTCGATGTGCTTGTACAGATCGTCTTCGGCCTTGCCAGAGTAGGCGAAGGAGACGTCGTCGAAAGACAGAACCGGCGGGGGGAGCTTGTCGACATCAGCGAAGCGGAAGGTGAAGACACGGTCCTGCTCGACGGGCTGGATGAGACCATCAGCCTCCATCTTGTCGAGAATCTTCTGGCGAGACTTAGCCTGGCGCACCAGGTTGGCGTAAGTACCAGCGGAAGCAATGAACTTCTTGATGTGGGCGATTTCATCTTGCTGCTTCTGGTAGGCCTTCATCTGGTTGGTCTCTTGTTCGCTGCGGGTCTTGATGTAAGAATCGTAGTTACCACCGTAGTACAGAAGAGTCTTTTGGCGCATGTCAATCATCTCAGAGCAGACACCGTTGAGGAAATCCATAGAGTGAGAGACAAGAATGAGGGTACGATCCCACTTCTTGAGGTACTCTTCCAGCCACACGCAGGCTTCGAGATCCAAGTGGGCAGTGGGGTCATCGAGAAGCAGAAGAGTAGGCTTGACGAAAAGAGCCTTGGCCAAAGCGACACGCATTCTCCAACCACCAGACATATCCTTGGTCTTCTTCTGGATAGTCTGCTTGTTGAAACCCAGACCGGTCAAAATGAGAGAGGCACGGGTAGAGAAGGTGGTGGGGTCCATCTTGTCGATGTGCTATAGTGAAAAGTAGTGTTAGCATATCCGGGGTGCGGTACTAGATACAGGAAGACATTAAAACTTACGTCGTAGAGCTCCAGAAGGGCGGGGTCCTCGGGACCGTTTTCCTCAAGCATGGTTTCGGACAGAGCCTCGAGGCGGGCGAGCTCGTTCTGGGCCTCAGTAACGACCCAGTCAAGGGCACCGAGATCACTGGGAGGAGCACCCTCGTTCAGAAGGTAGATGTCGACGTGTTCGGGGATGGGGTACTCGCGGGCAGCGATGGCCTTGAGAAGGGTAGACTTTCCGCAACCGTTCTCACCGAGAAGACCGTAACGACGGCCGTAGTTAAGCTCCATAGTGGCATCCTGAATCAGAACACGACCGTGGAACACAAGCGAAACTGAGGTAATCTTGACGTCACGGGAAAGCTTGGTGGAGGACAGGACACCGGTGGTGACACGGTCCGACAGACCGTGCTTGTCCATCTGGGCAGCGAGACGAGCGACCTCGTCCATGTCGGCGGCCGAGGTAGCGGGAGCATCGTCACCGGCAGCGGCCTTGGCAGCCTTGCGGGCAGCAAGCTTGGAGGGCTTGCCGTCCTTCTCAGCCTTCTTGGCCAATCTCTTTTCCTTGGACGCGGAGGGGGCCATGATTGCGGCGGGGCTGTAGAATAGTCGGTTGTTTTTTTTGGCGGGGTTTGTGTTTTCTCTTTTTTTTTAGGAAACCGTTTTCTGCCGGACGGTCGGGAGTGGACGTTATGCGGCGGGCGGTCGGTGGGTCGACTGATTTTGAAGACGGTCGACTTAGGCAGCGGGCGGAGAAGAAAAGAAAGGAAAATGAAAGCCGGCGTGGGGTTATGCACGGCGGACTAGGATAGATTTGGCTTTGGAGGGGCTTACCAAAACAGGGTTTAGAGAAAAAAACCAATTTATGTGCCCTGTAAGTAGTGTGGCGGCAGTGGGACTTGGGCCTGCAGTGAAGCGGATACAGCGAAGCAAGCCTTTAATTTTTTTTCTTTGGGCTTGATTAGATTAGGCATATACTGAGACATAGATTCGGAAGCATGGCTGCTAGTGAAGATTTTTACGGGTTATCAACTAGTGAAGCAACATGCGTATTCATTTTCTTCTTTTGGATACAGTTTCTGCATTTTGTTATGAGGGCGGCAAGGCTTACTGCTCTTGCTTTCTGGTTGCTGATACAATATCGATTTCGCGGCTCATATGCAAAGTTTTGGTATGTGGGGTACGAGTGGGGAGCCGCAAGTTGATAAGGGAATGATAAGCCAATCAATCTCTCTAGATTGGAGCACAATTACACTAGAATTGATGGTTAGAGGACAGGCTGATCCATGTCCAAATTGGAAAAGACATTATGATGTCAGACAATGGATTCGGCAAATAACCCTGGGGACCGATATCATAACCCTATATGGTCTTCCAAACACGTGCCATGGTCGCAACTGGACCCTAAATGACGGGGGTTACACTACACCCTGCGCCCGTGAGGAGAGCCCGGACCGAATTGGACATTATTTGGTAGTCGGATTGTAAACCATAGATTCCTACTAAATTCGGTAGAGAGCCGACAAAGATCTACGCGGAAACGACCACATCACGGATATACGACCGACGGACACGACCCGAGGAAACCCAATTACATATGCGACTTTGAACACGAATCTCATTCTACGCGACAGGCCCAGGACGTGCCCCCATAAGCTTAAGCTCGTATTATCCCGAACCGGTGCATCTAGTTGCGCAGTGGCCGGCGCATTGTAAGGAGGCGATTGACTGTCCTTCAACTTAGCTCTATACCTATATACTTAACCAACAATGCTCTCCGGAATCCTCATTTTCAACCAGAAGGGTGAAAACCTCATTTTCCGGGCGTTCCGCAATGACTGCCGGCCACGGCTGGCGGACGTGTTCCGCATCCAGGTCATTTCAAACCCACAGGTCCGGTCGCCTATTCTGACTCTGGGCAGTACAACGTTCAGCCATGTCAAGTGGGAAAACATCTACCTAGTTGCCATCACCAAGAGCAATGCGAATGCGGCGCTGGTGTTTGAGTTCCTGTACCGGTTGATTGGCCTAGGAAAGGGCTATTTTGGAAAGTTTGACGAAGAGGCGGTCAAGAACAACTTTGTGTTGATCTACGAGCTACTCGATGGTAAGTGCAGTGTAGCGACAAGACGGCGCATATCACCGCGACATTAAGCTAACAGTGGGTCCTAGAAATCATCGACTTCGGCTACCCACAAAATACCGAGACGGATACGCTCAAAATGTATATCACGACCGAAGGCCTCAAGTCGGAACGGGCAGTTGAAGACTCGGCAAAGATTACTATGCAAGCCACCGGCGCACTATCTTGGCGTAAAGCCGATGTCAAATACCGCAAGAACGAAGCTTTTGTGGACGTCATAGAAGACGTACACCTTCTCATGTCAGCCCAAGGAAACGTTCTCCGGGCTGACGTCACTGGAAAGATTGTCATGCGTGCTTACTTATCGGGTACTCCCGAGTGTAAGTTCGGTCTCAATGACCGGTTGCTTCTTGACAGCGATGCGCTCGGTATGCCGAGTGGCAACCGTATTGGAAGCAAGGCGACCAAGGCCAAGGCAGGTTCAGTTTCGCTTGAAGACTGCCAGTTCCACCAGTGTGTCAAGTTGGGCAAGTTTGATGCTGACCGTATCATTTCGTTTGTACCTCCGGATGGTGAGTTCGATCTTATGACGTACCGCGCGACGGAGAATGTCAACTTGCCATTCAAGGTGCACGCTATTGTAACTGAGATTGGAAAGACCAAGGTCGAGTACAGCATTGGTGTCAAGGCCAACTTTGGACCAAAGCTGTTTGCTACCAACGTGGTGATCAAGATCCCGACTCCTCTCAACACTGCCAAGATTATTGAACGGACAACCAATGGAAAGGCCAAGTATGAGCCCTCGGAGAACGTGATTGTATGGAAGATTGGTCGGTTTGCTGGACAGAGCGAGTTTGTACTGAGTGCTGAAGCTCAGTTGTCAGCCATGACGACGCAAAAAGCGTGGTCTCGGCCGCCGTTGAGCATGAACTTTAGCTTGCTCATGTTCACCAGCTCCGGTTTACTAGTGCGCTACCTCAAGGTGTTTGAAAAGAGTAACTACAGCAGTGTCAAGTGGGTGCGGTACATGACGAGGGCAGGCTCGTATGAAATTCGGTAAGTTATCAGTTCACTTCTAAGTGAAGATGCAATATCAGTGATACAATGATGCTAACCAACATGTATCCACAGTTTCTAAACGACCCTGTTGTTTTAGGGTTGTACATTGCGATGGTATTTAGATTTCCCAATATAATCAAATCATAATGTCTCTGTTCTTTGTCTATCTTTCTCGTCTGTCTTGCTGTGTAACGACCACAAGCGACGAAGGTCCTTTGGATGACTGGGGTCCTACTCTACTTTTGTATATGCTGGTCTTTTTGACCTCGGACAAGGGTCTCCTTTGGCTATCCGTCTGGCAGTCAGCGATGTATCTTCTGCAGCGAGCCGTCCAGCCTGTCTGTGAGCAAGCGAAGATGCGGTCGAGTTACTGACGGGCCAGGGGGGAGTTTGATGGGGGCGCCGACTTGGATGTTCGGTTTCTCTCCTCTGCATGGCCGGAACCAGAAGTTTGGAGGTCCAGTCCAGCGCTGAATATCAGAAGCGAGCGGGGGAAACATATGTAGTGGATGACACAGACGAGACTTGGGCACGCGAGAATAGCCGGGATTCTCCTGTGGTGGACGGGGTGGCCGGCGCCTTTGGACCCCACGGGATGCTAGGTGTTTTGTTTTGGGAACGGGTTAGGCGAGTTGGAGGATTGAGGGGTGCGTCGTTGTAGGGCTGTGGGGGTGGAACAGATTAAGGAACTGTCGAGGTCAAGAACACTCAAGAAAAGCTATTCTCTTGATACACTGGAGGGAATATAGCCTAGGCTGGTACGACGACTATCAGCTAGGAAGAGGCCCACACTGCCACTGCTTAATTCCCGAGCGACTTGGTCCTACCGTGTCCTCCCCCCATGTGATTCCGTCTTCTCTGATTTCTCAGAGTCGCCCCTACATGTTCTCTTTCTGTCTCTTTCTCTCTCGCTCTCTCGTTCTCCAGGTCCAAAGTTGGCTCTATATTTGTTACCCCCAGTCCATTCCGTCACACGCTTCACAGCCCTTTCGCGCCTCTCTTTCCCCACCGCTCATCGTCTAACGCCCCAGCCAGGCATCTTCCCACGCTGCAGTGTCATGCCCCGTCCAACATGTCCGATGCATCCACCGTCGCCAATGACCCACGCCCGTCAGCGCCGTCTGTCAGCCAACCAAGTCCATCTGATACCGACGAGTTCAACCAACAGCGTGGGGGTTTTCTCATCTTGGTCTAAATTACTCATGAAGTATCCTTGGCCCCCGCCGATTGACTGGCTTTCCCCGCGCTTCATCGCTCGTCGTTGTACGCCTTTATAACGTAGACGGCTGGCCCCTCCCCTCCCCTTGCAGTCCTTTGGTTCGCCGTCTTGTCCATCTCGCCTATTTCGCTTTGCCGTCTCACCAGGGTTCTCCGCCTTCGCCTCTACTTTCTCGCCTTGGCCACGCCGTTTTGCTGGTTCCAAGCAGTCGCTACCGTACCTTTCTTTACCTTGACGTCCCTTTTTTTTTCTTCTTACAACTGTGCCAACACCAGGTTCCTGGCTGTGTGTTGTGTGTCTACCCAGGTGATCATCGTTCACAAGACACAACTCCCGTCGCAAAAAACGGACCTTCCACACCGGTCGGTCCTCCGTCGTGTCTCCCTCCTCGGTCTCGCCAGACTCCGTCCCACACTACCGCGTCTTGTATCCCCCTCCCAAAAATGTGTATAGTCCGTCATCTTCATCACCACCATCTGCCCTCGTGCAGCCGCGTCGCCGAATGGCACAGTTACTATGAATACTGCCCATTGGCCGTCTACCATGTGGGCCTTATGTGTATGCAGCCGTGCGTCAACTCCGCCGTGCCCGTCATGCCACAAGAGTGCGGCGGACCGTTATGTGTGCTCTCGCCGAGTTGTCTGTCAGGAGTATGCCGGCTAGCGGAACTACAAGGCCGATGGTTATGCTGTGCGTGTGGATTGGCGAATGACGGACAACGATGGTGTCGGAATCGTGTCAAGAAGTGTCCGGATACCGTTTGTTGTCACCTAGTTTGTTCCGACTGTCGACCATGTCCGGTTGTGCCGAGGGCTCCTGTTATTGCTCCCGTGGTTTCGGGTCGCGGCAGGGGACATTGGACTGATTGGGGAGTTCAGACCCGTGGTAGCTACTGAGTGTTTTGTTCTGTGCGTTTCTTTGTGTTAATGGAGTATGTATATGTCGCCATGTTTATTGACAGCTATATAAGCAATATGATATTGGTTCTATGATATAAAATTATAAGGGTTGAACCCTATATATAGACTACCTTTCCTATCTTACACGCATGGCATAACTGACTATCTTATAGTTGACTTACGAGATGAGGGTCTTGGTTTGTTTGAGAGAAACCAAGACTCGGTTGTTTCGTTCTCATTGTCCATGTTATTCTTGTTATATCGACGTCAATTTCGATGATGAAACCCTAAGGATCTCCGCTTCACAGCTACAATGTGAAACCTCCCGAGGACGCTCGTCCGAACCCGGCAGACGGGGATTTGTCTGGCAGAAATGTCAAAAGATCAAGGAAGGGTGGGGGGAAAACGGCATGAATAGACGACAAACGCCCCTTTCCCACCGCGTAAACCCCGGCGGGATCAAACAGGGCCGGCTGCTCGCAGGTAGAGCGGGGTGGGGTGGTCCGTTTCCGCAGTGGTGTGCATTCCAGCTGGGTGGGATGGGATGGATGGCTGACCATTGACGTTAAGTATTATGCGCCATGGCGGTCCTGTGGCGGCGGTTTGGTGCGTGACGGCTTATTTAGACCTATAGCTGGGGCCAGTTAAGATGGGGGTGCTTGACAGACGGCCGGTGCGACAGTGATCGCTGTGGTGGTTTTATATAGGGCTGTTCTGGCATAGATAGAACAAGTGAATGGTAATAAACACAAGACTTTGTTTACCAGGCGTTTCTTGGAATTTGCATGAAGAGCTGAGTTATCGAGAACCCATCCACGAGGACACGATGCCATGTCGTTTCTTCCCGGTTCGGCCGATGACAGACCGGTGGCGGAACCATGGCAGGTCCACCTACTCGTCTAAGCGGCCACGGGCTTTTTCGGGCTTCCGCTCTCTTTCTCTTGTCCACAACGGCCATGTGCAGCGCGTGGCGTGTGGCATTATTGGCATTTATGGTTTTTTTGTTGCATATCCTTTTGGACGGCTATGTGGGAGGAAGAGTCGTGATGTAGGGAAAGAAGACCCGGGATTTTTTTCTTGTTTTGAGATATCGAGATGGTGGACGGGCCGGCTGGCGAGCTGCTGCTTAGTGTTACGGTGGCCGGCTTTCGGATCTGTTGAAGAGAATCGGGAGAGAAAAATCGAAGGGAGACACGAGATCCTGATAATTGGTTGGACAAATAATTCTTTTCTCTCATTTGTTTTCTTCTTTTTCTCTTTTTTTTTTGTTCTGTGTAATGTCCCATTTCTAATGTCTTGGCTGCAACATTACTGCCACGTTTTTTTCTCAACACCCATAATCTGTATTTGTCTCTCAATGGGCAGATGTCACGCAAACGGTGCCTGGCTCTTCATTACAAGATCAAGCTTCGATTCCAATTGTCTTCGTATATCGTTCGTGGTTCATCTGTGGCGCGCCGATGGTGCATGATCCGTTGGCGTCGATGACACGTCGATCTGACGCACCCCACAGGGCGCAGATGTTCTTTACTACTTTGTTGTTCTTGTTTTGGAGCTAACATCAGACGCAAGTCTGTCAATGCGTTTGAGGAAGGACCTATCTGAGATCAAGGGTGAACAGACTCTAATGACCCGGTAGTTTAGATGACCGAAAAAAGAATGCTCTACGAGTTACGGATTTATTCACATATTCGGCGGTCGATGAATTCCGTGTAACCTACTTGTTTGCGTATATGTCTAATGTAGCCGTCATCCACTTCTTTCAGTCTCAGTCTTTTTTGTTTGTCTGTCCCTGACATATCCGACACATTCCTCGGACACTCAACTTCATCCAGACAGGCGGGAGGCTAATAGTCGAGAATATTAATCTCCCGTGAGACTTTAGGCGTGGGAAATGTCTTGAGTTCCCCCTTCTCCGCTGCGGCTGGTTCGGCGGCGACATAGGCGCGGTTACGGTCCATTATGTGGAATTGTTATCAACGATTATGTATGTATGTATGAACCACATGGTCTTTTTTGTTAGTCACGAGGTAGTCCGTCCTTTCGAAGCAAAAGGGCAGCCGACATAAGTGGTTCTAATAGGTGGCGAGAATTATTGGGTCAATGTCGGCTTAACTAGTTGGTTGAAAGAGAAAGAGCAGGCGAGTGGGCTTTTTTCTCTATTGTATTTTTTTTGATATATCAACACAATAGAATAACAATGAATCGGCTAAAGTATACTACTACCGTCAAACAAGAAAGGACACACCCTATCAGCTCCTCTTTCTTTGTGACTTGATACCTCGTACAGACCCACGCCGTTGTTCTGTCAAATCTTGTGTAATCCCACCCCCCCTGCGCGTCTACCCGGTGGTCAATTCCTTCAACATTGCGGAAAATGCTCAAATCAATGTCGACACAAGCACCACCAAATCCAGATAAACCCAAGGTCCAAGTTATTTTTATCTCCCTATTAGTAACAAGATCCATCAAATACCGTGATTTTTCCGGTAGAACCGTGAAATACCGGTACCATTTTGTAACTATAGGTGTATAATGGGATTTGACAATCCAGCCAACAACGCCAACTATTCATCCATTTGTTCCTGTCCCAATTCTGAAGGTGTTTTTTTTCCCGCCGGGCAGCGGCCTTGGGCAAAAAAAGATTGGAAATATTCGCGAGCGTAAGGCGAGATTCCGTGGGTGGAGAGCCGAAAGGTCTGGGTAACAAGCGGGAGGCAATGACGGAAAGTTTTGGATACCTGTTTTTCTTTTATTTTTGTATTTTTCGATTAGAACCGGGAAGTATCGACGGCTTCAATTGCAGCCTTTGGCGTTTGTATAAGATTGATGGGATATCCGGATACATAGAGAGCTGAATAGATAGGCTTTCTTTAAGCAACTTGAAGCTTACAATTCATAACATCATACTTCTTTCTTCTTCATCAGACATTCTCTGTCGTGTCAGTTGATCTTTCAAATATTCCCGCATTCTTTTTCCTTTCAACTACTTTCTTTGTAATCTTCTCTGCCCGCCGCTTGTAAGTACCTTCACAGCCCGGCGTCGTCATGCTGGCGGAACCTCACGCATGATTGATCACCGGCCCATTCACTGCCCGCAATAGAACATAATACACCAGCAATGGCCAAGACCCCAGTTCGCTTTCACATGATCCATCCACTACTTTCCCATGTTCCGGCATAGAGAAACAGCAGAAGATCTATAGAACATCCATATGCAAATTCTCCTTTACACATGGTTCTCGCCGCATCATTCCATGAACACCCCATAAAAGCTTCCACTATAAACATTCTTGAACCCCAAAACCCTTATGCACTTTCCATGTGGTCGCACCGCTAACACAGCTGAGATAGTCAACCAACTCCTTGTAGCACGTCAATTTCGAGATTTCTCTGAGTTATTTGATATTAGTCCGTGATCTGTCAAATTTAACTTTGCATCACAGACATATCCTGTCAACGCTCACTATTTGTCTATCCAATCTGCTACGCCTCTTTTGACCACTTTTTTTGCTATACTTTTTCCATACGTTTCTATTCTCTCCAGTCACGCCTGTACCAAGAGTCGACCCAGTACAGTCGCAAAGGTGTCAGAGGTCTCCACCCCACGGACCATTTAACCAACATATTATTATTCCCCCGGTTGACGTACGGCGTCCATTACCCCTGTTTTCGTTTTCCAGAAGCTGGCCAAACGGGTTCTGTTCTGGAGGCACCAACCATACATAGATTATCCTTGCTTCTTGGACTTTATTCTTTGTGAGCGTTGACTATCTTGGTATCAGCCGACCTCTGAGAAGACGCTAGAATCCCACTAAAAGGATATAGTTGGTCAAGAGAACCAGAAACGAACCATACAAGACCAACGAGCGGAACCACACGTTTTTTGGGACTCAGAACAAAATCTTTTAACGACCCAAAGAAGCACGCGACTTTGACGGTCAAAATCATGTAAGCCTAGTCAGATACCCCGCCCAGATCATGATGATATATGTCTAAATACACACCCACCCCGCACACGCCCTTGTAAAACAAAACTCTTACACCCTTCTCTTTCGACAATTCCCCAAATATCCACCATGACGACACACGGTCAACCCGTTACTAACACACGTTCACCGGCAAAGCCTCACAGCCAAAAACCCTCACCATCATCCGGACAAACGTCTTCCGTTCGTCCACTCCACACGGCCCGGCAAACAACTATACAACGAGCCAAGGCTTGGTCCAAGAGTGTTCTCACCATTGTCTAGTTCCCTCGCGGCGTCCTCACGGCTCGCTGACATCCCGGTTTCCGCCCATCTTAGCCCGTGACTAGGGGGGTAGATCAGACGCCTTGGATTCGACTTCGTGAGCTGTTTCTTTACTCAAATCGGCGGAGAGGCCGAATGGTTTCTGCTTGTGTGTGTGTGTGTGGCTTGTATCTGTCCTTTCTCACTCAGTTGCTGTTTCCTGTTGCATATAAAGATTGGTCAAGCTCGTTATCAACCAGCTTGTGTCGAAACATTCTCTCGCTTCTTTTTCTTACGTTGCCACCCCACGCACGCCATTATTCGGTGCCATATAGGCTTCTTTACAGAGAAGGTGAGTTTGCTCTTTGCTCTTTCTTTTGACATGTGTCGGGTTTTGGTTCCTTTTTGCTTGTTCTTTTTTTATCTTGCTTGCTTGCTTCCTATTCTTTCCGGTGGTCACCTCCACTATTCTTGATCTTGGTTCTCCCCAGTTATCTATCGAGCCCCCCGGCCGGACCTAATATTCTACCATCCTTCCATTCCTTCTTCAACCCAAAACAGCCTACAAATCCCTGCCAAGGTCGCTTCAGCTTAAAAAAACAACGGAAAAAGTTCATCCACTAGCAACCAGATGCTCTAGTTAGATGCTCTAGTTGGCATCTTTTCTATTTTCTTGTTGTTCTTGTTTCTCCCCACTATGCCAACCACGCAACCAATTAGGCGAATGGCCTAGGATCAGAGATGACCATTTAAGCAATGCGCAGGTACAGCCGTAGTGTTCACTTGTTTGTTCACATTCCGTCACTTCCCTTGCATAATCTGATGTAATCATAGCAGAGGCGTCGTCAACCATTTTCCATTTCCGGCTCGATTTCCCTCTTTTTTTTTCCTATTGTTGTCCACTTTTCTATGGTTTCTTGTTTGGCCTCTGTCTATAGCTTATACCCCAAGTGAACTGCTTATCGGAATAATGCTCCCTTGACAAGCCGCCGGCAATCGTTTTCCTCGTTCTTCATCCTTCCCTTTTGCCGGCACATCAAAATACTAAATTGGCCTTTTCGTTGTTACTCCGACATCGTGAAATATCTGACTGGCTACGTTCTTTTCCACTAACATGACTTTGTTCAATCATCTAGATTTTCTCTCTTTTAGTTTTTCAACCTATTCATTATTTTGATTTTATGCCCTTTTCTTTGACTCTATCATTCACTCTCATTTATTCTCTTTACTTCTTGACCTTATTCTTTACTGTTTTTTCTTTATTTTTCTCGTCATCGACATTCTCGAACCTAATCACCGGTTCCCTTTTTTGATTCTCCTTTAGACCTCTACTTCTTACGGCCATTTCATTTTTATGCCCTAACCCTACATCCGACTTATCGTACATCATCCGGCTTTTTCCACGTTTTTTTCTTTGCCCATCATGTGTGTCCAAGTAACATACGAACTGCCCTGTCAACATTTGTACACCTGTACGGAATACTGCTCCAATGGCTCGTACTCGCACAACAAACCGTGCAAGGCCTTGCAGATCCGCAGCTGCACCTACCCGCCTCCTCCCGGTATCGACCCCAGCCAAATTCCGCCGTGTCCACTACCAAACTGTCCATATGAATTATCTGGACGTTGTTGGAATTGTTGTTGGTGTGGAAAAATACGAAATACAAGCGGGCGATGTGACAGTACAATGGTAGCTAACGGCAACGAGTACCGATGTGATCACATTTGTTGTCAAAATTGTCAACCGGCCAACCGGTAACACCGAGACACTCACTTCATCCAAAACGGGATCACTTTTTTGCCCGAGCCGGGATTCACATCTGCCGAACCTACCTACCCTTTCTCCAACAATGCCCAATTCAACACGGGTTTTGTGTACATAATTAATCTGTCTGCCTGCCAGAAATATCACCCGTTCTTCCTGCAGACTAGTTATCTTCTCTTTTGCATCTTTCTATCTTGCTGACGGAATGAGTTACTGTCACGTGATCATGATGCTCGGGTGTTAGTTGATGGCCTGGAAAGATAGATGAAGGATCGAGGGTGAGCCTAGAGTTTTTGGGGATTTTCCTTTGTCATTCATTGTTGATGTTTTGTTACTCGGTTATTGTTTTTCATTTTCTTCTTGTATGTTTTCTTGCTTCTGTTCTCGCCACATTTGGCTATTACTGTGGTCACGCGTTTCCCATATTCCCCTTCCTTTGTTTTTCGTTTTATCTGTATTTAGAACCCAATAAGTTTTTATCTCTCATTCCACTATATATTCCCGAAGTGAAACTTTCTTCATGCTGTAACTGAGTCTCATCCTCCAAGATCTCACCTTCAGCCCTCTCCAATAGTCCGTGTCACCGCTGCCAAAATCGGCACAAACACCCTCTGGTGTGCTTATCATGAATAAGTACATACTCCATCTTAGAAGTAGTAACATGCCGCATCTTTAACCGAATAGAATGCCACTACCCTGTTGCCTCCCGCCAATATGTGAAAGATATTGTAGCCTACAACCACGCACTTTCCCTCATTCCGCGAACCATCACGAGTAATGAGTTCTGCAGACAGCCGACTCTGGACGAACGACACGCCGCGGGGTGTAGCGGGTGGCGTTGTTTGTGGGCCCACGAGAGCCGTGGGTTCTTTAGGCACAAATTGTCCAGCCGACCAGGTGAATGCGGCAAACATCAAATGCAGGTCTCAAAGATCACCGGGGAATCATGTGAGAATTCAGTGGGGGCAGAAAGTAGCTTTGCTGGTCCCGATCTGAAGAGGGAACTCGTTGGTGAAGGACAGATCTGCAGCCGTGTCACAATCAATGAAGACTTGCAAGATGCATCTACGCGAAAAGGGATGGGGGGGAGGAGCCCCACCGGGAGGAAGCTATGGAACGGGCTGCAAGTGGGGTGCTTTTCGGTGTCTCGGATGCGGTGCGGTGCGGTACGGGCCTTGGGTTGTGCGTTTAGGCTTAAGGGACTCACCGCCATTGCCGCTAAGGCGCAATGAATTGCAGTTGAGACAGACGGACTACGAGGCGTGGATAATGCGGTTTTTGGGGCGTCGGCGTTCGAGACTTGGAGGGACGGGAGAATACCCAGTATTCGCTTAGCGTGGCGATGGCTGGTATATGTGCCGTCACCCTCGGCGCTTGTTTCGGCCGTCTATAAAAGGAACGGGGAATCCCATTCTCAAATCTCATAGGATCCGTCCCGCTCCATCACATCCTGCACCTTCATCGGTCCGCCTAAACGCAACATCCCGAATCCTACCACGTCTCTCTCCCGCACGACATAGCCCACCATGTGCCACGGTCTTCCGCGCATCCATCCCTGCAGCCACACCTCGGTAACGTGGAACTTCTGCCTTAATGCCCTCATCGATCTCAACACTGGCTACGAGACACCATGTGCGAAGAAATTCTTTGCCAGAACCCAGACTATCAACTCGAAATGTAGTCTGCGTAACTGTGCCTTTGCTACTTTCGGAGGCCCTTGGACTTGCTGCCGTTGTCAACATGACGGGAACAGCAAGGGCTGGTGTGATGCTCGTGTTCTTCGCTACGGCGTCAACGGGGGGTTAACAGAAGTCACTTGTGGCCACGGCTGCTGTGTCAACTGTAGTGAAAGCGGTAAGTGTCATGATATAAGATGGAGTTGTCAAGCGGTTACACGACGGTTCAGAAAACTAGGGTTAGGGCCTATCACTAACACCGAATCAGGCTCATCAGATCTGGAAGTTGCACATCAGCGTGGAGATAAGACTAGGGAGAGCATCAGAACTGGTAGTAAATCTTCACGACGAACTTCAAACAGCGTTGCTTCAAGTTCGCGACCAGCAGAGAAGAATAACTGGGCGGCATATGGATATGAGAATGAGATGGGTTACGAATATGGTAGTAGCTATAGCTACGATGAGAGGGTGTGGAGTGAGGCTAGTCCATGCTCGAGTCAGAGCGAACGGAGAACTCCGTCTAGCCGTTGAAGATTATTTAGATATAGACATAGAGTAGAGGGTATGGGTATAAAAGTGGGACGGTTGGTTGTATTAATTGTTATTCAATAAACAGCAAGCTATAATGTTACTTGGACATCTCTCAAGCTTCAGAAACAATAATATCAGCAGATCCACTGCTGAAGTAACCCTCAGTAGCTACGATTTGGTAGTTGTGAGTACCCAGGGTCATACCCAATTTAGACCAGGCAGCAACATGGTTACTGAAGGTGACAGTTCCTGAGCTCCGCTTGTTCTGACGGACAGCCCAGAACTGGGTGAAATCAGCGGTGCCTTGAATCGATGCGGCGTTTGTCCGGGCTAGCTTGAATAGATCGTATGTGCTGCCGTCGCTGGTGACTGTGCCGACCTTGGTGGCACCGGTGGAGGGGTTGTAGGTACCGAAGTTCTCTACGACGTAGTACTCGATGAGGGGGTCGGTGGTCCAACCGTACACGGAGAGGTAGCTGTTACCGTTGGGGGTGTATGTGCCGTTAAATTTGATATCGCTGTAGCTAGGTGGTTAGTTTATTTGCCCAAAGTCTTAAACCTATACGGGATATATAAGGAGACACTTACCGAGTACTAGAACCCGGATTCCAACCCTTTCCAGCAACAAGGTTCCCACCAGAACCCCAAGTCAACGAATACTCGCCAGCTGCCTTATTCGTATAAGTAGCATCGGCACCACCATCCGTCCAAAACGAGTAAAAGAACCCATTATCAGTGCCCTGTCCCTCAGGCGTTCCAGCGCGAGCGACCAACTCGCCACTTTGATCGGTGATGTTGTGCAGATTCGATAGGTCGGGGATATTCACCGGGCTAGCGGCAATAGAAGGCAGAAGAGCCAAAAGGGGGAGAAGAGAAAACGAAGGAAGCATTTTGAAAGGTGGGTGGATCAAAACCGGTTGATCGGGAATGAATATGTATGTAAGTAAAGAGGGACGAAGTAAAAAAGCCGGCGGAGCGGGAACGAAGCGAGAGGAATTTGAAGAAGTAGGTATAGAAACGAGAACTAGCTCATGCAGAGGAAAGTGTATTTCCTAAACGTCAAACTGGAGAAACTCCCCTTTATATAGTTAGAAATCCCACTCCCCATGTATACTTGGACTCATCTTCATCCGCACATACCGTCCCGAGCTGACTTCAGTCTCGGGAAAACAATGCATCCCCGTCGAGGCTCCTCGTCGATCATGGAAATCTTCAATGGACTTGGGTTGAAAACGGCTTCTAGACCGAGTATGGCATGGTAAAACAGTCTAATTTAGGCCCTGGTATGCTTGTTACAATATGCTTGAAATTTGAGGAATGTGGGATTTTTCGGTTGGAGATGTAGTCTAAATCCTGTTCAATCCTGTTGAATGGTGAAGAACCTGTCATGAGGGCTTTTTATGATTACATGTATAGTCGTTGTTTGTGATTATTCAAGTAGTCGGGAACTCACTTCGACGAATACCTCAGTTTTATCCAAGTCTAGACTTTCCCATCTACCCCAGATTCCCCAAACGCCAAGAATTTCAAACACACGCAAACATCCCATAAATCATCCAACAGACCCCCATAAATATACCGCCGTGTGAAACACCACCTACGTAACCCTTCAACCTTCATATAGACAACCCCCGACCATCAGCATGCATGATTGGTTCCATAAGCATCTCAGTCGGCCTATTAGTCACTGACTGCGCGGTCTTTTTCAAATCATTTGTAAGAGAAGACGCCGTCTTATTAGCACCTGTCTCAAAGATGACCGACCAGGCTAATGGCAGGACAGGCTCGGAAAAGCGTTCCCAGCGGTTATGTTGAGAAGATGGGATGTTCCAGATGTCGTGGGTGGAAAGTGCTCTGTCGCGAAGTGTAGGTTGGTTAGGTTGGGATAAGGGAGTTTCGATGACGAAGAATTGTTTTTGTTGTGGAGTTTCCTTGCTGGTTGTGGATGGCTTGGTTGGCGGCGGAGTTTTTCCGACGGTATTGTTTGTTTTTGGCGGATGAGTGTCGTTTAGAATTGACGTCCCGGTCTTCCCGGGAGGAGGTGTTTGCCCCTTGACAATCGTCCAACCTTCCTGTCTCTTACGTAACCCCCCGGCCTTCGTAGCCCCGGAATTTTCCATCTTCTGATACCGCCACTCGGTAAATACGCCCGGTAGAATCTCCAAGACTACTAAATCCTGCTCCCCCATCAACCACACAATAGCCTCTTCCACATCCACCATGCCCATCAGACCCGCCATGAGTAGCTTTGCAGCTCCCCTTTTAGACACGGCATATGCCTGGATACACTCCGGCCGCACTGCCTGTCTGACGATTCTCTCGGCGCCTAATTGTACGCCCACCTGGGAGAAACCGGGTCTGACAAACGGGTCTTGAAACCGGGTCACTGGGGCTTTCGGCTCCGATGCAGCCTCACGACATACACCCAGCAGTAGTATGTCCCACGTATTTGCCATCCATACATCTTCCTTGACCATTACATTGTCGCCCGCAAGCTTATGCATCTGTACATGTTGCTCAACAGCTTTTTGAATCAAGGTCATGGACGATCGAATGTTGAGATCCCAGGTGGTGTCACCCTCTAACACCAATACAGGGCCCGCGTTCGTCTTGATAATCTCGGACCATATCTACCCCGTCAGGCAACGTTAGCAAGACAGCGTTATACAGCACAGACCGTATACTCAAGGACTAACCTCAGCATGGCTTCTCCATCGTGCGATGTCACCATCCGATGACTCGATATCACTACCCCCAAGCGGTAGCCACTCCCTGTTGATATCCTGAGGCACCACAACCGTCTGCTCCGTCAACTGTAGTCCGGTAAGAAATGCCTGGATAGTAGCTGTATCCCGTCGATCAAAACGGTTATATTCGTTCAAGATTCGAATACTTTGGAAGTCCAATGTGGCATTAGTTTGTTCCAAAGCGATTTTCTCGCGCGAAACAGGAAGGAGGGGTGGAATGGTACCACTTGAGCTAACTAGGTAAGTCGTCGTTGCAACAGAGAGAATTAGAGCAAGAAGAAGTCCACGACGGTGGGTGGTCATTTTGGAGGTTCGGGAAATATTAATGAACAATTTAGGAAAATAAAAGAAAAAGAACAAGACAATGGACATCAACCAAGAATGGGCGGACAGAGAGCTTTTTGATATGATTCTTCATGATAGATACATTCCTGATATTCAAGGGATAAGCGTCTGACTTTTTCAATGACTGGCATGCACACATACAAACTAACACGCGGGAGACAGTAAAATACATTCCTCGTTCCTTAATCAATTCTATGAATCTCCTAAAACACATAGAATCAGGAAACTCAGCCTCTCAAAAGATCCTGATAACTCTTCGTGATGACCCCTGGTTTTCTCTTCTCGATATCCATAACCGCCTGTGCAAAAAGCCCATTCGCCCACGAAAACCACGGTCTGGTATAGTCGTGTGCCGAATAACTCAAAACACTTTCATGCATCAATCCCAGTCCTGCGGTGCTTCTAGTCAGCTCCAACAAAACCTTTTCCATTTCCGCAGAATCATCCGTCGTCATGATGCGCACAGTCCCGCTCATCGGCCAGGCAGCCCCGGGCTTAATGTGGGGGCCTCCAACACCAGTGATGACGGGACCTTCACACCACCATGGATTTTTCTTGCTGAGAACAAACGAGCGGGTGGCGAGATAAAGAGGGTCGTTCTTCTCAAGATAGCCTAGGAATGGGGCCGACAGAAGCGAGGGGATATTCGCATCGTCCATCAGGTTTCTACCGCCATAGCCGTCAACCTCATATGCGTACATCTTCCCCTTTCTATCCGGCGTAGGAACAATTGCAAACTCGTTTATCCCCTTGCGAATACCTGCCGCCAACTTGTCGACATCAGCCGTCAATGTCCCCACCTTCTCGGGATCTAACCGCTTGGTGATGTTCTGGGAAGCTGCTTCGAGATATCTAGCCAACATCATGTTTGCTGGCACAAGGAACTCATAAACAGCCGTGTCGTCACTAGGGCGGAATGGGGACCGAACCATACCCGTATAAGCTACCGGGTTTCCCTGTCCAACATTGTTGAGAGTCCCAGTCATGGTCGTCGTGCGCGAATTGAACTTGTAGTGTGGAATCCGTGGCTTTCCATCATCATCGTAGGTAGACTCCGTCATGTCATTAGAAGTCTTGACGATAGCCCGAAGAGCATCTAGCCACTTGTGGCGTCCAAAGAATTCAACGTCACCAGTGGCAGCCAGATAATCCTCGGATAACTGCAGGAAGGCGCCAAACGAGTCGAGTTCGAAATTGCAAGTTTCATAGATGTGGGCGTCAACCACGGGGAAAAGAGTAGATCCAGAGCCACCAGAGTGCTGTGGATATCCCGCCTCTTTCGGTGCTTGAAATGCGTTGCAGAATGGCGCCTGGATAATGTAGCGTGCCTGCAGATTAATGGCACCGCGGAACAAGCCCGCTAACACGTCATTCTTATCGGTGATTAAGTCCCGGTACACCTGCAGTTGATTCGCCGAGTCGCGGAGCCACATGGCGTTGATATCCCCCGTAATAATGAAAGCGAGCTCCTCCTCCGGGTCGTCCGTCGCATTACCCATCCATCGAATACAAGTGTCCAAAGTACTAGGCAGCGTGTTTTCAAAAATGCGAAACACATCCGGATCGCCGATCCGCCCGCGCATCCGCTTAATCTCCGCCTCCACAGCCTCACTTTCAAATGTCCGACACTCGGGCACCGGCCGCTGATATGACAGCTGTAGTTTCCCTTCCGACTTGGGGGTATGCACCTGGCGCGCAAAAGACGTATAATCGACACATTCCTTGGGAAGCTTGCGCCAGCCCTTCGCGTCCACTGGGATAAACGGGATGTCTAGTGATGGGAGACCGGGAGCTTGTGGCCGAGATGCATAAGGCCTTTCGGGGACAGTCTCGGGCTGTGATGGCGGCGGTGGAGACAGGTCATCTTCGGTGGGAGCAACAGATTCTGCTATGATGGGTGCAAGATCGCCAAAGTGAGATGCTGGTTCACCAATGACATCAGGGTGTGAGCTGAGCCATAGAAGACTAGTAAACCCGACACACCAAACAAGGAGAACTATCAAAATGCGGGTGATGCGCCCGCGAAAGAGAGCCATTAGTCCGAATTTGGTTGGTCGATATCCAGAATGGTGAGTGTCCTGGATGTAAGTTGCTGATGATTGCTCGCCCTGAGCGTCGCCTTTTAAAACGTGTGTACATAGTTGGTGGCGGTGCTTTGACGTTGTACATACATATTTGAACGCCGGATTTTGGGGAGCGCACAATCGGTCAACATAAACGGTTATATCACAACCATAGACATCAACAGCGTAATTGGTGTAGTGGTAACATTAATCGTTGCCATCCGGTAATGATTCGATTAGCCCTGGGTTCGATTCCCAGATTACGCAGTTCCTTTTGCTCCTCTCCGGTGCAATCACATGTTTTTTTGTCCCACTATGCATGAGTTCGTCAAAAATCGCAACTATAGAAGACCCCCGCAGTATGTAGAGAAGTGGTGATAATGTGCGTCATAGAATATTATTTTTTGTATTTAGAGTTTACTCTCGTACCTTCACGCCGACTGGGCGGCAGCGGCCTTAGCCTTAGCCTCAGCCGCCAAACGGTCGTGCTCCTCAATGTCATCAGCCTCCCATGGGTAGCAAATCCACTCGTCACCGACAGTGCGCGCAGCGAAATACCGGCTCTTGTCAGTGATACTTGGTGGCAGGAAACCCTTCTTCGTCTTGTCCTTGTTATGTAAAACAAAGATACCGAACTGGGTCTTTGGCGCATTACCACCCATTCTAATACGAGCAGCCTCAACGTCCTTCTCCAGCTCCTTGACGGCGTACTCCAGAGTAGTCCGCGTATCATCAACCTCATCGACAATCAAAATGTTCTTTCCGACAAGGCCGTCCATCTCGCCGAGCGACGAGAGATCCAGCCACTGGGTACGGGTGACCTTGGTACCGGGAGTCTCAACAACACCGGGGGTAGCATTGCCGCCCGTAGTCTCAGGAAGCGACTCGTAGAGAGACAGACCAATGGCCTGGATGGGAATGTTGGGAGAGTTAGGCTGCTTGAGGAAAGAGCGGAGAATACGGGCGGGAACGTAGCCACCACCACCGATGGCGATCATCAGCTGAGGGGCGAACTCGGAGAGAATTGCCGGGGCAGACTCCTGGCAGAGCTTGTGAACCTATGTCGTAGAGAAATGTCTTGTTAGAGCGGGGTGGGCGAGATTGCGGAGTGTTACTTACATCGTTGTAGGTGACGTAGAGCTTTTCGACCATGTTGGGCAACTTTGGATGGTATTAAGGAACACGAGTAATGGGGTATAAAGAACAAAATGGACAATTGGCCAAGGAAAAAAACGAAGTAGAAAACACGAACTGAACTATGCACGACAACAAGAAAAAAAAAGTCGATTCCTAAAGCGACTGCACATTGTAACAGCCTGTTTGGGAAGGTTAAAACAACCTGGCGGGGCTGTTTAGGCGGGGTTAAAGGGTACTCGGTTCAGGAACAGGAATTATACTATGGACATTCGCTTAACAGCCCTCGTATGTGAGTGCTCTATACCGGCGGTTATAGCTGGGGTACGGCGGTCGGAACGGTGGTGGATCCCGTGTGGGCCGTCAGCACCGTTGATTGGATTTTCTCTCATGCATCAGCATAACCCTACTATTTCTGACAGTAGGGTTGAACTTGTTATCAGACTTATGGGCCATACTCCGGCCGACTTCTTTATCAGATAGCCGACTTCTTTATCAGATAGCCGACGAAATCTCCAATCGTGAACAAAGCAACGAACAGACGTTTTGCCTTTGTAGCGTTGTACTTGATAACAAGAGGGCAGGGGGTGAATGATGTGATAACGGGTGATATGAAGTTGTATAAACAGCCAAGTCCCACTCACAGGGCGCCTTTGGAACTGGTAAACTATACACACTCACATCGTCAATATGTCAGAAAAGATCGCGTCAACAGACACTCTCCCCACTCCCAATGTGGCTTCCACCCGCGCCCGTTCCCGCCGGTCGCTCGGCCGGGCTCTCTTGATGACTCTCGCTACTATGAGTTTAGTCTATCTCCATACCCCCTCTTTCAACGAAGAATCCACCCTCTCAACCGCCCCCCAATGCTCGCAACTCCCCGCGCTCGTTCCGGCGGTTGACGGCCCCTCTTTCGTCACCGATCCGGACGCCCTGCGTGAAAAGGTCGTTAACCAGCTCTCTTCAATCGTCAAGATCCCCAGTGAAAGCTTCGACGATATGGGCCCTGTCGGAGAAGATGCCCGGTGGGATATCTTTTATAAAGTGCATAAACACCTTGAGGCGGCTTACCCCGGGATTTTCGAGACCCTAACCCTTGAGAAAGTTAACACTCACGGCATTTTGTTGACTTGGGCCGGCTCCAATACAACTTTGAAGCCTACTTTGTTGATGGCTCATCAAGATGTTGTTCCTGTTAACCCGACTACATGGAACCAATGGACGCACCCTCCCTTTTCTGGACACTATGACGGAGAATTTGTCTGGGGTCGGGGTTCGATTGATTGCAAGTCAGTCCTGACGGCCGTCATGGTTGCTGTGGACGAGTTAGTTGCGTCTGGCTTCAAGCCGCAGCGTACCCTTCTCCTTTCTTTCGGGTTCGATGAAGAAATTTCAGGTTATGAAGGAGGTGGACACCTGGCTGAATTTCTCGAGAAGCGTTACGGAACCGATGGTGTCGCTGTCATTGTTGATGAGGGTGGTGGCTTTGCCAACTACTTTGGCAGGACTTTTGCGCTCCCTGCAGTCGCCGAAAAGGGATATATTGACGTCGACATCGTTGTTCGTGTTCCTGGTGGCCACTCATCGACGCCCCCTGTCCACAATGGTATTGGAATCCTCGCTGATTTGATTACTCTGATTGAAAAGAACCAATACTCTCCCAAGCTTCATAGCGACAACCCATTCTTGTCTGTTCTCCACTGCGGTAACGAGCACGGGACTGAATTCCCTACTGAGCTTTCCGCGCTTCTGGAACACCATGTCCCTGACCTCCCTGGACCAGACCCACTCGCGCAAGAAGCGGCTCGGCTCCTTCCGGTTTCCCGCTTCTTGTACACCACGACTGTCGCTACTGATATTATTCAGGGCGGTGTGAAGATCAATGCGTTGCCTGAGAGAGTGCAGTTGTCCGTGAACCATCGGGTTAATGTGGGAGAATCGGTGGCTGTTGTCCAGGAGAAGCTGACGAGACTGGCTACTGCCATTGCTAAGAGGCATAACTTGACTGTTGACGCATTCTCCACAACCGAGGAGGAGATTGAAGGCTCGATTAAATTGATCGCGTGGCCTAATACATTGGAGCCGGCACCGGTGACTCCCACTGAAACTGACAGAGAGACGCCTTACAGCATTTTGTCCGGAACTACCCGTGCTGTTTATAGTGAGGAGGTCATCGTTGCGCCTGGCATCATGACTGGAAACACCGATACTCGGTACTATTGGGGTGTATCGAAGCACATTTTCCGCTTTGCGCCAGTCATGGATGGAGTAGGCAGAGATATCATGAAGATGGGCGTCCACACCGTGAATGAGCATGCCAGCGTCAGAGCTGTTGTGAATGGAGTTAAATGGTACTGGACTTTTATTAGAAACATGGATTCGGCAGAATTAGTTTAAGCGGTGGCGAACTCGAAGCTCCGTTTTTGGCAGTTCACCTAGAAATCAGTGTATAGTTTCAATTCGAATGTAGAAAAAAGCAAAATGACGTCAATTCCACGTGACTACCTAATTAGCGCGTACAAGCTCCTTACACGATCCAAGACCTTGGATAATAAATCGAGGGACTTCTAGTGTTGACTGGCGGCACAGATTGGCGAGGAGGGATCCGTTCGGTCGGAACATGCTCGACATGTTCCAACTCAATTCCTGGTTCAGACCTCCATGCGACCGGATGGAAATCGACTGCCCCGGTGGTAGCGACATCCTCCTGCGGTTTCCCACGACGAATCGTGCGACCCTGGCAGGCCTGTTGATAGCTAGGAGGGATCTCAGGAGGACCGTTGCGGCGGAGAGGTTTGCCGACGAAAGCGAAGGCGCGGTCCTGCCGTTCCTGAGCGGTGCGTTGCTCGAGCGGCGGGTCTCCGGGGAGGTAGCGGAGGGGAGCTCGGCTTGGGTTGGGGGGTGCGACGCGGGTGGTGTAGGCGGGGGTTTTATTGCTCCAGGGCATGCGAGTGAAAACTCGGCGGGTGATGATGTAGTAGCAGAGCAAGCTTAGAGCGGAAAATCCGACGAAGCAGATGACCCATAAGGCCATGGGAGTGATGCGTATTGACGGCGGAAAGTGGGGCTGCCTGACCTCTCGCGATAATAGCGGGGAAGAGTGGGATGAAGGCTGCGTTGGTAGAATCATAATGATGAAGTTTTGATGGTATCAAGTCAAAGTTGATGAATTAAAAAATGAACAACTAACGTTGAAAAAACAAGAAAAAGATTGCGACTAATTGGTCCCTATACTCCCTTTTATACCTACGACCGGTCTACTATCTACTTCAAGACAAATTGAAAAACTAACGTTTCTCCAACAGTATCGCGTACTAGCGACCATCCTACACCACACTATCTCCCAGAATGGAACCTACTTTTCCAGTATCAGTGGCGATAGTACTCGTCTGTCTCACCACTCTGCCGTCTTTGGTCGCCATGTCTTCTTGGCCCATAGGACACCGATCTCTCCCTCGAGGCAGAAATTGAATGCGACCGGTTACGACCACTGTAGCCTTTTCTAGGATCTACCGGCGACCTTGATCGCCCATCTGGCCGGGACGATTCCCCACGGGCGCGCTGTCCCATGCGCCGGTCATCGTAGTCGTCATCCGAGTGCATGGACCGGCGAGCCATACTCTCTCTCTGTCGTGCGCGATCCCGTCTGTACTCTCTATCCGAATGTTGACTGCCTTCCCTGCGGTGTCCGTCATGTCTACTTCTTGATCTGCGAGAGGAGTATGGCCGAGTGGGTGGGACAGCAATTCCATCGTCTGGGTCACTGTCACTAGTCTCTGCGCCACCTCTTCTATTAGAGCGGCCGTGGAGATCAACACCCATAACATCGCCGTTGACGGTTGATGCCTCGGTAGCCTCGGCGGCAGCCTTCTCGGCGTCTATCCGGGCATTTTCTAGCCGGACATGTCTGTAGCGGCGGCGAAGGAAGATGAAGAGGGCAACACCCAATGCAAAGCCGACACAGACACAAACGAGAATGATGATTTTGGCTCTCTTTGAAAGCCCTTCGCCATCTGAATCGTCGGATTCATCAGAGGTTGAAGTTGACTCGCTAGCGGTGCTGGTTGCTGTGGCGGAAGCTTCCGCGTCGGAGTCGTCGGATCGGATAATCAGGGGTTGGGCCAACTCGGCGAGCCTGTTTAGGGTTCTTGTTGACAGATGCATTTTGATCGGGGTTAAAGTGTGAATTAATATGCGTGTAAAGTCGTCAATCGTTAAGGATGCAAAAAAAGAGGAAATGAGAAAAGAAGTCTCCAGATAGCTGATGACGTTGTTAGTTTGTAAAGATTGATGGAGATAGATTACGATGCAAAAGAAAAGGCTCTTCGGAGCTCCTTATATGGATTACCCCGTCGCCTTGCCCAGCCGCCCGCTTTAGAAAAGTCACTGATACAGTCCAATATCGACACAGTACACAAGTCAGGCTCGCAAACACTGCATGCAACAGTAAGTTTATTGGGCCACAAAAACGCAAGGCAGTGCATAAGGCTCAACGTCCGAGCCCCGAACCCACAAACGACAGCGACTCGAACCTATCCCATAGCCCCGGCCATTGTAAGTGAGATTGCCCAGTCAGTAGAAACATCCGCCGGTGTCGCACTGTCAGCTCCGGGATGATCAAGTCAATTGCACCGGCTTGTGGGCAGTTATTCTTGTGTGTAGCCATGCAGTCGGCCGCCTGCGGGACAGTGGGATGACGGGTCTTGGCGATAGGATTTACTGGTGTTTGTTTCCATATTTGTAGTGCCAAGACCGGCCAAGAAGGGGGTTCGTGAGATTTCTGACGGGGATTATTGAGTTGCAGCTTACAGCCTGGTGGAGGATGGAATTGGGTGTAGATCATTGCATTTTTTCCGTGTCTCGATTATTTAGGCCTCCAGCGACTTCGCCTATTCGGTCTGGAGCCTTGGGTGTCTTGGATTAGAGCGGAGTTTGCCACTATTGAATGGACGGATTGGGTAGGTTCTGGTAGCGCGACTCTGTTGAGGCAATGATCAGGTGATATTGGGAGAAATGCACCGACAGTCTGGTGGCTATAATAGCTGACGAAGCTGATGTTTGTCTGTTGACGATATGTATGTATGTAAGTATCGCGTGGAACAAGTTTAAAGATGCCAAGAAATATGGGATCGGTTTTCTCCTGATATGCATACATACATGCATGGTCATCACGGTCAGTTTGAAGGAATCTTATATGGTAGCCTAGAATCATCGCAGCAATGACAACCCTCTTCAGCAGAAAAAGATCCAATCAACTATCGACGTTTATGAAAGTCGTCAGCATCGGCCAAACCGTTGGTATATCTTACATTACCCCGCAGAGTGAGGATTACAGACTAAAATAGTCGGTTTATTCCGCCACTAAATTTATTTCACAATGTACTACCCCGCATTCCGGGCCTTCCCTTGAACCGGTTCTTTGTATTCCAAGTTTGATAACGAATTCTCATAGAACAAAAATCGTCGCAATCACTGCGGGTTGATGGAAATAAATTGATTGGCTGAAATCTAATGTGTGTCTAAAGTTCTGTGTGTCGCAAATTCTAAAAAACAAAGCAAAACCCCCAAGCTCTAATATGTCGCCTTCGACGTTCCCCTTCATTGTAATACCGATGTCGATAATCTCATAAAACCACCAACTAAGCCAGGCCCAGAAATGCGTCTATGACGCCAGACTAAACGCGGAACCACCCTGTTACCGTCCTGACAGATGAACCTGCTGGGGTTTCGGGACCTGAAGTGATGGCATCTCAGCTGCCGGAGCGCAAGGGTCAACTTCTCCTGGACTGCTCTCCACGTCGTTTCGTGGGCGGAAATTTTGTTCCTTGCGGCGCGAACGGGAGTCAAGGCACTTGGATAGTTTGGCACAGAGATACATAAAGAGAACGATGAGGAAAATGACAGCGGCGATGCCTCCGATGACTTCGCCGAAGATTCTGTTGGCGCGGGGGCTAGAGTGTCGGCACATCTTGCGAGTTCTGATGATGGCTATGGTGTATGTATGTGTGATGAGCAGGAGAAATGAGATGTAAGAGGAGGAACAAAGTTAAATGTTGTGGTGAAGATTGTTGATGTTTCTTGGGATTGTGTATGGTGGCATGTACACCAAGACCGGCATTATATACTATCGCGGGCTATCTACAAACCCAATGCTACTGCCAGTCTTCACATGAACAATCAAGATCACGATCCACCCTCTTCTCCTCTTCAATGAGCCTTAACACAAAGTGCATCGTGAGTTGGCAATATCCAACTAACCGAGCACTACCACGCGCAACAGCCTCAACCAATAACCACCCAATGGCTGTTAGTGATAGTGACGACATGATGATTTTTGACCTCGGTCGCCCTGCACACATTTTGTGTTCCACAATTTATAGCCGCGTTTTTGGCGCAACAAACGGGAGGCGAAGCTAATTGTGTTGTAACTACATTCATCCATCATATTTTCCCCTAAGGGAAAGTGGCGGGGTGCATATAAGCGACAGATAATCACGTGGGACAAGAATGCCTTGGCTTAAGCTTAACATGAGGCCTTCGATTGTGGGGTATTCCAAGGGGCGTATATGATTTTTGTTCATTGATCTTTTTGGTGGGCGTGAGAGTTGGTCGTATAGTTGTATCGATCGCGAATCACCAGACCACATAGGTTGAACCGTACCGCCATTAAAGATGGGGTATCAGGGTACAACAAACTTCGGATAACACTCTTGGTAGACCAAATCTAACGAATATTGGGTCTCAGCATACACGTTGACGTGTGGTCCACGGATATATTCCAAGAAATTGAAGTTTTATAACTCAGAGGAGACAGAGGGAACGAGCACAGCCAGACAGGAAGGGCATTAATGACGGCCAGTCTAGTAAATGAACAGGCACTACAAGTGTCGCCTATCATCTTGTATTGACGTCATGTGCAACACATTGTATACCTCGGTTCCCGTTGCCGTTACCGATAATCAGCAAGCAATAAGATAACTTGGTTGAAGTAAATTTGAAATCGCTGTATAAAAAGAGGCCCCTGAACTCGCATTGCGAATCGATGCCAGTTGTCAAACCTATCGCCATTTCCATCAGAAGGTGCATACATAAACTCAGTCTCCCTCACTACCCCCTCGGTAATAACCCAACACGCCTTAATCTCAACCTGAGATATTCTGCTATGCCACCAAAAGGCAGTCAGAGTTCTGAGCCCAACCGGCATCTGCGCACTACAAAGTTTTATCATCTACTACAAGAACAAAACACTCTGTTGTCTATCGCCTTACCTTAGCCTGTCCTTCTACTATTAGCTCAAATATCAAAACGAAGTGGCACCAAGTATGTGTACGAAAGCTACTCTCCGCCAACGAACTTACTAGCCACATATACTGGCAGCAGACTCGTCTCTGAATGAAAGCTTTCACGCTGTGACTGAGACCCCCGCAACGTCAAGGGCCTTACTCAGTCAGATAGGTGACATGACTAACGCAAGTAGGTACTATTAAAAAAGGTATCGGCACATACTCTGTTTCACTGGATGGCCATAATTGATGAAAGGAAAGTCTGTTGATTGATCCCACCCGAAGGTACCTGTACATTTAAAAACAAAGCCTAAGCGCCAAAACTCCATAAGAGCTGTATGCTGGTATACATCCACCACAAATAAAAGATTCCTGCTCTTCTTCCCCCCTCCCGTCCGATTAGCCATAGCCAATAACAGCCTTGCCGTTGATCCAAAGCAAGATAGCAGCCAACTTGCTCCTTCTCGTAAGACGTATCAATCTCGACAAGCCAACCCTCGAATTCAAAGCACAACAGATGAACCATCGTAGCGCCCCACGAAAGCCTTTCTAGATGGCCAGGTGACCGTCTTCCGAACCTTTTCACTCGGCAACTAAACCCTCGTCGTTGACTTCGCAGCCACATCGGCCAGTGTTTCTGCATCCGAATCAACTGCCACATCTCTACCTCCCGTGAAAACCTGCCCACCAGCCGGTATCGCATTCTCCACATCAGCAATTTGTGCGCGTCGTTGGGCGCTCTCGGATAAGGCCTGGTTTATATGGCTCTCTTTCAAGTGGGCACCAATCTTATTCATGATGAGAACAAATATTATCATAAAAACAACTGCCCCGCTGACGAGTGCAGCCACTTGACCGCCAGAGAGGCCAGGGCTACTATTATCGTGGCTGGGAGATGAGAAGCGTTGTGTAGGCCAGGCGAAGGGGGCGAATGTTTGCGTATAGGTTGGTGGACTGTAGTGCCCGGTGGAGAGGGGAATGGCTCTAGATGTGGTGGTCATTGTGAGGGTGGTAGAAAGAAATAACTTGGATAGAAAATGAGATGAATGATATATTGGGAGTCACTGATGGCGTCGCCTGTGACAGACACTCTATATATAAAACTAACTCATGATTGTAAGCGTGCTCTCAAAACAGCCCTCGTATGTATGTCTTTATTGCTTGGCAGTTCCCCACAATCACAGGTCCCAAAACCAACTCACGATGTACTGAGCGTCTTTTAACGAAAAGTACAGCCTTAACTCTCAAGAAATCACGCACTCGCAAACCAGCACTTGCCCACGTGTAAATCAATCGGCCGGTCATATCACGGCTCCCAAAGAAATGATCATCAGAAAAAGCGTATCCGAAAATAGAAAGCCATCCCCTCGCATTCCCACAAGGCAAACATGACAAAATCCTTCAACCCAATTGCCCCTGGATCAATTTCTTAAAAGTCCCCGACATGGACCTGTCAGCAACAGAGTAGGCGGAGCCATCCTTCCAGCCTCACTTTTGGCTGAATTTTAGGTGAGCATGGATGAAGACAGTCATCTATATAGACGGCGTAGCTATTGACGTCAAAGAAGCGAGATGGGAGGATGGACCGGTGTGCGTGCTGTGGTTGCAATTCCCCGCCGGATACCGATTTGACGCCCATAGCTTCCAGTGTGACGTCATTTGTTTCGGTCGGTCGGAGACTTAAGTATTTAACTATTTCTGGGGTTTTGATCTTTTGGCAAGGTTCACGACGAGCAGAATTATGGTGTTGTTACGGTCGGAATAACCGAGTGGATAGTTGGATATCACGGTCACTCTGTCGTCAAGTACATTCAAGCTGCAGTGCGTAAAGTATTTAAAAGTTGCCAATTATGTTGTACATGATTCCATCTCGACTTTACTCAACACACTATTCATCGCCGTCACGGCTTCCCGTTTTCCACATCAAATCTAACCCCCATTTCCTTCCCATCTAACATGCTGCCCTTTCATAATCGCAAGGATTCCTCCCAACCATCACCGTAGTCCGATCTTGTCAAGAAGTACCCTCTCCAAACGGTTTCTTCCCTGGCTCCGTGGGAGTATACGCCGGTGGACTGCTCGGCACATATGCTGGCGGTGGTGGTCTCGTAGGTATAGCCTGATCCCTCAATACCGTCTGGTTGGGCATCTCAACGACTCTAACTGGCTGTGTCGACGCACCACCCGCCGCTGCGGCTTGTTTTCTGAGTCGGCATGCGCAGGCGCAAGCTCCCACGAGAACGATCATGACGATGGAGATGCAGATGGCAGCCATGTATGAGCTAGGCATAGTGCTGGATCTGGTATAGTAGCGAGGATGAATTATCATGGTTGTTATATGGTACTTTATAAATTGATAAGTTGGAGATTGATTAGGTTCCAAAGTAGGTGGTGTAAATTGATCGGTTGTCAAAAGCCACGGCGAAATATGGAACAAAGGGTGGTTCTTATACCTATCTCTTCGTCGTACCGGAGGACAAACTTCAAGCTCAACTAAAACATGTAAATCCGTCAGACAGATGTAACGGACGTACCCGCCACACCAGCGACACCCCCAACACGCAAAGTGCTCCATAGCCCGATATCCTCCGGTTTTTCTTCGAAACACATCATCTACAGTATCCACGAGACCCAATTGCCAAGACCCAATCAGCCTTCCGGCTCACAATGCCAAGTCGCAGAGACACACAATTACAATTAACACCCCATTGGAACATGAAGGATGACGATTTTTGTTTCCGAAGGTGGCTAGCTTGCATGTGTATGCGGTCACTCTGCTGACAGTAACACCGAGGGGCGGAGCTACTTTCATAGCCTACCGGCTTTCTGGGGTTTAAAGGTTATTGCAAATACTTCTTGTCAGCACCAATTGGGGCGGAGGTCGCTTCTTCGCTACTTCGATGCATTCCGCCAAGAGGTTCGGAGGAAACATTGTGTGATGGGATGTCACGTTATGCATATCTGTAAGCGAACGTGTTTGCATAAGTTCCTTTCAGACGTCAAGCTTCCGCTGTTACATCTCTCAGTAGATTGGGTAGAGCTCACACGACACTCATTGTATATGGTATCTAGTATGAGTTCAGATTTCCATGTATTATAAGGGTAAAGATTAATGTAGAAACCACCCACCGGTATTAAATGCAGATCGCCATGATTTTCTATCATGTCGTCCGCCATCTAACAAATCTCCAAGACCTCTTTGTTCGCTCTTTCAAAGGTCACACGACGCCTAACCATGCAAAAAACATCCCAAGACCGGGCCAACCCACATCAGATTGTAGTCGGTGCCATCCTTTCTTCATTCTCCGGTGCAGGTCCTTCATAAACTGGTGGTTTTTCAGCCATATAGGCCGGTGGTGGAGCCGGTAGTTCTGGTTCATACACCTGTCCGCCAACCAGAATGGGTTGTTGCACGGCTTGAACGGCGGCTAGTCTTGTCGGCATAGATCCCCCGGCAGATGGCCCTCGGTTCCGTCTCCTAGCTGCACAGCCACCGGCAATCAAGGAAAGGATAATGAACAAAACTAAACCGAAAAAGCTCGGCATGGCCCACCCCGGCACCTGACTGTTTCCGTAAGAATAGCCCATGATGACTATACGGTGATGGTCTCTGAAAAATCGAGGTGTTTGGGTATAATGTGAAGAAATAACGTACTTGTGTATGTACGAGAACTGCTGTTTTGTGGAGTAACGATAATTGCAATGTTGATGAACTTACCATATTCCAACTGTAACTTCTGAAAGACTTGTGGTGGTTCATATTCAATCTCACACACAACCAACAATACAAAATCAAGCCTCACTCGCACCATAATGCTCAATTAGGCCAACCCCACAAATATCCTTCCCATCTCCCCATGATCCCGTTCCAAAACGACAGGCCTTAAATCCAGACGAATCGTTTGCTCTAAAACCTAAACGTGACTACACCTGACATGCCCCGTCACTCAGTTATTCAGGGCGATTTAAGTAGGCCTATACATCTGCCAGGGCGCAGCAACTCTAAACAGGCACGCGATCCTGTTTTGTCAAAGGATCTAACTTGCCCGAATGTGGAAATACAACGCCTGCCACCGTAAATACTGCCAGAGTGGCCGAGTCATATCACACTTGGTTGCTTTAACCGTCGGATTTCCAACTCTCCGGCAGGTTGCCCGGTACAGCTGGAAAACCCGGCTTTCTGTGAATATGCATTAGGACATGGCAAATTCGTATCGTCTTTTTACTGCGCGCTTACACAATAATGCAGGGATGGGGGATGACGTCGTACATACATATGCACATACAGCTAAAGTATTGCTCCTTTCATATCGTATGTACACCATCTTCCGTAGTTTATTTTTGTGATCTGTCTGCTAGCCTACTGATAGTGTGAAGTCGGGATACACATGTGTATCTGTTTTGAATCATCATCTTATAGGGTAACGTTGGTTTCACCAGGGGATGATCTGGTATGTACACCCATTCAGCCCAAATACTGTTCACCACGTTGGTAGCCCTGCAGGAGTAAGTCGGATCTTCGCGTTTCAACTGTGGCTCAGTGGTACAAGAGCCGAAATCCATAGTAGTGCTAGATATACTAACTTTAGTATGACATCACTAAACACTCAATGCATGTAGAGTTTGGCTTCATCGAAAGAAAAGTGTAACTTCTAGACGTACTCTACATGACCTCGCATCATCTCACTTCCTCTAGTTCCGCACCCTCCACGGTACATCTAAAGACATCGTAAAATGAATCATGATTCCTTCTATGAAAGCAACCTAGTACAACTCACTACCTGAAGCACTCCATTGTCCATGCCGACCGCTCACGAATCATATGCCCTCCAAAACCTTCAAACCCCCCGAATTCTCCAATCCCTCAACTCGAAGTTCCCGCCGCCGCACCACCCCCCGGAGCCTCAGCCGTCCCCATCACCCCAGCACTCCCCGACGTATCTCCATCTTTCGGCGGCTCCTGCGCCGTATAAGCCGGCGGTGGCTCCGGGTAAACAGGTGGTGGCGCCGCCGTTTGCGTCGCCTGTGCGCTGGCAGGAGCACGACTTTGGACACCAGCTACTCTGGCAGCGCGTCGGGCGGCAATGACAGCGGGTGAAGTTGCCCGGTTACGGCGACGGCAGATACATGCGAAGATGGAGATTAAGATGAAAATGACGACGATGACGATGATGAGGATGAGAATTATGTTGCTCTTTTCCCGTGTGGTGGGGTCGAGAGGTTCCATTTTGATGGTGGGATGTCTATGTCACAGTGTATCTTTGAACGTGAGAAATGAGATTGGTTGGATATCATTATGCCTTGTGCATCTCGTCATTATATTAATCCCATATTCAAGCAAACCAAATATCCTCCACATCTAATTTCACCCGAAGGTCTCCCAAAACAATCAAGCCACACCCAAATTCCCATGACCTCAAACTCCGGCCCATTAAGCGCACCACCAAAAAAACCAGACAAATTATTTCCCAAAAACCTAAGCGTGCACACCACCTACTCGCCCTGTCGTCCCATGTCCCAGGGGCGCAGTCACCTCCCCAGACCCAGACACATGATCCTTCTCATCCACATTTCCCACTTTTCCACCATCTGGAAATTCACCACCCGGTGCCACAGCCCTGGCATCAACAACAGGTGCCATCGGAACCGGTGGGTTCATAGCAACTGGAACGGCCTGGCTGGCCTCAAGCTGCTGCCTGCGTCTTACATGAATCCAATAAAGAACAAAGAAAAAAGTGATAACGCCGACGATGCTGCCGACGATGCGGCCTGTGTAGTAGTTGTGGGTGTAGTAGACGAGTCTGCGAGTAATGACGGGCATTTTGGGATGATTTTGTGGTATTTAATTGGTGACAGTGAAGTAGGAAGATTGTTTGATGTCTGTATGCCAAGAGTTGATGTTCTTGGCGCGGCGGTCAACCAACCTTATATACTCACTAGCGCGGGATCACAACATCGTCTTGGAAACTTCATATCTCTCCTTAAGATCACATCCATCTTCTCCGTCACCACATCACATCCTTTTGTCTCCGAAAGTTGATTCTATCACCGTTTCTCTAAGGACCGGTCAGCCTAATCAAGACTCGCCGTATCAAATTTGATGTGACCGAGTCGATAAGCAAGGACTCCCTGTCACATCAAACAACTTAAGGTTGTACCTCAAAAGCACAGACCAACGTCAAATGTTAAAAAACGAGAGAACTACAAAACGATGGCACTACCAAACGCCCGGTTTACATGAACATGTGGACGCAGCGTAAGCAATGCAATACGAGAAATCTTATGGACATATGCAAAAGGACATGTATGATCGGATGTCGGGACTCTGTTAGTATCCAGTAAGCTTAAAATATGTTACCGATCTATTCACACGATAAGAAACTATTTTTATATCATTAAGTACACAACCAATTCGAAGCCTCGTGTCTCGTCTTCACACGGCCGCTTCGTAGACATAAATTACTCCCTCGTGCTGGTCTGGTGCCCAATACACTCTCAAACGCCCCTCCACCAAAGCCACATCCATCGGATTCATCGTCATCCGCGTTCCTTTGACACTTGCAAGCGTCACGGGTACTTCCGCCACCGCCTCCATAGTCTCAATATCAACCAAAGCCAAACCACCCAAGACGTATCCGTCAAACTTGGCTACTCCAGAACACAACATTAACGGCTGATCCGTGCCTGCCGGCCGGCCGAGGAACTTGCAATCCTGGTAGTCCACAAAGTATGATAAATTGTCCTTTGACTTGGTAGGCGTCAAGTCCCCCGTGGCACGGGTGGTGATGGTTGCATTCTTCGGTGTCTCGTCCTTCTCGGTAGGTGGAGATTCCAGTCGTTGTGGGGCGAGCTTGGACGTTGATTCTTTGGGCTTTTCTTCGCCGTTTACAGAAAAGGTTACCGCCTTGCGGCCACCCCACGTGAGACAAGTCACCTCGCCACGCACAGTATCGTGAACAATTCCACCCAAATGGTCGCCGTAGTGTCCCAGAGTAGTAGTCTGTAGTGTTGTCGGGTCAGCCTTGACAATGTACCCTGATGAGCCAGGTATATACTGCGCCACCGTCGCCCAAATGAACTCGCCGTCATAGTCCAACCCGCCAATGTGATACTCATCACTCCCCTTCTTCGAAATCGAAGCATCCGCAATCCGGCGACCCGCCCCGTCAAAAACCACCAAGTGCGAAAACCCAGCGCCAACATCCGTCCATGTGCCGTTCTCATCCTTCTCCTTTGGCCGGATATATTCTCCCGCGCCAATCACAAAACGATCTTCACTCAACCGCACCAAGCCTTCCGGCTCCCATATTTCACCCTCCAACTGCACCTCCCCAACTTTGTTCCATACTGTGTCGCGGGTGAGTGCGCGAATACGCCGGACAAGCTGGTCTACGTCGGCGCTTGGTGGGGCTGGTAGTGGGTTTGGGGCAAATGACTCGTTGCGGTACACCGTGATATTCAACGCCGCCGTCGGTAATGAGAATGGCGATGGAAGACCCAAGTGACTTGAGAGTGTATTTGCGGCAGCTGTTGCGGCTGTGGTAAGATGGGCCGGCCGTGAGAGTATTGAAATAAAGAGTAACAATAGAATCGCCGCAGGAACCAGCAAAGAAGCGGGCAGAGTTCGCCTCGGTGGTGTTAATGGTTTCCACACCATGTTGGAGTTTGGGTTAATTTAGACTAAATAATAACAATGGATTGTAAATCACGGATTTTTTACCCGTCGTCTAATACGAGGCTTGATATTCAGGAGGTTCACTAAGCACAACACCCACGTGTTAACCCGAACCCTATAGATGACCATCCCGATTCGGGTTATATGCGAGCTCAGTATGGCCATTTACCGACCCCGGCAACTCTGCGTCCTGCTACAAAAACGTGTTGAACATTGCGATCATCACCCGTCATCACATACTTTTCGAAAGACTTCCGTAGGTCCTCACCAGCCTCCCACGGAGTCATGGCCGACGCATCCCTTGTTTCGCCAACCCAAACAGCATCAAACTCCATGCCAACTTCCAATCTACCAATCCGATCCGACTCTCCGACTACCTGGGCACCACCGGCCGTCGCCAACCAAAACGCTTCATCAATACTCAATGCCTTTTCAGCCCCACTCGACGCCACTTCTTGTGCATTAGATGCAATCAAGGCTTGTCTTATAACCATAAGCATAGAGCTGGACCACCCACCGCCAGAATCGGTACCAAGGCCTACTTTGATACTGCGTGATAGGTAGCGACGGATCGGAGCCACCATGAAGCCACCGCCGACGGTCATGTTGGAAATCGGACAATGGGCTACTCCACATTTCAAATCCGCTATGCGCTGGGTTTCATAGTCGTTCATGATAGTACAGTGAGCGAGGATAGAACGGTTATCCAGAAGACCGTAGTGTTCGTAAAGGTCAGCTTCGCTTCCTTTGAACTCTGGGAAAAGTACCTTTGTATATTCTACCTCTTGAACTGCTTCATTGAAGTGGGTTTGCATGGCGACATCAGGGTTCTCGTGCATGATTTGGCCAAGACCTTCCAGTAGCTTGGGGGTACAGCAAATCGCAAACCGCGGTGTCACAACCGTCCGTACGCGCGGACAGCCAAGACCACGAATGTACGAGATCAAGTCCCGTGTTTCCCTGACCGACATTTCGGCCGACTCGTCTGCCAAGTACTCAGGTGCTTCCCGGTCCATGTTGCACTTTCCGACCAATGCCCTCTGTCCCTTCTCGACACAGATGTCAGCAAGAGCTTTCGTAGCTTCGAGATGACGGGAACCATAGTATGACGCCGTGGTGATACCTTGTCGGAGAAAGTCGGACACCATATCGGAGTAGGTCCTGCGCGCATAGTTGGTGTCGGAGAATCGGGACTCAAATGGAAAGGTCACTTGGGCTAGCCAATCAAGGATGTGAAGACCCTGTCCCATGCCACGCATCGGCCATTGCGGAGCGTGGTTGTGGGTATCGATGAAGCCGGGGTGAAGGAATTGACCTGGGGGAATCCGGATGGGCTCAACTGGGAGCTCCTCTGGTCGAAGGGGTTCTTCGGAAAATGTAGTAATGATGTTGTTAGTTATTATTAATGTGACTGAAGGATAGATTGTGAGACTGTGAGGAGCGTCTGCCGTCGGAGTAATGATTGGGCCGATGAGGACCAGGTAGGAATCTTGAGACATGCTGACAATGGAAAGGCGTCGGTTGCCCTACTTGTCAATTTGGCTAGGCACTGGTGATATTGGATTTTGAGTTGTCAGCATTGTGGGTGATGATTACTGCTCAATCATGAGATAAGATATCTGGATAGCCCCCACCCCGTAGCCGAACCTGTAAACCTCCAGATGGGCATATGTAGACTAGTCATGACAGGTTGCAGAATAAACCCGCTAAAATTCAATAGCCGCCTGTCAACAGGGGTCTAATCTCTGATAAATCGACACCCCCGTCAAGCAGACTGCCAACACTGATAAGGCTAAAGCCGGAAAGGATCGAGATATCAGAAGAACAAGAACTACTGTTTTGACTAACACCTACAGAACAGAGCAATTGTCCAAGCACCGGTCGAGTTTCTATCTAGACGGAGCCGCGCATGCCACATGTCGATTCAACCCTCGTCCATGCTGGTATATTGAGAGTTATATCGACGTAGTGGCAACACCGGCAAGCTAAAGTTGACAATAATATGTCTACTTTGGTCGATATGACTTCATATCCAGGCTTCTATCGCCATATGAAAGAATATTCACTACTGTGACCAACAGAAACGTCTAATACGAGTCGGGGAACTACATGCAACTACCGACTCAGCTACGGCGGCGTAAACTCAGCAGCAGACCCGCATCCAGCCATGCCAAAAACGACTTTTCAATGTAACCTAGACCCTTGACGCTATACATCGCCGATATAGATAAGGGCGGAAGTAGACACGGAACTGTGGGACATGTATATATTTGACTGAATCGGGGCTTCTTGGCCAGAATGTGGCTGACAATTCCCATGGCTGTGAAGCCAAAGGGCGCGAAATGACAAGATACTGCAACATTGACGGGCTATATCCCCAGATTTGAAGAGATGTGGTTGACAACAATAATTACACATCAGATGTGTGCTGTACATCCCGGTCCATCTTCATCGACATGACATCAGAGCTCAGAACAATGGATCCGTGCTCACTCTTGTTAGCCTACTATTTTGTATGTACAACATTTTCCAAAGCCATGGAGTGTCGTGTGAAATCTGGCGGGCGTCAGCTTTTCTTCATGCATTGTTTTCATCCAGCAGGGCTGACACTGCAAGCCAAGACTGTCCATCGCGTATAGGATATGCAGTTGAAGTAATAATCCGGTGAATCGGCAAATTCCTACCCACTGCCATTGCACAACTCCTGTAATTCCCGTGAACTATCATGTTATAACTTTCCTACCTTCTCGCTGATACTTGCACTTATACGGTTACAGTCTGAAGTCTCTAGAAACTCACGTTGAGTCAAGAGTCCCCTAGTCTGTGCCTTGATGATATTTGCTGCCCCCCACTAACCATCCCATCTGGGGCTATGATACCGGCGTCTTCTTTTTTTCCCTCGTGTACACGAAGGATTCCAGATGCCATGATATCAGATATCGTTAATCACCGAATCCTGCCGACCATCTACGAGGGACACCCGGCACAGTCGTGCCTTCACCGCTTGATCTGCACACTACAACTCTGACTTATCAGTGTTACCGCGAGCAAGCATCCCGGCCTGCGGGATTCAACCCCCCAACTATTCATCCTCCAGTTGCTATTATTGATACGCCTGAACTGTTTTCCACACCCCTCGGCGAGCTAATTCTAATGACATGCGTCGTTTGTTTAGTCTGTGATTATAGATAGTGGGGATCTTTTGTATCTTCGTAGCAGTATTCGTCTAATGAACACTACGTCTAAGTGGATATCATGCCACCCGAGCGTCGCATGGCTTTGAACTATGGGAGAGATAGGCCACGGTGAACCCCCCGGGAGTCACCGGCCTAGCGGGTCAGTTTGTGCGGAAGCCTAGCGGAAATACCAGAACCACCATCGTAACCCGGGATATAAAACCATGGCTGTTCCGCCCATCATTATCACCACTTTGTCTCACTCACCAGGCTCTTGTTCCATCTCTACCTCTCCAGTCGAGCTTTCTCTCCTGTTCCAATGAAGACTACCGCCACCATCGCCGCCCTCGCGGCCACGGCTTCCGCCGCTGCCACTCCCCGTCCCATCTCTCTCGAGACCCGCTCCACCCTGAACTCCCGCGTGGCCAACATCCACTTGACCTACTCCGAGCCCCCCAGCACTCCCATCACCTACACTTACGGCCCTTGCACTGCCGAGTTCGGCTCCCACGACCATGTCGTTGCCCGCTCTACTGACCACTCCGCCGACCGTCTCGTCTGGGTCATGCCCGCCAATGTTGTCTCCGGTGGCTGCCTTTCTGCCTGGTCTCCCGAGGGTGTCCTTATGGGTCGCTCCGCTGAGCAGAACATTGACCACTCTGGTTCTTACCGTGTCAAGCGTGATATGGCTGCCAAGGCTAAGCGTGATGGTATTCCCATGACTGAGGTCCCCAACATTGACCTCATGGGCCCCTGGTTCGATGCCGTTGCTGCTCTTGACGGCAAGAACCTGTCTGCCGTCTCTTCCGATGTCAAGAACAAGAAGGTTGGTATCATGGGTGCCGGTATGGCCGGTCTCATGACCTACCTTGTTCTCCACCAGGCCGGCTTCACCAACATCGAGATTCTCGAGGCCGGTCAACGTCTTGGTGGCCGTGTCCACACTGAGTACCTCTCCGGTGGCCCCTTCGACTACTCTTACCAGGAGATGGGTCCCATGCGTTTCCCCGTCTCGGTCACTTACAACAACGTCACTCACAACGTCACCGACCACCAGCTTGTCTTCCAGCTCGCCGCTGAGCTTAACGAGCTGAACGGCCACAACAAGAACTGGTCTGTCGACTTCATCCCTTGGTTCCAGTCTTCTTCCAACGGTCTGGTCTACAAGAACGGCTTCAAGCTGCCTTCCGGCCTTCCTCCTACCGTTGCCCAGATCGCCGCCAACTCTTCCCTCGCCACCACCACCGTCTACGACGATGCTACCGTTGAGATTGAGGATGCCGTTAGTGCCATTACCAACAACGCTACCTTCTTGGGTGAGATCGCCGATAACATGTTCAAGGCTCACTCCAAGTTCGTCGCCGACGGTCTCGGTGGCAAGCCCGGTGACCACTGGTCCGAGTTCGCCTTCATGGTCAACTACCTTGGTGCCACCCTCAACAGCACTGATGCCCTCTCTGGTGGCCAGTCTTCCTTCTGGGATACCTTCTACGAGGGTGTCTACTTCGATGCCAACACCTGGAGAACTATTGACGGTGGTCTGTCCCGTCTCCCTGGTGCTTTCCACCCTCTCGTCGATGACATTGTCCAGATGAACCGCCGCGTTGAGGCCATCACCACCGCTGAGGACGGCACAGTCTCCGTCGCGTGGCGCGAGGCCGCTACTGACTGCTCGCCCACTGTCTCCACCTACGACTACGTCTACGTCGCTGCCCCCTTCTCCGTTGTCAAGCTTTGGGACATCACCCCTACCCCCGAGAGCACTATGGCCAACGCTATCAAGAAGCTCAACTACAACGCCGCCTGCAAGGTCGCTCTGGAGTTTGACCACCGCTTCTGGGAGCACTATGAGAACCCCATCTACGGTGGTTGCTCTACCACCACTGATGTCCCCGGTGTTGGCTCCATCTGCTACCCCTCGTACAACATCAACGGTACCGGCAAGGCTACCATGCTCGCTTCGTACATCTCTGACTCTCAGTTCGGTTACTCGTGGGCTGCCATGCCTGAGGTCAAGCACGTCAACGCCATCAAGGAGGCCATCTTTGACATCCACGGTGACGTTGCCCGCAAGGCTTACACTGGCAAGTACAACCGCCGCTGCTGGGCTCTCGATGAGTATGAAGCTGGTTCGTGGGCTTCTCCCACTGTTGGTCAGCACGAGACCTACATCCCTGAGTACTTCAAGATTCACAACAACGTAAGTTTTCAGTCTACCCCACTATCACCATGTGCACAGTTACTAACAATATGTCCTAGGTTATCTTCGTTGGTGAGCACACCTCTTACACCCACGCCTGGATCGCCTCGGCTCTTGAGTCGGGTGTCCGTGGCTCCATCCAGCTGATGCTGGAGCTTGGTCTCGTCGACGAGGCCAAGGCCGCTAACGACAAGTGGATGGCCCGCTGGATCGAGGTTTAAGGGCATTAATGATTGACGGATCAAAAAAAACGATGGTCTGCTAATGAGGATGGTAATGAACTTATATTTAATGTAGTATGTAGTGTTGCGAATAATTCCAAAAAAGGAAATTTAACCAAAAAGATTATCGACAACGACAGGATTCGAACCTGTGAGGCCGAAGCCATATGATTTCTAGTCATACCCTTTAACCACTCAGGCACGTTGCCAGGATTGATGAAATGGAAACTGCAAAACGAGTTCATGCTGATGATGTGTGTTAGGGTTCGGAACCCTATTATGTTGCTGAGTCGGTGTAATAGCCAAAAGACTGTGTGTACAACCTGCCGTCGTACCCCAAAGTACTACTCAGCATTGATGGGCTTTTGTCCATACACAACACCCACTCGAAGATATGCATGAATGTTGGTATCAGCCAAGACCGTCTTTGCCAGTCTGCAAGTGTCAGACACTTCTTTGCTTGTCCAGCCATGAACTCTTGTCAACAACCCCATACTCAAAGCCTCCAAGCCAGCGTCCATGTTTGCCAAGTTCCAGGCACCTAACTCTTTGTAGCCCTTGTCGCGAGGCCATGGGTTCATGGGCCATTTATCCTTCTTTTCGACGAGATTGATGAAGCCTGCTTCGCGCATCCACGTACGAAGATTATTCACGGGGGTGAGCGTACGGGCGAGGATATCGGAGGCACTAGCACAGTTTGTGTTGAGGCGGGAAAGGGGAGAGTTGGGAAGGAGGGTGTAGTCGTCGGAGACGTAGGTGAGGTCAATGTCTTGGAGTTCCAACCAACCACCAGGTTCTAGATTCCTATACTTTGTTAGTTGACGTGACAACAGCTGAGTAGAAGACAGTGTACTTACTCATAAGCAGCCTTGAGAAAGGCGGGCCAAGAGGCAAGACTGCCCGTAAGGGCACGAGCAAAGATAAAGTCGAAAGGCTCACTGTAGTGCCACTCCTTCTCCAGGTCATCCACAATGAAGGAACAGTTGGGAGGAAGTCTGGCTTATTAGTAGGTGACATAATAGCGGGAGGATGTGTAACTTACAAACTGGGCTGGATTGGGCTGAGATCAACACCAATAACCTGAGCGTCGGGATGTTGGTCCGCTGGTGATTGTTAGCAGGTAGCAGGCCTGTTGGCGACCCAAGAGTTTGGATACACACCATAATCAATAGCCCAGATCCCGGTACCCGTTCCGCAGTCGAGGACCCGGCGCGGGCTGTTGTCTTGGGCATAGGGACAAGTGACTAGTTGGCCTTTGTGCTGTAAAAGCCAGATGTTGTGTTGAAGCTCGTATCTTTGTGCTTCGAGTTCGTCATTTGGATATGGGTATTCTGTATATAATGATTAGCAAAAGGTGAGTGGAATCATGTGTATGTTCGTGTGACTTACTACCAGCACTCATGGCATGATATGTTCGCCCATTTTCAACCTGGAACTCCATAATACTGGCGTGGATTGACGTATACTCAGTAGGTTGCTAACGCCACAGTAGCTGATGTTAGGTGACTAGTCACTTGATCTTCCCCAGGGCCTGTCAACTTACCACGGAGGCTTCCGACTCGTCATCTGACGCCTCATCACCCGCCAGATACCAACTATCAGTCGAGAAGCCCGCGGAACGGGTACTCGTAGTAAACGTTGATTCGCGGTCAATTTCAATAACGCCAGACATTGTTCTTGTTGGTGCTAAGATGGCAGGAGAAGAAGAAAGGAAAGAAGAATGGAACGCGGGAGACAAGTAGACTAAGTCTCTCTCCAAGATACTTCTAGCACCATCACACCGGCCTCGTCACATCATGCAAGAAGAGCTTTAGTGCGGCCAAGCTGTCGGGTTCTTTGTTCAGCTATGCGAGACACATGCAATTGTCACTGTGATGACTTAGTCTGGAAGACCTATAGTAATGGTCATATTGGGTAGTTTTCTCTCGAGTGATTGGGTTGATTGGGCTAGAGGGATTGTTGCCAGACAAGCGACTGCTTATCGAAAATGACGGTGTGAGGGGTAACCTGAGGAAGCGTGACCAGTGTTACATTGCTATATGTACTTGTTATGCCCCAGATGCTTGTATATATGGAGAGATTTATATCTCCGTGTAGGCCCGTCACGCAGCCGTTCAAGATAATACTCATTTGCAGGATTGGACTACCCATGTATCTACCAGAAAATTCCAAGCTGTCAAGTGCCACCCCTAAAGTCGATGTCACCAAATGCCGAGACGCATGTACAGCCATATGTTTGTGCGTAAATACCCCCTTGTTGCGACTCAAGATCTGTACGGTACTCAATGTGATAGCCCATTAGTCGAGCTAGATCTAATGCAATGTGACATTCGTGTAGCTAGGTAACAATGCAGCCTTCCATGCATCTTGGCCTCGTCACACTGCATCTGTCATTAGTCGGAGGAGGTTAACCCGAAACGGTGGTAGGACTGTACTGCAACCCTAAACAAGTATGTACATTGACCCTATACATGACGTCATTTACAGCAGCAAAACCCTAGAGAATGGTATATTTAGGGTTTCTTCTTCGGAGCGGAGATGCAGCGCCGGTATATAAAGTTATGTGGGGCCGAGTCGGCTACAAAATGTTAACTACGACGGAGCCGATCTTTAAGCTCAAGCACATGTGTGCTTTGTATAGCAAAGTTGTGACAGGTCTTCTCGGATCTGAGTCGGTTTACAAAGACCGAACCCACGTACCGTCTCAGAATGCTGAGTTCGTAAGTTTAAGTGGAAGTTCTTCCCTCAAAAACACACGACTCACCTCAAGTATCGTCCATTTCGCTCCATCATACTCAACCCTCTCAATATAAACACCATCTCGGTCGTGATTCTATCCCGACGTTCCTCAAACTTACAGCCGACGCCACACCCACACTCTCCGAAATCCCCCACGCCACACCTAAAACGTGGCGCTCCTCTCTCAAACGAGGTTAAACCAGCAAAAAAAGCGGGCCCCCAAAATCCCTCGGCCGAAGACAGCTCGGCGTAAAGCCATCTCCCCCCTCCCCAGCCAACAAGCGCACTTAGCAAAGCGGCTGTTCCCCCCGCAGAAGCCAGGGAAGCTCGGCTACTCTGCGCCGGGAACAACCAGAAGGGGGTTCTTTGCCGACGCTCTGATTCGCTGGTTTTTGTTGCCGTCGTCCTTTTTGGGTGGTCTGGGGAGCCCGACTTTGGTCGATTGGAGGGGGGGGGAGCGCACTCCACACGTTGTTCCTGCCGTCACTGGGGGCACTGATGTTGCTTTGGATAGGCGGGTGTAAGTGACGGACGGGGTTGTACTCTTTTTTATTTACATGTTGTATTTTGTATGCAAATGGGCGATATGGTGAGGACGAAAGCCGGGGTTCGTAGATTTAGGCATCAGGAAAGTTGGAAACGAAGAACAAAAAAGACGCAGCTTAGACTCTCTATCCATCCATAAATCAGGAACCAAGCTTCCTTCAATAAACCTTTTCAGTTATTTGGCAGTTTCCGCCTCCCCGAAGTCCTAGTTTTGTAACTTGCCTTCTAGACTACTCTCCACTTCTTTCCCTTGTGCTAAACTATCTATCCTACGCATTTTATCCTTTTCCGGGCTTTCTGTCAAGGCTCATTTTCTTCCCTCTCCCGTCCGTTTCTTTTCATTTGTATTCTTTTCTTGGATCAGACTAGTTTTATTTTCCTTTTTTCTTTTCTTGTTCTCACGTAGTAGGTTTATTTTATTATTTTCCGGAACCAATTCGCCATCATGTTCTCCAGAGCCTCTCTCAGAACCGCCCAGGTACTGTCGTCAACCCCTCCACCCCACCAAATACTTCGACAAGCCCACTAACATGCGGTTCTCGTCTCCCGTCCACAGGTCGTGCGCACCGCCGCCAAGCAGCCCATCTCCGTCGCCGGCGCCTCCCGCTCGTACGCCACCGTCGAGAGCGACATTTTCCGCCCCTCCAAGTTCGGTGGCAAGTACACCGTGACCTTGATTCCCGGTGATGGTGTCGGTGCCGAGGTTGCCGAGTCCGTCAAGACCATCTTCAAGGCGGATAACGTCCCCGTTGAGTGGGAACAGGTTAACGTCTCCGGTATCCAGGGTACCGCTGGCACTGAGGAGGCTTTCCGCCAATCCATTGCCTCTCTCCAGCGCAACAAGCTCGGTCTCAAGGGTATCCTCCACACTCCCGTCGAGCGCTCCGGCCACTCTTCTTTCAACGTCGCTCTGCGCCAGGAGCTCGACATCTACGCGTCCATTTCTCTCATCAAGAACATCCCCGGCTACCAGACGCGCCACAAGGATGTCGACCTGTGCATCATCCGTGAGAACACTGAGGGTGAGTACTCTGGTCTCGAGCACCAGTCCGTCCCCGGTGTCGTCGAGTCCCTCAAGATCATCACCCGCGCCAAGTCGGAGCGCATCGCCAAGTTCGCCTTTTCCTTCGCCCTTGCCAACGGCCGCAAGAAGGTCACGTGCATCCACAAGGCCAACATCATGAAGCTGGCCGATGGTCTGTTCCGCTCCACCTTCCACGAGACCGCCAAGCTCTACCCCGGCCTCCAGACCAACGACATGATTGTCGACAACGCCTCCATGCAGGCCGTCAGCAAGCCCCAGCAGTTCGACGTCGTCCTGACCCCCAACCTGTACGGTGGTATCCTCTCCAACATTGGTGCCGCCCTCGTCGGTGGTCCCGGTATCGTTCCCGGCTGCAACATGGGCCGCGACGTTGCCATCTTCGAGCCCGGTTGCCGTCACGTCGGTCTCGATATCCAGGGCAAGGACCAGGCCAACCCCACTGCCATGATCCTCTCCGGCTGCATGATGCTCCGTCACCTTGGTCTTGATGACCACGCCAACCGCATCTCCAACGCTGTCTACGCTGTCATTGCCGACGGGTAAGTTTCCTATCAATATCTATACGTTACATGCTACAAAATACTAACCCCACTATAGCAAGGTCCGCACCCGTGACATGGGTGGCAACAGCACCACTCACGAGTTCACCCGCTCCATCCTCTCCAAGATGGAGGCTGCTCTGTAAAGACGCCAAAACAACTAAGGAAAAAGGGAAAGGCCGGTTCCGCTAGGTCTGTCGGTCGTGTCTGTTCACTTTGATTTTCGTTTCTTTATCTTGGGCCTGTCTCTTCATTATCATCACCTTTGCTTTGTTTTCTTTTTTGTATGCCCTCTTCTGGATCGGTCTGTTATCTTTAGCTCTGGGTTATTGTAGCCATCTTATGATGTACCTGTTTTGTATCTTGAATTTACTTTTCACCTTCAAATTCACAATCACTGAGCCTTTGAAATTGTCCTTGTACTCAAACTCCATTTCTTGTGTCTCTAACTAGACTGTATACACATATACTTTCTTCTCAAAGCGACTCCAAACTGCTGACAGAACTGTTGTTTCCACTCCGAATACCCAACTCATTGGGTTCACTCGCCAGAATGCCCATGTTCTGCATCTTCGCCATATCAAACTTGTGTTTACCCCACCGAGTAAACGGCACCCTCAAGTCAAAGAGATAATCCACCTCAAGCTGGGACCGATTTTCCGTCTCCGGGACGCGAAAGTACGAGTACACCAGACATAAAAATCCACACCCACCCCAAAAAAGTCCCGACTTCGCACCCCAATTCCACGAGTCACTCGCGATCTGGAGTGGCGTAATCGAGTTACTGAAAAGAGTAGTTGCGCAATAACCAAGACGGGCAATGGCAATTGTCTTTGTCTTGAGTGGAGCCGAAGGAATTAAAGTGACGAATGTATACGTCAGAGGCCCAACACTGACATTGTACATGAAGTTGTACACAATCAACAATATAGCCACAGTCCATGACCCAGTCGCACCTAACTGGTTCGTGAATATGCCAACAATCCCAATGGCCCCCAGTGACAAAATCATGGCCGCCTGGCCAGCCAGGTACATGGTTCGTCGGGGGACCACAGGCAATATTCCAAAGGCAACAAAGGTACCACCCATACCAATGGCATACATGACCAATTGCATCGTGAAAGCAAGTTCGGTAGCTAGCCCGGCTTGTTTCATGAAGTACGATGCCCAGCCAATGAGAGCGCTGCCGCACATATTTTGAATGATCCAAATCACGCTAGACAACTCAGTTCGGACGAGGTTGCCTCCTCTGAAGCAGTCAGCAAAGCTCGGTGAGGGCCCTGAGGCTGCATTAGCTTCATGGTGCATCTGAAGGCGGAGCTCTCGGATAGTCACAGCTGGATCCTCTTGATTGGGAGGCACAAGACGGGTCTGGGCAGCAATGGCATCTTCTTCACGGCCCTTTCCCACCAACCAGCGAGGAGACTCGGGGCAAAAGATAACCACTGGAGCCAAGACAACAGGCCACACCCAATGCAGTGCATAAACAAGCTTCCATGCCATGCTTCCTTGGATTGTAAGCAGGCCACGCATCACACCGCTACCAAGAATCTGGCCAATGATCCAGCATACGTTGATCTACATTGTAGCGTACGGACGAAGGACTTCTGGTGCAATGTCGTTGGCGTAGCTTGGTCCGAGAGTCTGAAAGATACCCCAACTGAGGCCAGTCAGAGTCTGCGCAACGATGATATCAACCATGGTGCGGGCAAAAAACAAAGCAAACGACCATCCCACAATCCACCCAAGACCAACGAGAGCAGTCCCGCGAAACCCAATCCAATCCATGATGTAGCCAGCAAGAACCAGACCGCCCATTTGTCCCAAAGTCTGTCCGATAACACAAAGTACCTGCATTGCTCCGGGAATTTCTTTTTTCTGGCCAGGAGCATTGGGGTTAGCCGTGTTGGCAGCAGCCGTACCAGGCCGAGGAGGTGAAGAAGGTCCAGGCCGAGAAGCAGAAGCCGGGTTCGGACGAGGACCAGTACGCGGGTTGCCCTGTCTATTTCCGGGGTTCGGACGAGCATTGTTGTTCCCACCGCGGTTCCCGGCGCCAGGACGAGCGTTTCCATTGTCAGCGTTGTTTCCAGGGCGAGAACCAGGACGAGAACCGGCACCTACACCGGGGCCAGGTTGGGCACCTGGAGGTGGTACATTTCCGGCAGGCGGATCTGCCATAACGTTGGCGGTTGGAGGAACATCATTGCTGTTTGTAGTCGGAACAGGGCCACCAGCGACAACTAATTCGTTCGAATCTGGAGTATGGGTTGCTGGTACAAGTTCGGGCCAGTCAAATGTCTCGGGGGCGCTAGCAACATCTGGAACCTTTGCAAACCCAGGAGGTGACGCAACTTTCGAGATGTTTGCCATGATGGCATCATTGGACATGGTAAAGTTGTAGGGCCCAGTGCCAGTCCCGGTCACATTTTGGTTGGCTAAAGAATTGAGACCAACGACTCCGCCAAAGTCGTGGGTATATTGGGGCATGGCGTAAAGAGTACCCTGAGCGATGAGACAGAAACCCTCCATGACAATCGTCATCGAGATCAGCACACACTAGATTGCAGCTCGGGGGTACTGAATGAGTAGGTGAATGACGCCGGGATCTTGAAGGGGAGGAGGAGCTCTCGGCGTACCAGCCGGCCGGAGGCCCCGAGTGGGCAGTGGCGGGATTTCGGAGAATGTCGACATAGTATCTGAGGTATAAGATATATTTTAGGTAGGAAAACAATGAATAATTGTGTGTTTATAGAATCCGGAGCTAGACACCGATCAGATATTGACCTGTATGAATAATGTAGAAATCGGGTCTAGTTGTTTGATGAAGAAGTAGGCTTAGATGACCCACTAGAAAGATGAATCAAGGAAATGTACGGAGATGACGATATACACGGAGATCAAAAGACAATAACAGTCGAGCCTTTGTATATCAACAAGATATCAATGGAAGGTAGTGATCTTGGGGAAGTACAACTATGTACGTCATGCGATAACCCTGTATAACCCTTCTAAATGTAACTAAACTTTGTATAGCGTTATTGACCTGATTTCTTCTCCCGCATCTTCTTTTCCATCGCCATGAAGGCCTGTATACCAGCAGGAACATCTGCCAGCGACTCTTTCTCTACTTTTTGTTCCACACCCTCCGGGGTTTCTGGCTTATTGTCTGGTTCAACGAGACACGGTTCTTGGGCTAACAACTCTTGGCCCTTTTGCTCGGCGAGATGAAGAGCAGCTTTGCGAGCGTCTATTTCTTCTTGATATATATCCCAAACACAGTTGACACAACCACTCATGCAGCAATCTTCAGGTTCCTCGGGCTTTGGTGGAATGAGAACGCCATTTTTGTAGGTACCTTTTGGTGGTGGTGGTGGCTGGGGTGTAGCCCGTGTAGGAACGAAATGGGCTGAAGGAGATGGAGGTGGAGATACAAGTGCTGATGGAGTCGGCGCGGGAGTTGGCGACGACGGTAGGGTGTTACGTGATGGTGCTGGCGCTGGTGAAGGGGTCGGCACTGGCGTCGTAGACTCTGTAGGAGACGGGCTGCTGGCTAGTGTAGAAGAAGGAGTAATTGGAGAAGCAGTTTCTTTCGATGCTGCTTTCTCTGCCTCGGCTCTCGCTTGTGATCCCCTGTCCACCTGCTCATAATAAGCTCCACGAGGGCGAACCTGTCCGTTAAAGGACGTTGCTGTGAATGAGCGGCACGATGGTGGCAACAATTGCCTATTCACCAACCTGGATACGCGATAGAGTGACATAAGAAAGAAATGAATCTAGAAGACGCTAAGTTTATGGAATGAGGTGATGTATAGAAGTAGCGGTAGATTTTGAGATATTCCCGGTTAAAGTTTGTGAAACCCCACTAAGCAAGTGTTGATTGGATTTGGAAGCATTTGACAGGACCTAAGTGGCAATACGGCAGAATCTGTGAGCTCGACGTCATACCCAGATATATACCTCTGTCAACATATTTTGTGATTCCGTATCAATATTTGTGAAACCTCCAATCCAAAAAATCTCAGGCAACACTGAAGACATCAATTCCGACCTTAAATCTGCATACCGAACTTGTGAACCGTCATTCATATTAGCCAAATTGGGAAAGCGGTGAAGCCCACCACGATCCACCCATGCCTGTCGCAAACATCCTGAAAGGGAATCGACGCGATGCGCGCAGGTAAACTTCGCTCTAGGGTTTTTTCCATCGCAAACCTAGATTTCCCAAACTCTCGTTAATTACGGCCATTTGATTTCACATGCATTTCAATCTTTGTTTCTAATTGCCTCTCCATTGCATTGTTTGCGCCATTGTTAAAAGTTCGAATCTACAGCATAGTGCGCGGTCTCCCGTTCATCCCGAGTCAAGACTACAACATAACAATTCACACAAACTAGAGACGACTCCATGGACGAATCAGACTCTGCGCCTAAGCGGCGCCGGACGTCGCCCCGTACATCTGTTCCTGTTCGGCCACCAACAGAACCAAGCACCAACACCGAGCAAACAGCACCTTCACGATCCCCAAACACAGACTCTACTGTCACTCTTCCAGGTCCCAATTCCCGCCCTCGCAATCTCGCCCATCGACCAATGCAGCCCCCACCGCCACCAACCGAGCCAGTAAACCCATTCCGTGGTCGAGGTTTGCGCCGCTCGGGTGGCACACCACCACTTGACCCTGAGCTCCCGCCAACCCGAGTTGAGATGGGCTTCGATGACCCTGTGGTGACGTCGCCTGCCACTGGGATACATATAAGTAGTTCACCGTCTCGACGAAGTCTACGCAGGAAACTTGGATCGACGGGAGTCAGCAGTGGGTTACGTGATGTGCAGGCTGTGGATGAGGCGAGCAAGGATGGTGATTCTGTGAAAGAGAGAAACGAGCCGTCAGAGGCAACAATCACACAGCCACCGGCAAAGCCTTCACCTGAGAGTCCGGTACCGTCACCAATAGAACGCATAAAACAACCATCCAAGAAGGACGCTACCCGACGAAACTCCCGATCAAAATCAAAATCCCGCTGGGCTATTCCCGATAGCGCTACATCCAAATCTGCGGACCCAGACCCATCACGCGGGATACCCGCTACTACAAAATATAGCGCAAAACAAGCGCACCTCGCTGCTCTCAGTGCCGAGCTTGCCATGTTACAAGAGGATCTGGAACTAGCAACTTCAGAAACCAATCGCATTCGTGAGGAGATTCTACAAAACAGCACCGTCGGGATTTCGCCAAGTGACAAGGAGCAGGTTCTTCAGTTACTGAAGACACACGTCTTACCACCAGAGAAACCGGCAGATATTTCTCTCGCAGAGCAGATGGTCAATATTGCGATGGCGCCGTCAGCCTGGCTTCCGTTTGGTGGTGCACCATTACCTCAGTTGAGGAGGATCACGGAGGATGTGGAAGAGCCAGTTAAGTCGCATGCGCCGGTGAAGATGTCTATGGAAGAAGAGTTACCGTTTCTTCAACTGTTTACACCATTGGAGTTTCGATCGCAGAGTGTTTTGCTAAAGCAACAGCCAGGTGAACCATTGTTGTCACAACTGATAATAACTGCTGTGCCACATAAGGCTCCATTTGCATTTGCTTGTCGTGTGGTGGTAACTATAGATACCTCGAAGTTGGTCATTCAAGATTTAGATTTCTCTGCGCTGGATGTAAGAGCACGACCAGAGCTTGGCCCCTTCTTCGAACAGTTAACAGTGGCTCCAAGAAACAGAGCATTGGAAAATAATATCTGCGTAGCCTCATGGGCTATGGCGGAGTGGTATCGGGTTGCTACGTCTCGAGCTCAGCTTTGGTGCGCATTAACAGCTGAGCTTGGTGGAGAGGGCGGGTTGTCAGGCCTCGCAGCACGAGAACGTGAACGTGCAAAAAAGAGGTCACCATCTGGCGAAGAACCCCCCAGCTTCGGTAGAGCAGAGGTAGTCGAAAGGCTAGGACAAACGGCCTTGGAACTGAGTTTTGACGAGATTGGACGGAAGTTGAGGATACGCATTGACTGGAAGATCGGATTCGATTGGACAGGCGAAGCAGTTAGTGACGCTAACTTACTAATGGAGATTCCTGGTGGATGGCAAAAGGTTGACAGGCGGGATGTATTGCCCGGAGTTTCAAGAATGTTCAAAGAATTAGTGAGAGATGGGGGAGATGTATTGGAAGCATCTAGAAAGATGGTCGCCTTGTTGGCCAGTGGAGTGTGAGACACATGTTCATGATTGATTGGAAGTAATGCGTTATGTTTGTCGAGATACCTGTACAATATCAATCTACCGGACCTACACCTGGATCCATCTACCCTACGCCACTTTCGATATCCAACTACCAAGTCTATGCGCAACCATCAAATCAACATATAGAAGCCACCGCTTAATCCACATCAACGCCCAACACTCTGAGCTCCTTCTTAGCAAGGTCAATCTCGCTCATAAGCTCCGAGTAAGCCTCGGGCACATCATTGAAAGTGAAGACACCCATGCCCAGTCTAAAGAGCAAGAAAGCGCCAAAGGTGACGAGACCCCAGAAAGGAAGCTAATCGTATAAGTCAGTATATATATCACGGGTCGTCGAATGCGCCGAGGAGGGCCATCGGCGCGTAGATTCGAGAAATGAAAGTCGGAAAGTCTTACAACGGGGACGATCTGCTCCTGGATAACGGGGTCCAAGGGGATAAGACCGAGGAACAAAACAATGTAGCCCTAAAAGGTAGAATGGATTGTTAGCAAATCAACTTCGTCACACCCACCAAGGCCGGCGCCGCAACCACGGCGCAAACAGCCGATTGGAATCTAACATACCAACAGGACAGTGACGGCAAAGACCGAAACTCTAACAGCGCGTGTCATGGTTATATGTGGTAAATAAAAGAGTGCACAGAAAAAAAACAAGGAAAGAAAATAGCAATCAATTCACAAAACAAAAGTAAAAACGACACCTCAAGACAATCCAATTCGCGATACTACGACTCCCCTCCAACCCACCTCACCAAATCGTTAACCAGAAAGCTGGCCTTGCGCGTTGCGGCGCGACAGGGGTCTTGCCCGTTGGGGAATATCCCAGGGTTCGTTCTGTTTTACCGGTGATGACCCGTTTTAGGGTTGTGTTGAATACGAAGAGGGTCGGTGAGCCATGGTTACTGTGAGACCAGATTGGATTACAAAGAAGGTTGAGGTCGCAGTGAGAGGGTTCGAGTGAGTTAATGTGAACTTGTAAGTCCGGAGGAGACGGGGAAGGAGAGTCGACATTTCGAGAAGGGCAAGGTTGCGGCCTATGCAGAGGTGAGCGCCGCCACCAAACTGGAGGGTGTTAGTTGGGTTCTAGATGATGGGGTGCTGGGTGACTTGATGGCGACTTACATGTAGCATAAACCGATCCATATACTTTGCTTTCTCTTCACTAACCAGCCATCTCTCGGGGATGAACTGATCTGGTTTCTCCCCGAAAACTGCCTCATCTCTATGTACCACCCACCCGTTCACCGATATCTCGGTGCCCTCCGGCAGATATACTTCGTCTAGGGTAATACCTCCCTTCGGCACAACCCTCGTAATGTCAAGCCCCACTGCGGGCCGCAGCCGCATCGTTTCTTTCAAGCATGCCTGGAAATACGGGAGCCCCTGCGCTTGTGTCCATGTTACGTTACCTGTCACTGGTAGTTGGCCATTACTCACGGCCTCATCTATCTCAGCTAAAAGAGTCTTGTATATCCGAGAGTCAGACAACACACAGTAGAAGAATGACTGCATAGTTGACGCTGTAGAATCCGACCCGGCAAAACTGTTTTCCGTTTGTATTAGAAGTGCCGTTGTGTGTAGGGTTGTTAGGGTTCCACTTACATGGCTCCGTGTGCGACGGTGAAAACGTCACCTTTGGAGAAGCGGGAGGAATCCTTCTCGTGACTGGCAATTAGGGAATTCAGGATGTCATTTGTACCTCCGCTTTTCCAACTGCGTCGTTCGATTTCAGAAAGTGCCATTTGGGTGATTAGAGATTCTCTACCCGTGGTGAGGTATCTGTAGAGACGCCAAAGTGGGTTTTGCCGGAAGAACTTGTCGAGGAAGGGAACTTGGCCTATAATACCGTTATACCATTGAGAATCGTCGATGGCTTTGATAGCTCCGGTTGCGTCACTTCCTGTATTCAAGAAGTCAAAGGTGCGTGAAAACGCAATGAGTCCTAGCACGTCAAAGGAGAAGAAATGAAGCCATTGACCAAGGTCTACTGAGCTTTGGTGAATTGTATTGTCGAGTTTTGAGCAGAGTAGATCGATCATGGCGTTTATTGATGATGCATTTTTCTGCATGGTAGCCATGCTGTAGGCTGGTCCTGCGACTTTCTTCTTGCGAGCATGTTGAATCTCGTTGGTTTCGGCAAAGATATCGGGGCAGGCCCTAGGGGGGAATACAGTGTAGAAAGCGGACTTGGTGAAGCCTTTTCCGGCTGCAAGGACCATACGGGCATGTTGTGGGGAAGCAGTAGAGACGCCGGTTGGTGATAAACGAACGAGAGGACCGTACTTGTCGTGGAGACGTTGAAGATGGGTTGGGTTTTGGCCAGAGGCAACTAGGTATAAACGATAGAAAGGCGTTAAAGAGGCAAGCAACGGGCCTGGAATGTGCCGGAGGCGAAGATATGTTGGCAAAATGTTGAAGATAATGAAGATGGCGAGAAGCGGGAGGAAGACTGCAGGTTCTAAAAGAGACACGAGGATGGTTTGAGTTAAAGATGGGCGAGATGGATTGTGAGTGTCGGGGATTTCACTACTATTGAAGAGTTCCGTCATAGTCTGGGGAAACGGGATTGCATTGTTAAAGAGTTCCATGATGGGCTGATTGGTTTGTGATGTCTAGGTGATTATTCCTCTCTTTTCTACGGAATACACAGTCTTCTTATACTCAGCCAATACTTTGTCATCATCGGGATCTTTAGTTTACTCCCTCTCGTTCATCTGCCGAACTACATATTCATCATCGCCACCAGAAACAGCCCACTCACACTTCTGATCTTCACCGATCGTCTGTATGTATCCGACACATCTACATATGTACATACGCCACAGCCCACGATCACACACAGTCCCCTTCCGTGTGCTATCAACATACGCCCGTCCCCACCAAAGGTACCCCTCCTCCACAAAACTCCCTCACCTCGTGGTGCCAAAAAGGCAACAAAAAAGCTCCATCCTATCACGTAAGCTTGCAGTCGCCGAACACTTACATCGTTATAAATAACATGGCTCCATTGTATTTATGCGCAGTGGCGTATGTTTTCATGTGATGGGATGCAGTGAATGTGAAACCTGCATTTGGTGTGAGTCGTGCATCGGCAATATGTTTCCTTGACGCCTGTCATGTCTATCCGCATCGGACGTCATGATTCCGGCGGCAACCGCTCCATGGGACCGTGGGACTGTACATGGACGTGCATTCTCCAAGGGATACACGGGAGCTTTAAGACTATCTTCCTCCTACACGTCATCGGAGTTTATCCGTACCCAACTCTTCCGGAATATCCCCGTGAAAGATATACTGCCGATATCTCCAAGGTCACATGCCAATGTAGCATCTCTTCATTCCATACATCCTTTATCGCTATGACATATCCGGCCGCTGCCGACGTCAAAATAAACGCCCATTCTCCATCTTCAAGACGTCCGTCCGTCCCGTCTCCACCAGGTCCATCTCTAGACCCTAACCCTGCTATCGAGATGGTGACTCGAGCTAGGGATTTCCCGATTCGTCAAGGGGCAAGAAAGACAATCGTAGATTTGATGAGACTTTCTATTTCGCAACCACGCCTCTGGGGAGGAGGTAGGGAAGACACAAACCAGATGAGACAAGAAAGCCAGGAGATCTCTGTCATGGGTAGCCCTTCATTTCGTTGAGGTTGGCAGGAGGATATTCTCCGAAGACGAAGAAAACGCCCACAGCATATGACAAACAGTGGGATAACCGTGAAGAATGTATACTTATACGACGGAGTGTCTCGGCTGTTGTTCGTTTTATTGTCTTACTCGATACGATGGGACAAAGGGGAGACAAATCGTAGCTTCTTTGGGTTCTTTGTGATTGTGTGCTCCCGCTTTTCCCAGGGTTCCGGGGCTGCTCAGGAACCACCAATTCCAAGCTCCAAATCCTTGACCCTCGATTTGAGGGGCTTACCAAGCCTGTGGCCCTGGTCCGTGTCATATTAACCCACCCGTACCCCAGAAGACCGCCAACCCGTCACCTCTCTGCTATCCCTCCAAAACTTACTCTGAACCACACTTTACACCTGCCAAACCCATCCAGCCAACGCCGTCCATGATTCCGGGACCCGCCCACAATGGACGACAACAAACCACCTCCCAAAACCGGCATCCCTCGCCTTTCCAAGCTCCCCGTGGCCCGTCCACAATCGCTGCGTCCTTCGGCCTCCCGCGACTCCTTGGTCCCTAGTGAGACCCGCGCTTCCAAGTTGCGCCAGTCGGCTTCGCGAGAACAGCTTTCGCACGCGCGGAATACCAGTGTTTCGTCAAGGCCGGGCAGTGTTGCGTCGCGGCCAGCGTCGGCGGCTAGTACGACACGTACTATTCCTACTCGACCGAAAACTACCATTGTTGCGCCGCCAAAAGCTACGGCGCCGGGAACTGTTCGGGGGCGACCTGGTGATCGGAATAGTTATGGAGTTCCGAGGGCTTCTTCCTCGTCAACTACAAGGTCTGCTTATGGGGTTGGAAACGATAGATCTACCTCACGTGCTACACCAATTCGAGAGTCAATTCCAGAAACTCCCACCGACCAAGACGACCACATCTTCAAGAAGAAAAGTACAGTTTTAACCCGCCGTCCTTCCGAAACATGGGGCCGTTCTCCCTATCTTCCACCTCCAACTGCAGGTTCCCGTCCTGCCAGTCGCCTCTCCCGCTCTTCCGACCCCTCCTCGCCGGATGAACCTACACATAGATCTGACTCGGTAAATCGCGAGAAATCGCTCGCCGAGCGTACTGCCGAGACTTTACAACAAGTGGCATCTTCGCCGCGTCTTAAGAGACAAGCTTCGTCCAACTTTTTTGATCAGGGGTTGCTTTCACCGGGTAGAGACCGGTCATCACGGCCAGCTTCACGACAATCCAGACCAGCCTCAAGGCAGTCTAGGCCTGACTCGAGACAAAGTGAATATGCTGATCCGGGAAGTCCTTTGGGTACCCCATCGAGGGCTTCACAGTATAGGACTTCCAAAGCGAGGGCTCCGCAAGTTACCATGGCACCACCACCTCCTGTTCCAGCCGCTTTACGACCAACGAAAACAAGAAAGAGTTTGAATGGCGAAGGCACAGATCCTACGTCTTCTGGATACCAAACTTTACCGACACGAACAGCTAAGCCAAGAGCCGCGGTGGGTGGCCTCTTCAAACAGCCCTCTCTAACAAACATGAAGAACCCCTTCGACTCACCAAGGCGTGTATCTTCCGTATCTCTCCGTTCTCCTGTTCGTTCAGCCCACCTTAAGCCCGCATCCAAGCAAATGGCATCACCTCCAGAAGACGAAAAGCCCAAAGCCGACGTCCAAAAGAGTTCTAATGCCCTCCGCGAGCAAATTGCTGCTGCGAGGGCCGCCGCAAAGAAGGCCGCTCAGGAGAAAGCACAAGCGGAAGCCAACGAAATCGCATCTACAACACCACCAGATACACCAACTAAACAAGTGGATGGACCTAAGCCTGGGAAACTCGGGAGAGCTAGAACAGGGACTGTTATTCATACGGGAGCTTTTGAATTTGACGATAAAATGGCGGATCCGTTTAATCAGCGGAGGAGTCAAGGGGCGAAGAATAAGATTCTGCTGGGCAAGTTGGGGGATGCTAGAGGGACGGGAAGGTTGAATTTGGCAGCTATGGGGTTGAAGACTATCCCTTCAGAGGTGCTGCATATGTATGATTTGAACATGCTTGGGGATGAGGCGGGCTCTTGGGGTGATAGTGTTGATTTGACTAGATTTGTGGCGGCAGACAACGAGTTGGAGGAGATTGCGGACGACATTTTCCCTGACAAAGACCTTGATTCGTATACTATGGACGATGAAGGTCCAGGAAATATCTTTGGTGGATTGGAGACTCTTGATCTGCATGGAAACATGTTGGTCATGGCACCACTCGGTCTCAGACGCTTATGCAATTTGACATCTCTTAATTTGGTAAGTCGGGAATGTGACACATTTGACACGTGCCTTTACTCACATCATTTTAGTCTTCAAATCGTATCTCCAACGAGAGCTTGGACGTCATTCGCCAAGTGACGTCATTACGTGATCTCAAACTAGCCAAGAACCTTCTTTACGGCCCGTTGCCAGAGACTTTCGCCGACTTGATTAACCTGGAAGTTTTGGATATCCAGGGTAACAATGTCTCGGCGTTGCCCAAGGGAATTGCTAAGATGAACAGATTGCGGGTTTTGTCTCTCAATGATAACAGTTTTGACAAGCTGCCTTTTGATGAGTTGGCTAAGTTGCCACTTACGGAAGTCAATGCCGCGAAGAATAAGCTTTCGGGTGTCATTGTGGAGGGTTCTAATACGACGTTCCCGTTGTTACAAACGCTTGATCTGTCTTGCAACAAGATTGTCGGGTTGGCCGGGGCCACAGCGCATCTCTCTTTCCCATCTCTTCACCAGTTAACCCTCTCAGTTAACAAACTCAAGTCCCTCCCCGACATGTCAACCTGGACCAACCTTATGACTCTCGCTGTTGATGAGAATGCCATCGCTGAAGTCCCCGTCGGGTTCACTAAGTTACACAAGCTCCGCCATGTAGATTTCTCTAGTAACGACGTGCGGGTTATCCCTCCAGAGGTCTCTGAGATGGATAGTTTGATGATGATCCGGTTGAGTGGTAACCCACTTAGAGACCGCAAGTTTGCTTCGATTAGTACGGAGGAGTTGAAGGATATTTTGTCCGCGAGATTGGAGCCTCCACCAGCTTATACTGAGGTGGTTAATACGGCAGTTCCTGAGGTGGCGCCCTTTTTGCCAGATGTGGCAGAAGAAAGGGCTGAGACACCAGATACAGTGATCGGACCTGAGGAGGAAGAGCCAGTCTCGGTTGTTAAACCTGTGGCTGAGGTGGATGTTGAAACTGCAGATGTAGCCACCCCTCCTGCTACTGCGCAATCACCTGAACCTACGGTGGTGGCCACTCCGGAGCCAAAGACTCCCGCTGCCGTTGAAGCTTGTGTCGCTGAAGAGGCTGATGATGTTGTTCCTGAGCCAATCCCCCGGCCTACGGACGTTCCTACCCGCGCTCGCGCACATACACTTACTACACAAGAGACTTGGCCCGTCAAGCCCGGTGGTATCCTGGATCGCTCACGCACGGAATCTTCTACTCTTCACCCCGTCATATGTGCCGATATTTCTATCGCCAACCGGGTCACCGAAGCACAACTTCACCATAACCTCTTCTCCGCAATTCCCGATTCTCTTTCCTTCTTCGCTGATACCCTTACCTTCCTCTCCATTTCGCACAATCTCCTCGTTGGCGAAAGCTACCTCAACGCTACTTTGGAACTTCCCGTTCTGCGCGAACTCAACCTCGCCGGAAACAAAATCACCTCACTCATCCCCATGATCGACCATCTCAAAGCACCTTGCCTTGATAAGCTCGATCTTTCTACAAACCGGCTGAACGCTCTCCCTGCTAGCATCCGTCCCGCCTTCCCGGCGCTTTCAGTCCTCCTTCTTGCCAACAACCATCTGCCAGAGCTGGACCCGGCAGCTATCACGGGCATGAAGATCGTTGATGTTAGTAACAACGATATCGCATCACTCAATCCAAGATTAGGCCTTCTAGGGGGTCCTCAGGGGCTGCAGAAGCTGGAAGTGACTGGGAATCGGTTCCGCGTGCCTAGATGGAGTGTGCTTGAACGAGGAACTGAAGCTACTTTGAGATGGCTCAGAGGAAGAGTTCCCGCAGAGGAAAGGGCCGCATGGAGGTTGTCAAATTCGGTTGGTTCGGATGAGGATTCAGAGTAGACTGGCGTTGGTGGGCTTGCATTTTGGTATTTATTTGTAGACTTTTTTGTGTTTAATATTTAATCATTATTATTTTCAATATCATATGTGAAGGGTTAGGGTTGATCTCGGGAGGAATGACAGCTCGGAAGATGTACGAAAATCAGATGTCAATGCGACGCTAATGGGCAAAGTGGTCCACCTATAACGACTATAATGACGTAGGATTGCCAGGAGAGCGTGTGATCGGGCTGGAAACAAATAGCGAGAGCCCTGCGAGCTGGATAGCTGCAAGATGCGAGGAGACCTGCATTGGTTCATGAGGCGATATCCACGATTTAGGGGGCGATTGCTTGGCGGTAAAGATAATCGTGAACAATGATAGAATAGTCTCCTTTTAGAGTTGTTGTATGCATTGATGTCTGTAAAGTCTCAATCCATCCCCAGATAGAAATAGAAACAATGTCACCACTTGTCTTGTTTTGTGCCACCCTAAGATTTCAAACAAAGACAGGTAAAATCCATATACGGGACTATTCAATAATCACATGCTTTACTAGTCTCGAAATTCTTACCTTTGGTCAGCTTGTCTGCGCAACTGCCGTATTTGTGCATGCTATAATGGCCTCTTTGTGTACCCGGCCCGTGTAGAACGGGTGCCTGCCCGATGGATGATAATGGGGAAAGTGGAGAGGTTTTTTTCCTTTCAGTTACCTTGGGCATGAATGTTTTGGGGAGTTGCGATGGTGAAGATTGATTTATTATGTATGATTTCTAGGCTGGATGACGGGGGTAGTTGATTTGGGTAATGCTAATGAGGCCCGGGGTCCAAAAAAGCGTGGACGAATTTCTGGCGTTCCTTTTTTTTGCGGGTTTACTTATGAACATACATACGTAATGTTCATTGTTTAATCTATCACGATCGGCTTTCGTTTCCGTTTAGTAAGATTCCAAGAACGCTGGAACCGATTTATGCATTTTTTGTTCAGCAGCTTTTCCTTTTGTACACATCTTCTCGTCGTTCCTTGTTATTCTTTTCACTTGCTCTCTTTCTTTTTTTTTTGAAAATCCTTTTTGTGTCGCCGTGGGTTCCCATCACCTGGTCATCATCTCCAGCAACCTCGCCGTGTAAAGGAGCAACAATTGTCCCGTCCAAAAAATACAACATCGCCTTTTCTGGGTCCTTGGCCCTCCCCACTCACCTTGTTTCTTGGATAATCCACTTTCTACGAACTTCAAAGATTGATAAGAAGTGGTTCGTTGCCGGCCGCTAAGTATTGATCCACTTTGGCGCCAACGGATCGGATCGTGCGAAATTGCCTGGTTTTAAAGGTCTGGTTCTTTTCACGCGGCTTGCAGAAGAATAGAAGGCAAGCCACCGTCATTTTCATACAAATCAACCGCCACGCCACAAGTCTAGCCTGACCAAGCCAGAAACATACACCATTTGTACCTGCATTCGTCACTGTGATCATCGTACCACGCACCTATTTGCGACGGCGGCCCAAAACACACAGACTCTTTGCGACATACATACATCATCATTGAAGCCCGCTCGTCTGCATGAAAACGCCTATTCGTCAAATTCCTATATCGATATCTTCAACCCGACGACGTCCGCCCCGCCATGGCCGACGCTAGTCACGATCAACGACCACACCCACCACTACCCGACCAGCCGCCTTCCGTTCTTTCCCCGTCACATCGATCGTCACAACAAGTTGGCCACCGGCCTTATTTAGCACCGTCTGAGTTGCCGGCTTTAGTGCATCCGAGTCCGACTGTATCGCCAACCGTTGCAGAATCGCAATGTGCTACGCATCGCTCGTTGTTGACGGCTACTACGGCTTTAGATAGACAGACGCCTACGACTATTTCGAGCCAAGATATCCCTTTTACGCCTTCAACACCAAAACCGCCGAGACCGTATGATCATGGGAGATTTGTTGCTGCGGTTGGGGCGACTGCGAAGACAAGCGTTGTAAGAGGATTCGCATTTTCTAAGGAGCAGCTTCGGTTATTAGCTGAGGCTAGGACATTGGAAGCGCTTTATCACTTTGGTGGACTAAGAGGATTGGCCAATGGGTTACGGACTGATCTTGTTACGGGGTTAGGAGTTGATGGGGATGCTATGGATGGCGAAATCGATTTTGACGAGGCTGTCGGAGCAGCAAGGGATGACCGGGCAGTACGATTATCAAGCAGCGAAGGCCACCCGGGCAAAGGGATATCATCATTTTCGGCCAGAACCGACATTTACTCGCCATTACCACCAAAAGACGACAAAGTTGGGGTCAAGATGTTCTTTGGGATTCTATGGAAGAGGGTAAACGATAAGCTGGTTGTGATATTGCTCATTGCAGCTATCGTTTCGCTCATCTTGGCTGCCATTCAAGATAAACCTGGTGCGCATAAGATGCGTAAAGAATGGGCTGAGGGGGTCGCTGCTGTGGCGGCCATTGTGGTTGTTGTCCTTTCTAGGGCTATGACGGAGTGGGAGATGAGTAGGAGGTTTTTGACGGCTGAGACACGCAAAGCACAGTCTACAACTCGTGTGATACGGTCTGGGAGGCCTTTTTTGGTTGAATCGTCCAAGGTTATGGTTGGAGATATTGTGCAGCTTCAGCCGGGTGACGTCATGACTGCGCATGGCATTGTGGTGGAGGCTGATGGGTTGACGGTAGACGAGTATGCTGCTACCGGGAATTTATACGTGCTCTCTAAGCAGCCACCCCCAGACGAACTTAAGAGTACATATGGGATGGGTGCATTGGGTCCCGATCCTTTTATAGTAGCTGGATCAGTAGTACTAGGGGGGTCGGGAAGCTACCTCGTTATTGCCTTGGAACCGCCATTGACAAAGAAGCTTGGTTGGCGATATCCCATGCCAGAGACGCCATTACAGACGACACTTTGCAGGTTTTCCAAGGAGCTCGCGGCTTGCGGGGTTCTTGGTGGTATTATTTACTTTATTGTTTTGTTGATACGGTATATTGTTCGGATGTCTCATTCGGAAAAGGTGCCGACTGAAAAGGCACGGGAGTTTTTTGATCTTGTTGTTAACGTTGTTGTTACTATGGTTGTTTCGATACCCTCCGGATTGGGGTTTGCGGCGTTGGTCTCTTTATCTTCGGCAACTTACCGGATGTTGAAGTCTGGTCTTATTGTTCGCAATGTTGCTGCGATTGAAAATATGGGGGACACTACATGCATCAGCACGGCAAAAAGCGGATGTCTTACATTTGATAAGCCGACGGTTGCTGTAGGGCGTATTGGTCATGGCGAGCCACATGAGTTCCCTGAGGTTATATTACGGGATGTTGCAGGGGAGACTCGGGAACTGATTCGCAGCACTATTTTATTGAACTCGACGGCGTTTGAAGTTGAAGATTCGAACGGACAGCAGCAGTTTGAAGGGTCAAGTGTCGAGACGGGCCTGTTGAAGTTTGCGGCGGAACATCTCGGGTTGGCAGACCTTGGGATTGAACGGGCTGGATTCAATGTGGTCAAGAGATTTGTTTTCAACTCGAGTTCCATGTTGTCGATTACTATCATCAAGCTTGGCGAGGCACGCTTTCGGGTTCTTGTTATGGGAGCTGCAGAGAGTGTGTTGTCGCATAGCGAAATGGTTGTGGAGACGACAAACGGGGATGTTCCCACCACAGAGACTATGACTTTGGAGATTTTTGAGTCGATTGACGGTACGATCCACGATTATGGACGGCGCAAAATGAGACCAGTTGCTATTGCGTATCGTGATTTGGCCGATTTTGATGTACCTATCCACAGTATTACTGCGTCAGATGTACTCAACGGATTAGTCTTTGTTGCATTGTTTGGTCTGGATGACCCCGTTCGTCCTGGAATGACCCCTATAATTCGGCAATGTCATCAGGCTGGTGTATTTGTTAGATTGGTGACTGGTGACAACTTCTCGCTCGCCCGGACTATAGCCGCCGAATGCGGGATTTTCACTACGGGGGGTTTAGTCATGGATGGCCCAACGTTTCGGTCATTGGCTCATTGGCAGTTAGACTTGGTTGTTCCCAGATTACAGGTTCTAGCAAGGGCGACTCCAGAGGATAAGTTACTGCTCATGTTGCATTTGCGCGGTATGGGTGAGACTGTCTCGGGGGTTGGTGATGAAGTTGGGGATGCTTGGGCTGTGAAAGCTGCTGATGTCGGATTTTCAAGGTCTGTGGGGACAGAAGCGGTTAAGCAGAGCTCCGAAGTTATCATGGAACGGGGTGGATATGCCGGATTTGTTGAGACTCTTTCCTGGGGACGAGCTGTGGGAGATTCCGTGAAGAAGTTTATTCAGGTATGCAATTTCACGGTAGCCGTTGGGGAAACATGCTAACAAAATATAGTTTCAACTAACTATCAACATGACGGCTGGGGTAATCACTGTTGTTTCCACACTTGTTGGCACTCTCATTTTTACTATCCCTCAGCTGCTCTGGATTACGATTATCTCCACTATTGGCGGGGTCATAGGATTAACAGCTGACTGTCCGCCTGAGAATGTCATGCAAAGACGGCCATATCTCAAGCAACAACCTTTGATCTCTATGGCTATGTGGAAGATGGTTCTCTGCCAAGCGCTCTACCAAGTTCTATCAATTCTGACGATTCACTACGTTGGCTGGGCAATCTTTGAAAAGAGCGGAATCGAACAAATCAATGATTTACAATCGCTCGTATTCAACATTTACGTCTGGATGCAGATTTTCAACCAGCACAATTGTCGACGGGTGGACAACAATATCAATATTCACCAACAGGGTTTGATGCACAGTTTATGGTTCATACTAGCACAGGTTATGATGATTGTTGGACAGGTGATTATTATCACTGTTGGTGGCTCAGCTTTCAACACGAAGCCGTTGAACGGTTATCAATGGGCTTGGTCGATTTTGTTTGGGTTCTTGACGTTACCGTTGGGTATTATGATTCGTCAGATTCCAGATGACTTGGTGTATTGTTTGTTCCAGATTCTCCTACGTGCTTACTGCGCTGTTTTGGGATGGATTTTGTCATTTGTACCTGAGTTTCTACGGCGCAGTCATGAAGACGGCAGTTCATCTGTTCGAGCAGAGCCAAGACGGTGGATGCTTACCACAGGGTCATCTCTTCTGACGCCGATATCATATAGACTGTGTCAAAGTCACGGAGACGTAGAAGCCAGTGGATGTTCGCCGGAAGATCAAACGCCACGGAAACCAACCGTGATGTCCGCGCCATTGCGCCGGGCGCGGAAACAACTCCAAGAACGGATTCTCCGTCGCAAACACTCTAGAGAAGAAGTTGATCTCCACGGCATGGTTCAATATGTCCGTCACAGGCCTTTAGGGTCTAATGAAGTCACTCGCGGAGTTGATGTTCACCCCGAAACAGGCCGGAATGACCCGGTGCTCATGAGTAGTATTGGGGTCGACGGCGCAAGTGATCCGCCAAGTCAAGATCCGGAGATTATACGCATGTTGAGTTTACGGGTACGCAAATAAGGGGTATTTTTTTCGTTATTTTTTGTATTGATTTGGCATAGATAGATGGACGGACTCATTTTTTTTCATGGATGGATTGGTAGAAATGATTATGATTGTTTATTTGTGTACATACATTGATTCGGATCTGTTGATGTCGCGTGTCATGTTTATTTTGTTAGGTTGTCAAGTGAAGGCGAGAAGAACCCTGGAGAACCCTAGATGTTTGACGGGTTAAAATGATTTATAGCGATGGGCTGGAGCTTGATCTTGCTCTTTTTGAGTTGTTTCATTGTTTCTGGAGGAGTTTTTTTCTGATTTTTTGGTCGTGGTTACTTATTGCAAAAGTATCGTTTTGAAAAGATTGTTATCTACACTGATGGACAGAAAATACACCTCGATATAAAGATATACAAAATCCAACGCGCCATGTCTCTCGACACATCCGTTTCCGACCTCCAATCGGCCCCATCTTCTCAACTGTCGCTTCCGCCTACGGAACCAGCATCTCCAACAACACTGACGCCGCCCCCGTCAACACAAAAGACTCTCTGCGCCACGGCCCCAAGCCAGCCGTCAAAACCCATGTTCTCGCCGGCCTCGATAACGGGCGGGTCTTCGTCATATACGGCGCCGAGTGACGCAGCAATTGACGGAGCGGATAAGGAAGATTTGAGACGATGGCTACGCGAGTGTATTGCGGAGCAGAATAGGGTGAAGATGGAGCTGGCGCATCAGAAATTCCAGTTGAATCTGGCGTCGTTGCAGGCGGCTGATGACGCGGAGAGAGCCGTCGTGGAACATGAGATGGCGCTGAGAGAGGTGGAGACTTTACGGAATGACTCGGTTATGAGAAGGGCGAGGAGGGAAGGAGACGCCGGTGAGGGTGGTCGGGTTAGAGAGATGAGAGTTGCGTATGAAGAGGCTGTGGAGATGGTTAAGGAAGGAGAGGCCAAGTTGCGCACGGCGAGAAAGGTGATTAGACAGAGTCAGGATGAGATTGTGGGATTGAGAGAGTGTAGAGCGCAACTGTTGAATCGCATCCGAGAGAATAGGGAGCATTTCAATCTTTTACGGAACCCAGGGGGTTTGCTACATTCACCTGGGGCTTCGGGAACAAAGACTGCGGGGACGCCAAGACAGACTACCAAGGGGAGAGTTGGAAGACCGAGAGCGGATACTACGCCTGTTCAAGAACCTTTTGCGGCGTTACTACGGGCGTTGGAGAAAACTGCGGGACCAACAGGGTCACCGGGGGGAGCTACAACGGGGAGTCCGGCGGTCACTAGAACGGGGAGAGTGGGGAGACCGAAACATACACGGAATTCTCAGAGTTTATCTGCTCTGCCGGTTGTTGGGAGAGATGGCATATTTGCTGGGGATACGGCTGGCACGGGAAGTAGAGAGAGTACCATTTCAGCTACAGAGGGGGATGAGGCAAGATGGGAACGGGCGGGCAAGAGAAGAGGAGATGATGCTGGAGGTCCGGCTAAGCGGGTTAAGACGGAGACTGTGAGAGGGAGGTAGTTTACTGTATATATGTATGTACCGTACATATCTGTACCTGTTCGTCTATGAATGTAGTTATAAAAATAGATGACTAAGCTGATTAGTCAGATTAAAGTCACATGTTAATTGGAGATGTAGGAATTTCTATGTAAATGCATGCATGCCGGTAGGAATTTAATGAATGACCTCATTGGTGCGGAATGTCGGTTGGGTAGATGAACATTTTTGGTGCTGTTGTTTTTTATTTAAATGAGACGGGAAATTGTGTTAGAATTGAATCGGGTCGTTTCATTTGATCTGAGAACACAAAGAATCAAAGACACCTGTTTATCTGTGATTCACAGTGTCACGTGAGACGGTACATCTATTAGCCAACCAGCCTAGACGGCACGAATATCATTCACGTTTAGTAAACCATGGCCGCATTGGTGAGTTTTTTGCCTTTTTACTTTTTCTTTCCGTCATTTTAGGTCTAGGTGCTAACGAAACCAAGGAAACCCCGTGGCTCTCTCAAATGTCCAATCCAAAAGTCCGCCCCGAAAACCCCGATGCCTTGACGGCCACGCAGGAGTCCACGACTCTGACACCCGCGACTCACGCGGCTTTTTCGCCGGTCACCGCGCTGAATAAGCCGCCGGGCTCGGCGAGTGCTAAGCGCTCGACTATCTTGGTTCATCAGAAGTCGCCATTGTTACTTGCTACGCCGCCGCAGGTTACTAGGGCGTTGGCATATTCGCATCCGTTTTTACTGCCGTTGAATAAGGCGGCGGGTTTGGTTACGTGGACGACCGGGGATCCGTGGGAGAGCTTTTTGGTGGTTGCGGGGTATTGGGCGGTGGTGTTGTATGGTGATGTGATTTTGCGGTTGGCAGGGCCGGTGGTGGTTGTTTTGGGGTTGATTGTGGGGATGTATGGGAGGCGGTTTAGCCCGTTGAGTAGTAGTGGGGCTGTAGGGGGGTCTTCTGTGCCGGGGAAGGCACCACGGGACGCGGGGGAGACGGCACCGGGGAAGACAGGGAAGACGGCTAGGGAGGATACCAATACGAGACACCAGAAGACGTTGGATGAAATTGTCGAGACTTTGAGGGAGTTTACGGCCCGGTGTAATATTCTTTTGGAGCCGATGTTGCGACTCACTGACTTCTTAAGTACCCAACGGACTCCAACGTCGGCGACTGTCAGACCAGCGTTGACAATCCTATTCACGAGGATCTTATTTTGCACGCCATTTTGGTATGCCCTGACACTCCCACCTCTACGGATTATCACGACGAAGCGCATTATGATGGTGTTTGGAACGTTGATACTTACGTGGCATTCAAGGCCGATGAGAGTTGCAAGAACGCTGCTTTGGAGGAGTCGCACTGTACGCCGGGCCGCGGGGTTGGTTACGGGGTTACAGTTTGATTTGACAGGGCCCGGGGAGATTGGTAAGCGGAAGAGCATGGTGAATATGAAGGGAGAGGACAAGGGGGAGAAGAAGGTCGAATCTGAATTGACGAAGCAGATTAAAGGTGGTTCTCATTTACAGCGGGCCGCGGCGAGAGCACAGGATGGACGGGACGCGGGGGTGAAGTTCACTTTTATCATTTATGAGAATCAGCGACGGTGGTTAGGTCTTGGTTGGACGAACAACCTGTTCGCTTATGAGCGGGCTGCATGGACTGATGAACATAATACGGCAGTCCCAAGTAGAGAGGAGTTTGAACTTCCGGATGTTGAAGAGGGAGTTCGTATGCGGTGGAGGTGGGTGCCGGGTAGTCGTTGGAGAGTTGACGGAGTCACTGTTCCAGCGGGAGTTGATGAGATAGATTGGGACGGAGAACAGGGTAAGATGGGTTGGGTATATTACGATAATAAGTGGCAGAATGGACGGCGCGGTCAAGATGGATGGGTCCGTTGGACGAGAAGGAGAAAGTGGTATCGGGATGCCGAGTTGGTAGACCTTGAGGGAGATGAGAACTTGGGGACGAAGAAGGTTATCACTACGGGCTACTCACCCGCAGAGAAGATGATTACGCCGGCTACTGCGGAAACTGGATTATCAACATCTCGCTCTCCCAGTGTCGCTTCCCATTTACATTTCCACGAGGAAGCTGAGGAAGAGCCAGCTACACTATCAAGTAGCCCACGCTCCTTCTTCAAACAACCACGTACAATCAAGAGACGTGAAGCACATCTCCGGAAATTAGGCGAGCCGGATGAAGAAGCAGAAGGGCTCCCGGTGGAGTTGGAAATGAGAAAAGGGGGCGGATGGGGGATTGGCGATGAGGCGCACATGAGCTTGGAGTAGAAGTAGAGTACATATGTTGGTTTAATGAATTATGATCTTTTTATTGAAAGTTTGGGTGGAGGGTCGGGTGCGGAATGTGTGGGTTTCACGAGGTACGCTCGTGCTACGCCGGGTGGTGTGATTGTGAAACGGACGGGGATTTATGGGGCGATGAAGAACGGGATCGTATGAGGAGGATGGGGACGTGCTTTCGGTGTAAGTATATAAGATTGATCAAGAACTGTGAATATATGATGTTAAAGGAAGACATCCATATCATATTCCTGTTGATCAGGTTCTACTACTACTACTTTATTTTTTCTATCTAACCCAATGTCTGGCCGCGCAAACTCCGTTAACCCCCGCGGGGCACCAGCATTCCCACGGCCTGCACCACGGCCTTCGAGAGGAAGCGACGATGAGACGGGATCTGGAAACGGGGAAAGCTATAGGAATCGGGCGGGAAGTGCGGGACAGAATGATTACGCGGGGACATCCAACGGGAATGGAAATTCAAATGGGAATGGATACTCTAATAACAATGGGTATTCTAACGGGAATGAGAGAGGTCGATCGAATAGTAATGATGGCTATGGTGGTAACGGTGGCAACAATAACAACGGGAATGGATATAATAATGGGTATAATAACGGTTATAACCGGCCCAACGGCAACGCTTATAACAACACTACCACCGAAAACGACGGGACATATCGCCAGAACATCAACATCCAATTCTCCGGTTCTGGCCCCGGTTTCCCAGGGGATATGAATATGAACCCGCTCGGCAACGGGTTCCTGGGGATAAACATGTTACCCATCAACATCCCCTTCACCAGCGGCGTTCCATTTGGCGGGGGTTTGAACACCGGGCCTATCAACTTTGGTGGGAATAGTAACTGGGGAAATCAACGGCCGGGCTTTGGAATGGGCGGGTTTAATATGGGCTTTGGGAGAAACTAGATTTATTTTGTTATACTTCACCATCCTTACCAACACGTTCCAAGCGATAATTCCGCGATAGAATCTCCGTGACTAGTTCCTCCCCTGGAAAATCGGCAATCACCACCCCGACGGTCCCGGAGTGTCGGTTCTCACGGAGCCATTCTAATACTATATCGTTCATCCCGCCTTCCTCTCCATCGCCCGCGGCGGCATCTAGAGGGGATATTCCTTGGGCGGCGTTCATATATGTGAGACATAGCTGGGGACCTCGCAGTCCTGCTATTTCAAGGTTTGCGTATACCGTCTTGATTTTCGCTGCAAGTTGTTCGGGCGTGCGGATTTCCCAGTCGTCGTCGATTAGGATACCTGAGTTGATGTATGGTACGCCAAAGGACCGTTGGCTGTTCCACTCTTGTAGGAGGAGAATCTCCCCGCGGTGTTGGCCTAGTGTGCCGAGGGGGAACTTCGTTGTTGGAGATATCCGTCTAGTAGCCGGGTGGTAAAGTCGCGAATCGGGGTCACAGTAGTCGGCAAAGACATCGGTGAAAGACCTTCTAAAAGAGATGAAATGGGCGTCCTTCTCCTCTCTTAACCTGAGAACTATCATCTCGCCCGGATGCTCATCCAGAAACTCCTCTACCATGTCCAACGCCCTGCCTAGGGAGATACCGAGTCGGACTACCCCGTGGTACATATTGATTTCCCCTCTATGTCCAACGAACCCGCGAAAATCGAGGAAGCGGATGCCTGCGTTGAGTTGGGTTCGTAGACCGTGATTTTGCGTTTGTATACGGCTTATTGGACGGCGAAATGTCAATGAGTTGTGGGTGCCCGGGATAGAAAGCGATACTATCCTGGTGCTGTCTGGGAGAGCACTCATCCATGTTGGATTTTGGGCTAAGGATAAATCAAAGGATGCGGGAGAGTTGTGGCCGGCGTATCGGGCTGCCAGGGCGGGCATCAAGAGCAGGAAGAAGTAAAGAAGGTTCATGTTTTAGTTAATATTGCTTGAAGATGAAATACTAAAGTCAACGATATCGACTACCATTGTTGTGTTCCACGATAATCAGAAAACACCCTCCCAGCTTGTTAGTTGCCCCTTCTAGACATCGAGGCTCCATAGAATGTCATCGTGTAACTTCCTATTTCGGCCCCGAGACGACGTGACATTATAGGATCTAATCTGACAGAAATCACATGTTTGTTCATGACTATCTATGAAATAACTGAAAAATGAATGAAATTACTATCCCAAGACCAAACGAAAGCTAAAACAATCTACTCATCCGCCACCTTAACAACAATCTTACCCACGGTGCGTCCCGACTTCATGCTTTCATACGCCTTTGGTACCTCATCGAATCCAAACTTGACAATAGGCAACTTAATCTTGCCTGCCAAAACCAACTCTGTCGCCCACTTAATCTCCTCACTCCCACCGTTTCCTAAGATTCTGACGATTTTTCTCTTGCCGCCACCCAAGAAGCCAGGGATGATATGGGTTTTGAGAGCTTCCCAGAGGAACTTGCATGAGGAGTCCCCGGCAATGATGGTGTAGGCCGCACTGGGAGCGAGGTACAGGTGCGACTTGTAGTACAGAGACATGTCGTGACCGGCGTTGTCAAAGGCGCCCGTGAAGGGGGTTTTTGTGGTGGAGACGTTTGATTTTAAAGCTTCAAGTACGTCGGTTTTGGTATAGTCGATAACTTCATCAGCTCCAAGGCTCTTCACAAAGTCAACGTTCTTTCCGGAGCACGTAGCCACCACAGTTGCACCCTTCTCCTTAGCCATCTGAACCATCCAAACGCCGACACCACCACTCGATCCATTCACAAAGATCTTATCCCCCTCTTTAACCGCCTTCAAACTAACCGCGGCCGTCCCCGACGCAACACCCGTCGCGGCTAGTAAATCCAACATTGTCCGGCCGGCCTCGTCAACCTTAGCCACCGCATCATACTCCTTCACAACAGTATATTCCGCCACAGTGCCCTGGCGCACGGGACGTTCAAACTTGGTCACGACGAGATCACCGACTTGGAAGAGCGGGTTCGATGTGGCGGCTACTCGCCCGATGCAGTCCATTCCGGGGGTTAATGGGAAGCCGATAATGCGGGAGAATAGTCCGGATTCGGATACCTTGTAATCGACGGGGTTGAGAGCGGCGCGGAGGACTTTGACGAGGAGGGCGTTAGGGGGGAGAGTTGGAAGGGCAATATTGGTCTTTTTGATTGTGGCGGGGAGAGAGGAGCTGGGTGAGAGTGATGCCCAGGCGGACATTGACAATGGGAGTTCGGTAGACATTGTGGAGACGTTGAAATAGAGTGCTTATGGTGTAAAAACTTTATTTTTGATCAGATGACTGACGTGCATGACACCATCTTTATATACATGTACAATATGAATGTGATTGCCACTACACCTACCGTACTCCACTTTTCCGGGACAACCTCGTGCCGTTCCGCTTTAAATAGACTAATTGTCGGCATCGGCTGAACTATACTACTACTAGCGCATGGACGTTTGTCGGTTTTTAATTTCCGTCCCCGACTGATTGATGTTGGTTTATTAGAGTCCCTTGTAGCCTAAGTTGTCCGCTAAAATGCAGGAACTAAGTTTTTTTCCGTTCCCGACGGTTGGAGGGTATTAGGGTTTCTATGCGGATGTTCATTTGTAATTGTGCCGAGGATTGTTAGTGTTTAACGGGCTGCGGGCGGGGAAATATGTTTAGTTGGGGTGATATGTGGGATCTGAGCGCATGGTGGTTTGAGATAGCTTGTCGCCTGTAAGTATGGTCCATGGTCTATGGTAATATTGTGAATAGCTGGACTACCTGTTTGGGTGAAGAATCGATTTTAACATGTCTAGATCTTAACTGTGGGTAACACCAATCCACGAGAGGTTACCACTGGGCTTATGCGTTCACTCTTTTTGCTTCGGTAGGTTTCATGAGATTCAATTGTGGTGTTTGGGTATGATACACCAACATACTGTCAACATGGGGACAAGGGTGTTGGGCCTAGTGACGTCAGAATATCTGTTTGTGAAATAGGCTTTTGGCACCGGTTGCGCCGCAGCTATTATAAAGCAACTTGCCTTCGATAATTTAGGTATATAGTGTCACCTCTGGCTTCTTTTGCTCTCTCTATTTACTCTCCCTTTCCTAGAGGGTTCAATAGATGAACTAATAATAGCATAGATGATTGTACTAGCGCTACTTATAACACTCTAACACTTGTGCATACCATCACCCGTGAAGTTTTAGCATTCGCGAAGATGGAGAGTAAGAATCGTGGATGGACAGTCGGCCTTAAACACGGAATTAAGAGAGGCGTGAAGAGGGGGACGTTTGCTTTGCATACATCAAAGATGAAGGCTTGGCAACGGGTTACGAAATCAGCCAGCGGACGGAGATAATGGGAATAAGGAATTTGATCGATAACTACGATATAGACGTGAACACTATATCTGATTTGCGGGCTACGGTTAGAAGGGCTGTATCGGAGCGTGTGGGGAGTGGCTTGTACACGAAAGTTCGATCTGATAAGGAAATCGATGGAACAGATATTTTGAGGCGGGTAATGAAGATTGAACATACATATGTAGTGACAAAGATTACCTACGTTCAATGGATGAATATGGATGTTGTTAGGAACATTATGTTTGCTTTAAACCCATGTTATAATACATTTGGCTAAACAAAATGCACAACAATCATCAGAAGAGGCGTTCCCTTGATCTCTGAGTTACACATAAATATACGACATACATAGATATGTATGTGTCTCTTGCTCAAACCCACTAGTCGCAAGTATAACCCGCTCGAGTATGTAAGCCCAGTGAAACTCACAAACATACATGTGTTTCCTTCCTCGCAAACTTGAGTGATGGACGATGAGGAAGTTTGTAATGAAGGTTGCGATATTCTTGTGTACACTACTATGTCCACGAACTTACAAACATTAATGTCTTGTGTATATTGCAACGCTACTAGCTGCCGTCACCAAGACCCCTGACCTCCGACCACCGATTTGACTAGTCAACGTTAGGGTTATCCCTCCTTGTTGAGAGGGTTAGTCTTAAGAAACCCCGTTATTCTCGCGAGTGCACGGGCTCGATGCTAATTGACAACCAAAATACAGTCGATGTTAAAAAGGAAGTTACCTTCTGTCCTCCATGCCGCCTGATCGGGGCTTTGTGCCGCGAACTGCGTCCCAAAAGATGGATCTATCTACGCCGTGAATACTGCTTTTGCTTGTCGTGTTCGAGTATCTTCTGACTTCCCGGTCGCTATGCCTACTACTAAGGACGCCGCTAAATCTACCCGAGCTACTACGGCTCACACCAGTCACTTCAAGAACCTGGCCAACGCCGGCACTGACAAACAAGCTCAATGCTATCAGCGTGAAGGCTCAGCATATCTATCAACTATGGGGGGTTTCACTGACCTGGCGGATAACGAGCACTCCGTGGAGCTCCGGATGGAGCGGCACCAACTGTACTCTGTTCATGATTGAGCTTGCGGGTAGCAGTTGAGCCACCGGAATCCGTGAAGGCGTTACTTGATCTTGTCTGGTTTTGCCATACTCTCAAAGATCCTATCGAGCTTGGTAGCCATGAGGTACTAAAGCTCAACAAGAACGTTTTGCAAGTTGAAACATCCGTTAAACATGGCACTTGTCAAAAGTACAGGATCGATAACCTTACGGCGTTATGAAGCACTACTACTACCATCTTTTCTGGCGTAGCCACAACACAGATCCTCATGACTGGCGCAGGAGATGCATTTCTTGTGACTACCATCGTACAGCCTCGCCAGATACAAGAGGTCGGCCGGTACAAGTGGATAATGCTTCAACGAAGAGTTCTGTTGCTCTATTTGCTTTCTCATTTGTAAGCAATGGCCCATCGTCCTGAATTACGCCAAATATGATCCCGCGCAATAACGATGGTGAGTAAGCCAACCCATATATCGCATCCTTCCTCAAACTAACACACGGTATAGGACCAACGCACTCAAAGCACTGCCAGAACTGGCGTACAAGAAGAAGGTTACTATTGTTCTTGTACAAGAACTCGCAATCTTTAAAAGACCACGCCTACCTTCACCCAAGTTACCTCCTCACCACACTGGATTACCAGGGTAGCACCAAAACGTCAGATCCATCTGTTACTTGAAGAGATGCCCGACCACCCAGACATCGCCGAAGTAAGAGTCACCATTGCTCGGACCGAATTGACGATTGTCGGCGCGGATAACGTTGGGAGTTGTGGCTCGAGACTCAACGAGGTAGTGGATCTCATTACAGCGCCGCGGAATAAGAGCATCATCATTTTGGGCGATATCAACTTGAAGTATTGCCAATGGGATGAAAATATAACGACGCATGCCAGCGAGGGAGAGCGTTTGGTAGACTGGATGGAGCGCTAGGAACTCACGATCCTGAACGACTTAGATCAGGCAACACAGCGCAGAGGTATTGTGCTTGACCTCACAATAGTACCAACGTCCTAAGAGAACGCATCGTCAGCTATATGTACGGGGACGACTCACATTGTGGCAGCGATCACTCCCCGCAGCTCACATTGCTGAGGACCAGCATATATAGAGTGGCAAAGACGAAAACTCGTAGGCCTGACAGGTAAACTCAAGAGCCTCCAGTACAATGTTGCCAAGCCAGACTCCCAACGAACGCGTCCCGCAACCATCACGACAGCGCCGATATGGTGCATCAATCCAAGCCGCTCACGAGACCTAAAGACAAGACCATGCCGTTCGAACGTAGCAGTAGAATGAGACGGCCGCCCGTATCCACCATGCGTACCCCGCTCCCTAAGGCGACGGCAGCGCAGCCTGAGACCATTCGCGTTACCTCCCCCGAACGCGCTTCGCCGCCGGAGGATGATGACGGTATCGACCCTTTCCAAAGGGCTAGTAAAATCCGGCGCTTCTCTGTGTTCCAACACTACGCCGCGGAGCCCGCCACCCCCGAGTAACCGGACCGTGAACCCGAACTCCCGGACCTCAGCGAAGACCGGCCGACCCTAATCACCATCGAAGTTGATTTTCTCCCCTCTTTCCCCTCTGTAGCAATCGTCCCGTCCAGCGAGTCCGCCAGCGAAGAGACAGTGCAGCCTTCCTCACCCCCACAAAGGCGCGGCAGAAGCCGGCCGCCTGCCACGGAGACCTCCGAATCTCGCCAGTCAAGCCCGCCCACCTCTAAGTCAGCCTCTGGCGACACCCAACTACTGAATGTAGTGCTCCGAGGCGTGGAAAAACTGGCCACAAGCGCCAGCCTCGTCTTCCCTACATGCGAGCAATTCCCGGGCCCGACCATGAGCGCTACCATCTCACACGCCCCCACTACGGCCACGACTACTACGGCGAAGACCCAGGCCGCTAGGTTTAGCACCGCAAAGTTTGGCACCGCTAAGTCAACCGCCACCAAGACCATAGCGACCAAACCCAAATCCACCACCGCTGGAGCCGCCAAAACCGGCCTCGTTATGACACGCCCCCCATACAGCGCCGTCCTCGCGGCCCCTCCCCTAACCGCCGTCTCGGCTGCGACCCCAGCCACTGACGACGGCTTACAACTCTTGATTTACAAGGCCAAGCCGGACAACACCGTCGCTGACCACCGCGACGGAGAACTCATCATCGAGTCGGTCGGAGAGAAAGGCGCCTTCATCTCGGCATGTACCATCCGGGACAAAATCAACCAGGACGGTGGCATGCGCGCAATCGGTGTCCGCCTCACCTCAAAAGGCAAGCTGAGCATCACATGCGCCAATAAACAAGCCCGCAACGAGCTCTGGGAATCGCAGGAGTCCTGGCTCCCTGCCCTCCGGCCGCTCGGCTGGCACAAGGTCAGCCTCCGGGAAAAATGGTCCCGCCTCATCGCGCATGGTGTCCCCCTGGAAGGAATTGAGAGCTTCGATGAAGAATTTGCTGAATCCAATGGCATAGAAATCCGCGGAGGATGCCGGTTCCTCAAGCGCCCAATCCCCGGCAAAAAGTTCGCCTCCGTCGTCTTCTCTGTCACCTCCTCCGACGCCGAGAAACTATATGTAAAAGATAACGTATCTTACGCTGCCCACGTGATCGAAATCTCAAAGTACATTTATGTACTGTTCCTAGACACCCAGGAATCGCTCACTTTGATGGATGTTTTGTTTGTACCTGAGATTGGGATTAATATTGTTAGTATGTCATGGTATAGATTCGACCAAGTCTCCATCATCCAACACAATCACATGAAAGCCCCCTACATCATGGATCAAGTCTTCAAAGACGCCGAGAAACAAGGAGCTTTAATCATCTGCGTGCAGGAACCCAAAACGCATAAGTCAGACGATGGCGACTGGATATTCCACGGCCACGAGGACTACAACACCACCCTACCATTCCCGCCCTCTACCAAACTACCGCAAATCCCACGCGTAGTCACCTATATCCACAAATCCATCACCTGGAGTGCGGACTTCGATGTCTTCGGCCCCCGAGAAGGCGACATACAGCTCAGCAACCTACGCCCCGACACACATGTCCAACTGATAAACGTATATAACGGCCCGACAAGCGCAAAGACTATCACTGATTGCAACCTCCCGTGGCGTTCGCCAATACAACACTTGTCAGGACGAAACTCTTGGATCAAACTCTCAACCGCCGCACCCAACCACACCGGATTAGCAGAGGTCAACACCCGACCCTCTTGTTGGGCGACTTCAACCTTCATAATCCCTGGTGGTTCGCGCCAGGCAAACTAAGCTCCAGAGGACCATCGGGATTCGTCGCTGGGATTCAAGCCCAAGGAGCTCAGCTACTCATCGACCGCAAAGTTATCCAAAAGCATGGTGGCACCTTTCTCCGGACTTCACTGACTGGCACATCGGTCATTGACCTCGCTTTCACCATAGACGATGGCGACCTAAAGTGGGACTGGTCATACCTGGGCCTGAACGGCTCGGACCACGAAACAATCCTCATCCGCTCGTCCAAAGTACCCAAATTTGCCAGCAACAGCCAAGCATACAACACACGCAAAGCCAACTGGGAACTCTTCACCACATCAATCCAATCAGCGGCCCCCCCTGCTATCCAAAAGATCAACGACACTGAGGACCCTGACGTCATAGCTGGCAGCCTGACAGACTGTCTCCAAGGCTCATGCAACGCAGCCATTCCCAAGTGCAACGGCTCCTCACACAGCAAACCTTGGTGGAACGAAGAGCTGTCAACCCCCCTGAAGGAAACAAAGCGCATCGAACGACAATTCAAGAGACGTCGCAGAGGTCCCGTAAAGTTCAAATTCGCTAGGAAGATTATGCAGCGTGTTGAGTCTTCCACGTCCAAACTCACGCGAGAAAGCAAGGGCGAGCTTGGTGTTCTTATTCGATACCGAAGCTTTGGGACGTACTGGATTTGGTTCCCAAATGCAAAGCCGTTGTCGATTCGTGACGTACATGACGTCCGCTTTGATGAATCGCGCATTTGGGCCCTGGAGTCCCCCCGTGAGGTCCCATGTAGTCTCATCCCTATGGAGATTGACACCGAAGACATAGATATTCCAATGCTACATGGCTAAAGCCCCATGCGCAAGCTATGGCGGAATGCCATGAAGGAACATCTGAGGAAACACGAAGAAGACTGCGCCCGGGATATAGTCCCCCGTCAAGAGGCCGCTGGACACACTGTTTTGCCTAACAAGCGGGTCTTTACCTACAAAACAGATGGTGCGTCGTGGCTTAAATACAAGGCTCGCCTCTGCATCCAAGGCGACCTGGAACCGAAGCAAGATGGAGAATATGTGTATGCGGCGACTCTAGCTCCCAGGGTCGTCCGCCTGGTCCTCGCAGTTGCTGTGTCCCGGAACATGGAAATTCACCAGTTTGATGTGTCTAATGCGTTCATGAACGCGTCCATCTCTGACGAGGCCCCAGTTTTCATGAACGTGTGGCCCGGAGGTGAGCATCCTGGTATGGTTATCAAGTTGCGGAAAGCCTTGTTTGGGTTAAGGCGTTCTCCCCGCCTATGGCAGACTGTGTGGTTAGATGTTGTCGAAAAGCACACAGAGCTTCGACGTGTAGACGAAGATACCTGCGTCTTGGTGAGTCCAGACAAGAAGATCCTACTAGCCTTTTTCGTTGATGACTTCATCATTGCTTGTACCCCGGAGAACGATATCAGGTCTCAAAAGGAATCAATTTTGAAGAAACTATCGGAGCACTTTCAGTATACCGGCGGAGGGGAGCTTAGCTTTTTCCTTGGTGTAAGGTACCAGAAAACACCCACTGGGTGGAAGATGGATCAGCAAGCCTTCGTGCAGAAAATCGAACGTATGCTTGCTGCTTCTCTGAAGACACTAAAATCCTTGCTGATAAAGATCCCGTTCCGCCCTTCTTTCGTCCTCCGCTTTCATGATCCCGAGAAAATTAAGAGTCTCAAATTCTATCGGTAGAACTAATCGTCTTTCTACCTTCTTATTCTTATATCTTCATCTTTTATTTTCTTTCCTACCTATCCTTTACCCTATTTACGCCGAAAAGGTCGGTCACCAAAGTTGATCTCCCCAAGCTTGTTCTTACTGGCCCGATGGAATGGCACGAGTGGAAGGCTGACTTCTACACCGTGGCCACCTCGGTCCATCTCCTCAAGTACGTAACTGAGGAATGTGACGCCAGTGGCATACCCATCCGTCAGCCCTGGCTCCAGTGTCCGGATGAGCCTGACTACGACGATCTGACCGTTCCGGTCCCCCCGATGCCCGTGCTGCCGGACATCTTCCAGTTCGACCCCGATGACTACGTCTCAGCTGCCGGTCAGCCAGTTGCCCAGCGTGGTCGTAGCCGCCGTCGGCCCGAAGCAGCCGATTCGACTCCAGATCCGTCGGAATCCATGTCCCAGCAGGTGCTTGTAGCCAAAGCACGATATGAAATGGCTGAAAGCGCTCATGAAAAAGCGAAACTCGCAAACAAGGAGGCCATCGCGGAGGCTAAGGCCACGTACAAAGAAGCCCATAGTACGTGGACCAAGCAAGAATCCTCCCGCACCTCTCTTCTGGTGTGGGTTCGCTCCACTATCAGCCCCGGTGCCTTCAATGAAGTGCGCACCAACACCGATGTTGCCCAGGTCCTCTCGATTCTGCGAAAGGCCCTGACCATTGATACGATAACTGAATATACTGTGACTATACGATAACTACTACAACTATCTTGATCCCTTCTTCACACTCTGGTATTCACAGTGATCACCTAAACGCTAGCAACCGCATGCTGCCGAACAAATCAGCAGGCCCCGACGGCATGTCGCCAATTATCATGCACAACGCTCTCAAAGCGCACCCAGACCTCATGTTAACCGCTTTCCGGCAAACCTGCGATTCGGGCCAACACCCCAATTTCTTTTGGTGCTCCGTTTCTCTTGGCTTTCGGGTGTGGGTTGTTTTTTTTGGGGGGCGGTTACCCTTAGTTCTGGTGTGGTTAGAAGTTGATGGTTCCTTCTTCGAAGCAGTCGGGGTCTACGTGTTTGTACTCAGGCAAAGTTTCAGTCAGTATACCCGGACGAAGCCGCTAAAGTCGGCCGGGAATTGGACCCACCGGATAAACTCATCGTCACAGCCAGCTATTCAAAAATGGTGACGAAAGAGCATGCGAAGAAGAAATCTAGAAGGTCCCATGTAAAGATAAGATAGCGAAGATAGTCCTCCGCAGTGTATAGCGAGAATAACATACCCTCAGATAGGATAATATGCATTCATGATTACACAAAAGCAAAGTTGAAGGATCGGGCGGCAGCCACAGCTGTCGTTGATATGTGGTTGACGCCGATATACTTGAAGTTGAATGAGCAAGTAAGCCACTTCAACGTGCTGAGGTCTATCCAAGTACCAACCAAGACTATTTTACTGGGCAATTTCAATGCGCATTCACTATTGTGACGTGGACAATGGGTTCAACCCAACACCTAGGGTAATATGTTAGAAGAGTGGTTAGAGCAAGGCGACTTCCAGGTGCATGTCAACTTGACCATCACCCATGAGCCTAGTCTCAGCTTCATCAGAGAGGACTAGTTAAGTCTGGCCACCGAGCGCTGGTTTGGGAAACGGCAGTGCCACATCCGGTACGCCGGCCCGGCTCTTTTAAGAGACATTAGAAAGAAGTCTAGGAGGGAGGAGTGGATGTCATATATGATTCCCGCAGTGTTCGGTGAATTACACTGGTTTTCACTCCCGATCAAGCGTTCACATGGATCAAATGCCATTTCGTCTCGGGCTGCTTCCTTTTCGGTTTGTTCAAGGCGGTGGTTAGAATTGTGAAGAGGACAATCTTGAAAACGGACATCGAAATGATTACTTTGGCAGGAGGTAAGACATGGTTCAAACGGGATGAGCATGGAATATTCGAAGAGCGGGCAGAGTGTCACTAGCACGAGTTTAAAAATGTAGTTCATCTCTTCTTGATATGTCGACGTACATGTACAAGACTTTTGTATGTAGATACATGTCTAATTTGAGTTGAGTACATAAAAACATATCATTATATCTCATCTAGGTTAAGTGAAAGTTGCTAATCGCCATTACGACGGTAAAACAACCTTCCTTTCTTGTCAACTCTCTCCAGTTCATACCCTAGATCATATTCAACGATCTTCCGCGTCAAAAAGAAAAGCGCATCTGCTGACATAGCCTTTTCAGTGGACGCCTCATCGACTGACCACACTGAAGGAACTACACACTGGGCCTCACACCAGTTCGTGTCACTGTTACCGAACGATGCAATGGTATAAGTAAAAGACAAGAACGCGTTCTAGGAAACTAGTTAGCAAGTACCCTTACACGAATGCTACAGAACGTAATCTTATCTTACCTCAGGCTTGGCGTCAGGCATGGAATCAAAAGCCTCATCAAGTAACTCCTCCAGCTTTTGGATATCTTCAGCTTCATATCCTGTGACGCAGACCCTATCCTCTTGAAAGTCGAATATGAGGAACTTGGGCCGCTGCGACTCTTTAGAGCGTGTGATACGGGTGACTCCGGTGCAAGAAGGGTTGTAACCAGGTAGCTTCTGAGTGGTCTTCTTGGAACCCTCGCCACTAGGGTCCGCAATTGTAAGGTCACCGAAATCCCCGGCATAGGCATCGGTAATAACACTCTCGGCGGGCGTGTCTAGCGGGATTGCCGTCCCTTCAATTGATACGATGCTTTGAGGTCGTCTACGAACTGTTGGCATCACCTGGAAGAGGCGCAAGCACTGCTCGGGCGTCTTCGTACGGTTGATAACATCGGACCGGTTGAATGCAAGGACAATCTTCCAACCGTCAGTTGTTTTCATGGGATAGAAGGTGGTTTCACCAGAAGAGATGACCTAAGTTGAGTTAATACCCTAGTACGTATGCACTGATAACAAGAGTTACACACCTCGACTTCAAAGTAACAAACTTGTGTCTTACCCGACTGGCCAAGGAAATCTTTAAACGGAGTGACTTCCTCAATCTTGAAGGCTGTCTCAAGACAACTCAAAATGGCGTCGACCCCATCCAACAAAGTGTCACAATGGATGTCTTGTAAGATTTTCTTCCACTTGAACATGAACCGCTTGGCAATTGCTACCGGCGGTGGTGTCTTTTCTGGCTCCTCTGGTTCCTCATAGGACAAGTCTGATGCGTCGCCATCTGAGGGATAATCTTCCTCTTGCATCTTCTCGAACTCAAATTCCTTGAGGAACGGCTGATGGAAGGTTTGGCGATTCCATGCCTCGGAAATATACTTTTTCTCTTCCCGTGTTCTTGAGGTACAGCGATGATTAGCCTGCGAACAAGCGTTCCATCTTAGATAGCCACTCACAGATACATGATGGTAGTCAACAGGCTCTAGTTGTGTATAGTAGATCACGTTGATGTTGTGAAAGATAGAAAGTTCTTAGGGAATCAGTTGGGGTTTTGAGTCGGAATATCGTTGGCCTTATTCTCCATGTCATCTTATTGCCTCAATATACCAATCGGTTTCATGTCCATGACACCACACGTGCCCATGGTCTATTTAGGCAACGATTAGCCGGTCAGACAGATGAATGAAACCAAGTGGCTGGTTGTGACTTTGGGGTCATCTAGAAATAACTAGTCGTCAAACAATGATCATAGCTGACGATATCATCATCCTAACGTACCATACATTCACTAATATTCGGAGTCATGAACTCATAGTTTACTCCTTTCACGGAAATTGAGTGCTGGTTGTCGGCGTTTTAACCCTACATAGTGGCATGTCTTACCCTAATTTATGGTATCCATGTGATCTTTGTGTCAGTGTGCATGACGTCATTTGACGTTTATCAGTGTCTTGTCAATTCAAGGCCCCGAGGGTCGGAGATTTGTCCGGACAACACGACTGTACGAAGTCAAGGGTACAACGAAGCTAAGTGAAAGCACAATGACCTACAAGTTAGTGATTCACAGTTCGTTCAGTAACATCGATCGCTTATATAAGCACCACTGCTAGTTGTTCCTGATGTCCTATCTAGGTAATAGCCCATACTTTTCCGATATAATGCTTGTGATACTTTCCAGGTCAACAGGCGCATAGTGTATATAGTCACTAGAATCGCTTCTTGGGTTGCATATAGTCACAGTAAAATTACCCCAAAAACTTACTTGCACGTGGCTACTTAGGAAGCAGGCTGGTCAATGACAGTTGAAGACAATGTGTGATTACTATGTTGCCGCACCAACTATCTAGTTACAATCAAAGCGATATGTGTACTTCATATTGTCATCCCGACTCTCCAGCTTATAACCCATCTTGTTCTCCAAGATGTTGCGTATCAGCAAGATCATTGCGTCCTCTGACACAGCTCTGGTGCTCCCATTTCCGTCAACAGACCAGAGCAAGGGAAATGTAAACTTCGCTTCGCACCATGTCGTGAGGCTATCACCAAATGGCGCATAAGACTGCGTAGAAGACATGAATGCGTACTATTTCAATCGTTAGTCAGCTGTGACGTTGGAACATAACCGCCCTATACATTATCTTACCTTTGGGTCCGCATCTGGCATACAATCAAATGACACATCTAAGCTTCTCCCTAGGGCTGTGATATCTCCACCTTCGTAACTTGAAACATGTGCGCAGGAATTGCTAAACACGACAATCATGAGCTTTGAAGAGTTGGATTTGTTGTGTCTCGTGCAACAGTGGGAATGTTGAGTTACGGGGTCCGGTTTGGAAGTTTCACCGGCGGCTGGTGCCCGCTCGTTTGCGTCAAATTCAGCATTCCTGCCCTTCCTAAGCCCCGGGTAATTGTTTGGGTTCCAGCGGTTGTTGCTCATGACAGGTACTCTTTGGGGCTGAGGTGTGTCAACTCCTGTGGAATCGTAGGATTTGGCGTCTTCATCGTCAGTATTGATTATGATTGACCCGTCAGAGTCAACGGCTCTGTAGGGGTCAACAGCAGGTGTTTGGATGCCAGTTATTTGCCGGGTAGCTTCTCTGCTATATTCACGGAGCCTCCGGGCTGTCGGTATAGCTTTGAAAAGTCTGTGGCATGTTTTAACGTCCATGAGGTTGGCGCCGAGTTCACTTCTGTTGAGCACCAAAATAATCTTCCAGTTGGACTCTGTTTTCAGAGGAAAGAACGTCGTTGGTCCGTTTTTAATCACCTATGACCAGTAAGAATGTGAGTCTTTCACGACGATTGGGACTTCTCCCACTTACCTCCACCTCGAACTCGTAGTACCTGATCTCGCCACAGTGGCTCACAAATGGCTCAATTGAGTCTGTCTCTTCTATGAAAAAGATCCGCTCTAGGCATTTCAAAAAGCTGTCGACACGCACTTTCACGGACCATCCGTTCATGTTTGACAAGATATGCTTCCAGTTGAAGATGAATCGTTTGTACAACAACGTTGGGGTGGGAGGGGCCACATATTCTTGCATCCTACCCGGTATCTTGTAGAGTGACGTCAGATATCTCGTGTCTGGGCTAGCCTCCGTCGTCTTCTTCTGCCAGGGCCGATGAAAGGTGTGTCGATCCCATGCCTCTGATATATACATTTTGTCTTCTTGGGATCTTCCAGTAGCATGGCCGTTAGTTTTATGGCAAAGGAATCTTGTTGTTAATTCTTACTCACAAATACATTTTGTCAGAGCTTAGGCCGGGCCGTCAAAGATCGTATGTAGTGTAAAACTTCCCAGTTGTGTTTCTAGTTTGAACACAATAGGTCTCGGTAGGGCGACTCGGGTCTTATTTGTACCCCCACAAAGAGGCTGACCACGCGGGAGGCTGACCATTAGACAGTCTCTCTATGCCACGGAGAACGTTTGTGCGACCGAGCATGGGCTAAACTGTGGGGGCGACATCACTTCCGGCTCTGATAACCTTAACAGGAAACTATTCGTCCTTGCTTCGTTGGAGGGGCGTTTAAGTGCGTCAAAAGGGTGCCCCACCATCGATTATGATTGGCCTACATACATACTTACGAGAAATATGCCGCGATGTTACCCAATATCATGAACAGTTGATGCTATTCTTTTTAGGGTTCGTACCTCTTGGTTATAAATTCACCCTGCTTATATACACACCCCGCATATCCACTAGGAATAGCCATCGTCAATAGGCTCGGTCGCTACGCGCCGGCTTACTTGTTGACCTCTAGTCATACATCGGTCTACCGGCCGGCCTTGCGGTCACGCACTCCATATTTCACCCGAGCCGGGAGCTCTCACCAAGTATAAGATCCCCAAGGTAGCCTCCTGCGTTGGTAGATTAGTCCTTCTCTTTTTAAAGTGAGTATATTCCTTTACTTCGTTGATACTGCCCCTTGTACCGGTCCAGGCTCCAACAATTCTTCGGTCGGAGACACATGCGCGAAGTATTGTATTCAGTGTATAATCGAGGCTGGTATCCGTTTCAACGGATAGAAGCATGTTATTTACATGACTGTGGCGGGTTGAAAGGTATCACGGTACCACTGCACCACAAAGAGTGAAACCTTTGGACTTTGTTGTAGGTGAATGTTCTATTAGAGCCTATACAGGACACACGAGCGGACATTTCGATACAGTTAGAAACGAGCAACCAGTGAACAGCCACCAGGCAGGGCAGCGGCTGACAGGCCCCCGTAATGAACCGATTGATTATTGCCAGTGTTCGATTGGATACTTACATTGATGTGCCGGGCCGGAAATGTACATACAGTTCAAATACCAAATCGAGTTCAGCAAAATTCCGGATATTGACACAGACGTTAAGAATCAGTCGAATACCGGCGGTCACTGTTCCCTGTCACTTTCGAGCTTTATAGTATAGACTACATTCGCGTTGTGCAGAAGGGTCACGGGGAATTGGAGACGTCGCAGTAACTTTGCTCACAGGACCGACGCAGAGGCTAGTAAGTTTACCTGGTCAAGTTGCTGAGAGTAGTTCGGCGCGTAGTGATAACTCGAGTGCCACTTGTATCACGCAGTTGTATTTGATGTTTTCATATGAGGTACCACCGCGGCAACTGACCTCGCGAGGGTCAACTGCTCATCCAAAGGTGGTTTAATAACACGCACATTGGATCCAGTTTGTTACACACTATTTTACCTGCAGTAGGTTTGACGCCAAAACATTGGGATTTATCTACATTAGCCTCTAATCTTCTTGGGAATACACGTCATCTACCTCGTCAAGTATGGGGCTGCAGAAACAATCTAGTGAAAATTGACGCCCGCATATGTCCCTACGGCCGCTCGTACTCTCTAGTTTGTAGCCCATATCGTTTTCTACAATGATGCGTACTAGCAGTATCATTACATCTTGCGGAATAGCAGGGGATTTATTAGCTCCATCGACAGACCAGCAAACGGGAACTGTGAACGTTGCCCCAACCCGTTGTATAGCACCATTTCTCAAGGGTGTTATCTTTTTTTTCATATATATGAAGGCATTCTATTAAAAATTTTAGTTAGTTGTAACACTTGAATATGCACACACTATATACGGCTCACATTGGGGTTTGCGTCGGGCAAGCAACCAAATGCCTCGTCCAAAAGCCTGTCTAAGCTCTCGATGTCTGCAACTTCGTCACTCGTAGTTTTAATGAAGCCATCGCCGAACACAACATCTATACGCCTTGAGCGCTTCGGTTTGTTTTTTGTCATGCGGCGGTTGGCTTTTTCGATTGGAGGTTCAGATTGGGGCGTTTCACCGTCTACGCATTCCCGAGAACAAGAGTCAATTTCATCATGGCCGCCACATATGGTTCCCTTATGAGCCTGGCTGTTAAGGTCTCTGGGTTCATGAAGCTCAGTGAGGGGGGGTGTCGTTTGATATTTTGCAGTAAGGGCCGGAACGAAGGCATCAGAGCCAGTCTCTTCCCCATCAGTCTGGGCCTTAACAGATCCATCGTTGTCAAAGATTCCGTCGACATTAACGGCAGGTTGGTCGATCTCTGTCACTGGAGCGATGCCACTCTCGACGGGCTCATGTGGTTCCTGAGCTACCGACATGGCTCTGAAAAGTTGCAAAGATCTTTCAGGAGTCATCTTGCCATCGAGAATGTCCGTTTGGTTAAATGCCAAAACAATTCTCCAGTGTTTTTCTGTTTCCAAAGGATAAAATGTCGTCTCTCCTTTTGTAATCACCTAATTCTAGTAAGCACGCATACTATCAATCATAATTTCCACTTTGGTTACTCACCTTTACTTCGATTTCAAGGTATCTGTACTGGGCTGAGGTAATGACGTAGTTCCCAAATGAGTCTATGTCATCGAGTAAAAATGTATTCTCCAAGCAGTCCATGAGACAATCGATAGCATCGATCACGGAGTCTCGTTTAATAGCCGCCAAAATGCTCTTCCAGCTGAACATAAATCGCTTATATAACCGGGGTTGGGCCCGAGAATTCACTGATCGGCATCTTGCTCCCCTCTGGTTCAATGGTTCCACCTCGGGTTCCCTGTCGAGGCCAGTAGGCAATTTTTCCCAGGCCTGGTGAAAGGTTCGACGATTCCACCCCTCCCGGATGTACTTTTTTTCTTCGGGAGATCTCCGGATACCATGGTTGTTAGTTTCCCGATAAAGGCCTGATACCGCACACATTTACTCACAAATACATGGTACTGTAATTGAACCAGAGTGGAACGAGACAAATACAGTGAATACCTGGTGGTTTTCAGATGGCACATCCCGTTTAAATACATCGGGACTCAATGGACCATTTGAGGTTTTCCTCATACTACCAGGAGAGCCTAACCATTATGCAGTTATCTCTTGGCAAGCGGAGGTGTTTGTGTCACCAACGGCAGTGTTTGAAACTTTGTTGTTTAATCTTATATTACTTCGGATTGTACCGAACAGAGTAGTAGGCACTTGATATGTCGCCTTTGGATGGAACATACGTAGTGAAGTAGTGAACAGCGCAATTGGCAGTTTTCATTGAATCATATACCAGATAAACATCTTGAGATTAAACAGCACTATAACTATTTGTGCTGCCGTCTGTATGGGCCAACATGCAAGAAGTGTTTGTAGTTGTAACTTGGACTGTCAACATACAAAAGGCGGTAGTGGACACCGCCGGCCTACGTGAAGACGAATATACTTTAAGCATACTAGTAGGCCTCTCCTCGTTTACAAGACCGACTTAGAATCAGTGCATTTCTTCAGCCGCCTGACCCAGGGGAGTTTGATAAGTGGGGTTAACACGATGGCTGCTCTTACGGTCCCAACATCTGTGGCGTCCTAATCTGATATATCACAGCGGCAAGTTTTCTCGCTAGAGTCAACTGTCCGTCTAGAAGGATGCTTAATGGCTCATGCTTTTTATCCGTTTAGGTTATATTGTATTCCATCTGCGCCGCGACACATGCCATAAAATGAGATTTAATTAAATTAGGTCTTAATCTTCTAGGGAGTCTATGTTGTCGTAGAAATCGCCTAATTATAATCCAAACGATAAATGTAATGCTCACAGTCTTTCTGGCTCTCCACTTTGTAGCCCAGGCCGTTCTCCACGAGACTACGCACCAGGAGTATCATTGCTTTCTTTGGAATAGCCTCGGTAGTATAAGTTTGGTCAATAGACCATTTAGGGGGGGCTCTAAACTGTGCCTGAACCCATTTTGTAGAACCATTACCAAGAGTTGTGGTTGACTGGATACAGGACATGAAGGCATACTATTGTGATCTCTAGTCAGCTATTTTGTCACAACATATATAAATAGTCACGTTATACAGTGTCTCACCTTTGGGTCTGCGTCTAGTGTACAACCAAATGCCTCATCCAAAAGCCTCTCTAACCTCTCGATGTCTGCAACTTCGTAACTCGAAACCTCTGTACAGCTGTTGTAAAAATCAACCATCATAAGCTTCGAGGGTTTCACTCTGCCTTCTGTCGTACAATAGTTCGGCTGCTGGGTTGTGGGGACTGGCTTAGGTACCTCACTAGTCGCAGTTTCCCGATAACTCGACCCAGTTTTATGGTAGCCACGCTGTGTAGTACCATCCTGGGCCTGGCTGCCACGTTCTGCAGACTTTCGAGGCTCAATCACAAGAGGCCCCATTTGGCTGCTGGAGACAGAAACGTCAACAAAATTTATGGATCCGGTGTCTTCGTCATCGGTGTAGATGACAAGTGAACCATCGCTATCAAAGACCGGAGAGGTATCGCCGACAGGCTGCGTGGGCTCATCAGCTGGACAGGTATCATTTTCAATGTACTCCTGGGGTGCCTGAGCAGTCGGCATGTCTTTGAAAAGTTGTGAAGATTCCTCCGATGTCATTTTGCCGCTGAGAATGTCAGTCTTGTTGAGTGCCAAAACGATTCTCCAGCCTTTTTCTGTTTCCAGTGGATAAAAGGTTGTTTTGCCATGTGTAAGCACCTGGTAATAGTAAGCATATACACCCTCGATAGCGATGAACGGTTCTTCTACTCACCTGAACCTCATATTCGTGGTAGAACACCCGATTTGATTCATTCACAAACTTCTCAAATGAATCTGTTTTCTTGACAGAAAATGCGCTTTCTAAATAGTTCAAGAGGTAATCCGTAGCACCGATTACGTCGCATGGTTTAATGCTTGACAAGACGCTCTTCCAGTTGAAAATGAATCTTTTGTGTACCAAGGTTGAACCGAAAGGATACCGATCTTTATACATATTATCCGGCTTCGGGTATATCGACCCGTTCTCGTATGTCTTACAACTCGAGCCGTATCTGGGTGTACCACTTTGTACCCAGGGCTGATGAAAGGTTTGGCGCTTCCACGCGTCCGAGATGTGGTCTTTTTCTTTGCGAGATCTCCATGTACCATGATTATTAGTTTCGTGGCAAAGACCTCCGACAACTTATGTTTACTCACAAATACATTCTGATATATCTAAGCCAGAGTCGAAAAAAAAAAAGGTTATAGATACTAATAAGTTTCCTGGTTGCTACTTCAGTTTGACAACATTGGTGTTCAACAGACTAACCAGCGAAGGCTTCCTTTATACTCCTGAAAATGATCCTGGTCGTTAGGTGTGCGAATAGCATGAACGCGTATCTCCACCAACTACCGGGGTATACAAGGGGGGTGTTTGTGGGGAAAACGAACCTGATGGGAGAAGACTGTCGGTTCATCTATTATACATATGTATGTACTGACCCTCTGGTTAAGACGGCTTTTTTATACTCTCTGTGGAAGAAAGAGCTCAATTGGAGGTAATAGTGAAGTCATCCGGAAACAGCGAGAGGGATGGAAGCGGGAAGATGTTCTGAAGTATCAAGCAAAACATGCAGATAAGTGGGGGGTCTGGATAGACAAACTCCCAGGACGGGATAAGTACATCTGGGCTATATGCTATAAAAGAATGAAAGGTGGGACTAAAAAGACATACAAGTGTGACATTAAAAAAGTAGACTATCATTACGATGTACAAGTCCTGCCTTAAAGCGCAGTGCAGAAAAGAAAAAACATCTATGTGCTGGGTCGTGGTAATTTTATCAAATGGCACCTCTCATGACCTAACTCTATCATGGTTCGAAGATGGAGCCCGTGAGGGCATCTCAGAGACACTATGAGTGAGACTCCGCTCACTCAGATTCCCCATGGCATAAATTTCAACCTCACCCTTTCCTGTCTTGGTCTTTGTAGCGATGCCCGTGGCAAAGCTGTTCCGGCGGCTACAAGCACGCTTGTGTGGTGGCATGTCTTTGTGAGAAATGGTGATTTGTGTTTGCACGCCGATAGAGTTCGGACCAGGGTTGGTGCCGGGGCCATATCCGGATTTTCCTTCGGAAGGAGTTCTGTAGTTCCGGGATGACATGGCTTCGCGAAGAAGAACACGCATTACGGGGATAGAGGCGGCCATGATGGAAACAGCACTTTCGGTAATACCCCATATGATGAGAGGAGGTCCTTCATCTAAGGAGTGTTAGTCTAGCTGTATGGGTGACGGAAGACAAAAGTGCTTACAGGTGAAGTCGTCAGCGGCTTGTAGAGGGAGGTAGGTACACTTGACAAACGCGCAGATACCGGCACTGGGCTGTGTTAGTATGCTTTTTAAAATATAGCGATGTGGTAACTTACAATATACCCATGCTCATGGCGATGGCCACACCAATCTTCTTCTTCAAATCCATCTGTAGATTCCACAAGACACGCCAAGGCAGAAAGGCCAGCAGGACATCCCAAATGCCGCACCAGGCTGTGCTCACAATTCCCAATCTAACATTGACGTATGGGTCCCAGCAGGTGCCCTCGACCAAAGGGTACCAGGCTTTCTTAAGTGGTTTACAGTGGATCCAAAAGAAAAGGCAGCTGATGAAGTTCATGACATTAATAGAGATGATAATGAACCAAATAAGCTTCTTCTCTATAGGTCCAACGATACGGTAGAGGGTGAGTGCGAAGGAAGTTTTAGACCAACTCTGGGAAGTCACATAGAAGGTAGCAGCCATTTGACTTGTTAAGTTGATGACGTTAACATGCTTGATGTTGATTGCGTACTCGTGGTGACCGAACCCATATTTCACGGATATGGATTCGAGGATTGCTGTGCAAACAAGAACAGTCTATGATACTAGTTAGTAAGTGTATCATAACGACAGACATATGAGTAGCAAGTCACTTACTCCTGCGCCTATTAAAACCCAGTCATCCCAATGTAGTCCTCGACGCATCAAGAACTTGCAGTATATTCTTAAGCCCAAAAATGCCATGGCGATACAGGTGAGTGTCCAAACTGCGACTTCCATTGCGGGCCCTCGATTCTCATGGTACCCGGGTAGTGTAGTAACATCTGTAGTGTTGGAAGTGCCTGTATCTTCTGTTGCACGAGTGGCGAGGAAGGCACTAAGGTTGTCGATGAAAGAGACGGTGAGAGTTTGGCGAGATGCCAGCTGGGGTATGGGTATCTTGTTCAGCATTTTGGAAGTCGGATTTGGAATATAGCACAGCGGATCGGCCTGCGGTGCCGTGTGATTATAGGTGATTACTCCGGATGAGAGTTAATAGCAGGTAGTGTTGATGTCCTGCTCGCAGGTAAATACGATATAGTCACTTGGTGGTATCTAGACTATACCCTCACTAAACAATTAAGGAAATCAAAAGCCACACATAAACAAAACAACAAAATTAAAAGACCACCAGTTACCCCAAGTCCAATAAAATAAAGCAAATCAAGGAGTGACAAGAAAACAAGAACCCAACGAAGAAGACGCAAGTCCCGGGGAACTAGAAGTGCTGGGCTAGCTGCTTTTTGATGTCTGACTGATTTGGTATCAGCGTGGTGAGGTATCTGTGGGATCAAACGCACGTTTTCTGATTTCTTTGCATTGGACTCTTGGATTTCGGAGTTAGTGTTTCGGGTGGGTTATTGTCAGATGGGTCTAGTTTGATTGATAACGAAGTCCATGACTTAGTGATGCAACTTTAGTAGCGTTGAAGATACGCTCAGTACACCCCATCATTCTAACAGTTCGTCTCAATTATCACAAGTATGTATCTCTGTCTATACACCCTCACTCACATCTAGATCCCCGGGAAATCGGCCCCCGCAACACCTCCAGAGAGACCTGCTCTGCATGTTTTGTCCCACCCATCGACTAACACCAATATGACAGCCACCGAGCCAAGATTGCCCTGACCGCGCCAAGGACTTCCTGCTCGTGGCAAATGAACATTTCCCCTGCACGTCCCAAGAAGCAATGTCAGAGCGGGTAGAGAACATTGCTTTCGTCCGCCGATCAACGCCGACTGTCAAAGTCGGGGGCATTTCTCAAGTCCCGATGTCAATAAAGTTTTGTAGAGATACTCAAACATGGTTGATTTTTACGGGTCAAGGACTGGCGAAGATACCCGTCCTACTCCATGGTTTCTCACTATACTATATCAGCCCTATCGGTATACTTCAAAAACAATGACTCCAGCAACTAACATCAATACTGTAAATCGGAAAAACGTCACTCCCGTCCTTCCGTCCTTGCACATATTCCATCCCATGTCAACTTTTCACTAACGCCGATATGCGTCTTTAACCATAGCGGATCTTTCCCGACCGCAGAACTAATCTCTATCTATCAAAGCGCCGACATTCCCGAAAAGGTTACATTCTTGGACGCCGAATTTTCTTACGTACGTTTCTCTTCACAGCGGTGAAGTTCTTGTTTCCCCGTATCCAAAGGTACTAATTCACGCTTCTATTCGTGCGTATATGCATACATGTATGATTGATTCCTTCGGGCGATGTCACACATGTGTATCTGCTTGTATTCACTAACCGACATTCTTGGCTGGTTTCGACAGGTCGCCCCTGATCCTACGCACTTAGATGATTCTTCGATGAAACTCTTATGCTGAGCAAACCAACACGCACACTTGCTGATTTTTTCTTTTATCGAAGCAACCTACGACCCTTTGTAACCCATCCAATGTGTGAGCTGAAAAGAGGATAGAGAGACCGTCCGCTACATGACATTCCTCTCTTCTTTGCTGCGCTCTGGCGCATTCCGGGCGTCCAAATCACGAATATCTCGCTCGCCACTCATCTAAACTGCCACACCGTCGTGCTCTCAAACTTGGCATTCACCATATCACCAAGATCCCCAGTCCTTGTTCCTATCACCCGGTCAGCGTGTGACAACAATGCCTTATCTCACCTGTCAACCACACTTATTTTACCTTCCCAATAAATCTCAAAATCTGTCAGCATCACAAAGAATTCGCCGGTCCTCCCTCGCTGTGACCCCAGTTCCCATCTAAGTATTTCTTCCGTCTACAGGTCTTTATTGTAACACATCCGCACGCTCATTCTCCACACAAACATCATCCATATCCAGACATACGCCCACGCGGCCTTTTTTGCACGGTCTCAGCCGCTATGATCCGTCAGTCATATCTCCATTATTGGATATTCTGAATTTATTCCACATTACCAGTGGTATCGGGTCCCTTGACAACACCATGAACGCCAGATGGTTTTCTTCCTGTACTGGACTCTACTCACATAAACTGAGAAACTAGGTTCCCAAGACATAGCCATCGCATTTCTCTTCGGGGCTCAGGCATCACACTTGCCAAGAAGCCACAACGCATGGCCAAGAGGTCTTTCTACCGTGAAGATAGGCCCTCGGGTCTTCAGTTCGCCCCCATGTCCAGAAAGTGGTCGTGGTTTATCATAAAGTGTGCCCCTTCTAAAACACTATATGCCAGCATCCACCCATCAACCGCCTTGCAATTGTCCTTACTCGATATTCCCTAGAAATCTACATTTCAGAAATCACTACAGTATGTGTTTGGTACCTTTCTGTATGACATCGTGTTCTCTGTGATACCTACAGTTGTTGTTGTTGTATTCTTTAACGTGTGATACCTACAGTATTTTCTCGTTCTATCTCTAACTGGAGATTTCAAAAACTGAAGGCACAATCCACGGTTGTTGTTGTTCTGTTTATCGTCTGGCTGACAATCCATGGTGCCATGATTTTTTTTGCATGCGTCTTGCTATAAGAACAGACTTACTGCACTGACTCTCAACAACAAGCCTTCATAGCTCAGTTGGCAGAGCGCGACACTAGTAATGTCGAGGTCAGCGGTTCAAATCCGCTTGAAGGCATTTCTTTTTGCCAGTTTCTTGTAGAAATCAAGTTGATTTGAACATCATGAATCTATCGTCAATTTCTAGTTTGCATGTGTTGTTCTTCCTTTGGCAATTTTTTGGTGCTTTCACAATGAACAGCAATCCGGGCAGAGGTCCTAATCATCACTAGAAAGCTTCAGTATAGGTCATAGGTTGAACCCGAATTTAGAGCAACTATGGTCCATACATATATATTTACCAGACGGTTGGTTTACAAACCATTCATTGTTACATACATGCTTTTTGTCCTGAACAATCTTTAGTTCACCTGCCGATGATAATCTCGACGCCGGTCAATAGTAGGGTTATATAAAAGAACACAGGGTTATTGAGGCCTGTCGTGTTACAAAGAAAAATTGACATGAACCTCACATTGATATTGATTTGCTTTTATGGTATAGAATTTTGCATCACTTTAAACCAAGACAATATAGGGACAGTTATTTACTGTATTCATGTCTTGTAATCCCACAAGAGAGTAACCAAAACCCGTATCCCGCTGATAAAACAAATTTCCCAATGCTAGTAAAACAGAAAAAGAACCCAAAAAACACATCATAAAGAAACAAACCACAACCGCCCAGAGTTTCCCTCTGGATTCGCCGGTGGGCTGTCCGCTTTTTTTTTCCATCACCTTCTCGCCAAAATAGAGAAATACCACCAGACAAAGAGCCAAGACCCATCGCAATCACACATAATAAGCACGCTCGTAAAGACCAAGAAGATCGAGAACATCGTCCGTTCGGTTGATATGTTTTTACTTTTCTCTTTTTTGTTTGTGTCATTACATCCCATCATCATCCATCCATTAAACTACCCAATCAGAAAGCCATCGTCAGCATAGCAGAATCCCTCCTAGCCCATAGCCAAGGCCATGGCCTGATGATGATCCCAGACCACGCTGCCTTGGCTTCCCAACAGCAGTAACAGAGGAGATGACAAGACGCAACATACACTGCGAGAGAAGCAGTAACACCAGTAGACAAGTCCAGTTACGAACGTCAGCCAGTGCCCTGTCCTCAGCGCATTTACCGGTAGCGCCAGAGGGACAGGGTGTTGTGTCTCTTCCAGGTCTTTCTGCGGCCGGCGCGGGTCTTGTTGTACTTGTGACCCTTGTTGAGACCACGGGAAGCCTTGCCGGTGGAGGTAAGGCCGCGGGCCTCGCGGTGCTTGTGGACGGGGGCGACAATCCAGTTGATGCGGGCATCCTGGCGGATGGCCTTGTGCTGGGGGTCGACGAGGATGACCTCGAAGTACTTGTAGGTCGAATCCTGGTTGATCCAGTACGAGTTAAGGACGCGAAGGTTAGCGCAGCGGCGGCCAACACGCTCCTCAGCGGTGGAGCGGAGGGAGCGCTGGTACTTAAGCTGGTTAACACCGTGGTTGGTGGGCTTGCCTGTAGAGGTGTTAGATATCATGCAAGATCGATTAAAAAAGACTTGGGAGAATACATACCGAAGGTGGCACCCTTGGCGACGGGCTTCTTGCGGCCACCGCGGCGGACACGGACGCGGTAGACGACGTAACCCTGCTTGGCCTTGTATCCAAGACGGCGGGCCTTGTCGGGGCGCGAGGGGCGCGAAGCGCGGTGAATGACGTTCAGCTGACGGAGCTATATTGATGCACTCTCAGCATAATGTTCAACGAGTGTATAGCAAGGATGAGTGGGCATGTATCAACAAACCGGTTGTTCCCCATATCGTCCTTTCGGTATCTGAGAGTATGCCTCGCGCATGTCTCCGTATTCCAGAAGACAGCCAAAACACTTGTCCCATTTACCGACGACATGGTTCGCATGCCGGCCGTGGTTTACAGCCCAAGAGCATCCACATATGGTATCACGGTTATAGGGGAACTCGGATCGAGTAGGGGTGTTTATCGTACCTCCCAGCAGCGGACACGGTTAAGGAACCGGATGACATCCGACTGCTTGCGCTTCTGAAGCTCTTCGACGTACTTAAGGGCACCCATTTTAACTGATAAACAGAGACCTGTTAGAGACTGGAAAACTTGCAAAGTTGCAGTGGGCAGTTGGATGAAGTCGACTAGAGTGTTTATCCAACCAATTGGTTATCGATGTACCAAATGAATATCCGATAATATCGTCGCCCAAAAGATCGAATCCAACAAAAACTTTGATGCTGTCGAATCCGAAAATTGTTGACCAATGGACGATTCACCAAGCGAGGAAAAATATCGAGGACGACCGAAACGTTGGAAAGAAAAACACTCGTGTTGTCGAAATCATCGTGTACAGCCCATAGCAGTAGACATGGTGATGACATACCTGATTATACGGGCCGAGAAAGAGACCTTTGGTTGACACGGAACAAAAACGATATCCAAGAGGAGAACAAAAAAAGTCCGACATCCCAATATGTTGACTGCAAATTCTAAAAAATTGGTGCGTGGCGTTTGTGGGTTTTGGAAGGATCGGTGTGGCTTAACGCCTTAGGGCCAGCTTTTTAGGTGGGGCACGCATACTACATTGGGATTGACCCCACATTAAGACTTCACTATCATGGTTACAAGTTGTAAAATAGGGGAATATTCAATCGCTACACAAACACCCATGACCCATGTTCACCGACACTCACCGAACACTCCTGTTGATTTTACACACATACAGACATGGTAATTCACCGGTGGATGTGTGTAAAATCATCCTTGCGCTGTCATCTCAAGTACCGTGTTCATCACCTCCCACACTCCCCAAACCGCCTGACCCCATGACTTCTCTTTCAATTTCCGCAAACTTTCGGGAAACAGTATATCTGCCGCTTCTTTTTCTCTCGCAGTCATATCGTTCATCAACGTGTTGTATGCCTGACCTGGCTCGATTTCCGCCGAGATGTGTGCTTTGATGAGTTTATCGGCAACTTGTTGGCCAATATCGATCGTCTCGTTGACATAATCCCATTCAGCGTCCCACTTCTCCGTCGGGACTTGGGGTTTACCGTCCGCAAGACGCTCGAACACTTCATGGTACACACGTACTACACCGTTGGTCTCTTGTGTCACTTGTTCCCACATACGCTGCGCTTCCTTGGTTTCGGCGTCAGGGTCCTGAGTGCATATCGGAAGACGTTGAAGGTCATTCATCAGAGAGCGTTCTAATTCCTGTTCTTTTGCAGCACTTTTCGAATGTTAGTGTTTGCGATGTGACTTTGAAATACCCGTAGACTTACATTTTACTTGCTTCCTTCTCCAGACTTTTGAAAAGACTGTTGATTTCCTTGTTGAATGTGGTTTCTGCGTCCTTGATCGCCTTCTGAGATTGTATCTTGGCCTTCTTGGATTGAGAGCCCTTCAGCTTCGTGAGAAGTATTGTTGTCCTGCTTGTGTGTTAGTCAAGTGATTCGATGTATATACCCGTAAATGTCAATAACATACATGTCAGTATCATTTGACTGTTTTTTGGCAGGCTTCTTTCTCTTGGATTTCTTTGGTGCAGGCGGCTCCATATCGGATTCTTCCCCGTCAATATCTTCTTCTGGCTCTAGTGAAGCCCGAGGAGAGATTTCAGGAGACACAGAGGCAGCCTTCCGCTTGCGAGAAACCGGCTTCTTCGATGTTTCTTTGACCTTGGAATTTCTGATTGGCTTCGTACGTTTGACTTGTGCTTCAGCCTTGTCCTTGGGTGGGTCGGGACATGTAGACCGAGATTGAACTGGAAGCTGAGAAACGGGCGACGAAAGGTTCAAATCGAACAGCGGAGACACTCGAGTCTGTATAACAGGTCTCATGACAGACGCAGGCTGGTTGCGTCTCGGGGTTCCATCTAGCAAGTCAAACTTCATAGGACTCCGCAATAAAACTTCCTTTTCGCCGCTGGGTACGGATGGCTTCCATGAAGGCTGTCTGATCACAGGAATGGCGAAATTGATATCATTGAAACCAATACTTGACGCAGCAGGGCTATGGGCATGGTCCGTAGCAGCAGAATTGATACGAGGAGAAGGCCGGAGTGAATTGATGACCTCTCTATCATCTGGCGCAGAGGGAGCAGGAGCCTTTGGCACTACCGGGGTTTCGACGGGACGCTTCTGCACATCACTTTCCATATGAGCCTTCTTTGTGAGGCCTGATGCGTTTTGTATAGCCTTGGCCGGAAGGGCTAACTCGCCGTCTGAATCATCGCTAGACGAGGCTTCATCGCTCGATATAACGACCATGTTTTCAATAGCGATTTCCTTGGCGCGTCGGCTAGCACGATGAGAGGCAATTGTCGGGGTAGGAAGAGGCTTTTGAGTTGTCGTCGGGCGACCTTTTTGAGTCGAGAATGCCACCGTAGGCTTGGCCTTCTTCGCACGCTGCTGTACCAACGAGGTTTTCTCTGGCTTTGATGACGATTGGACATCAAGACGTACATCTGTTTTGAGAGGAGAAACGTTTGATACTTTCGACGGACGCTGTTGAGGCGTGGATGAGAGAAGGGTCTTTGTGGTTGCACCAGAAGAAGACACCAGAGGATCATCATTCTGTTTCTTTGGTAGCTTTTTACGCTGGGGACTCAGGGGGACTGAGTATAGATCTGTTTCAGGAGCAGGAGGGAGATTGGGTAGCTTTTCATGTATCTTGAAAGCCACATCAGGCTTTTTGAAGAGAAGTTTCTGGTTGACATCTTTGGTCGCAAGAGCATGACGAGGCCCGGACTCTTGAGCGGGTTTAGGACCGTTGCACATGTTAAAGGCGACAGTAGTGTTTCTCAGGGCTCGACCGGCTGGCATGCCGATGGCAGGGGCATCAGGGTTACTTTTTTTCTGGGGACTGCTCGAGACAGCATCTTCAGAGGTTGGTGGAAGAAGCTTGTGGGATGGACGGAGTTGCAGTTTGGTAGGACTAGAAGACTTGGCCGGGACATCGGTGGCCAACAACCCAGAATCAGGGAAGGCGTAGTAGTCAGTGGGTGGCACTACTTTCGATGTTGACGCTTTGGCTTGGACAGTTTTCTTTGGTGCTACTCGAGTTGCTGGTTTTTTCTTCGGAGTTGCAACAGAAGCCCGCCCATAAGTTCGCTTGACAGGGCTGGTGGTGCCAATAGGATTTGTTGTCTGACCATTGAGTAGGGCAGCCAGATCTTACACATGGTTAGTTAGATTTATTCCTATATTTCGTCCGATATCTGATCAGGGGTGTTAATGGAACTTACCCGTTGGCTTGGCCCGCGGCTTCTGGCGTCTTTGGATGACCATTTGATGATTGAGTATCCAAATATGTGATACTACCGAGGGGAAAGAAAGGAAGAAACCACAAATGTTTATTTTGCGAGGGACATTTTCCCTTTGTGGGCGATTTCATTTTATTGGAAGGAAGGTTTATACCTTCCAAGCAAGTATGTACGTATATACGTGTGTATACACACTCACAACTACACATATCAAACTACACAGTCTATGCTTTTCCATTCAGATCAAGTCAAATGTGTTCGTGTATAAGGAATTAAGTTAAGGCAGTCTAAATAATTACTTCGTCGTCGACAGGCAAATATGTGGCTTCATCGTCATTGTCATTACGACTAATGGTATCCTCAAGGAATACACCCGGACGCACAAAAAAGCTGCAAATCAGGGCTACAAACATCAATATGCCTATGATACCAAACGTGGCACTAGGGAATGTTTCGATTGTCATAGAGTAAACTGCACTCAAGACAAATGTCAAGAAGAATTTAGCCCCAGCCTGAAGCATGCCAATTGCACCAAGAAGTTGACCCACTTGTTCACTTGGAACATGTTTGGAGGCAGCACCTTGAGTAGATGCCCCAGCGAGTCCACCCAAGGCAGAAATGATAGCAGAAAGAACAAACAAAGTACCGTTTGGCGCTGTAAGAAATCCGATGTTACCAATGACGTCGAAAACAAGTGAAACACGAATAATGGCAATATCCAGCCAGTCGGCACCCTTGGATCGATGTTCAATTTGCTTCAAGGCATCTTCTTGTGATAGATCATCTGTAACCATGGTTGCAGCAAGTCTGCGCGCCGGCCGGGTGCGGAGGAAGTAGTTAAGGCAAGGTCCAACAGCAATGAGCATGAAGGAGCGAACGGAAGATGAGGTAGAAACAAACTTGGACGTCTCCAGAGTAGACCAATGGAAAACATAACCACTGTAAAGAATTAAAGTCGTGCCTATAGCCATTGCAGCACCGAGTACAACTGTATCAATCATGGCCAATGATACAAGGTTACGGCGGATGCGGCCTTCCTTGGGCCACAAAATTCGCAGAGGCTCGAGTGGGTTCTGTCTAGAGAGCCATGAGAACCCGGAAGTGTGCATGTGAAGCTCTTCCTTGGCATGCTTTTCACGAGCAACAAGTTGACGAGCCTTAGACAAAGATTCCGGAATGACGAATGATACAAGCAGCACATAGCATATGTGGAAACCAACAGCCACATAGAAAATTGACAAGAGTTCCCCTGTAGCCTTGATGAGATAACCAGCCAGCACAGGACCAATTGCAACTCCGATACTCAAACAGGCATGCAAATATCCAATGGCCACACCACGTCTTGAGGGAGGCATACAGTCACTAGTGTATGAATGACTGACAATGCTACTGGCAGTGTATGAACCAGAAAGTCCATCCAATACGGCACCAAAAAGCAACCATCTGTAATGCACCACTTCAGGATAGTGGGAAGCTAAAATCAAGATGGTCTCGGCAGCGATACCACCCAGAGAAGCAACACCAAGGAGTTTCCGACGGCCGTAGCGATCAGATAACTTTCCAATGCGAGGGGCGGCCACAGCACTCAAAATACCACTGATGCTGGTGATGAGAGCCATGAACTGGCTAGCAGTTTTTTGGATCTCTGGAATGTGACATTGGGGATTGTCGTTGCCAAGAACGACAGGGGTAAAGATGAATGTGGGGTCCTGTATGGCTCGGTCTGCGAGGTGTCTCTGGCAAATGAGATTGAGAGTTCTGAAGACTAGTTAGTGGCAATTCGAAATCAGACCTGTGAGCTTGTCGACATACAAATTAATCTTGGGGACAATTGTTCCTCCCATAGCAACGGTATATAAGAAGAACGGAGGAATCAACCAGTAGATGGATGGTTTCTTGTACCAGGGACGGTCGTTAAAGTCATCAAAGCCAGCCCAGTTTTCAATCCGCGGGGGGCTTGGCTGATCGACGGAGAGTAAAGATGTCGTCTCATCTCCGTCGATGACTTGGTGCGGTACTCGACTGTAGACTGTGGACCCAGTCATTATGGGCAAATGGTAGAGAATGAAAGTATTGACGTGTTTGTGTGCATATGGTTATGTTTATGTGTATGGGTAGTGAAACAAAGGGATTTAAACGGTTGCCAACATGAACTATCGGACGGAAGAGTGGCGAAAAGCGCGTTCAAGTAAAAAGGTAATCCCAGGAATGGTTCGTGCGAAGGTGTTTGATAATCGCTAGAATCGAGCCTAATCTCTGGAACGAAGTATATATGTACATATGTACATACAGACATAACAAAACTAACAACGGAGTATGAAGAAAAGAGCAGAGGATAATATATAAACTATCCGCCCTTACGATGACAAAAATAGGATTGATAATCAAGCAAGGAACTAGATCAATAAATGAAACATCAATTTCCATTATCGGACCTAACGCCTGGGCCCGCTCCAACGTGTTCCGTGTGTAGACTCGTTAGTTCAGATATTGAGTGATTCAACCCAATGATACCGGAATTTTGGACCTCATCGCGTGTTTGGACTACATGAATGTTTGTACATCAAAGTATTCAGCTGAGTGAGACCTGTTAATGTTAGATAAACACGAAGCATTTTGTCGGCTTTACTTCTTGTGTGTGTGTGTGTGTGTGTGTGAATGGTGACACAGCTGGTTCATCCAGACATTAGACTAGCCTTGTTTTTAAACAGGGCATAGTGTGCCGAAAACAGAGACTCGGCCATATCGACACCGGAATCTTGACTGAATATGAAATGCGGGTGCCTATTCAAGTGGATGCAGCATGCGATTATATGCATACATATCACTGCATGGGCGGGATTCTGTTGATGCCCAACCACAGACAACAAGGCGACAGTAAACAGATACATACGTACCTAAGCGGGTAGGCAACAAAATTATCAAAACAGGAAGGTAACATATATGTACACATGTATACGGAGACAGATATGTACATCTAAGTAACTCAATCTGATATGGTCAAGGGGTTGGGATATCTCGATCTCATCTTGAACTTATACTTAAATACAATACAAAGACAGTTACAATCGAACCCTACGACGTTTGATGACCCTAACACTTAACCAAAATAACGGATTTAGGTATGTATGTAACTGGGAGGGAAAGAATTATAGTAATTCGAGTTCATATTTTGTTATCACATTACAAACAATGTTCTGTTGCTTTCATCACTTGTATTAGTGTCAGTCGACTCCAGTTTTACATGTCATCATACATGGTACCTATATAAATCATTCCATAAGTGTAGCACATAAATTAGTCGCATCACTGTCACATAGTCCCGCTTTACAGTTATATCGCAAGCACGGACGTAGCCTTGCCTGCGCGCAAAACCACTGTAAGCGTGTTAGCGATTGTACATACATTTTTTTCTTAATCGTCAGCCTTGTCTAAAACACCCAGTTGACGACCACGAAAGCGCCGTTTCGCCACAAAACGATATTACACCACTCAACAACATACGCGGTTAGCTAAACACGACAACCTATAGACACCGCATACTATCGTCATTATGGCCGTTGTTAAAGGTGGTGTGTGGACCAACATCGAGGATGAAATCCTCAAGGCCGCCATCTCGAAGTATGGTCTGAACCAATGGGCTAGAGTTTCCTCGCTGCTTGCCCGCAAGACACCAAAGCAATGCAAGGCTCGCTGGACCGAATGGCTCGACCCAACCATCCGAAAGACTGAATGGAGCCGCGACGAAGACGAAAAGCTCCTGCACCTCGCCAAACTTCTCCCCACACAATGGCGCACCATTTCCGAGAATGTTGGCCGTACCGCAAACCAATGTCTTGAGCGCTATCAGACACTATTAGATGAGGCCGAGTCCCAGGACGGTCTCGGCCTCATGGGCCCAGACGGTGGAGAGAGCCAAGCACCTTCGGCCGACGACGTGCGCAAGTTGAGACCCGGTGAAATCGACCCCGACCCGGAAACGAAGCCAGCCAGACCAGATACAATCGATCTCGACGAAGATGAGAAGGAAATGCTCAGTGAAGCCCGCGCGCGTCTTGCCAACACCCAGGGAAAGAAGGCGAAGAGAAAGGCCCGCGAACGGCAACAGGAGGAGTCTCGCAGATTGGCAACACTTCAGAAGAGACGTGAGCTCAAGACGGCCGGAATCAATATTACTGTTAAGACCAACAAGCCCGGACAGATGGACTACAATGCCGATATTCCATTCGAGAAGAAGCCCGCAGCTGGATTCCACGACACCTCGGAGGAGCTTGCCATGAACGAAAAGGAACGACTTGATTATGACCCAAAGAAGGCTCAGATTGCTAGTGCCAAGCGCAAGGGTGACGAGGACGAAGAAGCCAACCGGAAACGTCGCAAGAACGAGAAGAAGGACGAGGAGTCGTTGTCAAATGCTGCTATTCAGGCTGGAAAGATGCAGCGTATTCGCGAAGCGGAACAAAGTAGCAAGCGCCGGGCCCTTAACCTGCCACAACCGCAGGTTGGCGAGGGAGAGTTGGAAAGCATTGTCAAGATGGGCAGAATCGGAGAGAAGGCGACTTCACTCGCGCGGGATGGTGAGAATGATGCTACCCGGGGACTTGTCGGTGATTACACCCAGCTTACCAGTAACCAGCCAATTCGCACACCAAGAGTGGCACAAGAAGATGATCATATCGCCAACGAGATTCGCAACATCAGGGCCCTCCAGAACAACCAATCTGCTCTCCTCGGTGGTGAGAACGCCCCTCTTATTGAAGGATCCTCCTCGACTGGATTCGATGGTGTTACTCCTCGTCGCCAGGCTGTTGTCACTGCGAACCCACTTGCTACTCCTATGGGCGTGTCTGCGACTCCCGGTGGCCCTGGACAAACCCCTCTCCGTACACCTCGTGATTCATTTGCCCTCAACTCGGAGGGTGCTACTCCCATTGGCTCCACGCCTCGTGACATCCGAATGCACAACCTCGCAGTCAGACAAAGCCTGAAATCTAGTCTTGCCTCGCTGCCGAAGCCCAAGGAAACGGAATGGGATCTCGAGTTGCCAGAAGAGCAAGAGATTCCACGAATCGAGGAACAAATTAAGGAGGATGCCGCTGAAAGAGACCGGAGAAAAAAGGCTATTCGTGATGCTGCTGAGGCACTTGAGCGGAGAAGGAGGACACAGGTCATGCAAAAGGGACTCCCCAGGCCATTGACGTTTGATTGCGCCAACATCCCCACCGTGGACAAATCATCAGATGCGCAAACACTTATTGCTCGCGAAGCAGCTCTGTTGATTGCAAATGATTTGTCCAAGTTTCCTGTTGCTGGCTCCAAGTTGATTGGCTCCGCTCCACCACTACAGACCATCCCAGATGACGACTTAGCTGAGGCAAAACTTCAGCTTGCAGTAGAGACACCACCACTACCCAACAAAGCGGCAGTACGGGAGATTTTTGAGAGCCGCAACAGCAACGCAACTTTGTTGGGTCTTGGGTGTTACGAGGATGACGAGGAGGAGCAGGTTGATTCCGCTGTTCGCACAGTCATTTCTGTAAGTTTTTAACGATTTGTTTTGTGATGACATTTTCTAACATTGTATTTAGTCTATTCAACCTAGCCTCGCAAGTCTGGCCAGCAGTTCTAGCAAGGTGGAAAAGAAACTCAACCTTCACCTTGGTGGTTACATGAATCGTCAAAAGACCTTGATCGAAAAGATCAACACCACCAACGCCGAAATCAACTCTACCAAGCATTTATTCTTGGCACTGTCACAACTTGCACTTGGTGAAGAGAGCGCCATCCAAAGAAGACTAGAGGCTTTGAGAGAGGAGGCAAGCTTGGTAAGCAGAAGAGAGCGTGAAGCGCAAGAACAGTATCGTCAAGTGAAGGAGGAACTGGAGACTTTGAGGGCTATGTGAAGGGTTTGATATAATATTGGTTAGGAGTTTTGGAGTTCTGGTTTCGCTTCCATTGGTTAGGTATACATGTGTATAGTTTCATAAGAGTGTTTTTTCGGGTCAAAAATTTCTAGAGCATTCTAAGAGATTGTCACTTTGAAGAGCTGTTGTGATTTGTGTTGAATTTTAACAAAATGGTGGAAAAAAAGGTCGGCCGACCGGATAACTGGTTCCGGTTATATGATCCAAATTAGCAAACTCCATTTCAACTACAACAAAACATCCTCTGTGGCGCAATTGGCTAGCGCGTCTGACTGTTACGAACTATCTAGTTCAGCAATCAGGAGGTTGACAGTTCAAGCCTGTCCGGAGGAGTTTATCTTTTTGATGAGTTTTTGGGACGAAAAGAATCGTTCTTTCTATTTTATTGTATCAACACTATACCGCCATATACATATATACAAACATCAAATTTACAAATTTCTTTTTAAACGGTGACTTCCTCGGGGAGCAAAGACTCCTCTTCTTCGGTCTCCTCCATGGGTCCCAAAGCCCGTAGTTTGGTGGGCCAGATGAGGTAGACAGATACCAGCGAGAGCAGGAATACAGTGACCATCATCGTCTTGATAGCCTGTTCGTAACTGACGATAACCTGTTCCAGGTAAGGCTGTTTGAGATCAACAATAGCTTCAATATTGCGTCTGGCAAGTTCAATCACAGAAACACGTTCTTCGCCTTGAACGTTGTGATCAAGGAAGACCTTGAGGGAGTTCTGGACAACCAGAGAACTGCCCGAAATACCAAGAATCTGACCGAGTGAGCGCCAGAGAACAAGAGCACCAGTAACAACAGCCTGGTCCGATTGCTTGTTCTCGTTGAGAATAGCCATGAATGTCCCGGGGAACTGGAAGCCTTGACCAAAAGAGGCTGGAAGCATGAATAGGATGTAGCCAAGTTGGGATTGGCCACGGTGGAATGCGCAAAGGAAAATGAGACCGACGGAGAGCATCGAGGCGCCGAGAGACAAAGGCCACTTGGTGCGCTTAGTGCGCTGGACGAGAATTCCCGTGGCGATACCTGAGATACAAGAGGCGATGATGGGGGTGACGAGGTTGAGGCCGGACTCGGTGGCAGAGGTAAGAACTACTGCTTGGAAGTACAATGGAATGTTGAACCAGACGGCATTAGTAACGATGGCAGCAATCACATTGGAGAGGATCAAAGGGCGGTGTGGAATGCGTGAGATGACCCAGAGAGGCATCACCGGAGCCTTGGCGCGCTTTTCAACACTAATGAGAAGCACACTAAACACGGCGAATATGACACCGGCGGCAATGACGGCCGGGTGAGTCCAGGGGTAAATGTTGCCACCGAGACTAAAGAAGAAGACAAAGGCAGTAATCACAACAGTCAGACAAACGGAACCGGTCCAATCAAATGAGCGGAGCACGGCCGAAAGTGGGGCCTTTTCTTGTAAGCCAATATCTTTGGGGATGAAAAAGTACATGAGTACACCGCAGATGAGGAGAGGAGGGGTCTGGATGCCGAATTCCCAGCGCCAACCGAGGGCGTCGGCCATCCAGCCACCCAGGGCAGCACCTAGAGCTGATGAGACGCCATAGTTGGCATTGATGAGAGACTGGTAGGTACCACGACGTCTAGTAAGAGTTAGTCGGGGCCATCACTAGCTGTCTGTACAAGTTGTTCAAGACTCACGAGATAGGAACAATATCACTAATCACAATGGTGCCCAGAACCAAGCAACCGCCGGCGCCGACACCACAAAGAGCACGGGCAAGAATAAAGCATAGAAGTGACGGAGCAAGTGCGCAGCCAGCAGTCCCGAGAGCAAAGATGAAAGTAGCAACTACAAAAGGGATCTTACGGCCGACTCCGTCGGAGAGACGAGCTACTAATGGCTGGAGACAGGTTTGAGTAAGAAGAAAGGCAGTGCTCATCCAAGAAGCACTGTTAGAAGAACCAAAATAAGAGGTGATCACAGGATGACTACTTGACATAATAGTAGCGTCAAAGCAGGAGAGAAAGAACACTAGGAGGGTAAGTGCGAAGATGACATGGAAGCGGCCCAGAGAGATAGGAAGGAGGAGGCCATTGGGATAGACATTCGGGGTTTTAGGGGGAAGGAGGGGAGTTGATTCAGAAGAGGGAGAGGCAGGTACGGACTGAACCGTCACGATCGTTGAACTATATGGATTGTTAGTCGGGGAAGAAGATCCGAAAGCGGGGCCGACGTACGAAGCTTTAGGTGCATCCATGGTGACAGTCACGGCTAACAAGACAGGCGAACAACCTAAAAGTATTCACAAAAGATGACTATAAAAGTATCACCAGTGATACAATAGACAGAAAAACAAAAAGAACTGCCAAAGAAGCCGAGACAGCAACTTCACAAAACGTCACAAGAATAAGAAAAAGAGCAATTACGTCTCCGGCTAGCACCCCGACAAGGAAACCCCTTGCCTAAATACTTGCGCGTCCGCTGGCAGTGCAATTCCCATCTTGTACATACATGTACTTTGAAAAGGCGTTGCACAGACTCGTATGTAATAGCCGTGACAAAATAGAGGTGGGAAATGTGAACCACGAAGAAGGTGTGTAGACGATGACGGGGTAGGATTTTTGGAGCCGAGGATGGAGGCGTCACGGGTGGTTGAACGAGGTGGGGGGTATGTATATATTATATGCATTGTATGTACTCATGAATATGCACGTCCAGGTTTACAGCTACAGCGAGAATGCCGGGATATCGGGAGTCTAAGACCGGGACGAATGAGATGTAACGAATATGTGGAGACAGTTCATCAACGGTCGGGACTCATCGGTTACTTTGTTCCTTTTTCTTGCCTTTACATACACATTGGTATGCAATGCAAAAGCAAGGAGATCGAGGTTGTACGGTGGGACTAGAGTAAACGACCGCCGAGCCGCAGGGTTCATTGTTAGTGCTAGCACGGATGTCTTTACGCCGACAAAACTGGTTTCTATATACCCCTCTTATTTCCTCCTCGGGCTCTTCATGCATATAATGTGTGTTTGCCATGCAGAATGAACCATAGTTATTCCCGCCCCCTTCTGTTACACATCAATATGCATGTGTACACACGTATGAATGTGTGTATACACATACAGCTCTCCCCACCGGACCTCCCCTCAAAACCAACCCCCCTCCTCCATCTTTTTTATTCAAATTCCTCCAACAGTAATTACGCCCCCAATCTACATCTCGCATCATGTAGTCTCCCCGAAAAAAGAAAGTCCATCCACCCATTGTTTCATGCAGAAAAAAAGAGCAGCCCGGTGACTGTTTCCAGAATCCTACTGTTACCCATCATCCCCAGGATCATGAAATATCTCCATCGTCAAGTCAAACCCTTAACCCTACTCACAAAGTTCCGAGCAATTCTGCCGTGCTGACTCCTTCACCGCCTTCTGAAGTTCACACCCGTGTGACAACAACAACCGTGATACCGTACATTCCAAGCGCGGTACGACTCACCATATTGTTAGACGACAAGGCAAATCCCGCACTTATCCGACGATTTCCAGGACAGTTTGCTTACCAGTGCTTATTGAAAACGAGCCATTACAAACACCCAATGTCATCCAAAACGCCCGCTTCCTTGCCGGTTCAAACCCTTAACATGTTCCCCCGGCGTTCCCGGGTGTTCGTTGCACTTGCAGCCGCCGCGGCCTTTTTCTTCCTGAGTGGTCTGAGTGGAGAGCGGACTGTTGCGCAACGGTTGGGCGATTTATCGCGGGTTATTTTCCAGACGCCGGTTTGGCAGGATACGTCGGTTGTTGCGGCTAGTGGGGAGATGAAGAGGAAGGTTTCTTTGGAGGCGCATATCATGAGCAAGTGTCCCGATGCTGAGATGTGTTTGGAAGAGATGATTTTGCCTGCCATGATGCAGGTGAACGATTTGGTTGATTTTAAGCTCTCATTCATCGGCGCGTAAGTTATCTATATCGTGCTTGTGTTGTTTTCCACATGTGTAACTAACCCATTCTAGTGTTGACGCCGAGACTGGTGGTGTCCTTTGCAAACATGGCCCGACTGAGTGTATGGGAAACATTATTGAACTTTGTGCTTTCGAATTATACCCTGAACCTAAAACCTCCCTCGGATTCACTGCCTGCATCACCCGCTCCTACGACCACATCCCCGAACGCGCTCTTATCCAGGATTGCGCTTTAGAGCATGGCTTGGACTTTGATCGTCTGAATGAGTGTACTCAGCGTGATGACGGTGCTCATGGTGTTGACATGTTGAAGCGCAGTGTCACTGAGACTAAGGATGCCGGCGTCACCAAGAGTTGCACGGTTCGGGTTGATGATAAGGTGTGGTGTATCGCTGATGGTGGTGCTTGGAGTCAGTGTCCCAAGGGTTCTTCTGTGAAGAATTTGGTGGAGGAGATTGAGAGATTGGCAAAGGAGTAATACCTGTTTTCGGTCGATACATCATTATCTATATATTAAGGTTTCTTTTCTTGATTCTTGAGTGGCAACCAAACATTCTTCCAGAGAGCGGTGGCCTCGCCAACACCATAAGCCAAGCTCACTGTGTCCATACCCGTCTCCGGACCACCTTCCATGATTCTCAAAGTCTCAATGATACTCTCCAAGCCAATCGCCTTTCCAACGCTCTGCGTAAGGCCAGCCTCATGTGCAATATGCACCACATGGATATGTAAATGGTAGTAAGTTGGCTGATAGTGAAGATACAACTTAAGCTGGTCACGCTCAACGTCGGGGTACTTCTTTGTAGTGGCATCCAAAATAGCGGCATGCATATGGTTAAGCCACGGGATATCCTTCTTCTTAAGGTCGCGAAGAGTCCAGATATCACGACGTTCAACAAGACACAGTGAGTGTAGTGAGTCAAGGGTAAGACGATCCCAGTTAAGATCCGGCATCAAGAGGAAGCCTTCCTCGTTGACTTGTCCCTCAACATACTCAGTCCGATAGATGACATCCTCCACCTCCTTACGCCCCTCAATGATACCATATACCCAATTCAAACTACCGCCGCCACGCTTCTCTTCAATGAACCCTCTCACTCTCTCCCTGTAAATCTCCCCAGTCTCTACTACCCACCGGGCCTTCTGGACACTATACTTTGCAATCTGGGCCTCAGTACACGGCCACATCAAGTTAATCTTCAGATCCGCCTGATAACCAATTTCCCCCGCATCCACCTCGGCAGACCCAGTACCAGCCAGCGCATTATACCAAGCGTAGATATCATTATGTTGGATATTCGTCAGACGAGCAAGAGAAGTCGGTAAATGGCTAAGATACTCCTCCGAATTCGGGAAAGGAGCCCGCTCAAGTTGAAGAAGAGCCGGTTTATCGTCAATGGTTCCTAACAGCGAGATCCGACGACCTGCCTGGTCTAGTTACTCCGACATGTCAGTACTGTCCCCCTGTATCTATAAATACAATGACAGCTTACCCTGGTTGAGGGCTCTCTCAAACTTGAATCGCGGGATCAACTTTTCTGCTTCCATCTTGATTGTGACGTCAACGATATCTCACCACCAATCACATACACCCGGATTTGAGAACCATCTCGCACCCAACTGACCCCGCCGTACCAACCCTAATAATTAACCCAGAATCAGTCACGAGTAACCAAAACGGCCGTAATTCATCTCCACTTTTGTACCACCCGATAATAGCACCAACCCCTCGCCAAATTGAGTAAAAACCTGTCATCAATATCCGCCACCGGCTTGCCTAGAAACGCGGCTTTGCCACCGTCAATTTGTCAACATTAGTCAACCCACTTCGGCGATAAATCAACATTCGCGGGTTCGTGACTCCGATATCTTGAGACTCACGAGGTCCGGGCCAAGCGAATGGATATGTCTTGGGCGGCGGCGGCGAGAAGTGAATATACGGAACATACGATTGTCATGATGTGTGATTGCTTAGATACATACTTTAACATGCATCCTCCCGAGAGATAAGATGGATTTGCTGTGGCCAATAGTCGCCAAGAGATGCAACACACAAACAGAGCACAAAATAAGTAAAGTGAGACAAAAGCTGATATAGGACAATGAATATTCCATTGAAACATGAAGCTATATACAAGGCGAGTATTTACCGCAATGAACCTTCCAACCAATATATCAACCCCAAGGTAGAAAAAAAAACAAGGCAAAAATCTCACGAGATCAAAAAAACAAAAGAAAACAGAAAACAAATCCACAAACTCAAGGAAACCAACACACAATATAATCTCCAACCAAGAGAAACAAGAGAGAAAGGAAAAACAGCATCGTGTGTGACGCTGGACTGTTCATCATCGCGGCCAAGCATGATGACGGGTAAGGAGAGAGGCTATACAAAATGTATCTGACAGACGCCACAAGAAGCAAGTAAAGAAAAAAAAGAAACAGAAAACGACAAAATGAACGAAAGAAAAAGAAAAGAGCCTCAAATAACGAGCTGCCAAAAAATGAAGATATGAAGAGAAAGGATAACAAAAAGAAGCAAAAACAATCGTCGTCAAGTCATGGGGATCTTTTAAGTCCACAGCAGCTCGTTATGCCACCGCAGGAGAAACAAGAAAGAAACAAAAGTTCTAGAGACCTCTCATAATGGCAATAGGTTGACCACCAGCACGCAGGCTCTGCATAGAAGCTTGGTGAGTCAGGCCAGCCTTGCCCATGGCAGGGAACTCACGGCGCATGAGTGTTGGCCGGTGGGTACGGACCTTGCTCATCTCCGTCATATCTCTGGCCAGATCTGGCTCCTCCGTCATGATGCGATCTAACTCTTTGCTGGCCAACTCGCGAGCCTCTACTAATCTCTTGGCGATGTTCTGAATCTCATCGCTGCAGTCACCATCACGAAGGAACTGATGAGCACCACGCTCACTCTGGCTCTGTACAAACTCGAGGGCCTTATCGAGACGGTCGTAAGCGTCGGTTGGCTTGGAAAGTCCGATGCCGTAAGCGCCGAGGCGCGATGTGGCGGTCATACGAGCACTGGCACCGGCGTTGTATCTGAAGGAAGGTATTCTGGGGTTCATCGGGCCAGCACCTGGTGGCGCTGAAAGCATGCCGCCGTGTTGTGAGTCGTCGTCTTGTGATTCCATCTCGGCTACCCGCTTGATGTGTGCGACCTTGGCGGTCATCTTGGCCTTGCGGATGAGGTTTCTTGAAGCTGAGACGAACTTGACGAGCTCCTCGAAGAAGGTTTGCACAAAGCTGTCGTAGTAAACCTTGATCATGCGGCGGGAACGGAACTTGCTGGTCTTGCGCTCATCGTTCTCAACAGAGGCAATGGAAGCGGACTTTTCTTGTGCGGCGCGGACCTGGGCGCGGGCCTTGGCGTGGGCGATGCGAATGGCGCGGACGGAGTTCTTGGCGATAGCCTCTGAGGTCAATGGGTGGGCTCGTAATTGCATAAGCTCGTCATCTTCATCTTCGGGCTCTGGGGCACGGGCGGCATCTTCATCTTCGGGACGCAATGACTCGGTTGAGCCCTTGTGCTTCAATGACTTTTCTGGCTTGCCTCCGGAGTTGGAAACATCGGCATCTTCACCTTCGGCACACTGAGCAAGCTCGGATTGACGGTTGTCGATTTCCTCGATGAGGGTTGAGAGCTTTGATGACCACTCGGGGATATTGTTGGTTAAGTTTCTTAAGGCGTCCATGACGAAAGCTGTGTGAAAGAGTCGGATCGGAATAGGGAGGTTGAAAGAAGAAGAGGGTCAGGAGGGAGATAAGAGTCTACAGCAAAGGCGTGACCCTGGAATATGAAGGCTGATGTACGATGGCGGTTAGATCGATGAGTATATTGATCTTGCTGGTCACTTCTGTTGATGTATGTCGATGTATATGGGTTGCTGGTTAACTGGTGGCCGATCGATGTCGATGTAATAAGATAGTCAAACTGTATGACAATGAAAAAATCAACGAGATGAAAAAAACAAATCGGATATGTTGAATGAATGTCAGAGAAATAGACAACAAGTCGCTTAATAAGTGGCTTTTTGAAATGTATCAACTAAGTAGGTTAAGCAACTCGAGTTGTATGGAGAATGAAAAATGGGAAACCGGGAAACAATCTAGGGAAAACCACTGAGGGGGGAAGATTACAGCAGCCAGGTTTTTATTCAAAGGCAGGTTGTCTCTATTAAATTGGGGTCAAGGGGACCAAGCCAGATTTGGTTTTGAGGGCGAGAGAAAAAAGAAAGAAAAATTGAGTGAGGAAGGCCAATATGCAAGCAAGGACAACAATGCTTATGCCAGGACCTGTTGCTAAAATCGAATAAATTACAGATACTTTTCTCTGATTGGTCTGATTGACATAGCAGCATACAATGTGATCCCACTAGTAACTGATAAAATACCGTTGAATTTTATAACTTATTATGTGCATGTCCCCGTTTGGGCAAAGACTGGGGCCGCTCAAGCTTGGGTAAACCATGGGACCCATATTTTCAAGAGTGCAAAGGGAATGACCTGGTCCTGGACCGTTCAGGCCGGTACAGCGGCTATCCTGACCTGTTCACCTAGGATAAGGCCAGTGAAAGTCGTTTGTTCAACAAACCCAACTGCACATTATGAAAACTGTTGCCCCCCCTAGGTTAGGTGACTTGACTTGAAGAACGAGCAAGAAACACATAATGCCTAACACGGTCGATTATAGCGACATGATTCAAGGCGAACATTTCTGCACAGAATGAGGGCCGCAGCGTCACCTCTCCCTCTCCCGCCTTGCCCTGTGCAAGAACTTCTGCAAGCTGCGGCGTCAGGTGAAGCACAGCACAGTGACAGGCCATGAACTAGTTCGCCTCGAACAGTGTATGTACTTCGGTGAACAACGGAGCAATTACAGGCTACTCGGCGGAAGCATCGGGCCGCTCTCAATTGTACCAGCTAAATCCAAGTCTCGGGTTGTCGGAACAGTACAAGCATGCTGTAACAGAGAGTTAGGCCCTGTATTGTGTCCTGATATTCATTCATGGGTCCTGTAGAGAGAGCTGCCAGGAGGTGCTCATGTCAAAGTTTGGTCGTAGGATCTCCGCCCGCCAAAACACCAAGAATTCTGTGTATGCACACTTGTTGCATAGGAGGTTAGGGGGAGGCTTATCCAGTTCGGATGCGGCGAGGCGACCTTTGGGCAAGGCTTTTGGTTGAATACTAATCAAGATAGAGGCACCTGAGCAAACTGAAGGAGGTTTTGGCTCCTTTAGAAAACGATGGAAGGTGAACCATCATCAATCAAAACCAAGAGACGTATTTTGTCTTCGTTGTCGATGAATGTCAGGCGTGGTCTGTTACAGGTGATTTTAGGCTGTAGCTGCATCCGTGGTCTAAACTACTAATGGGCTACCCGATGTGCCAAAGTTCTGAGCTTGACGACGGCCTTGAGTCTGCGGCTAAAGCAACACCAACGTTTGAATAAGGGAGTCGAAAAGGCATACAGACACATTGTTGCCCTATAGTTTCTTTTTACAAGCACCCGATCACAGTCAACATCAACCTCCATGTTTATTCTTTAACAAATGTTACATAACTGATCAAGTTATACACCAATACCACGCAACTCCGATTGATTGACGAGATGAACAATTAGCCCATCGCACTACTCCCGCGTGCCTCGTTTACCTTATCCAAGCCACCTCAACCGCTAGAAACCCCCCACGAATTAGTGGCTCTCGACCACGAATATCCATGTCTGGTGCCCCCGTACCATACATTGTGTCGTGGGTTTTTGTTAGACCTTCTCTCGTTACTCACTACAACCGAATGGTTTAAAGCCTCTAGTCTGAATTTCTCTTTGCCACCTCTGGTCCCATATTTTGCAGATATCGTGTCGATCTACATGTGTACTGGTTACTGTAATAGGTCATATACAACGACAACCACCCAAACATCACTGAGAAATTTGTTTCTAGGTTCAGTGCTACAAAGCACTACAGAAAAAGGAAAACTACCACACTTCCAGCATCAACATTGACAGGGAAAAATTGGTAACCTCAACAAAGTCATGGATTGGTTTATCTTTGTTTCTTGGAGTTTCCCATGGACTGCGAATGATAGGGTTAACACAACCCTAAACGATCAAAGGCTGTTTGGGGCCCGTGCATTGCAGTAATCTTGTGGGGAAAGGAAGAAGGAAGAGACGAGAAATCGAAGGATTCACATCTGCACAGATGAACAAAACAAGTTATCAAATACAATAGGCTATAATCTTATGAGAGCTATGTACATACACATCAAAATGATCTTCAAAGTACGGCAGTCGTTTAGTCGTTTCCTGGAGTAGCTTCGGTCCCGCGTTAACCTTGTCACTTCACTGTTAGACCATCAACATGGCCACACACATTTATATGTATGCGTACTTTTTCGGTTCCGTAGAATGAATTGACCCTACATATGATATTGTCTTTGACGGGCTGACTGACAGGCATGAAGAAGAACGCTCGGTTGATACAGATCACCCCCAATACCCGTCGGAGAAACAAGGCAAGGAAGTTTAGTGATCACGGAAGAGCCACTTGGACAATAAGGAACGTGAACCACGACGACGATGGCGATGACGACGGGAGGGGGAGGTGGTATCGTGGCGGTTATTGAGGTTACCCATTTCTTTTGGCAGTGTTCTCTTGGCAAAGGGACCATAGAGAATACGTACTTACTGACCATTATCGGTGCCGGCCGTCTATCAACTCAGCGACAACAAAGCCAATGACATCCCACATCCCACGAGTGTCCTTCAAAAAGTAACCCCCACTTCTGTATGCACATTGTATGCAGAGCGAAACAACCGAGCCCCCCAAGCTTGATCGCAAGACTCTTCCTGTTCCTCCACTCGCAAAGGTAGCCAATAGGCGTTACAATCTATGACAGTCCCTTCATAGCGACATCCGGCACTGCTATTTTTTTTCTTTTTGCATTTTTTGCGCTGCCGAGGCATCTGTTGCATCGCACGGCTTAAAATACTCACCTTGACGTTTCGAAGGTAGCCAGGGAAGGAAGTTGGCCGTATTTACGGACAAGATGAAGACTGAGCCGTGAAGAATTTCTGCGTCTGTGAGCTTTTTTTTTTCTTTTTCTTTTATTGCTTCTGTTGTTCCCGTTTATTTATTTACTGTCGATGAGGCGGGCGGACAAGCGGATTGAAAACGATAGCCGCGGCAGTGTAGAAACATATCAAGATGATACATCAATGTAGAAAAAGAAACAGCTGTGACCAGTAGGTTCAGCTTTACCGACATGGTCTCCCTTTTGTTACTATTTCTTATTTCCACTAAGAAATAGTTACTTATTGTCCTAAAGTTCTTTCCGTCCGATAGCCTTTTCTCTTTTCATGTTATGCTAGATTTCAGTGCAAGGGGACTCAATCGCCAGACATAGGCTATCGGCCCGCACCCCGTCACACCTGCCGAAAGGCTCACGACATACCGGCTTCGAGAAGGGATAACCCCAGATCGTCGACATCAATGCCGCCCGGATCGCCCCGGCATATCGAATCGCCACCCATAGAAATAATAGCATCTGAGAAACAACTAGTCCAAGCCCTCTCTCCAAGACTCCCGATAAGGATGTTCGCCCGACTCTTGCTTCCTGCAATATACTGAGCAAGCAAATGTATCTGCCGAACACACTTTCCAAAAACATACCAGGACCTTTTTCAAACCTGTCGTTTGATAAGCCAGAAGAATGATACCCCGCCGGTTAACTTGCCGAAAAAAGACAAAGCATGCTTTGCGTCCGTTACAACTTCTGCATGAATGACAGACCACAGAACACACACATGTACAATGTATGTACACATGTATAAACTTGGAGAAGGGGGAGGGGGGCTATCCCCAAACATGCTGTTCCTAAAAGAAATACAGAGTGATTGTGGTGAGTTTTGGCAGGCCATGGCCTAAACAGAACCCCTTTCGGGATATCGGGAGTGTGTTAGAGGCATGGTTGACAGGCACGGTTGCTGGCAAGTGCGTCAATGGGTGACAGGTGAACAGAAAAGGACGCTGTATTGATGTGCATGCCAAGAGACGAAAAAAGAAGAAGAAAAACATGCAAATAAGAAAAGAAAAAGAGGGGGTCAAGAGTGATCGTACACATCAACCAGTTCAGTTGACATTGAGATTGGCAGCGCGGGACGTCGGCCCGTTGGACCAACCGAGCCGATAACGGGCTGTACCAGACTCTACTCTTGGCTAGGATATTTCTGGAAACAGTTGGGGTTGATGATTTCAGCAAAGTTAAACGACCCGTTCCGCTGTCCCGCTGCCAAAACCCGGGGAATATTGACTTTTGTCGAAATTAGTAGCAATCCCACCAGCCTAAAACACCGTATCACTATTATAATCAACCATAAACCTGCTAGCCATTCCCTATTCAACGTAACATGCCAATCCCGATTACTGAACTTTCACCCTCGGTCCTACACTATGAATATGCACGCAACCAACTCGTCGACTCGCCAACATCCGCACATAGCCATTTCCCGAACCGTTCCCCTAGATCTTGTCTGAAATCGTACAAATCGCCGCACAGCCTCGATCTTACACACATGTACATATCTATGTACATACATACAATACATATGTACAAACCTTTCCCCCACGCACCCTCTTTTTTTTCAAGAACTTCTCGCCGCATCTTACTCACATAAAACGCACTGGACAAGAGCGCGTGGCCAGACTCAAAGCCCACATCACAGACGGCTGGGGAAGAGAAAGCTCGGAGCAGAATGAGCTTTCTGCATCTTGGCTGTTGTTTGCCCGGTAAACGGGACGGATATCGGGCTTGTTTACCGGTCCGAGGGGGGCTCGTAAATGCAGGAGTATGGGGATTTTGAAGTAGGCGAGTATGTAAGATCTGGCAGTGGCGATGTATTATCGGCTTGTGTGGCAAGGTGAGTGGGGGTTATGGAAGTCCGTGACTTGGGCTTTGATGACATGAACCTGCACATGTGTGTATTAATTGGGGCAGAGCTACATGCACGTCTTCTACAACATGCACGACATGGCTTTGCGATTGGGTTTGTTTAGACGTATGTACGTATGTATACTATAACTGGTGACACCCGGTTATATCAGCTCGCTCGCTCGGGTTGTTTCTAGACTATGTTGCCGGCCGGCGCGGACCGTGAGCGGACGTCGGTAGTTGTGAGAACGCGGAAATACAATTCCAGAACCAAATGCTCTATATATTTGGCATTAAGGACTAGCACAAGCAACAAGCCCTTATAGCGCAGTGGTAGCGCGTGTCACTCGTAATGACAAGGTCCTCGGTTCGACTCCGAGTGAGGGCATTCCAAAGGAATCCCTTTTTGCTTCTCCCGAAAAGTGCGTGTGTTAAAGTGGTATTTTCAGATACCCGACACAGCGTATTCTATACACATACAATGGCTACATGTGTATCAATACACACACACACACATCACATATGCGCTAATGGAACCAACTTGGCCATCCAAACTCTTCTCCAAGTTTTTATATGGTAGCATGAACACATTGATCTTCAATTGCGGTACTAGTCCTGACTGTTTTCCTATTCAGTCGACTTGCATCTTCTCTTTCATTCCGCTGTTGAGTCCCCTGGTAAGGTGGCAATCAATACTGTTGCGTTCCGTACAAGTCATGATGAAGAGGGCGACCATTTTTGACCGGCTTGTTTAGCCGGCCATCCTAATAGAAGTTGAGGGCGTTTAGTACGGACGTGACGGTGGTGTGATGTGACGAGTAGCGGCGGATTCACACGCGGGAACTTGTCCTTTTCTTTCATATGCCGAGATGAGAGAGAACTAAGAGTATGGCTGTAATCATGCGGCGTGATTATTCGTCGTGTATGTAATTATTCTATTTACTGTGTGTAGGGCTGAATTTCGGGTACTAACCAATCATTGATGTTCACTTCTCGTAGGTTGCATCGAGGGAGGAGATCGCAAGAGCGAATTGGTCTAGAGTTTGGATATGAGTGGATTCATATGGTTCAGTGGATGTTATGGAGACTGGACTAGGGGGCTGGCTGGTGAGCTTGGACAGTGACATACACAGTTGGATGTCGCAAAATGGACGAGCTGGTCTGTGAGAGACTGCTGTCTTAATTGCGGATACGTACAAAGTTAGATTTTGCCTGTCAACACGGTTACTTGTCAGATTCTTATGTCCGTTACTCCGTATATTACAGATTTTTTTCCTCTTGTTGCATAGTCTTACGGCCGCTATTTAGGGCTATGAGGGGGGCACAACAATAGTTCAGCGATGGATTACATGTGTGATGGATCGAGGTCGGACCGTGACTAGCCTGGTAAAGACCGAGCTGCGAAGGGCCCCAGTTCTACCTGAAGAAGCGATGAATTGATGAAGCGATTTGATGTCCAATACGGGGAAAGAAGGAGGAAGCGGACGGGAAATCGGTAAAGCTGGAAGCGATGAGGCAGATTGAGTTTGGTACGGTTCAGATCTGCAATGAGACACATGGAACAGATTGAATAGGACAATATGGCAATATTGCACCCATAGTTGTTACGTGCGAAAGGACCAAACATGCTTGTATTGTACAAGCGTACGGATTAATAAACATCTGTATGATTTGCATCTTCCCTCAAATATTCCTGTCGGAGAAAATTATTGACAATGGCAGCTGGCTTCAGAGTTACTCTGGGGAAGAAATTTCTGCTACGAATTACTACTTCTGGACAACGATGCATACGTACGTAGGTATTCAACCGCCAAAACGAGGGGGGCTAGGCCCTGCCGATTGCGGGCGGGCTGAAAGTTGCGGGATGGTTGAGACTATGCACGTGGGATTTCGTTGTGGTCCGATTTCTGGAGTCCGGGGAAGAGTAAGCCTGGAGAACTTGGGGATGACATTGGCTTCAATTGGAGAAGAAATTGGCGTGTTGTATGGTTGTATGGATGTATGCATGTATGTTGAATATACATATATATGTACATGTGTATGCGCGCCTGCGTGTATACATCATAAACATATGCGCCGACACATACATATACTTCCATATGTGGTTGGGCTTTCAAGCGCTCGGATTTGGAGAACAAAACCAACAGTGTCAGAAGGATTCACGAGAAGTGTGAGTGAACACGTGCCAAATGATGCACATATTAATACGTAGATATCGATATAGACACATGTCGTAGATAATAGGCAAGCTTGTATTATGTGTCGACGTAATGACCGACAAAATCGCCTAAGGAATAATGATACTCTGCAACCCACCAACTCACACCAGAGTGAATTCAAGGCCACATCTCATCCTCCTTCCACACACCATCATTCTGTCGTTGCCAAACAATCCTTTTGGCTATCTTCTCACCCAAATCCACGTAATCAACCGTATCAACCACCAAAACTACAACCCTAAAATTCTCTCTAGCCACTGTATCCTCCAAGTCATCCACCGTCTGTCCTAACCCGAGACCTTCACCTGGGGTCTCAGTCTTCAGCTTGCCTGGTGGTGGGTTGCGAAAAGAACCACGCATTCCAGGTGAGAGATTCCCAAAGTGAGCAGTCACTTCACGCTTGATAGTCCAAGTAGGATCAACCGAAGAGACAGGTTCATCGGTAGTAGAGTTCCGAAGGGTTGAGTAAAGGACCGGTCGGATGCGTTGAGCGGCAGGTGAATCCGAGTCTACATCAGGTGGAATGATGTAGGCGGTACCACGTAGTCTCCACTGGGCATTTTTCTGCGGTGCCCATACAACAGCTTCGTACAAGCCACCATGTCCCGTGTCACTTTGTAATTCGGCAGCTTTCTCCATGCGGATGTCGGTGGTGATGGTGAGTGCATCGGAGGTGTATATGGCAGGATTCAACGGAGCTGGATTCAATGGGTTCGGTTGGAGGGACGCAAAGAACCCGCGAAATACAACACTCCGAGCCCTTGGAGCAGGTGGAGTCGTGGCTGATATCGTGGTGAAGGTGATGACTGGTGGTGTGAGTGTTGCCAGGTGAGTGGAAAGCAGATTACGCCACGGGGCGGGCTTTGAAAGTCGGGTGTGGGGGCTTAGTGAGACCATGATGGTAGAAATAACTTGGCTCGGTGAAAATGATAAGATTGCTTGTGTTTGTTGATGTCAACAACATGAATTGTGTTATCATCTAAAGCTCCGTCGGCTGCGTCAACTCTTCACTTCATGATGCATGTGTGTAACATTTCTCACGTGGTACACACAGCTGCTAACCCTAATAACCCGGATGACTCCACTCGCGGATTCAGTTCCGTGAGTTTCGGGACCGACCAAATTAGTGTGATAAAATCCCGAAATCCAGCCTTAAAGGGGATTAAACCGGGGACAACCCGGGTTTAGTTAGGGAATGTATGGAATAGAATCACATGGCTTTAGCATGACGATTAGTCCAATACAATGCAACAGAAAAAGGGGAAGTCAGACGATTGAAACCCTATGGCCGTTAGCCTCGAGGGTTTTCCAGGCCGGCAACCTAACGGAGAGTAAAACTGGCGTTGTGGTTACATCAAGGGCACTGGCTGGGTTCCGGGCCGACTTTGACCGAGTACTAAAAAGATTTTGCGCCATATGGTGAAGCGTTTCGGCCCTGAAGGCTGCGTCTCGGCATTCCTGGATGGTGTTGCATCCATGGGTCCTACGGATGGAGGGCATATTATTACGTGATGAAGGAAAAAGTGGGATGGAAGCAGGAAAAGTCTGAGTGCCACAGAGCCTCTGTTCCGCAGACTCAGTGGAGAGTGCATAGGCCAAGATGGCACTCTGTTTCATCATTTTGGGTGGTGAGTGGGTGTGATCTTTCTGACTTGGTGGGCTTTTGGGAGGGTTGTTTGGGTGGAGTCTATGGATGTTATTGGTGTGGCCGAAGTGGATACGGGATGGGTAGGACAAGAACAATATATATGAAAATATAAAGTAGGTTTAGAACGGAAGAGAGAGGAAAGATAGGATCAAAGTGATTGTATTCAAATTGTGATAATTATTCTAGATTTCTAACTTGCATACTTGGGAGACTTGTCTTCATTTATATATCATTTCCAGAGTTACTGGAATATGCTGAATCAATATTTTTGATACTTCTTGATCTTGGACTTGGAAAAGTTTTCTTGTTCTCGTGAAAACTTTTTCACTCGGCGGCAGAGTTTTCGGGCTTGAAAAGTTTTCTTGTTCTCGTGATGATTTTACGCGCCGACAGAGTTCTTGGGATTGTAAAAGTTTTCTTGTTCTCGTGATAATTTTTACGCGCCGACAGAAATTTACTCTAGCGTTGCTGAGTGAATTTCCGTTGCCTTCGCTGAAGCTTGCGTATCGTTGTGTCATAGGTTTTTCTTATCTATCGACTGTTAGTTGTCATGAATTTCTAACTTACCTCTTTCCATTCCAAATTGTAGTTCTTTTCTTTTGCCTGTGTGGTTATATGACGTCTGTGTTTGTGACTTGCATTTGGCTTTTATACTTGGGTGATATTTCTTGTGTGTGCATATATTAATGTTGTGCTTTTTTATCTTGGTATATTATAACTCTTGTATTTTATGTCTTGTGGATTTATGTTTTCTGTTTCGGGTTTAGTGTGCTTGTATTTTTGGATATTCTCAGAATATTCCTAGAATATATGCATATACATATATATGTACACAGATATACACATGACCATGCACATAACTCGGTGCGGACAGAACCATAACTGAGCCGAGTTACCACAGTTATTCTTCACGGATTTGGAAGCTACCACCGTCACATCGGTAGCCGCGCAGCCGCCCTCGGTGGGTCTCGGAAGTCACACAGACAATCCTTGAATTGGATACCATGGAAAACCTTGTTAGCTACTATTCACTTGTTGCTGTCGTTGATTTGCAATGTCTTGGTATTAAACGGAGATAGTACAACCGACGATAAGTGATGCATGTATGTATGTACATAGAAAAGGTTCCCCGCAAAACAGTGTGACAAGGTATCTTGCTGTCATGAACTGTGGTACCCGAGGACTGGATACTTTCGGAAATAACACGCACTCGGAGTTCTAGAAAGAGTGTTTGGTCGCGTGGGGGTAAATCTGTGTCTCGATGGATGAAAGCTGTCAAGAATATAGAATATAGTGTTGATACTTCTCGTTATATCGGGTACAGTTGCTAACTCGAAATACATACTCCGGGATTCATCGTGTGGTTGTCGAGAGAGAAACTGGTTGAATACACCTGTGACGATATGTATATCGTGACATCGAGTTGTCTATTGTACAAATACCAAGTATTATCCTTCCACGATCGATATACTCCGATGATCGGAGTTACCGGGAGCTTTTTGAGGTCGCGTGATTGTCATTAGCTTGTCCGGACTGTTCCGTTATCAGGCCGACGTTGTTCAACATAGAGCTGATTATTCAGCATCGTCTCGTCTACAACCGCCCTGACTAATATTTCTTTTTGGTACGGAACCTAACTGGGTTATATCTCGGCATATGAATGTTGGATGACTAACTTTGGTAACAGTTTCGGTAGTCAGTACGGAATTAAATGTGTAGTTCAATGGTCACACCAGCTTCAACTTCATGACAGGGAACATCACGGTTGACTTTGACAGGGGGTTGCCACGTTTGGTGTTGTCAATAGCAACGATGATGATCGAAACAATCATGCTCGATGTACCTTCAATGCTTCGAGACCGAATTAAAAAGAAACATGAAGATATATGTGTACTTGGTGTATCTTCCAGACTATTTTACATACCGGCATGTGCATGGATCTATAACGTGTAGTCTGATTGGATAAAACCATTGCCGAACTGTTAGGGATTATCCTGTGAAGCTGGCAAACTTGTAAAACCGGGGGAACCACAAATATCCGGTACTAAGGTTCCGAGGGATTCCCTAAGAACGGAAGAGCCTCACGGATGTATTGTCATGGAATTTGGTGTATGTATGCACATACTTTTTCATGATATCTATCGGTGCATACCATCATGCACATATGTATATACCACACACTCGAACCCCATACATGAGCCCGTGTGTCGACTATGAACTTTTCAACGAAGGCGTAGGTCGGGATTCCGACGGGCTCTTGGGTAGAGATTGTTTTCTCTAAATAGATAACAGTTTGTACTCACATATTGATAATACATGTCCCTTTATAGATGCGGCGTCGCTCAAACCGGTGAAAGCTCAGAGCCCACATATGTACGTCCGTAAATCGGGATACTGTTGGTACCCATCAACAAGGTCAACCGCGTCATCTTTCTAGAACCACACGAATATACTATACTTTAAGTCTATTTAAACAATCATGTAGAGTTACTTCTTCATACAATGTAGAACTGACACACAGGGCTAGTCACACCATACTCAACTGAACTCACTCGGGTGCAAACTCGGCATCTTGTGTCACAGCAGACAAGACGGGAGTCCCAATAACGAGGGGCGTGAATAATCGAACAAGGGCTAAAGAGGACAGACGACAAATGTGGGTTTACGCTAGGGAGGGATGAACCGTGGCGTGGACCTTGAGGTGCTAATTCGGGATGGATCTGTTTGGAGCTGTTAAATATACGGGGATTTTGTGTATCAATCTCGGGATCTGTGAATTATAGGGTGTGTAAGCATGCGCCATGTGGTGCGAGGATGGAGCAGGGTAAGAGGCTCTTTTTTTCTTTTCTCTTTTTCTTGCCCAGCACGGATAAAAATTCCGTTGCTTTTTTTTTCTGTTTTATTTGGTTGTCAAGTTCTGGAATTTTCGGCTTTGATGGTTGACATCTCCGTTGGCTGGCCGAGGAGCGCAAGTGCAGAAAACCATGGAAAAAAAGTTACTGACATGGCTTGACTGGACAGGGGAACACTTGAACCTGGTTTCATGGCAGGTCAATGACAGACGGAATGACAAACAAGCGAGGCAATGATCGGGCAGAAAAATAGTACACGTAGGAATCAAGGTGGTTTATATGTACAATTTACTTGTACAATCGATATAGACATGTTTGATTTGCAACTTGTGTGTAAATCGTTAACCACATACACTTCATATGTCTAACTGTTTACATAACTTTTTACTCGTCGTCTATTGGAAGCTCCGGATGACGAAAGTTCGCCGGGCAGGGGTAGTAAGGAGCGGGAGGAAGTAACGGACTAATGACATGGGAAGTTTGTGTGTAAGCAAAGCAGAGAAAACAAAAAAACAGCAACAACAACCAACTTCTTGTTTTGTTACATGGAAGCGACGCAAAGGGGTCTCGAATCACGACATGTCCCAGGGTCTAGAGACGGCCTCAAACCCCACTGCTCATCCTATTAATGTTATTGCTTCCTTGCGTTTGTTTTTTTGTGGACAATTGACAAGCGGCAGATAGTTGTCTCATCACATTAATCACTTATAAAAAAGAAGAATAAAAATGCCACTAAAGTAAACCCCCACAACCCCCACCCGGCTCGCTCCAGATTCGGAATGTCAATACTTTCAGTATACTACAGACGGCATCTGATTCTCATAAACCGTGACTGGTCCTATCAAGACTTTATGTTTTTGCCCCTGTACGTGTTTTGTCAATATATCTTGTTTCTCTGCTCTTCTAGTCCATTTGCACAACCGTATACATACATACATATCCACATACAACCTACGCAACTAACAGCCGCCCAACCGACAAGTCCGCGTCAACTGATTACCCTTTTGGGTTCGGCGTCAAGTGTGTTTACTTCTTTGACCACAAGTTTTCTCTCGTCGAGACCACCACGATTACACCTGAGAGACCAGTTCTTTTCGGCATCCATTTGTTTTTTTGCCGGTCCTTGCTCGGAGGCCCTTGTTCGGTGCTCCCTTTGCAGTGGTCCTGATTCGGTGACGGTGATTCGGTAGGTGAGATTTGCGCCCCCACTGCGTGAGAGAACGAGACTGCCGATCTAGCGGAACACCCAAGCCCAGACCCCGATTAGAAGCTTAAAACGGCTAAAGGAGTCAGTGCCGAAAAAACGTATATATAAAGCGTGCTCTTGGTGTTCGCCAAGACTCGCCGTTCCGTCATAGTCCAAAAGAGACTTTTGTTCACTGTTCCGTGCTACCGATTTGTCCCAACTAAAGCTAGCTGAGCTTACATATCCAACCAAATTGCCCGGCTAACGGCTCTACTATTTAACTGATACTGAATCCTAACGGCTCCTGTACTTCTTTTGGACAGCTCCTGTACTTTTCTTGAACTTCCCTTGAACCTGTTCCCCAACCTCTACAAGAAGAAATTTCCAACCATCATATACATTTCCGCCATGAATCGTCCGTACACCACACTTGCTGAAATTTCAGCTGACTCTCTACTTTCATCAGCCGCCATGTCGCCTGAGACTTCTCCCATTACCGAGCGTCCGCCACTCTCCTACCTCTCATACGCCCAATTCCCCGCAGTTTATCCCTTAACTTACGGCACGGCACCTATGACTATCGTTCCTTCACTATATTCAACTACAGCAAGTACTGCATCTAGTACGAACGGCATGACTGAGACGGAACACGAAAGCCCTTGTGGTTCACCTGGTCGTAATGGCGGTGGCCAGAGTCCAGGTGCGCGTGAAGAGCGTAAACGATACCATAAGCAGAAGCGCAATAAGCCGACTTTGAGTTGTGCCGAGTGTGTTGAACGGAAGACCAAGGTGGGCATTTTTACTGTATAGAGAGAGTTAGGAGAGATCGAAATGCTAACTATAACAGTGCGATCGGGGCCGACCGACGTGCTTTGCTTGTGAGTGGTCACGATGACGGTGTTATTTGAAACCATTCTAATAATCAATAGGCGTAAAAAGAGAAACACACTGCGTTTATGACCGCGTAGCCCAACTTTTGGAGTATGTTTGCCCAAATTCGCCTCTGAAAACTTCAGCACGACTAACATACTCCCCTAACAGAGAATCTCACCGTCACTCTTCCACTGGACCTCGCATGATTCGCCCACAACCAAAACGTAAGACAGTACCGAAAACATCAATAATCCCCAACATAGCTGATCGCGCTCTTCTTGCTTCTATGGCGCCCCCATCAGCCCTGTCTATCTCAGCCGGTTTGGTGAGTTCAGCGATAAATTTGCGTTCATCGTCTGGTAGCAATGTCTTTGGCGTCGGCGCCGAACACCCGTTTGCCAATTACTGGACATGTGAAGGTGGTCTTCCCGAGGTCATCTCTGTGTTCCCGGCAAAAGCTCAGACGGACCAGTTAATGGCACGGTACTTTGAGTGCGTGGACCCGGTATACCCCATGATTCACAGACAAACCTTCTATGCCGACTATGAGCATTTCTGGAATATGAGTGATCGTGGAACGGCTGATGCATCGTTTGTTGCTCTCATGTTCATCATGATTGCCCTGGGTGGTCAGTTTGCCAATGACTATCCAAATATTGAGCGTAAAAATATGGCCGAGTTCTATGCTTCAGCTAGCAACCAGGCCCTCCGGGTCTTTTCATATCTGAGCACAGCGAGCGTCAACTCGGTGCAGGCCATGGTTCTCATTACATACTTCCTTATAAATGACAATCACGTGTCTGATGGCTGGTCATTTGCTGGCATCCTCGTGCGCCAGGCTTATGCCATGGGTCTGCACCGCGATCCTAACATCGTTACTCCGAATGCTTCACCGCTCGAGAAACAACAACGCCGGAAGCTCTGGCAGGCTGTGCTCTTACAAGACACCTTCATGACCATTCTTCTTGCGCTGCCGCCATCCGCTACGCACACCGATGTCTCGGTCGATTCGCTCGCAGACGATGATGCTTCCATTGCCAACTCAAGCCCCGTCGATATCTGGTACATAAAGTGTTCTTGGAATTTGGCAAACCTTGTGCAGGAAAGTATTTCGTCACCTCGCGCATTAGACCTTCCGATCTGTACTACCCAACGCCAAAAGGCTAAGTTGATCAATGAGTTCAAGAGTGTCTACCGTGCGTTCCCGGATATCTTCCGGTGCTGGGACAAGGCAACCCTGACGGCCCGAGCCGTCACCGATGGCCGTGCTGTCCGCCAAACCTTATGGCTGACTAATAACTTCTTTCACAACGTCATGCTTGTAAATGCTAGCATGTCGGATGAGGTGACGTTGAACGTGCGTGGTACGCTTGAGGCGGCCCACGATGCGCTTCAGGCCTATTTCATCCTATTTGAACTGTATGAGGCCGAGGCTCGCCAATGGTGGGCTTTTAACCACCGGGCTTTCCTCGAGGCCATTTGCGTTGGCGCCACATTAAAGTTTGTTCTGGCCGAAGAAGTGGCGGTGGACGAAGCATTATATGCCAAAGCGCGCACTGATCTTAGTAAGTGACACGATCCTGTGGGAACAGAATGTGTTCCGGTCCGTCTATAACACTTTTGCTAACAAGGATTACAGAGGAGATGTTGAGAGTTCTGAGTACAATGGCTGCCAGAGGCTTGGAGATTGCTCAGACAAGAATGACGATTTTACACGAATACTTGCATGGACTTGAGTAAATGATTGGGAAACCAGCGGTACTATATAAAAAAGGAATTAGATAAGAATCAACAGTATTATCAATCGATTACTATACCACCATGGTCACATATAGAATCCAACAGCTTACCTTTTGCCCGGTTACGCTGTGAATCTGTCGTATTCGTGAATGACTTTCATAGCCGACGTGCCATTCCCATCACAATTGCGGAGGTTGTGCTAGGCACCAGAATAAACACAGGGTTGAATAGGGTTAATTACCACGTTACGGTCAGTGCACCCTGGCAGGGGTCGCTTTAATTGAGCATCCTTTGTTGCGTCCACGAAACAAACGGGCGCCGTCATCGAGATTGAACAAGCAATCTTGACTCTGTTTTGGTCTCGTGCTGTTTTGTACATCTTGACTTGGAAGCCGATTTTTCGTCTAAATTCTGGATAAGATATATCGAATACAAAATGCGGTTCGGAAAGTTGGCATCGCTGCTCTGCGCAGTTCCGCAGGCGGTGTCGGCGATTGAAAGACGAGGTGGGTAGCTGCGATTTTAATTGATTGATTGCGATTAGAGTGGAGCTAACATAGGCGACTTAGACATTGAGAATGACGGACTCTTGAGCATTAGGCTGAGCCAGAATGCTGATAGTGAGCTAGTGAGTTTTTCGGTGGAATCTCTAAAGTAATTGGATGGCATGTTTCTAACCAAGTTTGATTTTTAATCTAGGCGCTCCAACTTGCTATCGAACCGTCCGAATACCCGTGTGGCCATGCTGCCGTTAACCTGAACGATGTTGGCCTCCCCCGCACTGCCAAGACCCGACTTACTATTCCTGCGAGCCCGTCCACTACCGATCGCCGTACAACCCTCAAGCACGTGACGGCCACGGCAGATTTCAAGTGCAACCACGACCCTGTGACTTTTCTTCCTCAGTCGGAAACATTGACTGTTACTATCCAAGATGCTGTGTACAGTGTGGTTGAGTCGGGTGAGGAGAAGGAGTTGGCGCTACAGAACTCGGTGTTTAAGGTGCTGATTGATGCGAGGGCGTCGCGGAAGATTGTGCAGGTTTTGGGAAGTGACTTGGTGATGGCGGTGCCGAAGGGCGATGACGGGGTTGAGGTCTTTGCTACGGCTCATCAGCCTGGTTTGCAGCAGACTTTGTTGGAGCTGGAGATGATGAGGGCAGAGAGAGATCGTTTGGATAAGACTATTGAGGAGTTTGAGCGGTATGTGGGTGGCCTCACTAGTGACGTCATGTGCCCCGAAGAGGTATCTACACCTGCTGTGGTTCCTGAGGAGACTACCCCTGAGTGCCATGACATACAGTGTTTGGTTGACTCTGTCACTTCGCAAGCGAAGCATGTCCTGGACAATTTCTTATCCTCCACTCCCCCTCCTCCTCCTCCTGCCTCGTCACCCAGACTCTCCTGCCACTTCCCGTTCTCCGGCCCCGGTCTTCTTGATAAGCCCACAGTACCAGCTTGGCCACCGGCGTTTTGCCGTGCCCTTTCGGCTGGTACCTCTCAGTCAATCTCCATCACTACCCACGTCCACTCTGCTCCGGAAATGCCCACTAGCCGCTGGGCTCGTCTCTCTGATACCGGCAGAATCGGCGTCCTCATGTGTGCTGGTGCGCTCTTCGTTGTATGCATTCACCACGTGAAGATGTGCTTCCGTCGGGAAAATAAGGATGATTCCCCTCGCACTGGCTGCCGTCGTGGCCGTTGCCGGTCCCAGTCTCGTTCGCGATCTCGTCGTCCTCGTGGCCCTATTGGTCGGGCTGTCCGGTCATTCTTCGGACTGACGGATAACATTGTGGACGATGAATATGCGAAGACACCCTCTGAGGCGGACCTGGAGGCTGGCGATTACTATCCTCACCATGTCACATGGGAGTCACGGCCGCCTTCATACCGGACTACGGCGTCTGTGTACTCGTTTGGTGTGCAGTCGGAGGCGGAGGATGGACGGAGTGAAGAGGACCGGGAGAGTTTCGTAGAGAAGCGGAGACGTACTGTTAGCTTCTCGTCGGATGTCTCCGTGGCAACAAGTGCTGATTGCTCCATGGAGGACAGTCTCAAGGAGATGCAGGATGTTGTAGGTGGTATTCTGGGTGAAGAGGAACATGAGAAGGAGGATTCGTTGCCGCGTTATGATTCTGCTTAATGGGTGTAGTAGTCTAGTATGTTTCCTTTGTTCAATTTGTCTTTCTGAATTCTATATAGTTTTGGTTGAGCCTTTGACAACCTACTTCAATATCAACTTGCCATGCCTCACATATTAAGGCATACATGTCCCGCAAACTTCCTTCCATCCCTGGCCCTACACAGTCCATATCGCTTTCCACCAACACTCGGTCTCTTGGAATGATTGCCAATAAGGCGAAGAGAGTTTCCTTCCCACTTTCCACACTGCTGCGTCCATATATGTTCACTAATGTTGAAAAAGAAAAGTATATCTTGACAACATTGTGAGGTGACAAGTACTGTTTTGCCACATCCAAGCTCCCTGAAAACGAGTGTAAACAGATAACCAAAGTCTCTTCCTTTCTCGCCGCTATGGCATCGTACAAGACGCCATGGGCGGCAACCCCATGTACACTAACTGGGCGACGGAACTCGATAGCCAAATCTATCATGGCATTGAAAATGGAAATTTGATGGGCCACTGAAACCTTGCACTGCGAGAGCGGGGCAGTTCCGCGTGGACTGGTTTCAGCGGCAGAAATAGCAGCGGAGGGAATGGGTAGGCGAAAGGACTTGTCGATTCCAACTTCCCCGACGAGCGCTGATGAGTGGGCTCGTAGGTAGGTTCTTAATTGGAGGGTGATTTCAGACATGGGGATGGGATCGGGGAGAAGCGCAAGAAGCGCGGAGGACGGCGTTGGTGTGAGAATGGAGGTGTAGTGAGCAGTCTTGTCAATGGTCTCATACAGGGTCATGAGATGGGAGAACCATGGGTGAATTCCAAAGGCTGGGGTGGCTTTGGGACAGTTGAAGGCCAGATCGGATACCAAGGAGAGATCAGAAGGACGGGTCGCCATGGCGAGAAGATGGCTTGCCCGGAAGGTGGGGAGCAGGCTGAGACTGGAGGAGGTGTCTGTTGGGTGACAATGGGCATCATAGATGGAGACATGGTCTGGAATCTTTTCGCCGCCTAGTGGCACTTGGCTGGCTGTTGCGTTACACATTTCGACGGGTCGTGAGTTATCGCAATGTGTTAAACGTGGTTTCTGAAAGTCAACGAATCTTCCTTGATGAGGGAAATGGGCTAGAAGTGGGCGATTGCCTTTATACCCAGGGTTATATAGGGTTACATGTGAAGAAGAGTGTGTAAGACATAAGAAATCGGGCAACGAACTACTGGGACCCGCGTGTTTGTCGACCTGCATATCATGTTTTATTGGAATTAAGCAATCAGGCGACCTAGGAGAAAGCCGAAGTGACTATTGATGGTGACCATTGGATATGTGGACACCAGCAGGAAAAAAAAGTACAAAAAACTCTACGGGTACGATATGCCAGGCTTTGTTCACTAGGCTCAACATGTTTTCTGGGGTAGATTTGCCCCTCACTCAGCAGTAGTGAGCGGGGCTATTCTGCCACGATCTAGAAGCCCTGAGAAATCCTTTTACGGTCAAAGTCACCATGGCGGGGGGGGGGGGGGGGTAGCTACATACATATGTATGTACATACACTCACCTGCGTGTTCAGATTCGTGGGAGATTTCTCTAGCGTTTTTTTGGATCGCTTAAAAACGTGGGAAACCCGCGATACTCGGGTTTGATGTTTCTTCTACTTTTGGGCAGTTGAGTCGTTGTGAATGGACCTTTTCGTAGGGTTGGCTGGCGGGTGGTTCCGGATGAGGCCTTTCATGTTCAGTCGGGTTGTGGTTTGTGGGCGGGCCTCAATAGTGGTCTAGACCGGGCTATTGGGATGACGATGCGGAACTGGGGATTTCCTGTGCCGTTATTTGGGACTTCTGTGGGTTGATAGTTTTTTGGTATGTGCCGAGTTTCATGGATGTCGAGTGATCAAAGAGGTTGAAATGTGGTCTGTTTCTTTCATTTCATGCTAAGCCAACGTATAACCTGTTTCTTTGTCTATTACTAGTATCACGTCAACTTTATCGATGTCATGTCTCACAAGTTGCGCGTATGCGCCACAATTATAGCACGTGATAAATGACGCATTCACTATCTTGATTTATCTCTGTGATGCTTGAATTTCCAACTACATTGACGTCTGCACACGGAAAAAAAATGCGCACTCTCATAGTATTTACTTTGTGTTTGATAACTCTCCCTCTTGCCATCCTCGCCTCCGTTACGACCTTCCTCTCATTTTCTCTTCTCTTCCTTCGAGTTGTAACAACCTACGTTGAACTTCTCTTATCTTGGTTGCCTCCTCCTCTTAACAAACCAACCCCCACCCGTCTTCTTCGGGCCTTCTTACGCCGTACTGGCTGGGCACCTGTCCGCGAACTTCCAAGTCCCGTGGAAATATTGCCACCGCCAACGCCACCTTCACCGCAACTACGAAGAAATACCTCGGGATTATACATGAGACCGGGGCCCAAACCCATCGTGCATGCTGTTACGGAAGTCGCACTTCCAAGTCGAAAAATAGCGAGGCCGGTACGGTCAAGAGGAGAATCCTTTGTTGGATTTTCAGAAGGTAGAGACCGTGGACTTGGTGTCGAAGATGATTGGAGTTTAGATGGGGTAGCAGCGGGCAACGGATATGTGTCGCTAAGAAGGGCAGTGAGCGAGGATGCGCTCCGCATGTTGTGAATAAATCAAACAATACTACTTTCCGACGCAACCACACCAAATCTGGTTCATTTTCAGCCTGGCGAATTGTTCAGATGTTCCCCCAAAATAGGTTTGCATATGCGAGACGCGAAACCTTCTTATCCATGTTAACGACCTGCACGTCGCCTTTCCGGTAGTTTCTCACTACCACCCGGTTAAATTCGCCCGTTCCCTTCTCGTCTCTCTCCAATTCCATACCCAAGCTCCGATAAATTCTCAACTTCAACAAAATCTCATCTTCGCTTCCAATACTACCAGATCCATTCTCACCACCGTCGGCACCTTCAATGTCCGTCTCTTGTAACCGAGCCTCCAGGTCCGCTAGAACTTGTGCCAACCGCTCAGTCTCCAGTTCAGCGTCTCCAATGGCCTTTGCTGTGCGGAATTTTTGCGTATCGAGGTTTGCGATGGTGGTGGCATGGGCTGCGGCGGATTGCGCGTGAGAGGCTGCGAGCTCTTTGTAGGCAGTAGTGGCACTTTGTTGTTGACGCGAAAGCCTGTGGAGATCATCGGAAAGTTGCTGGCATATAATTTGACGCGAGTGACTAAGAGTTTCGATGGAATCGTTGATGTGAGCGATGCTCGTGAGGTCGGGCTTGGTGTGAAAGTTATCTTTTGTTTGCCGAATGAGCTGATAAACAGAGAGTTAGCGGTGTCAACTCCAAACTTGAGCAAAAAAAAACTTACGCTTGCTGGGTCTTCAGAAAGTAACATGGTGACGCTGCGTTGTGTGCTTTGCTTAACTAGTTTAATTTAAGTCTCTAGAAACTGAATTTCGTTGTTACGAAATCGCGATGTTCTACATTCTTTGTGGAATGTAAACAAACCCTATGTAACCCGGCAGCGCCCCACTCACGTGGCTGGAACGCCACAACGGCGCCTGTTTACCGCGCCCAATGAGATTACAAGGACTTAGGCTGGGCTAGGGAATTTAGCATGTGGACAACGGCAACGACTAACAAATGACGTTGTTTGATCAGTTGATTGATTGATGCATGATTACTTTTTTTGCCCATTTGTGAACTTAACCGGATACAAGCATCAAATACAAAACGGTCGAATATTACCTCAACTGTTGTAATTGCAGACTCGCATCAATAGAACATACAAACGATAGACACATTATTCACCATGGGTGTTGAACTTCCCTGTATGTATACATAGTTGGAGATAGTTTTGAGCCCATTGGCCGGTTGCTGACAAGATCTTTGTAGACGCTTTGGATGTTGAGACGTGAGTCATCGTGACTTTCCCTAGACAGCCACATGAACTGACACACGACTACAGTCCTCTCAAGCCCGATGAACTCCAGGTTCTTCGTACGCAATACGAAAAGGAAGGCGACCTCGTCGGCGTGCAAACCAAGTTCAACTATGCCTGGGTACGTTACACCACTCCATCATCTGCCCGTCTCATGCACTAACCACATTCTCTTCTCCGCCACAGGGCCTCGTGAAATCCCGCTCGCGCCCCGACCAACAACTCGGTGTTCGTCTTCTCGCCGATATCTTCCGCCAGTCACAAGAACGCCGTCGCGAATGTCTTTACTATCTTGCCCTCGGAAACTACAAGCTCGGCAACTATGAAGAGGCGCGCCGGTACAATGAACGACTCCTCGAGAACGAGCCGGGAAATATGCAGGCGGGAAACTTGCGCTCGCTTATCGACGATAAGGTTGCCAAGGAGGGTTTGATGGGCATGGCTATTGTCAGTGGATTTGCGCTGGTAGCGGGTGTAGTGGGTGGCTTTGTGTTGAAGAATGCGCGGAAGCGGTAGATTCTGAAAGAAATGATGTAGACGGTGGGTAATGTTTTGTCCTTGTTATCATTATGACTTTTCTTGTTTTTACTTTCCACGATCTTTCAACATAAAGATATATTTGGCATCCGTTTGCCGACTTTGTCCAGTTTCCTACCCCGAACAATGGCTCCACATCGGCGGCTCCACAACGGCGGCTCCTGGCGACGGCCGTGTTAGGTGCCTGATCCCACAATTATGACGAGCTTGCCCCTACTTGGTTGAAAATCCTTTTGAGCTGCAGCTTTGTTTGTTCTGTCCGGAAAACGATTACGATGTGTCGGCAGCGTGGGTCCCTCGTCAACGAAATGCGCCAAAGATGCCTGAGGGAGTAACAAACTCCATGGCGTCATGGCTTACTAAGCTTGTGCTACGGAGTATATGTCGGAGGCGTGTATGTATGTATATAAGTTTTTTACAGAAATATTTTGCTCTTGTATTCTGGTTTCGTTTTTCTTGAATGTATTGTACACATTAGTCATGGATATTTCATCCTCCAAGTTGCAGGTGGGGAGTCGCCAAAATTGGGCATGTGAGCGATGTGATTGGGCCTCGGAGATCGACATGAAGTCGTTCGTGGGCGGTTGCATGCAACGTGATTCACCGTGTATAAATTGCGGTGAGGTGAAGATGAAACCTTTGGTATTCAAAGTAAGCTAAATTTTGGGAAATTTTGAATACATGCGCTAACTAAACTTAGGACAGCTCTCTTAAAATCAAACACGCCAAAATCTACGAAGAGTATCAGAAGCCACCACTAAAAGTCCCAGACCAGTTCGTCTTCCAAGGAAATGGACCACCAACCAAGATGGTCGCAAAAGTAGTCGAAAGTGTTTTGTCCCGACTTCTTGAGGGTGAAGGTGTGATTCCCGAAGGAGCGTTGTCGGCGCCGGGATCATTGGCCGATGTCGCCGAGGGAACAACTCATGGAGTCCGAAGGGTCGTTGACAGCATGGGATTCGCCAAGCAGCCGTTAACTCTACGCCGAGGAGAAGGTAAATCGGATAGTTCGGTTGATTCGCTTAGTATCGGTGAGCGTCGGAAACTGGCTGAGGCTATTGTGAGACATTGCTTTGCTGGGGAATTGGCTCGGCGAACGGCACCTAGGGATCCGAGAGCGGTGGAAGTCGGAGATGTAGCGAATTTCAAGGAAAGTATTCAAAATGGGGAAATGTCTGCGTCGTTCTTCTGGACGAAGTGGGGGATGTTGAGGGAGTTGAGTATGACGGTGCGCGAAAAGGATTGTGTCAGGGCAATTCAGGGAGGCGGAGCGTTTAGAGTTGTGGTTCCGGACTTTTCAAAACTTGATGTTGAGGCTATGTTTGTGGAAGGTTGTCAACATGGTGTTGTAGGTGACAATCTTCTAGAAGGGTTTTTTGCCACTGCTGAAAAGCTTCTAGCGCTGTTTGGTGGCGAGGAGGTTGTAACTAGTCCGACAAGCGGGGTTATCGCGGTGGACAAACATAGCCAAGACTCTCTTCTTCCTGAAGCGTGTCTTCCTATCCCCGCTATAACCTATCACGATCCCGAGCTCATCCTCTCTCCGAATTCTTCGGGCGATATCTCGACTTGCAGTATCTGCTACACCACCCTCAGCGACCCTCTTGTAGCCCAGCTTCCGTGTGGTCACGTCTTCCATGGCCAATGTATTACCACTTGGTTCACCCAGAAGCAGTCTTGCCCATACTGTATGCGGAAACTCCCTGGGCCTGATGACCCACGGTATGCTTTCACATATGGCCCTGTCGATCGGAGTAAACAGCCATTGAGTATATTGGTCACCATGAGTCGGGGGCAAACAGGAATCGTACAACAGGAAATGAGTAGACGACGTGCAGCGAGAGTAGCGGGGCTTTTAGGTTCCGGGACAGGACGGAATGTGAGAGCGTGGAATAATGCGTGGGGTTCTTCATGATTAATAGATTTATTCGATACATTACGTTCCTTTTAAAGAGCCAGGCCACTTCCGTCGCCAGTCCATCTATATAATCCCAATATCTCCCTTCTAATTGTTGCATCCCCATCCCCCAACCCCCGTATCCGCGCGACGGCCTCGCGCATCACCCGGCTGAAGTTTCGTTGATACTCGGTGTTCAGTGTAACCACACAAGCTTCATGGGCGCGAACTAAGGTTTCGCAGGCCCGGACAACCGCTGGTGATGCCTCGGTGCGGACTTGGTCTGCTAGTAACAATAAAAGGAATGATCCATGTAGAAGGTAGACACCGAAGAAAAATGGCATGAATTCGAGACCGGGGTCGTGGTGAAGAATGGTTGCTGTGGCGTCGGCGGCGGAGACGGCATGGGCGGTGGCTAGTTGGTAGGGTGTGGTAGTGAGCATGGCGGATGGGGTAGATAGAAGAAGAACTGGATCCCATTGGGTGAGAAGGAGAATATGGAGGACGTGTAGAATGTGCGTGCTGTATGCATGAGGTAGATGTGTCGGGGTCGGTATGGCTGTAGATGGAGATGGCGGAGTGTCTGATATTGGTGAAGCACCCGGTATTAAACATGTTAAAGAAGCTTCGTAGTGCTCCAGATGTGATGTAATGTACCCCGGTGCCACGGGAATCCCTTGTGAAGGGACCAACGGAGATGACACCGTTTGTCGATATGTTATTATTTCTCCTAATATCGTCATCAATGGTAGGAAGAAGCCGAAAAAGCCAGGCCCTGTACATTGCAAAGGCGGTCCAACCCCCGGCTGGCTTCTCCGTCCTAACAACAGCGGGTCCGTCGGCGGGGCGGGTACATTGACAAAGTTGCCATTTTGCCATGCCGCGTCACATATAGGTTGTCGAAGACCTGCACATTCTCGGTCTAACAGGAATAACGGTCGGTTATAAGAAAGGGCAAGATGTCGATCAACCATGTATAACAACCACCATATCCGACGCCGTTCCTCTGCAAGTTCAAGAGCCTGATGATCCGATGGGAGTGGCGTTACAGCGGATTCCCGGTTAAGTTTCAGCTCACGAGCCAAGGTGAAAGCGGCAGTCCACCAACGGAGGGACGCGCCTTTATATTCGCTGGCGGACACGGCTGTGGCGAGATGCACGTAGGTTATGACGTCATCAGTGGTTCCTGCAGCTCCGAGACTTGCCGGTTCAAGGGGCTCGTTGGTCGATGTGTGGATGAGGGGGTGGAGGAGGGAAATTGTAGTTTGTAAAAGACGTTGGGATATGTCGGAGCGGGTGGCGGTAGAACCGCTGAAAGATAGTGATGATGAGGTTTGCGCGGCAAGCCAGAGGATTGAGGCGAGAAGAGCAGGTGATGTTGGCCGTGGATTTGTTGGGTGGAGAAGAGATGCCTTCCGGAGAACAGGTGCAAGGGCATATGGATTGCGAGCGGCGGATGCTAGATAGATCTCAAGAAGATCACATGCTAATGAAGGTGACACTGATGTGGGTAGATGTGGAAGAAGCGGTTTTAAAACAGGATACCGGAGTACAGGCGGATATAATGGCGTTGGATCCGGAACAGCCATCCATTCCCCCGCGCTCGTAGCTACTGGTGCCGGGGCCGGTGCAGTCGGATACCGTAAAGTATCAAATCCATAGCCATTATTCGCCACGGTATATTGAATTTCTCCGTATCCCCCCAGACTATCCGTGAAAGAAAATGCCGAATCTAGACTATCGCGTGGATATGCAGGATACCCGAGCGTCGGTACAACCGCAGCACTATTGATTTGTGCGCTTAGTGATGATAGAGGGTCGAACGGTGGATCGGAAGTTGGTGACACGGGTGATAGGACGGGTGGTGAGTTGGATTGGGCGTGACTTTGGCCATGAGTATTCGCGGCCTGAGTGGTGACAGGTGTGCCGGCGGCAGCGAGATCTTTTCGCGAGGCCTTTCCGCGCTTTTTGCGCTCGCGTATGTATTCACACGTGAGGCCGAATTCTAGGTGATATCACTAAGGTTAGCAGATGTTTCTTGGTATGTACATGTATAAGGGACTTACCGAGACAATGCGCACATGGGTTATGACCGTCGCACTTGGTGCGCAGTTGGTTGCACTGGTCGCACGCTCTACTTATTCTCTTCCGCGCCGTTGTATTCTTCGTCTTTCCGGCGGTCGTAGTGGTAAGATTTGTTGATGGAGCCGGCGTTGTACCGTGCTGTACGTGGACGTCAGGGCCATATTCATAGGGCTGCGGCCTCGGTCCATCGGGGCTTGAAAGGACCAGATCCGACGAGAAGACGTAGTCCATGGTTCCTGAGACTGAGACGGCAGGAAATCAGAGGAAAGGATGGGTAGGCGGGGAGTTTTGGTGGACAATGGCATGGCAGATTTACAAATATGCATATGCACTTTGGGTTGTGTGCGGTGGAGTAGAGTGGAGTGGTGGTCCCTTTGCATGGCCTGGCATGGCATGGCATGGGCTGGTCTGGCTGAGTGGCTCCGTTGGCCCAGTGGGCTGTCTGCGTTGACGTGGGCTGAGCGGCTTGTCAATGCACTTCTCCACATTCTGGAGTGGACAAAGAATCTGGGGAAGACAGGGGGTTTCTGTGTGGAGGTGTTCATGACCAAGGCGATTCCGGACATGTCTTGGATATTATGAGTATTGTTTGAATAATCAGATTCCCTCACTTGCGTTTTTCCCACGACTGACCTAGATCGATTGGTCATCTATTTCATGTCCATACACTTCTTCTTACAACATATTCAAGCTTGATTCTCTTCCCCACTCTGTTGCCGTACTTTTCTTCTCCAGCCATTCATCACCAACAGACCACATGATCCTGCCCCCTGTCGTCAAAAATCCGGGGTAACCCCACCAACCTAAAAAAGAAACCCAATAGTAAAAAAAGGGCCTCCCCCCTCAAAAATGACGCACAAGAGCTCTCCAAAATCGGGGCTCTCTCCGCGCCATGTTGGAGACGGGTTGTAATTCGGCCCGTTGGTGGTAGTAAAGAAAACTGCGTAACACTGGTAGCTTCCTTGATTCTTCTAGGTGTCTTCAGCTCCGTTTTTTAACTTAGCTGACTAGTTTTGTATGCACATACAGAGCCACACGGCTAGCTCTGGACCGAGGGAGGAATGCGTGGGTCACACGACAAACGCACGGAGACATAACCAACGTTTCGGCTGGATGGGTTGTGGTGTAGAATATGTAGTTGTGAAATAGTGGACCGAGGTCATGTTTGTGGAACAATGTGCGACGCAGAAACGACGACGACTTGGATTGATAATTTGTTGGTAATTGTGAGTTTGCTATTACTAGTTTAGACGGCACCTGCTGGTTTATATACCCTTCCATCGTGGCACAATTTCTCATAAACACCGTGCTCTGTATTTATCCGGTACGCCTTTAGCCTGAGATGGCTATGCAGGTACCGGCGAATCGACGTGGAAATCACCCTATTCTTATCTCGATCCGGCGGCGCGGCGAATAGCGGTTTGGATGGTGAGGAATAGAGAATGGGTTTCGACAATGGCGGATATCAGAAGGTAAAGTGGAGTCCCTAGGAAAGTAATCATGGAGATGATCTGCTTGAAGCTGATAGAAGCCGGGTTGTGGATGATATCAGTGTAGAAGGTGGCGCTTGATGTCGATAGAATTGTACACAAGATGATGGTATGAGGAAGGCGTAGGGCTGAGTTGGTGGTGATAGTGTACAATAAGTATGCAGCACAAGTGAGAGAAATGTAGGTCGCGAAGATGGGGTCTAGATTTGTTAATCTTTTGCTGTATCGATGTTTGTATATAAGACATACCTTGAACCACAATTTGGGCAAGACTCAATCCCAAAGTTAGGAATGTCGAGACAGTCTCTGACGCTGAGAGCCCATGGTACCGAGATATAACGTATCCCGGAACCGCCAAAAGAACAAAGGGCGTGAACTGGGAGATATCCATAGCAGTATTCATGATAACGATTGTAAGAGCAAGTTAGTCTACACTTCTCAACTACAAACTCTCAAGATATACAGTCTACATCTCCCCTTCTTATACAATTTTCTATGTTCTGTGTCTCCCTATGTTGACGGCTTACACGTATTCGTATTCAGCTACTACATAGACACATACATATGTACATAGGTATCTACCATCGGTTATAGGAGCTACTTGCTATATCGCCGACAATCACGAATACGAATATACCCAGAGCCTGTTGATTATTCTGCGTCTATCGCGCTTAGTTTGATTTGGTCCACATATTGGTGGTGAAAGTCAATACGAACACGACACTAAACTACAACCCTTGACTTTCGAATTGACCCCGGTGTCTATGGCTAAAATACAACCTCATATCACTATCATGTAACCAGTAGTCCATCTACAACCCTACGCTCAAAAATAACCCTACTGTTATCATCATCTGAAGATCCGCATGATTCAATTTCGCCATCTGACACTTCCAAGACTACCAAATGTCTGTTCCCACTCGCCAAACGACTGCCAAGCTCTATCAACCTGTTAACAAACCATGTTCTCTCTCAACCACGTTTCTGCATCCCTTAGTCATGCGACACTCTTGGCAGCGCCTACAGAATTAATATCCGCCCACCAAGAAAGCTTTCGGATCTCTCCCGACTCCGTCGGTACTTACGGTTACATGCAACAGATACCGCCCTCCTGTCACTTGTTGCATTAACCCGACTTTCCACGCACACGCCAAACCCACGGGTGCGCCAGGACCGCGCTTTAGAAGATAAAAATCCGGGGATGGATAGGGAGAAGACAAGTGATTGTAGAGTTATGCTACTGATTTGGTAGTTGTTATTTTAGGTGTTTGTTCTTGGCGCTGTTTCGCCGCGGTGGTGAAACAGATGATGTGAGAAAGGGTATGCGAAGCGCCGGCGCTGAATACCAAAGGACTGTGCTGGTTGATCGACGATAGTCTGTAAGGGTGATCGAAGTCGTTTGGTCGATTCTACTTTGTGAATACACCGTCAAGTACCGTTGTAAGGTCTGTGTTTCCTTTTCCATTTCGGTTCGACAGTTGGAGGCTATACAGATCGAGTATCTCAAGAACAAAAAACCCTCATAGATAACCCTATGAACGCATAACCAGCTCCTTCCCTGCATGTCCCAACTATAATCCATAACACATACCTGTAATTACCGTTTTCGTTTGCCAGGAAGCTTAATTCCTTACTGCACAACCTTAATAAAAATGACGGTATGACAGACTCAACATCTAAGTCTACAGGACGTGAAGTCTTTCTACCCAATGAATTTGTTGGTTCCCCAGATACTAGCGAAATCTCAAACCACGGAAACAGCCGACCAGAAATAGTCCGCGTAATCGCTTGCTCTTTCCAGAATATTGGGCGTGTAATGGGAAGTCTAAGCGCGCCAAGATCTGTACAAAGGTGAAACGAACTCGTTGGTCTTGGTGAGAATGAGGTGAGTTGAAGATGAGTTTAACAAAGTGAAAAAAAGCACGTGCCTTGGCAGAATTGTGTTTTCTGCACGAATTAGATTACTATACTGAGCGTAAAATGCAGGTACGGGATGTATAAGTCAAGTAAGAAAATCGTATATAACAAGATCGTGATATCACAAAGTAAACTACATGTTATCATCGAATAGTAAGAACCGCGGATCTCGCTAGTCGATCCCTTCGAATCCGAATCAGCTACTATTTGAGTCCACGGCCACGTACTCTCTTTACCCCGTGAAGCATTTCCCCATCTCTCAATCTGTACAAAGCAAAATGCCTCCTGCGCTCGCCGAAACATACCCACAGACCCCACGTCCCCAGACCAGTCGGCGGGAAAAGTCTTGGTATCTATAAGGTCTGGTATCCCTCATCTTCGCGCGCCCAGATTGCAACAGCTTTTGCTTCTTTTTTCTTCCTTTTTCACCTTTTTGTCCTTGTCCTTCTTCCGTTCCGCCAGAGGCTGGACCTCCCTTTTACCATTTTTTTGCTATCATATTTATTTTATTACTATTCTTCGCTTCTTGTAGATACCGGTATCTTATCCCTTTTGATTCTCTTATACTCATTCACCTTTTTACGGCCCGTCTTTCACCCGACTGTCCGATACACCGCACCGATTTCCTTTGTATTTTTGTCTTTTCTGCATTATTTACACTTCATCGTGTCGATAGTTGCTTGGTCCTTAGAAACAACCCCTTCAAGAAGATTGTTTCTTGGCTTTCACTATTCTTAGCACGTGCACGGTTAGCCTTCCGAGACATCGACTTCATCCAAGACCCGGACTACCTCTTACTTAAGCCGGTGCAGCGCACCAAGGCCCATCACCCAGAGAAGTTCGTCAGTTTCGATTTTAGGATCTGCCGTTCTTTACCTTTTCTTTTCTTATTCACACATTCACATCGTCACCATGTTGTTACCAACTGTTGACACCCAGTCTCTTTGGTAAGTTACTCCCATACCATCCGGTCTGATATGATATACTAACATGCCACAGGAGTCTTCTCCGCCGCCGGGCCGTACCCCCAGCCGACCGCCGCCAACATCGTGTCCGCCGTGACCACAAGTCTAGCTCCGATTCCTCCGATTCCGACAAGGACAATATCGAAGAGGATGACGACAAGAAGACTAGATCTACGTCGTCCTCTACTACCAAGAGTCAAGCTCGTTCCACCGCCACTCTTACCGCCACCACCACCACCACTGTGGGTGCCTCCACCACTACTGTCACCGGAGCACCTAGCACTGCTACCGTTACCACTTCACACCAGGGTTTAATCTCATTCACCATCAGCAGTACCAGCTCGACATTGCTGACTGTTACGAGATCAACCTCCAACTCGGTGTCATCGACCAGCGCTGCTACCACCAGCTCGATTAGCAGCAGCTCTGCTACTTCTACTGCCGCCACTTCGACAGCTGCCAACACAGAGTCTGTCCCCATTGTGACTACAACAACTACTTTTGCTAGCTTTGATAATGGTCTGGCGCCCACTGGTACAGCTTCAGTTTCAAGCTCTTCAGCCGCGACGACGACTTCATCAGCTTTGAGCACTAGCTCCGCAGTTTCAACCTCATTGGCTTCAAGCACTAGCTCCGCGGTTTCGACTTCATTGGCTTCAAGCACTAGCTCTGTAGCCTCAACCTCATCTGTGGCCTCGACTAAATCATCATCGACCACATCTCTCGCCTCTTCCACCTCGTCGACTCTCGCCACATCGACCACCTCTCTCGTCTCCTCCACCTCCGCCACCGCCTCCATAACCTCCATCCTCGAGGCCGGCGCCGTCGGTGCCTCTCCCACCATCACCCCCCTCAGCACCTTCACCACCGTCTCCGACCTCGGCGCCTTCATCACCGGCACCACCGAAGCCGAAACCACCGAGGCCGAGCCCACCGAAAACGCCACCGCCAACATCGGTATCGGCGTCGGTGCCATTTCCGGCCTGATTACCGTCGTCGGTATCGTCCTCGTTTTCGCCCGCCGTTACCGCGCCAAGCAGGCCCAGCGCCAACGCCTCTCGGGTTCCTCCAACGGTTCCGGTGGTTCCCTCCCCGTTGCTCAACAGGGCCCTATGCCCGGTACTTTTGCCCCCTTCAGTGGCTCTGGCTTGACCAACAAGCCCAAGAGTATCATGTTGCCCCCCGGAATGACCTTTGCCTATGTCCCTCCCTCGCCTATGCCCGAAAAGTCCGAAGCTATTCAACCACCTATGCCCGCTGCTATGGGCAATGGTATGCCTCCTAGTCCCGAAGACGGATTCGTCCCTGGCCAAAGCTACCTCGGCCCACCACAATTATATGCCGGTGGCGATTCACCAGTCGACCCGAACATGCCTATGGGTTTGAATGGTATGGGCGGAGGAAACCCACGGGCTTCTAGTTTCTACCCAGCCAGTCAACCCGGATACCCACGTGAAAGCATCCCAATTGCACCACCAGGGGTAGGATATCCACGCCCACAAGGACAGTTTTAGATGATAGATTTGTAAGGAGTAATTCATGTTTGATTTGAACGTTTACTATTGAGTGCGAACCTGAGTGTGTATGCTTGTGTCTGTTTTGTGAATATGTTAACTGTTTCGAGTTAGGGCTGACCGCCTCATGGCCAAGCCTTGAATTAATGCCGTCCACTGAAGAGAAGGACCCCTCCATCATCACTATCGCTATCACTGTGACTAAATATGTCTTGAATTTCCCTTCTTGTTTCACTTGATAGCGGTAAGACGTCGTCTTTCCATACCACCAACTCGTGGTCAGGTATAGATGGGAATTCCGTTTCAAAGTCTGATGATTGATCTAGAAAAGTAACAAATGGTGAGTAAAGTTTTTATTAACCAGAGCAACCAGGAGAAAAGCATACCCGAGTTGTAATCTACACAGACAGACTCCGTGATGTTGGTTAAACTGTCAGTGTCCCGATCGGACGCTGTACTCGGATCATCTATCCATTCTTCGATCTTCTTCCTCATGTCGCGAATCACCTCCGAAATCAACGGCCGGAACTCAGTCAACTGTTTGTGATCATCTGGGCCAACCAGCGGAAGAGACCAACTCGGCCACAGATTCCCCGAACTAGACCCCTCAGCGAACCGCCCAGGATGGTATTTCAAAAAGTATCTACACATGAGACAATATGGTTTGCTCGTTGATATATATCGATCCTTGAAAAGAAACTGGGCATTCCGCCGGTGTAAGTCTATCGCCAGCGCCATTTCGCAGTGAACAAACGAGTTGTTACACTTTTTGAATTTGCCATACTCTTCTATGAACTTGTCGAAGGTTTGATGCTTGTCTTGCTGGCGTTGAATGACGTTAACGGCACGTTTCAATCTGTCTTCTACAGAAAAGTGCTTTCTAAGAACATTGTCAATAGTCAATGGCTTGGCAAACCGTAAAGTTAGGGAATCCCAAGATTGTGGTTCTAGCGTCGGAACGAACTGAATATCACTGTCTTTAAAAAACTGGAGTACATCGTTCTGAAGATCGACCAAAACCTTCACCGTCCGGTATTGCTCTGCAAGCCGCCCAATGTAGTGATGGGTGTTTTGGGCCTCCTTCTGTAAGATTGATCCGTGGTGTTGATCCGACTCGCTCTTGAGAAAAGCCATTGGCTGGTCCTTTCGCATCTCATACAAACTCCGACACATGGCGAAAAAACCAGATGGCTCAGCGGTATCCAAGTGAGATAACAATAAGTCCAAAGATCCCACCTCCCGCCCAGTGCCCCGTAGAACTCCGACAACCGTGCTGAGACTCTTCCGAGCCAAATCCCGTGTCGCTTTGATTCTTTTCGCCGAGTACGATGCCGTGATAAGTCCCAACTCTTGGTACTTCTCAGTCGGTGTCTGTCCAGGCTGTTGCAATACTGCCAACACAGATCGGAGGTGAGACAATACCGTGTCTGGCTCTGGTTTGTTTTGCGAGACCCATAGGATATATCCGCTTGTCGTCTCCTCAACAGCCATAGCGGTCACAGTATCACCGCCACGACGAGAGTCGCATGTCAGACATAAGCAGTGTAGAAACTTCCGGAGATTTTGGGTGAATGTATCCGAGTGAACTGGGGCATGTGTTTTTTTGCTGGAATATCCCACCAAAGCCGCATATAGTGCTATTGCCTGAAGAAACCGTTCTAGTCGCTTGTGGTGATCCATGATCTCTTTCGGGATTTTGGGTCCTATCTTTTTGGGCGCCATTTTCGGAAAGTTGTATGGTTGAGGGTCAAGGAACGACTTTAACCTGATATGGTTGAGGGCTTGAGGCGGGGCAAAGAGAGAAATGAACAATGCGCTTCTTGATGCCCAATATCAGGTCGTTACCAAATCACTCCGGTCATAAACAATAGTCAGACCCGTAAGTTTAGTCAGACAACAACCGCCAAATATGCAGCATTTACCAATCTCCCTGCCCTTAAATGCATTTGATTGGGTATTCAACCCCACCTCCGCAGTATCTCAAATGCTCGAATCCGTGTTTGCCATCTCACAACCAACAGGGTTGCCAAACCCTTAACTGTATCTATCCCCTTGATATGAGAATTGAATAACATGACGGTCGTGTAACTTGGCGTATCTAGTACAATAACAAAAAGAGGATCGAAAGGTACCCAAAGTCGGGAGGCCCAACAATCGGCGAAGAAAACTTTTCCACAGACAAGGCGCAGCACAATGCCTTGTTTTCTGTCGGCTGAGGCAGCGCGTACATATGTACCTTATGTGGTTGCTAGGCTGGGCTGCTTCCTGTAGTTGGGCAATTGGTTAACTGGTATAAACCGTTCCGTGTAGTTTTTTAGGTGCGGCATAGACACCGCCTTTCTGAGGCTCGGCAAGATCTCCATACATATGTATATATGTGCATGTCGCCACCGGATATTGATGCTCAATCGGTCGTTTAGGTGGACCAGCTGGCAGGGTATCCGACTCCTGCAGTCTGCATGCATGGGGGTCCGGGTTGGGATGACGGATGATATAAAGACGGCCAAAGGCGAGAGCACACCAGTAATAACATCAAAGTTTTTCCTTCCTCAAGTCGGATAATTCATCGTTCGTCCCACCGTCTGCGCCCATATCGCCCCCCAAAGCGAGACAATGTCGACCGCGCCAGATGCATACCCTCCGGGGACCCTCCGTGCACTCCTGCACACCACGCTAACGCATATCCGCCATGCTATTTCACAATCTTCCACGCCTGAGAATGAAGCATTTGCTGTTGATACTATGGAGCGACTTGAAGAGTGGGGCCGCAAGTTGCATATCGAGAGGAGTGGAACTGATTCGCTTGAGTTCCGTTTCCGGGATTTGCCCTCGCAGTACGCCGAGACTCGTCGCAACTTGATCAAAGTTGGAAGTCTCTTCCGTGGTAAGTCGTGAATTACAATCTTGTTTCCGGTGGTGTTTTGCTGACCAGATAGACCTCCAACAAACCATTATTCATCCCTTCTCTGCCCCACCAGCCAAAGAAATTCCCTTCTTGACCCCGCCTAGCTCGCCATCTGCACCAGCCACTCGTCCTACTCCTCCTATACCCAAAAGTCATTTGTTCTTACAAAGACAAGCCGCCAAAGCCCTCTCATCCAAGCTCTCCCTCTGTTCTCAAAACTCCGAATCAGAATCCTTCCCGGATGTCATCGGTACTCATCCTTCCATTCCTACCGGCGGCTCCATGACACCCCTCTATGTTTCTTCTTCTGAAGAAAGTAGCGACAGCGAATGGGAAATAGAACAAGACGAATGGAGTGCCGACGAGGATACATGGGAAGACATCGGTGAACCGCCTATCCTCGTGAACCTCCGCTCCCAACTTCGTACTGCCGTTCCCACCCTTCTGACCTCGCTCACCACGCTTCACACATCACTTCCTCCGCCCCTATTCTTGCCACCTGTCAACCCTCAGACCCAGCGTCCTCTCAAGCCTCTCTTATCCCGTCATCTCAACATGCTCTCTGAATTCCTGCGCCACGTAACACCCACGGCAGCCACAGACATAATCGAAAGAGCCAGTCTGACCGCCCACCGGGCCCACAAAGCCCACCGTGCCATGGAAACTCGTGCGACCAGCCCGGTATATCTTGACGCTGAAGAGGCACCCGCCGCAGAAGCCGGCTACGTCGTGGTTTCCGCCGAGAATAGAAGTGCCGAGCCGTTGACTAAGGATGTTGCTGTGCCAAAGGGGCCTTTGCCGATTGGTGAAAAGAGTCGTCGTATCGAGCCGGCTGTCGTGGAGGAGAAAAGACTTCGGGGACTCTGTACACATGGTGTTGGTCAGTGTTACGGACTTAACCCAGAGAAGGGTCGTCCAGGATGGAAGGAAGCAATGCAGCAGACTCTCTCCATGCCGCAAGCTCCCGAAATCATCAACGGCGAAGGAACTTGTCCATTGTGTAATACTATCTTCAGCGCTGCTGAATTTGAAGGAGAACGTTGGCAGTAAGTCCTTATTTCCTCCCTACTTCTCTCATTACCCCCCAAAACTCCCCACCAACTCCTGAGAGTCTGACCAAATTCCTTCCTTACTAATACGCCCCCGTTTTCATTAGAGCCCACATTATTCGAGATCTCAAACCCTATTTCTGCCCTGACAAGACCTGCCCCAACTGGTCTCAGGTATCCCAAGACCGCGCCAACTTCAGCGCACACCTGGCACAACATGCCGGTATTACTCAATGTCCCTTTTGTGGAGTGTCTGAAACGGACGATATGGTGACGCATTTGGAGGGACACATGGTGAATGCAGCTTTAGCTGGCATGGTATCCGGATGTGAGATGGCTAGTTATGTTCGTGCTCTTCGTTTTGAGAGCTGCTGCGGGGAGGAGTAATGTGGTTAATAATAATTTAGAGAAGAGAAGACGGGACGATGAGCTGGAGAGATAGACCTATTGGTCTGGTTAGAAGCACAAGAGATACAAAACGTTTTCACGGTTTCACCGGTAGAGTTACACAAAGATAGAATGATAATAGATGACGAACAGTATTGGAAATCGCAAATGAGAAAACTAGAGCCAAACCGAACCGAAAAGCAAAACAAATTTGTCAAAACAAGCCAACGATAAAACAAAAAAAAAGACCACGAAGCTTCTGCCCCAATACCCGAACCACGAAGACTTCAATTAATGCTTTTTCGCACACCTGCCACCGTGGGCTGAATTGTAATGCCGTTTGACGTTACTTCGTCGACTAATCTCAGTCCCACAAACGTCACAACTAAACCTCTTAGGTGGCCCAAGACCGCACTCCTCACGAACCGTTCTATGCTCAGCTTGGATGTGTCTAACAACATCGCATCGTTCCCGAAATTCACCGTTCCCCAATGGACATGCAAGGCACCACCATCCCTTGAAGTCTCTCAAATATCTTTTCCGTACTCCACTTTTGTTCGGATATTCAACGTCCGCCTTGCCATTTTGTACATAGTAATGGATCCGAGTAGCAGGGTCATAACGATACCATTCAGACAACGGTGGCAGTTCAATCTTAGCGATATACTTGTCTACCGGGGTATATCCACTCCGATTTACCCGTGCGGGCCCCCCACGTCTTTCAACGCGAGGTTCCCCCAAGTCTCTCTCCGGGCGTATTTCAGCATTCCGGCCTTCTGGACTCACCGGCGGTGTACGCGTTTGTACCTGTGTTGACTCCGTCGTTTCAGGGAAGTCTGACAGGTTGGTACCCGACGGTCTTTGGGTAGGTATACAGTTGGGTAACTAGAGTTCCTCAACTGCGGGAGGGAGGGATAAAGGAGAATCAAACGACAGCATGGGCTGACTAAGAGAGGGAGAGGGAAGTGCAGGGTGAGGAGGGGCCGTAGGTGTAGTGAAAGAGGCGTTTGCCAAGTTGGCTAAAGAATCAAGCTCTGCAGCTGGGAGCCACAAGTCGTCGCCAAATAGGGGCGTATACATGCCCAGGGCGTGTTCCGAAAAGTCTGAGATGTCTTCAGAAGTTCCGGGGGTCGTTCTAGAGGTCACGTCATCTCTTAAGTCCGGAAAGTCATGAGACACGATGTCAAAGTTTGGCAACGCATCGTCGAAATAACTGTTGTATAGAGGATCGCCCTCTAGCGATGGTTCCAGGGGATCCATAACGATGATAAATAGGCACTTGGTTTAACAAAAGGGGTAATAAAACTGATGGCAAAGTCCGTAATAGTAACAATCAACGACAATGTCGTGTTTCGATAACGCACGTGTGTATGGCAATTGACCATGTCCAAAGAGAAAAGAAACTCGGATTCTTCCACATCTAGTCTGCCTCTTTGTACCCCGCTGCATATGTGCGAGTCTGACCAAATTCACGTGACAACCCTTATCTTGTTTGATCCAACAAGCCTGTATAACAATGGCAACCCTCATGCGATTAAATATTAAACCTAAAAAACAAAGCAACAGTCTGTCGCCATCACCGCCGTATTATAATCCAAACCTATATATATAGCTACTCACTAAGCTTGTGACTCCATCATAGGATCTTCACGACTACGACGAATTTCCGCCCTACGAACAGGTAGTGCGCTAAGCATAACCCCCGTATGACCCAAATGATCCCTGAGTTCACCAATAAGCCGCCGCATCTCACTCTTCAACGCCTGACTCCCACCCATACCCTCCATAACGGAACTATCCGGTGCACGCGGCGCCACACTCTCCCCAAACGGCATGGCTGGAGCATATGGGACAGATTCATTCCACTGGCTTTGTGATTGGTTGTAAGGTAGAGATTCCTCCCGTGGGCCAAATGATGGTGGCGTTGGCGAAGCTGGTGTGTAAGAATCCTCGTACCCATCTGTTGGTGAAGCCGAAGTTGATGTACCTTGTTCCATGTCCGCGGGAATAAGTAACGATGGTTGACGATCGGTTCGAGCTTCGTTGGGGATGATCATACTAGGTTCACGCCGGGCATCCTCAAAATCGGGAATGTAGATACCAGACTCCCGTGATGAATCAACCGACCCTGTCCGACTATGGCCGGAATAACCATAAGAACTCTCAGGTCGCTCCTGTACCGCATCACCTAAATCAATCTGGGCGTAAAGACTAGGCTCACGATCCGTCCGTGCCTCTGAAGTGACATAGATAGACGGCTCACGATAACTAAAGTCGTCCCCGAGATCCGGAATCTCAATCGTACCGTCGTCGTCATCATCCGCATCTGATGGGTGCATGTCGTCATAGGCCACAACATTTAGAGCTGCTGTGGTTTTTGCTTCTGACACATACAAAGAAGGTTCGCGAGGTGCCTTATCTGGGACATACAAGGATGGCTCGCGGGGTGCCTTGGTTGGTACGTATAAACTTGGCTCGCGAGTAGTCATCGGGACGTCATATCGCCTAGATGTATGCTTCTCCAAACCAAATCGTTCCTCCGCGTCACTAACAAAGCCTGAATCTGACTGCGCTGTCGATGGACGGGAATAGTCCTCGCCAAAGCCAGCATCCAAGTCGATAAGACTAGCCACCGATGCCCGATTTACCGGCTCGGGGTCATATTGACTCATCCCATCATTCAACGATGACTGTGACGAGGTGTGTTGTTCTCGCATATAAATGCCATTGCCACCCCCATTTTTGTTTGATTCTTTGAATGTTGGTGCCGATTCCTCATCTATACCCTCGCGCATAACCGGGAAAGTCCACTCCTGCGTGCGACGGTTGTTTGGTACGGCGCCAGGCTGCAAAGATGCTCGGATAGTATCGCCTTGTGCGTCCATTCCTGTTCCCTCAAACGACATATCCAGATCGATGAGTGACTCTCTAGCATTCTTTTCCTCTTCCCGCATCACCATGTCTGACGTCATCGGGGGACTCTCTCCACGGCCATACCACTTGCGCGCGTTTTCTTGATAATTCGTCAAGGTGTTGGGATCAAATACCTTCTCCAGTGGGGCGGTTGGTGCCTTCAAATTGGTAGGTCTTCTCCTTGGCCGTTTTACCGGGCCATTGGGGAAATCAGAGTTGGAACCATAACCATCGAATCCTACGGCTAAATTGGCATTGTCATTTCTGCCCTCCTCTGCCTTTGACTTGAAGTCTGCGGGAACCATAGTGTTAAAGTTCCAATCATCAACTTGTGGCATTGGCGGTGCATCATCCATAATTGGTTGCGCGCCGCCCGCGGCGAACAGAGACCGACGACTTCCACCACCAGCCTCCCATTCGCGGTACTCCTTGACCAGCGTAGCCAAAGAGTTCGTGGGGAAAGCCTCCTCTGAGTTATAAATATACGGATGCTTCATGATGTCTTCTATCCGGGGACGCTTTGCCGGATCATTAACCAAACAAAAAGCCACCATATCCTTGAGTCCTTCCGAATAGTTACCCTCCAATCGTGGTACATTATTCTTCAAGTAACGACCAATGTTCGCGACATTCTGAAGTGTTGTCGCATTTGGAGGCAAGCCTGACGCCGCCTCATAAACCATAGACCCAAACGCCCAGATATCAACCTCCGTTCCGTATGCCGCCGACTCGAATAACTCCGGAGCCATCCATTGTAAAGTTCCCGTAACCGTAGACCGCTTATCAAACCGTGTGTTCATGATCCCCGCAACACCAAAGTCGCACAACTGCACATCGCCCGAGTCCGTAACCAGGACGTTTGCGCACTTGATATCGCGGTGAATAATGCCCTCCTTGTGTACCCAGTAAATAGCCTCGGCCGTCTCTCTCAAAATGGGAATGATCCACTTGTCGGGAAGGCCCCCTAATGGTCGCATGAGCGTCGCTACGGAACCACCGGCGCAATACTCGGTAACCATCCAGATACTCTGGTCAACCAGCAACGAGTCGACCACCATGTTGATATTTCTAGCGCCACTGTTGTTGAGCATTTTGAGTGTGTTGACCTCCTTGATAATATCGCTGAAGGTATCTGAGTGAGTCGGGTCCATAGAATCACCCTCCTCGATGGAAATAATCTTGACCGCCACCCACGCGCTTGTCTCGGTCTGCAGAGCCTTGTAAACCCGACCAAAAGATCCCTTTCCAATCAGCTCCCGCAACTCATATGGTGGCAACGGCTTGTTCTGCGCAGACAATGACCGTACAATCGACTTTTGCATATTCTTAGCATCCTGGACAGCCTTGTGCCGCACCTCGGACAACTCCCCGTACGTGGACATGAATCTCGACGTCATGATGTTTGTATTATCCGTCGTATATTAAAAGCAGAAAGTTGGTGGGGGTATGGTAAATCTCTGTGATCGGGAATCAAGGAACCGGCCAATAAGACGAAGCCGGACGTCGGTTATCGCAGCGCAGTAATCAATCAACCAAGCCAGTTCGTCGGAGTCGAGGTTGTCGCAATTCGTAAATCAATCGTATTGGTGAATCATAAACAAAGACGCTTCTAGCGCTAAATTGCAGAAAAAAAATCAAATCTAAATCATCAATAATGGTAACCAAATCAAATCTCACACAAGCAATCAACGATAAAAGACTGGCTGTTTGGCTTGTCTCGAAATCAAACCCCCCCGAAATGACGTACAAAACTGACCGCCCGCTAAACCACGTCGCACCAAAGCCCTCTACTGAAACCAGGGTTGCTCGTGTTTTTCTAGTTCAGGGTTAACAGGCCACCAACTATTTCTAGAACGAGGCAATACTGCGCTAGGATTGCGCCGCTTGTTAGTCTAGACTTGCCCCTCTTTCAGCTGCCACATCATACAAGTCACGATAGTTGGAACACAGTTTCACTTGATCAATATATAGTTGCAGCAAATGCGCCTAGACGCGTCTATTGTCCTTCTACCCCGCACCAGTAAACAATTAAAAACAAAAACAAACTCAGTGGTATATCGCCGACCCAACCTAAATATCCCAATATATATCAAAAAGAACCCACGCTTAAAGGAAAAGAACGCCGTGATGCATGCCGCAAATAACAAACCAAAAATGCTAATCAAGGCGTAAGACATAACAAGGACATCAAATGTGCCCGGGATTGTAGAAACAAAAAGACAGAATAGCAAGAGAGAAGAAGCTTTAAAACGAAGAGTGAGAAAAATCGCAGTAGTTTGGTCATAACCAAGCCACCTCCAGCCAAAAAATGTAGGTTTTATGGAGTTTTGCAAGTTTTTTTGGTGTAATTTTCGTGCTTTGAAGAATGACATAGGAAAAGAGAGATTCGAATGAGCGAATATTGGTCGGTGAGTCCAGATCATTGTTGGACAAGACAACATAAGGAAATTGTCAAATGAGTGGACGGCTCATGGTGGACTTGTGAGACATAACCAGCGATTCCCTCTCTCCTCAGTTCAAGCTTCTTCACTCAATCTCATCCGCCTCAATCATCTCGTCTGCTCTATGCAGAAAACCCTCTTCGACAGCAGTGCTCATCGAAGTTGACAAGCCCCACTCCTCTTCAGACGCAGCTGGCGCAGAAGACTTCTTGGGAGAAATCTTGCCTGCAAACCACTCGCCTTCGGTGTCAATCTCGCCGAGCGAAACTTCGTTTTGTGAAACATCGTGCTCCTCCTCCTCATCCTGCTCCATCTCTGGCGACTCCTCTGATGGCTCGGCCGCATCTGCCAGCATGTCAAACGAGCTGCCGCCAGGCGACCCACAGTTCAGGGCATCAATCGACCGATGTCTAACGTGACGCTGGGACGGGCTGCCCGAAGCAATGCTGTACAAAATAGAGAGACGCTCACTCACCGACTTGATAGTCGAAAGATCAGCTTCTCTCGCGGGGGACAGAGGTGGCGAGATAGGAAGCTCTGGAAGATCCTCCCGGAAGCGGGACCGTGTGCGCCGAGGTACGATGCGTGTCGGGCTAGTCAACATAGGGATTTCGAAATCGGTGCAGTCGCTGCCGATGGATGTCGAAAGAGGAGGTAAGTTCTCGCCGCGAGTCCGGGCAGCTTCGGCACCCATGACATCGCGTGAAATGTTGGAAAACGATGAAACAGACGGTTGCTTCCGCTTGCGGGAACCCCAACGGAGGAGAGACTTGAAAGAGCGACGCTTCGAAGGCGTACCGTTAGGCTCAGATGACCGGGCGGTGATAATAGAAGGCGAGACGGTAGGGGTGAAAGACACGGAGCTAGCATGGGGAGGCTTGATCGCAATAGGAGATGTCCGCGAAATGGGAGTCTGGATCTCCACATCAACGGTAGGCGATGATCCGGACGTAGGCAGAGCCGCAAAATCCTCCTCTTCATCCCTTAGCTCGTCGGCAGTTTCGCGGTGTGGTGCCTGAACTAGCTCCTCCTCACAAATAGGACGGTTAGCGCCATCAACGTCAAGAGCTTCGCCACAGACGCTAGCGCTGTCTTCCATATGTTCATCTTCGGTTTCAATGACCATTGCTGAATCATCAGCGGCGGAGACTGGAGATGCACATTCAACCTTGGCTTCGTAACTGCGGATAGACTCTGGGGTCATGGGGCGGGCCACTTGGATGTTCATCTCGGGACCGGGCCGAATCTCTGGACGGGGACGGGGTTTTGAGCCCTTGGGGGCAGGGATAAGCTCGACTGCCTCCATCAGCTCGCGACCGATGACTCCACGATCAAGGTTTCGTGGTGGGGCGGTGCCGTTAGCAATAGCAATGTGTTGAGCTTCTTCGTATTCAGCTCGTCTGCGAGCGATGCGCTCAGCGGCCTGTTCCTGGTCATGAAGCTTCTTGCGTTGACGTCTCCGGTTATCCCGCTCCATTAGAATGCGCAAATCAGAAGAGTCAAGACCATCGGCCAATTCATTGATGCGCGCACGTGAACGAATGTTGGCAGCCACTGGTGGCAGATCAATGTTGCGCTGAGATCCGGAGAATCGGCCACTGTTGGAGCACCATACAGGGCGCGAGGTGTAGCGAAGTGTTGGTCTTGGTACGAGGAAACCGCCGATGGCGTTGACTCTGTAGGCGGCGGCATCTGAGCCGTCACTGGACATGCTGGAACGAAGAGAGAAAGCTGATGGGAATTCGTCGATATCGCCGTGGTGCTCATCGGGTCCGGCGCGAGAAACAGCATTTCTGGTGCGGCGGGAACCCCATTTTGAGCGAGCTGAATATGTTGACATTGGGCGGTTACTCTTAGCGGCGCTCATTTCGCGGATTTCTGCTTCGCGGACGGGGTCACGGCGATCTGGGTTCTTCTGAAGCTTGCCGTTCTTCTTTCGTGGACGGCGGGGACTGAGGGTTGGGGGGTCCCAGTGGTAGTTTTGTAATGGAGATGATTGATGTTGGCGAGACATGGGGCGGCGATGTGCTATTCTGATCTCATCGGGGCGGTTTTCGGTGAAGCTATAACGGCCGTTTTGTGTGTTTTGTTGGTTGGCGTACTCGTGGGTCTGCTGCTGGGCTTGTGGCTTAGGAGCCTCGGTGCGACGTTTCTTGAGTGTTGTGCGGCGCCTTGGTGGTGGTGTGCGGGGAGTTTCCATGTGCGTCTCTGGGTAATCGGTGACATGTGTTTGCTCCCGTGGTGATGTGGGATCGCGATCAGAAAAGCTGTTGCCACTCCGAGGGCGCTTACGCCCAGATGACTTTTTGCGGTGCCAGATTGACATGGCTGGTTTTGGTATGAAGAATGTTGAAGTGGATATGATGGTGATAGATAGTCTGGAAATAGAACTAAGAAGAGAAGACAAGGAAGCGAGGAATGCACAACTCCCTTCCCGTCATTATGGAAACAGACGGAGCTGTGGTTGGCAGGAATGTATGGCTCGCAGTAACAGATTTGTGTGGATTGTTGTGGATTGTTGTATGACGACGACAAAACTATTGGTGAGAGAAAAAAGAGAAGAGGGGAAATGAAACGGTTTATGTCGTAGTAAGCTGTGGGCTTAGTTGTATTCTATTAGGCGTGTTTGACTGGCAGTGCTGTGATGCTGAAATGCAGTCGTTTTCTATAGATATGAAGGAAGAAGAAAGATACCAAAAGGGAAGCGAGAGTGGATTACTGGACGGACGAGAAGGGAACTTTGTGGGCTATAACAGAATTATATCCACAAGTTGATAGATGGCTTGCTGGACCTAAGTGCTTGACAGTTGGATGGGGAGGGGATACAAGGACCACCAAGACAAAATACGATAAATTTAACAGTAAATGTTGAAGCACGGACAGTCATGGGCCCTGGGGTCGTTGGCCAGGGTTGGATTGAGGCGACTTGAAGGAGGAAAAGAGCCGAGCGAGAGAAAAAAAAAGACAAAAAAAAAGAGTGAAAGCGGTAAAAAGCAAGTCTTTAGAAAATCACGGTTTCGGTGGGTTTGGTGAGTTTTGGCAGGAGGAGCATGAGGCAAACTCGATAAATCCCATTTGTGGGTCGTTAAATTATAGACGGCAAGTATCCGCATTAGGGAATGTTTGCTCTGTTTGTTACCGTTTGGGGAGTTACTGTGAAGTGGGTAGGAGGGGATGAGGACCCTGGGTCAGATTCCTTCCCTTGTTAGGCATTTCTGGATTTACTTTTTGGCTACTGCTGGTCTGTTGATTGGGGGGGATCAACAGTTTCTTGAATTGGCGAGTGTTTGGAAGCATCACAAAGCTTGTGATTTGCGACGGTATTAGTGGCCAGAGCAGAGTGATAAGGTACAGAATTGCGACGAGAAGGGGGTTACGGAGGAGGGGGAGAAAGAGTCCGGATAAGGTGGTGGAGAGATAAGGACTTGTTTTGGGATTGCATCCTATCTATAGAAGTTGGGCTGGGACGAGACAATGACGCTGACGAGAAACGAGAAACAGGGCGGCAAGGAAGCTATGGAAAATTCAACCACGATTCCTTCAAAGTCCTACGGTAGTTGGCTACGTTATGTTGCTTGCGTATGCTCTTTCGGACACTATCCGAATTGGTATATTCACGAACTGGTTCCTGTAAGTTAGGATTTGTCTCTAGTATTTTATACTTGAAGGCAGATCATGAGAACCTAGAGATGGAGAAGGGGAGCCGAGGGAGCATTTGTGCTGCACCTGACCATTGAAGGCGATAGTGGTATTAAAGTCCATTGCAACAATGGTAGCGAAGGAAATAGAGGTCCCCCGTTACAGTCCATAAACGCTATACAGGAGGGATAGTAGGATGAAAACTAGGTTATGAAAATCCTCAAGTTCTCTCAATCGACCATTCTACCCAATAGCCCAACCCCCGCCAGCCTTCTTTCTCTTGTTATCTACAGTCAATCAGGTTGGCCAGTCGCGTTGCTGGCCTTTTTTGGCTTTGCCTTGGTGTCTGTTGGCGTCGTGTCGAGTAAGACAAGTTCAACATGCCTCTTTGGCTTGCACAGCATAGCACTGGCAGCGGCAGCACCACCCAACTACGACCTCTCTGACTAAACACATGTATGTACCAGATCGCCCGTGTATGTAAGTAGATATGTACATACATACATATGTGTACAATGACAAGCACCATCAGCCAACCAGTTTGTCCCTGGCGTACTGGATCAACCCTTTTCTGATACTCACGAAACAATATCCAGCCAGGTCATTCGTAGTAATCTCCGTTTTCTTCTTCTTGTCCTATCACTATCAACATAAAAGAGCCACAAGTACTGACGGGCCAGCCCAACGGCTGATGGCGCCGCCGCCAACAACAAAGAGGGGCTGGTTGCTGAAAATAGCACAGCACCACATGGCTGGTACGGGCAGCCACAGACGGTGGATGGGCGTGTTGGTCATGTGTACTTTTCTCTTTACATACTTTTCTCGCGACTTGTCTCTGTAGCTAGACATTTCTATACACAAAAGTACCTGTGTTTTTGCATTTGTATTTCTCCGCCATCCCCTTGTTCGTCTTTTGGTCATGTCCGTCGACGAAGTCCACGGACAAAGTAGGGAAGAAAAAAGAACCCAATGGGCTGCTTTAATGCTGCAGCAGCGCCTTGCATACATCCATACGTCTTGGGCTTCACAGTGACGTCGCTTTGAGGCTCAGACTTGCTGTGAATGACGACAGTTCTGGATTCTTCGCCAGAGCCCCGAAGTAGACTTTACATGGGGTCACATCACATGCATACAGCAGCATGAACGAACAAATCCGCTCCAGGGAAACAACAAGGCAAAACGGTCAAGTCGGATATGAGAGAACAAAGCCTTTGGAACAAAGGAATAAATGGTTCAGTAGTTGTGGTTCCAGCCCCTGTTCGAATAGTCTATAACCCTGCTGCTTACTGCAGAACCCTACCAAATGTCACTTCCAGTTACTTGCTTGTCAAACGTAAAAGTTACTTTGATTTTGCTTCTTCCGTTGTTTGTTTTTAGTGAAAGTGGACCCAAAAAGAGGCCAAAATTCATCCACGGAAAATCAGAAATCCTGTTTGCCACCAGATCAATGTCTTTCCGGTGGCGCGTTTCCCGTTGGCCGTGTTTAATTTCCTGACAAACGGGGGAGGACTAAATACTCACCACATAGTCGCCAGTCAGGAGCCTTGAAGAAAGTCGTGACCCGTCAAGAATCTCTTTTCCCATGTGTTATTAGGCCGCACAACAGGACAAGCAGTCACGGCATGAGCGACCAAGTAAATTGTCTGTACTCCGGCGGAGGGACACCGGAGGCGTCTGAGCTTCGGGAATGGAGTGGGGAGGCAGGGTAAAGGTCTAGATGCGGCAAACTTTTTTGGCACAGGTGTCTGTGTGTTCCTTATTTGTGACCCTTCTTTTTCTTATCCAAAGGACAGAGCAAGAGGAGGAGGCGAATGAGTTTCGAAGAGGGTTATCAAGCTGACTCGGATCATATATAGGTTGAAGGGTTTAAGATATCGAGATTCTATCATGACTTGGCTGCATATCAGACGGTTTCTAGCCCTGTATAGGATTTACATACTTTTGTCTTTGAATCTTTAAAATTTCATCTTCGTTTCTGCACGTTGTGTCAAGGGCTAACGGGCTGATCAGCATAGTTGCCACTTAGGCCCCCCGTCTTTATCATTTTCTATCCCTGATTTTCTTTCAATTCAGTTTATGCAAAGATGCCATGCTCTGTACACATCCTCATGCAGACTGTCTACCTAGTTAAACCCAAGTCCCAGTAGTACGGAAATCCCTGTGTATATGTTATGCACGGCGTTCATAATACCGAAATTTCTCTACTAGGTTTACTGGTATATGCACAATGTGGAGTCTGGAACAAGGCGGTAAAAGGAGAAAGAAAGATAGAAAGGGCGGTAACGCCCGCCCACGCGGTGGTGGCGTGGGGTTTACAGAGCTTGCAGTAGTCTGCCCGACAGTATAGACCCGACTAACGTATGGTAGATACTAACATGAACTATAGTTATAGGCCCGACTATATTGACGAATCATTCCTGGTCTGGCCCTGTTGACTCACCAGTTCTTAATAAATTTGCTGGTTCTGCAGATACTGGCCCACAAACTCCACCTCATCCCCCTCAACGTGAAACAACGGAACATGCAGGCGTCTGTAACCATAGGGGGATCGCTTCTCCCTTTGGCCAAAAGATAAGACGTTTCCGCTTCGGTTGAGCTGTTCATCATGGTGGTCATCCGTGTTTAGACTGACGGGTTTGGTGGACCAGCCAGTCTCGTCGTCTTCTCCCCCAGAGAGAACAACATTCCCTCCGCCAAAAAGGTTAATCCGACTTATTTTGGACGTCACACCTGAATAAACGAGGTGTCAAGTGATGTCATGAGAATCTATTGCGCGAACATCATAATTATAGAAACGGTGAGTTAAACTAAAAGACAGATTCCCGATCGACAATGTCAACGGAAAGATTACGGTCTAGTTGCGGTTCCTTTCCCCCATCCCGCCTTTTTATCCAAACGAACCACAAAATGCATGGCCGGCCGTCTTGTTTCCCCACCAAGCCTTACTGAAGCCGCCCCATCCGAATTAGTATGCAGATCTTTACCTGAATTCGTGCCGTTCCTTTTCTGCTCTTCATGAAACCCTATTTCGATTTCATCGAGCATCACCTGATGTGACATGTCAAACCTTCTGTGCCTCCCGACCACTTTATTTTCGTACATATGTGTGTATAGTTTCTATATCTCACGATGCGACTGTTCATGTCAGAGAAAAAAAAAACCTTAAAAATGGTCCATAAAAAGCTCTGGAAAAAATTACCCAACCACGCGGACGCTGCAGGAACAAAGCCACCAACTTGGCGGGGCGCCCACTTGGTCTTTAGGCTTTCCCCTCTTCATGTAGAAAATGCTCCACTGAGGGGTCTGTCCGTTAGTTGTCGTCTCACTGTTCCCGAACGTCCAACCTCACAATATGTGAAAACAACTCGGCTTCATTGTCCGTTCATAAAAGTATCCACTTATCCACTTAGTGTCGCTTGCCTTGTCTCCTCTTTTTTGGTAATAATTTTCGCACCATCTTCACGGGAAAACTTGATTCCTCCCGTGGGTTGAGACCCATGTTTTCAAGATACCTCTCTTTATCCACATGTAACTGTAACTTCTTTTGCAGGCTATTTCGTATGTACATACTGTATGTACTTTCCACTGCTTTGTACCCGCATCTAGCATGCCAAAAGGATTTCTCGTATACGTTGTGTCTGTGGGGTACAGAAAGTGGCAAAGGGGGCAGGATCGACGCACATGTGATGGACTCATTCTTGTCTTTTCCCGCCTTCCGTCCGTCTATTGTGCCCAACTATTTTCTTTTCTTTATCACCGAGACCGAGATGGCTGGGAACTTCGCGGACGAGTGGAGTTGTGAGCGGGTCTTGCTGGAAACGAACCTGCGGCACGGTCTAGTATTTTCAACAACTTTTTTCCTTGGTGATGGAGACATATTCGTAAACTACCTGTTGTGTATGTACCGGTCCGGATTCATAATTCCCCGTAGCCACCACAAACTACGAATTACATCACAGAAAGCGTTGTACGGGGCGGAGATTTCTCTCGGTTACCACATACATTACCCATAGAGAGGTACATTAAGGGGCCGGTGAGCCTTGCGTGGCAGCGCGGATGGTGGGTTGGAGTCTTCGGGGAGGGTAGCACGGTGGCGTTGTTGGCGGTAACTGTGATGAACTACATTACCCAAGTTTGCACATAAGGTGAATGAGGCAGAAGAAGGCGGAATGGTGACGGTGATACTTGATATCTTTTGACGTGGCACCGGCACGGGTAGGGTTTGGATGGAAGATCATCCGTCATGTGTAACTTAGATCGGGACATCTTTAGTCGGCACCATGGTGACAGAAGAGTCATAGTGTCATTCTTGGTCACTAGCGCGGTTTGCTTGAGACATGGCGATACCTACGACCACGAACCATCTTCTCATCTGATTATCGTCCCGAGTGACCATCAGTAACTTCCTCTTATTCGAGGCGACTGAATGCATATTCCCGTCGACCGAACCACCCAAAGTTTCAAAATTCTCCGGCTCCATCATACTTGTTCACGAGGCCTTCTCCCGATCCAAGTACATACATACCTACATGATTCCTTCGCAGTGTACCACGTACAAAAAGCGGTGACCTGGCTCAACCCAAGTTTCCCACCCGGAAAATGGTTGCAGACAGAAATGTCCCAGACAAATGTCGACCCACCTCTTTCCTACATACCTCGTCCGTCATGTCCACATCCGTTCCATCTGGCCACACGGGAACGGCCACTTCAACCCCAGCCAGGGAAAATGACCTGCATTGATACATTGTCTCACACTAAGCGTCAATGTTCCAACCGCCGGCCAAGAAGAAGGCGAGTAACCAGAAAATAAAAGGCTGTCAGACTGGTTGTCATCCACCGCCCCCCACGTCACGGATACATACACCAACCACAAAGCCACTGCTGACCAAGAAAAGAGGTATGGCGTAACTACATAAGATGGAAATAGTCAGTGTTGACTTTGCCTTTTAAGTCTATTTCCAACCGCATGCATTATTTCAACCTTATAGTCAGTCATAGCTTGGCATAGCCAAGAGGCTTTGGGCCATAACTTGTGTAACCAAAGAGAAAGAAGAGTATTGTAAAATATTGATCGAAGCCTGAGGCAAAATGTAATGCTTACCATTTATGAAGGGGCCTAATTACAATGGCTTTGTCCCAGTAAGCCTTTCATTATAGATTGATCTTGAAACATAAGCACCTGTGTAACACAAACTATTCTTAGTCTGCCTGTACCGCGACTATCTGACCAAGGAACATCGCCACATAACTCCCGATACACTCCCCAAAAAGAAAACTTATCCCATCATGTTGTAAGCCCTCGGAAGTCCCGAAAACCAGCAAAAAGATGGGGTCTTGCCGTGGATCGAACACGGGACCTCTCGCATGCTTTGCATTAGGGTGGACCCTAAGCGAGAATCATACCACTAGACCACAAGACCAAGGGTGAAGCCTTCAGGAGAAGACTTGATGGGGCAAACCGGGATTGAACCGGTGACCTTTAGATAACAGAAACTGAAGTTCGCTTCAGTCTAACGCGCTCCCAACTGCGCCATTGCCCCATTTGTTGAAAGAGCGTGGCTTATCAGGAGTTATGTAGGCTGTGGATTGTCACAGGCGGGCGAAGACGGAGGTTGATTGACGCTCAAGAACAATACTTTCGACAGAAACTTGGTAGAATAGACACCTCGGCGTGTTCATGGACGACACTGATTACATATACATATACAAAATCCAACCTTTTATTAACTTAGAATACGGGGCCTGCTTTACCAATACCGTGAACTTTGAATCATCTAGAAAATAACCTTGAGGCCCCATCCCCGAGCCCACCCTCTAGCTACAATAACCAAGGCAAGGGAGGCGGCGTAAACAACAGATGTGAAGACGATCAACCCCCAATACTTTCCGCCGTTACTAGTAAGAATGTTACCACCGATCGGAACTCCGATCAAAGGACTGAAATGGTTAGCTCACGTGACATAAGTAGATATTGACTTTAGAACTTACCCAATGCTAACAAAGGTGTATAGAGTGGCGTAGTACCGGCCATATTCTTCGGTGCGACATAACTGTCCCACACAGACGGGAATAAGGGAGATGTTACTACCGGAAGCAAAGCCAAAGAGGATAACAAATGTGATCATGATAGCTGCACTACCTCCGGCCGGAAGCCAAAGACCAGCACAGCAGAGAAGACAGGTCAAGAGGGAAAATGAAAGTGTGTTGAATCTGCCTACTGCATCGGCCGCAAAGCCAGCAGAGGCTCGTCCAAAGAAGGATCCAGCATTGAGGAGTGTAACGAGTTGATATGACAGGGCAGTTGACATGCCGTTGTCTAAGGCGTAAGAACCAACATATGTGATAGGAACGAAGAGTGATAACTCCATCAACATACAAGCCAAGGTGAGCATAGCAAATGGAGTCTGGCGGAAGATATTGAAATCAGGCAACACGGTAGCCCCTGGCAATGGCGGCAACCGGGTACGAATAAGGATATTAGCCACGACGGAAAGAGCAGAGATAATGAAAGCAAGGACACGAAGAGACCAAGGGAACCCAATCTTGGGCGTCAAATACTGCAGGATCAACGGGAAGAATACACCACCGACAGATCCTCCAGTGGCAGCAATACCAGTTGCCAAACCACGACGACGAAGGAACCAATGGCCCGGGGCAGCAAAACTAGGAGTAAAGACAAGAGAAGTACCCGTGCCAGTGACAAAGGCAAAGGCAACGATGTATTGCCAGTACTCAGTACAGAAACTAGTAGCAATGATGCCACCACTGAGAAGGACACTTCCAATAGCAACCATCCAGCGGGGTCCATAGCGATCAAACATGGGTCCACAAATGACACCACCCGCCATACTAACAAACAGATAAATAGAGAAGATCCACCCAATAGTACCGGGGGGATATGGCAAGGTCTTGTCAAGTTCTGTAGAGAGAATACCAATACTGTTCATGAGACCGAAGCAGCTGGTAGCTCCGCAGAAGGACCCGAGGATGACTAGCCATGCTTCAAGACCGCCTTCGGGGTAGAGAGTCGGATCGGTACGTTGGGGGGTAAGTGAGTTGTGGGTAGGAGGGCAGTAGAGGGGGAGGGGCTTCTCGGAGGCCGGCTCGACGTCCGGATCTATGTAGACGGGGTTATGTGTGCTATGAGAGATGGGGTCTTGTTCGGTAGAGGTCATAGTAAGGGATAGTGTAAGTAAAGGGGTTAACACAGGATGATACAACAGAGAAGAATATATGTATAACTATAGCTGGATATGTATTTGTCGTGAGAGCAGTTTACTCAAGTGAAGTGAAAAGTCTCGTCAAAATCTGCACAAACTCTTTTCCTTTTATATAAAAAATCCTCCATCCTCCGACCCCCACCGACCCGCCATCCTTGTCTAGCCTCATGTCAAAAACGCACAACAAAGGGCGTCGGTGTCATGTCCGATCCCAAAGCAACCGCATTCCCCATCAAGTCAACCCACCCGACGAGTAGTCCGCACCCCACCAACCTTCCAATCCAGCAAGCCGACCCTGTACCGAAGCTATCCACCACGGACTACACCCCCCCATTTCTCTATACACTCCAGTTCCCAGAACAAAATGTCCCCACGTGGTAGGGAATCCTCCCTCGGCAAGACTGAGCCGCGGAAAGATATAGACAATCACTTCCTACGGCGCCATTGGCTCTGGAAAATGCACGTCTTTATCCGCTTTGGGTGGGGCGATATCGGGCCTGGCTTGGACTACCGGGGTTACGCACAGACGTTGCGGACTATAGCGAGTCGAGTCGTCGTTTGGAGAAAGATAGTCGGTGTGGCGGATTGGATTGGATTGAGTTCTCTATGGTATGCTACGGATAGGAAATGGCGACACATCACTTGGCAAAGAAAAGAAAAGGAACCGGCCCGGGTAGTGGAGGGGCTAGGCTCGGATATCGTAGGGTGATTTGTATCACGACGCTAGAACATCACTAGACATGGGGGATTGCGCTATCTTGCGTGAATTGGAAGCTAGGAAAAAAAATACGAAAAAAACATGATGGTCATGAAGAGGACTTCAAAAAGTAAGTCGACAACGACAGGATTCGAACCTGTGAGGCCGAAGCCATATGATTTCTAGTCATACCCTTTAACCACTCAGGCACGTTGCCGGATGAAAGAAGGTCGTGATATCAGGTATTATCTGGCAGCCGACGAAAGCTGTCACTAAATTAACGGCCCAAGACGTTCGGTATCACAAGAGTTACATCCAACCAATCACATGAAGTGGTATTGGTGTTACCTTGAACTCATCAAGTAAAGGATCAACAACACCCTCATTTACAAATCCATCAAGTCATTGTTTCCTCTTCCCGCCCGATTAAAAAGTGCTCCTGAACCCTTTTCCCTGCATATAACCAAACCGGTGCATGACGAGCTTTAAGCGACCCTACATTAGAATCTAGAAAAAAACACACATCAAGTCTGCGAAACCGGTCTTCTAAACATGTTCCTCCAAATATGGAGTCTCCAAGATGGAGTCCCGACTGACTGTCAACTAATGCCGTGTTACACACATGGCATAGAATCATGGAAACTGCAGGAGCTGGCTGAAACCGGGGGACATCATGGGGAGTTGTGAACAGGCCTACGGTTTTCTACGGAAATGTATTGTCTGTGTGAGGACATGGATGGATTCTCCTTGGTGATTATCGTCTGCTTGACGGCGTTTTTTTACATAATGAGAATGGGGTCACGTCACTACCATGGTTTATGGTATTGATTTCTCATATCCCAAGGATACCACCACATCTGAGTCGATCTTGGTCAACTTGGACAAAATACATCTAATTAGGTATCTTCTATCCGAAACTGACTGGCGGTGAATCAAAGGTGTCAATGACTATTTCCTTGGTAGTCACGAGTTCAATATAAGCGCCGGATACCACAGCAAGGGATTTAAACTAGGAATCGCGGGATAATGTCCGTGCTCAACGGCGATTTATAACGACGCCCTAGTAACTAGACCTTGTAGGGTGAATGCATCACGATAAACGACTACACTGCCGATAAAAAGCGGTACATCCCTTGGGAACAGACACATAATTGGTAAACCATCAAACAATGTAAAAGTGACTCATTCTTATCTTTCTGGCGACCTGCTGGGTCAACTCCCACAGAATATACTCTCCAACCATCGGATCCTCCCGACTGACGGCCCGACACGCTCCAAATGTTTTAACCACTCAAATGATCCCTATACCGACCGAAGAACACTAAATACTTAAACATGACTCCCATCTGTACTCCCACCAACAGACCCCTTAAGACTACCCGCCACACCCTTCTCAGCAACAGGTAACTGAACAACCTTCTGTTTTCTCCCATTCCGTCTCCAAAGGAAGAAAGCGACGACACCAACAGCCGCAAAGAGACCAAGAGTTACCATTGCGCCGATGACACCAGCGACAGCGTTGGATAACTTGCTGTGGCTACTACCATTGGAACTGCCATCGTCAGATGTAGCGAGGAGATCGTCGTAGCCAAGGCAGAAAATTGCGGAGCTACCACATACATCACACCACTTCGCAGCCGTAGAAATAGAGACACTGGCCATTTTCTCCTTGAATGAACCCCAGGTCATACTATCCTCAGTAGCGCCAAAGATGGGGAATACATTGATAGCCCCCTCGGTACCATTCCGGAAGATGAACCGTACGAGCACGTCATTGTCGATATCCGCGGGGATGGTGGTCGTGTTCTCGTTAACAAATACTTCAAAGCCCATGGTCGAACCATAATCAGGTAGTCCTAGGAAGTCCGAGCTGGCTGCTACCAGGTCGGTAAGACCGGCAAATGCTAACATGGTGTTATAACTTCCAGCGAATAAACTGAACTTCAACTTCTTGGTAACCAGTGTTGAGTTCAACTGGTTGACGAATGCCTGTGCCAAGGTCTGCGCATGGATGGTACTATCGCTGTTACTGCTGTTATAGTTCGCATTGAACTCAGCTTCGTCTGCCAAGGTCCGTAGTTGGAAGAATTGTTCGTCGGTGATGTTGTTAGTAGCAGGGCTACTAATGTTATGGATACGCGCAACGTTAACCAGGTCAAAGATATCGTAGGCCTTGGAGTACGAAAGGAGCGAGGCATTAGGGTAGTCGTATACCTCACTTACACCCGGCCAGATACTCTCATAAAACGCCTTCGTATCCGCCTTCCGCGTGGCAAAAAACTCTGAAGCCTTCCACACATCTTCTGCCTCGTCAAGTGCCGGACACTCCCCGTCACCCTTGATCCAGACTGTATCCGGCGAATCATCATCGATACCATTCAAGGTGACATACTGTTCGCCCCCGGGGGCACTAACGGTAGACCCATTCGCCAAGGTCTGCGCCGTGACATCATCCCCCGCGGGGTAGAAGCCCTGCAGGAAGTAATTCGCCGTGCCCAAGAGAATCGACGAGTCCGGCGCACTAGCGTAGATCTGAGACGGGGTGAAAGTGTCCGCTGAGATATTCACGATGCGTTGGGCGGAGTCGGTGGAGAGGTAGCGTTCGCGGTAGCTGTTTCCGGAGTTGTATACCTGGGTGGCACCAAGGGAGGTTAATACCTGGTTACCGTAGTGCTTGGCGGTGCCTATGTTGTGTTAGTGAATTATCTGATAGTGTGGAAGCTGATACATACGATCACCATGACGGGAAAAAATAGCCGCGCCAAAGATAGTTTCAGCAGCGACAGGCGCCGCGAGAAGGAACAGAGGAATCATCTTATCAAGGGAACTGAATGAATGATCTGCCAAGACAAAAACCCCGAGAACCAAGTTTGACGAATTATTTACCTTTATATATCCCCATACATACCCCGCCCGTCCGCTCGTAGGATTTAGATACTACCTTCTTTAGCGGATAAATTTACCTACAGCTTTGTCTAATCTGCATTGGCGATAAGACAATGTCATCACCCCCACTTTGACGCCCTTCCGTGGACGTTTCCGCCGACTCCGCCGTTAACTCCACCGGGGGTTGGTGAAGGTCGGCGGTGATGATTTATTCGAAGTGGGGGGTTGCCGGTATCTATTGGAAATAGCTATATGCACAAATATGTGTCTACACAGGATAGGAAAAATCTTAACAACATTTCTATATTTTCAATTCGGCAGGAGCTTTCCACACCATCATATCCAAAAGACCGTCTTTTCAATTTTCCACCTTACAAAGTGCACGTCCAAGCATACAACCCCCAAATTCCTTGCCGGAACTTGGAACCGGCAAAGGATCGATGCAGGTAGGAACCATTCAGAATAGATAATACATGACTGTTACTATCCACGAATACGACGGTGGTCCGGACAACTTATAGACGAGGTAGTTTTATTGGCATAATGGATGGTTTGATGGTCGGCGATTAGAAGAATCTGCGGGGCTACATGTTTTTAGGTGGGTATGGATGAGCAAAGGTTCCGGTGAGGGTTTTACCGGAAGTTGTTACTCAATTCCGAAGACTTGAAAAGATCATGTCATGAAGTCATGTCATTTGTGTTTGTCTAGTTGACAAGTTAGCAATCATTACTACATACACGTTTGTCAAGTGGTTTGCGGCTTGTCAAAGTTAACTCTAATTCCTAGTATAGTGGGCCTCGATATTTTTCTAATTGTGCATGAACGACAATTTTTTTGGTTTGTGTGTGGTATATCAAGTGTGATAACGGACAGTCTTTCACCAAGGTCTGATGGTGTAGTTGGTTATCACGTTTGTCTAACAGTAACTCAGTTGCTTGGACACAAAAGGTCGGCGGTTCAAGTCCGCCTCAGATCATCTTTTTGGCGCCGTCCCCTCCCAATGAGAGGGACAACCCCGTATTTTTGGCTGTTTAATCAATGTAGTTCAGCATCGTGCTTTTTTGGGGTGGTTACGAAGACAAATTGGTAGACGTCAGATATGACGTCATTGTCACCCGGGTATGAAAATTCCAGCTTTTAGAAGATATCCTGTCTGTATATAAATGATAATCCTACAGCACAAAGAATCGGATTCTTCCGGCTTGACCTTTCTACATAGAAATACAATGTCTCATTGTCGTCACAAAAGTTCAGGAACCTACACATGGGGATACCGTGAGACATACTTCATGTCACGGACATCCCAGGTAAAGAACCCGAAACTCAACGCTGTAGGTAGAATAAATTCTTGCAGAGTAGGTATACACATTGTTCATTGGGCGGGATTCGCGACGAACAAACGGGATGGTTCTGGTGAAGTACTGAGAATGCGGTTATATTCGCTTTGGCCGGTCGTAGGGTGATTATATATAAGATATTCAAGGTGCCGCCCGCTTGACTTGACATGGTGTAATGAACAAAGCCACATAACTCACTCATCATGGAATCCATCACTACTATTGCGCAGGTCGCCAAAACCCACGGGTACATATTCCACCACCATCCTCTAAACAACACATATTCCCTCTCCATCCGCTACGACTCTCTCCGTCTCTCCCCCTCCATCCTCCAAGAATGGAACGTCCGCTCTACAGACTACCTCATCCTCCTAATCGAATGTTCCCGCCCCATGGACATGCTCGACTTCATATTCAGCAGTCCCAAAAACCCCCGGAACAAACCGCCCCGTTACACCCTTGGCAGCTGCACTACAAGCCACACCTTACTACACGATGAGCCACCGGTCGATGGCGCAGCGGAACTGATACCGCATGTTTTGTGGAACCCGGCGTGTGCGTTGTTGGATAGGTTGCCGGGGATTTGGGGAGCTACTATTGAGGGGGAGAAGACACTTGTGCAGGCGATGGTGGAGTGTTTTGCGAAGAGGGCGGGGGAGGATCCGGCGGGGACGGGGGTGGATGTGGAGAAGATTGCGGTGATCCCGGAGTCTTTGGATCTTGCTAAGTGTGATATTGAAGGTGGACATTTTATATTGGCGATGCAAATGCTTGCTATATGGCTACAAAATTGTCATCTTTGGTGTCTACGATGTACCAAGGTTCTTCACAATGAACACTCCGTACTACCCGCAATAGTAAGTTCTTCACATTTGTCTACCATCATTAGTTAATCTAACAATCTAGTGTGACTCCCCCGCCTGCATGGCCGCAGCTGTCCGCTATAGATTCCACAAACGCCTCGAAACCATGATTACAAAGCACGACTCGGTAGTCGATCTTCTAATAACCCTTTTCAGCGCAGCTGTCATCCAACAATCACTAGGTGCCTCACTTGATCATATCGACTTTGAGTTATATTTCCCACCAACGAGTAAGATCGTCTCTACATGGGACCACTCATGGGTGAATAGACAGGTCGGCTGTGCCTCATTTGAGATCACAAAGTTGGAGGATAAAGGCCGGTTTCTCCCGGGGATGTTCATCCATATCCATGATTTCACACCTAACTTGGAAAATAAGCATGACACAACACACGTCTCGTCGGTCGGCGTTATAACCTCTATCACCGGGAACATAGTAAAATACCGATACATGGGATCCATCGAGTCCAAGAAGGAGCCTACACCCATTCCACTAACATCACTCAAAACCATGATATCACCCCCATGGACATTCAAAAAATACCCCAAAGCCGTCAAATACACTATCCTAGAACACATCCTCCGAAGTGCCCCCTCAATCGAGTCTCTATACACACATCTTCTCAAACACCCCGGCACAAGACTTCACCGTATCCCAAATATAGGGTGTGACATAGTCACTTTACTCCGCTGGATCATAATTTCCTGCCCTGTAACCCTCCGACAACTCCCCCGTGATGACGTCCGAACATTAAAAATCCCCGGGGCACGAATGCAGTTTGCAATAGAGCAGGGGCGTCCCGGAACAGAGACTTCCTTTCGACAAAGGGTAGATGAAGCAAAAGGGGATACTGTATGGAAATGCCATGGCTCGCGGCTAAGTAACTGGTATTCTATCCTTTATAGCGGGTTAAACTATGATAAGATTGACCATGGTCGAGCGGAAGGAGATGGTGTCTATTTGAGTTCCCGATGGGAGACTAGCCAGTTTTTTTCAACGCATAAGGTATGCAACTTTTCCACGTTGTATAACTCGGTAACTAACTCGCCCAGCACTATTGCTACTCCAAGTCCGAATTCGGTCGTTTCGGCGTCCTTGGAATCTGTCAAGTCGCCCACTCCCCCCAAAACTACACTTACGATGTCTCCTCTACAAGTGTCATCAAAGCCCTCTCATCAATACAACCCCGATACCTCGTAACCTTCCGACGGCCCCTCTCAAGTCCTATAATCGCCCCACTAACTCTCCGGCAACCACGCAGTCCATCTCTTCCCGTTCTCCATGGAACATATACTCAGACACTCTGGAAGGGTGATAAATACATTGAAGGACCAGACGGGCCGGTGAAAATCCCAAGTGTCCCGTTTGGAAGAGGGGTGGGTGACGCCACGATTGTAGAGTTTCCGAGGAAGTGTAAGAAACGAGATGTAGATGATAAGGTTATGAGGTGGATGGAAAAAGGACAACGAGGGATGGATGGAGACTTGGTGGATAGATTGATTGAGGGTGGTATTTCATTTGAGGTTACATGGACTGATGCGAGTATGAAGGCTGTTTTGAATGTTAGGAAACAGAGATGATAGATTGTTGAATTTGATGAGTTTTCTAGTATCTTGTCTGGTTGGTCCCATAAATGTGTAACCCTGTTGAGTTGTATGAGATGTGTATAAGTAGCACGGACTTGATATCAAAGTATAGGTTTCTCATGGGTGCTCAGAGGTTCTTATTCTATAAGACATGTCCAAGCTGTACATGCTAGTTCCCATCACCATCACCATCACCACAGGATACCCCGAGACAAAGCCCGGATCCACGTCAGCCCAAGGTATAGAACACGGTAACCACAAAACCCCACCCTAGGACGTCCAACTCTATATATAACTCCCCGTCATGTCATCCTTATTCTTGAACGATCAACAATTAACAAACCAAACTACAACAATGTCTCCCTTAAAATCTCTCTTCAAGCTCATCCACGCCCGTGGCTACCGATTTCATCATGACCCTATTCGCAGGAAAATCTCCTTATCCATGGAATACTCGCATCTCAACATGTCAAATGAGCTTCTAAAAGAATGGAACGTTTCTCCAACGGATTATCTTGTCCTACTAGTTTCCTATAAACGCCTTTACACCAAGCTGTCTTTTATGCGAATGGATAGATCAGAATATGGTGATATCACCTACGAAGTGGGAACTTGTAAAACCCACAGACCGCGGTTTACCAGGCCACACAAATACCATAGCAACACATTATCTCAACTACCTCCCCATCCTCTATCCTTCCCAGTTCTCAAGATTCTCCAAGAGCTACCTACAATTCTAGCCTACCAAAAGAATCATAATTTGACTCTATCTGCTGCCCTCCGGCTATATATATCTTCTCGAGCTCGACCGTGGGACTTTTACCACAAACATTTGCAAACTGTGCAAGCCACCGAGGCTACAGACCCACTGTTCACAATTCCAGATTCCCCGCATACATCTAGCAGCATCCCCGGCGACCACATTATATCCGCAATGGACCTACTCATAGGCTACCTCTCCAACTCTCCTCGCTGGTGTCTCTCATGCTTATCGCCTATATCATCTATTCGTACCATCTACCCAACAATTGTAAGTTCTGAAATACTATATCTCTTCAAATCTAACATCACTAGTGTTCCAAGCCCACCTGTTTCTCTACTTCACTAACCCACAGCCTAACGAACCCCCTCGAATCAATGATCCGACAACACCCCCTTGTAGTAGACCTCCTCATCGTTCTATACAGTGCCGCCCTTTCTAATGACATCTTCCACGAACAAATCAACGACTTCAGCTTCGCAGATAAGGGTCTCTTACAAGGCACTCCACCAGTCCCATACACATTCCACCCCGTCATGACAACATCCATCAACGACACTCTCCTCTTTCCAACGGGGGGAAACCCCGGCTTTATCCCCGGAATGTACTGTACTATTCTCCGCTACTCCCACGACATCCCCACCACAGGTTTTCTAATACGAGTCACCGCCGCCAATGAATCCACAATCTCAATAACCGGAATCACCCCTCTCAAGTCACCATTTCCCCACCCACCGCTCCCACATTGGACATCCGAACAACTCGGGATAATCCCGATTCTCAACTGGTCCATGGTAAACACCCGCGAACGCACCTTCATCCTCCAAGATATCCTATCTCTAGCCCCCTCAATCCCCACCCTCTCAACCTGGCTCACCCAGAACCCGGCCACATCACTAGAGAAGTACCCTCTAAACGGCCCCGACTTCATCACCCTATTCCGATGGATCGTCGTTTCCTGTCGTCAGAAGATTATCCCCTTACACCCGTATGATAGCCGGAATCTCCAGGTGGGTTGTGACTCTTTGCAGTTTTTACTCTTGCAGAGTAACCCCGGACAAGAGGATAAATTCCAAGCTTCCCTTCCGAAAGAGACTTGTCCGACACTATGGAGATTCTATACCACAGAACTAGGTGATTGGCACTCTATATTAAGAAATGGGCTTGACATTGATAACCTCCGCCATGACGAGGTCCGCGGTGAATCTATCCATCTAAGTACTAAATTCCCACAGTCCTGTGAAACCGAGGTACGTCCACACATGACTCTATCTCAAGAACCTCCCAAACTAACAACCTCCAGCTCCACGCCTACAAAAACTCATCTCTCCCTCCCTTCCAAATAATCTCCGCCTGCGAAATTCCCAATAAGCCCGATACCTTCCTAACAAACACTCAGCAAACAACCCTTCTTAGAACCCCCACCTCTGTACAACCCCGTCATCTAATTCTCATTCCATCCGAACCGTCCTTTCCTTTTCCCGTCCCATCATCAGCCCCGCTTATCCCTCTACAGCCGCCAGTTCCAGATCCAGCACCTTTTGAACCCCCGTATACCAGACTTTCCACCGCCTCTGGTTTACCTATTACCATCCCGGCCTTAAATTTTCAACGAACCGAATCATCAAATGTCACCATTGACTTCCCGACTATCCCGCTAGACCAGCTAAGTTCCGAGGAGATATCCCTTCTCACCTCGGCTGGAACTGCGGAGAAACGAAAGGTCAGTATCACAGGCATGACTTCTTCATTTGAAGAGGTGTCCATTGACCAAGAATATTATGACATGGATGAGTTTGATACCAGAAGATATCACTATGGGTTCGACTCCAGCGGATATGACCACGAGTCTTCAGGGAGTTCAATAGGGTCTAGTAAACGGTCCAAGACTGTTCATAGATCAGGCTATCATGGAAGTCCAACGTGGTAATATCATACAAGTCGTCTATAATTTCCATCACTAATTCAAACATACTCTTCAATGTAATTTCTCCACTGCAACTCTATATCTCTCCAGAATCTCCATTCCACCCAAAGCAACCACCAATTCTGCAACCTGCGTCTTTAACCCTCCATGTCTCGATCTCACAACCTGATTCTCCCAACCTACCATATCCGCCATTCTATACAACTTGCCTGTAGACTTAAGGCACAACATGACGTTATCCATATCCATATTCTTAATACTCTGGATCGATGGAATCCCCGGCATGTCCGTTTCGAATAGCGGTATCGTAAAATGTGCGTCTCCCTCCCATCCAATCATCTTGATCCTTTGCATCCTCGTCATCCGAGAAATGGGGTCTTGGAGAGCTTCATATCCCGCCGTGTCTCCAGATGCTAAACACCTGTAAGACTTGAGAATAGGCCGATACGGACCTTTCAAGATCTGTCGGACCTTCTCATCCACCTTAATGTACTGAAATGACCCCTCCTCCACATCCAAAATAAACTGCGGTTGGAAGTCCATCTTATACTGCATTTTAGCATTCGAGTCAATAAAGTACCCCGCATACCACCAACGATACCCTCTCTGACGTGCAAAAGAAATCTCCATCATGGCAGATAACTTGCCCGGAGAGAACTTGGTAATAGATTTGTCGTAGAAAAAGTACACCGAACTAACACAGCTAGCCATCAAATCTAGGACTCCAACCGCCACCAGTTTCCCGTCGATTCTGTAACATTGGTGGAAAGTTCCAACGTCTCGTTCGGTTCCTTCTTCGTCTTCGTACTTCCCACGCCGTATGGGGGAAAAGCAAAGAAACTTTTGAAAACTATCCCGGGTTGGCGGCGCGCCTGTGCCTCTATGAACTTCCATCTGATATGATAGATATAACTGATACTTTTCCTCCGTGAAGTCATCATTTTCTAGCGTAATCTCAAGTTTATGTTCTGGCTCAAGATCACCTTTTCGGTTACAATATTCTGCCTCGTGTATACGGCTAGGAAAATCAAAGTGGTTGTCCCTATGCTTTGCCTCGGCTCGACTTAGTGGGTGCAGTCTTGCGGCCATTTTAATGTACTCTTTGCCCAGAATATACCTGTTAAAGGTATTCACAGCCTGTCGTTGGTTACGTGAGGGCTTATACTGTAATGAATCTAACCGAATAGTGTAATGTGGACAGCATGATAAACGTGGGTCAGGTCTATACAGTACAGATCCCGATCTTCTCCACGACATATCTGCCAATGTCTGGTAAAAGTCGGCGCTGATACTGGTAGTTTGAGCATAGTAGCTAAAATCTATCCCAGACAGTCAGTCAACGTCATCCCATGAGCCAACTCGACCAACTCCAAATTCCTTACTTTGATGCTTAGCCTTACAGTATCCACACACAGCTGCAGAAGTGTAACCTATATCCAAATTAGTCTCGATCTCATACCATCTCCTAGCGGATGCGACCGAACCAACCATCCTTTTAGTGTAACCATCTAGTCTCCGGACCAGAGACACTTAAAAGACGAAGTAGCCTGACACAATTCGCTATGAACTTACCAATCATGGCCACATGGTTGACTTCCATGGAGGGCGTATCCTGGTATTGCGAGGTAGAATCCGAGGAACACGAATCGTCACGATCGTAATCGGACATGATGGGCACGGCCGTGATTGGTCCGATTCAATCGTGGTAAAACAGGGACTCGAGTGCGGGGCAAACACGGGGCCACTGACGGGCCGAAATAGAAGGGCAGATGTTGTGTTTGATTCTACAAAATGAGAATATCAAACTGGGACCGCAACTGAGATGGCCAAGGTTTCTATATACTGACGGTTCCTCGGTGTATTTAAATGATTGGTGGAAACAAATAGGAAGAAAGCCGGCTTTTTAAAGACGTCATAAAATAAACTATCCTCCGTACCTGGCCAAGAAACCCAAGTAATGGCAAATCAGAGTCTCAGAAAGTAAAGTACCAAAAACAGTCAACGCCAAATGACATCACTTGGGGCATCTTCAATAAGGCTCAACAAGATCATGCAAGGCTACATTTAGGTACGCCTGTAACATTTGACCATAAACGGAAAGCAGAGATTAGGGTCAGTGTCTACAACGATACACCCAAGGTTGAATTGGACGATTTAGGAACTTCCCAAGCATAAAAGCCATCACAAAATTAAAGTGCAAGATATGCTAGAAATGACGCATGTAGATTCTACGTTCTTCCAACCTGATACGGTCAGATATCATCGGAATATCCGGAGATACATATAATCTCCGTAGTTAGGGTCTCTCAACTACATGTCCCTCTTGCACCTGATTTGGAAGTCCTTTGTCGTCCCTGAATTTTGCCCTGTCATTAGGCATTGTTACACATGTGCCGTAATAATGAGGGGCAACAAAGTATACAGGAGGTTGGTCGTCAATTATTGAAAGTCACGTGAAAAACATCATGCCAACATCTCGGCCCGTTAATACAACCTGACAAACCAGAATCGCCCCTTTTCTATTACACATCCACTGACAAATTGTCAACTGTCAACGCCAAAGTCCGATGATGAGGGCCATTCTGCAATCATGTCGTGCATCCAATATGTAACCCTAGAGCCTCAACCCTTGGCAATGACCACAAAACACCCCACCTTTTGTATCCACGATGAATAACGTGCCCGCAGCGACGATTCTAGTTGGCAGACAGTCGTGCTACCAAAATTACCTGTATATGCAAGCTTCATGCACGCGCACCAGCTGGAAGTGTACATTGCAGTATTCATTGTGTAATGACAGCCAATCCGCGGGCCCCCAAAGCCGGAAAACAAAGAGGCTGAGGGTTATACAAGTGGCCGGATATAGTGGTGGAGACATGTGAGTTGGCCACTGGTGTGAACCACCAAGGTGAACCAAACCAATTCCAGCATGCGTAATGGGCATGTTTTGTACCTTTGTCGACCACGACGATGATGTTCATGGTTGGTAACTCCCGCCAACACAGGTCCATTTCTCCCGGCACCAACGCACACGACAGCACGTCCTTCCACCCTTTTTTCAAATCCCGAGAACGACTCATTTAGCGAGCAGGAATTCTCTAGGAGTTTCTCTATACCCAGCTCACCAAACAGGCGAGTCCATTCCGCGGCATTTCCACCACCAGCCCGCATAAGCCGAGAGAGACACGTGCTCCCATCCACCTCCCCGAAAAGGGCACTTGTTTGTCGCCCAAAACGGGTCCATATGGCCTTATTAAGTCGCATTCGCTGGTTAACCTAGACCATCTGCGCCCAAAGACCCGGACAAATACCAATGGGCGAAATTACATACGAGACCCTGATAATCAGATGTCTAGCGATTCCTCCCGATCTAGGAGGGACACCTGCCGGTCGTGGCCTGGGGCTTCCTTTGACTGGAATTTCTACATAGGCACGGAAACTAGTCTATGCAAGGAAAGAGGTCGAATGATGTTACTTGCTGCCGGCTGTATCTAGTATTGGAAAAGTTGAGAATCCTTTGTACCTGGTGTTAGCGGACTTTTTTTCATATCCCCGCTGGTGCTCCCCGCAAAGTAGTTAGCCCACTCTCAACAAGTTATGACGCTTGACGGGTGCTTGGTCTGGGCAATATTGATAGGGATGTTATGATATTAATCGCATCTTGGAATCGTTGAAAGTTGCGTCATCTCCAGATGATGGTGTTTTTTGCTGACAAACATAATGTTCACTGGTAACTACAAAACTACATCAATGAACCATGTAAACTCTAAATAAAATTCAGCCCCTCAAAAACGACGAACAAGAAACAACTACCGTCAGTCCAATCCTCAAATGTGATTTAAAAGCACACCACCAATTCAGCCGCCTCCAATAATCACAATTCCAAAACAACTAGTTATTTTTCTTTGAACGGACTGTCTTCCAACTCCAACCATATGATGTGAACCTAAGTTTGTTTTGTCTTACTTGATTATTTTTGCCCGTTGTCATCAAACTACTCGTTTTTTTTTTTTGTGATCATTGATTGCATTTGTCCAAACTACTCGTTTTCTACTCATTACCTACGTGTGTTTCCTTTCCGCCACACGATCCTAAAACACAACCCGTCTCTTCATCAACCAAGTCTCTTTTTTTGTTCTTTTTTAGTCTTGACGCAAGCGGTTTCCTGGTGTCTGTCCTGCTTTCCTGGTTGCTGGTCTTCTAGGTTTCTTCGTCAGGCTACGCCCTTTTTCTTCAAAACAATCTAAATTCTATTGTCCTCCTTTTTTCCTTTTCTTCACGTCATCTATCAATCTACTCGCCAATCTAACTTTGTTGTCATCGCAAATCACCCGATTGTAAAGACGAAATCATAGCTTAATGTGGGTTGCCAGTTCTGCATTGCGCTCTCCCTTCCATTTTCTCAAATGGAATCCTAATCACTGACTCTTTTACGCCCAGTGTGACCCAAAGTCGTCGGCCTATAAACCCAGTCTACACCTGCTACCACCAGCTTCTACCATTTATTCTCTTTTATCTGCCCCACTACACACAGTCGTTTGGAAGCGCTCCACCACAGGCACCTGGACCGCTCCACTACAACCAGCGCCTACCAGCCAAAACCGCACACGACCATAGCCAAATCCAAAGGGTACATGGCCAACGAAAATTACTGTGCTAGTCAACGTCGCTCCGCACCTTGTTTTCTCGATTCTTCATTGCGCTCGCCGTGAACAGCAATCCCCGACTCTGCTCAGTCTCGGGTCTTGACAGATTGGCAGATTTGTCGTCTTGAAGCCTTGCTACAAGACCTCCGTCTGTCTTCTTCCGCAAGACCAGCCAGCCAGCCGGAGTCCCCCCAGGAATCTCTTTCTTACTGTCTTCTTTCGTCACTTGTCCGCCACCGGATCCCGTTGTATCCTCCATTCTCGACATCCTTTTTCCGACCCGTCTTGACTGACGCATTCCTGCTGCTTATACTACAAGTAACGGCGCACCAAGAATAAAGGTGCTCCTGCTACTTTTTTTTCTGATCGTTTCGATTGTTCTTTGCGGGACTTTCTATCTTCCGGAAATCATGACTTCAGCCGATACTATTGCGCCAGCCACTGGCCGGTCCATGGAGTCGCGGGTTGGCCGCACCAACCAACGTAAGTTTATTCTCGGTCACCTTTCACTTTCGTCTGTCCATCAGCAGTGTTCCTGGAGACCAGGCTCGCCTATTGCCGCTTCGCATACCGCCATATCAAAGTCACCACGTCATCTATGGCTTGAAACTACCAGAGTCCATTATCGCCCTGGCTCTCTTTGTTTCATTTGCCCTTACTAGGCAATTAGAGCAAAGGCCTTGTTTGGTGGTGTCTAGTCGCTTACACCTCCATGCATGTCCTGAGCATTTGCGACAGACATTGTGACTCTATATTGGCGCTGATATCACGACGCTTGCCTGTCGGTCTTGACGCAAAGCGACAAGTCACTTGGTTCTCTACCATGCCAGCCCCTTTGATTCCTTTTGCCAGTTTCTTCCAAAGGGCTCGACATTTCTGGGGATTTTTAAGGCTTGCAAGTGCAACGTTCGACTTCGCTGCATACCCCTCCTTCCCCTTTTACCCTGGCTCATGGCCCTGGTCCTGCATCGGGCGTTTCCGACTGATAGTGGAGACATGAATGCTAACTCGGATTTACAGGCTACAGCGAAAAGGGAGAGAGATTGGTTGCCGGTGTGGTTCCGTTGTCAGAAGACCGTCAATATGTCTTGTTGATCCAGTCAACTCGGCGGAAAACCTGGGTGCTTCCCAAGGGTGGTTGGGAGTCAGATGAAGAGTGTGCCCAGGCGGCCGAACGTGAGGCTTGGGAAGAGGCGGGTATCGTAGTCCGTATCGACTACGACTTGGGCAACATCACCGAAACACGTGTCCCCAAGGAGTCTTCTAAGACGAAGCAGAAATCTCTGTACCGGTTTTATGAAGCTACGGTGCTCCGGGAAGAGACTGTTTGGCCCGAGGCGGATAAACGGGAGCGTGCGTGGATGACGTATGCTGACGCTTTTTCTGCCATGGACGGTCGGCCGGAACTTCAAGAGGCGCTCACTAGATCAAGTGTCCACCGATAGAATGGAGCCCTCTATCCCCGAAGGCCTTGCCAATATGCCGGGTAAAAAGCGTTTTTCTTCTTTTTGATGGAGGGGGCGGCAGAGGACATGTTGGTTCTGTTCCTTTGGTTTTGTTCTCTTTTGTCACTTTTTTTTCCTTTTCCTTTTTCTTTCTTCTGTTTCTTCTTTCTTGGACTTCGTTTGCGATTGTTTTTCATCTTATTTATTGGCACGGCGTAATGTTGGGAGCGAGATTTACTGGCAGGTATATATCACCTGCGATATTATCTCGCCGCTTGGCATTTTTCGTGGACTTGGGTCACGTTTTATTTTGCTGGCCACGGAACATTTACTTGACATGTTTGTTGATTGGCGGGGACATGCACAATACAAGTCTATATCAGTCAGCCATGAGGCTTACAGGAGAGGGTATCATACATTCGAGCATAAACATACATTGCCGGAAGACTAGATGCTGATACTAAGAAGTTTACTTTATATCGGTAGCTGTGGAGTAGTCTCTTGCTTTATAGTAGAGAAACTCTATTGCTGTGACGGTGTGGATGACGGGCGAGTTGTATTGGATGCTTTCTTTTTGTCCGTTTTGTTGCTTTAAGATTGATGTGGATGTGACCGTTTCCCATGTGTTGTATCCGTCATGAAGAGATGTGTTTGGTGGAATCTGTGTTTCTCTTTTTGTTTGGTTGCTTTTCTCTTCGTGTCCTTGTTGTATTACTATTATTTTTTTATTTGGTGAGGGTTTTGAATGACCCGTGATGGGTTGGTATAGACAAAAAGAAATAGACGTTATATCCCACGGGGGATTTTCCAGTATTTGTTCTCCATATATTGTTGAAGTAAACTTATATTTATGATCCCAAAGACGATATCAACCATCCCGGTGATGGAGGCATTTCACAATATTCTGCCAACCACCCGATCCATTACAAACAAAAAGCAAAAAAATCACCCCTCAGCCGCCAAATCGCCCTCAAAGCCCTCCCGTTTCAACAAACCCTCTCTCTTCCCATTCCTCCTCTTCTCCTCCGCCTCCAACGACTTTCTCCCCTCCTCCACCTCTTCATACGAAGCCCGTCTCCACCCTCTCGGCTCCGGCGCCGCCGAAATCATCCCATCGGCCGATTCCTCCAGCGCATCAATGTCCAGTTCGCCGAGTAACAGGACGTTCTCGCCGCGCACGAGGAAGGTTCCCCGCGGGATGTCCGTGTAGATGCCGTGTGTGTCGCCGGATACCCGGGGGAGAAAGAGGCGTTCGGTGGTGCTTTGGAGGACGAGGTTTGCTTTGGTTTGTTGTGTTAGTTATTAACGACCACCGGGAGGAAAAAAGAAAGGGGATATTCACCAAATTGATCCCATGAGCGCAAAATCCCGAATAACTTCCGGCCATCACGAAGGACAACAACCAATTTCTCTACGCTGCGTCAGTATCTCCATCCATGAGCTAAGCCGTTCATCCCAACACACTATCCGTCAAATCTAACAGCTGCGCCGCCGTAGTGAACATCTGCGGTGGGAGCTGCGGAACTGCCCCCTCATGCGCGGGGCCTAGCGGTGGCGGAGGGCCGTTAAGAGGACCGTTGGTCGGGTCCATGATGCCGTTTTAATGTCGACTTTTTTTGGGGTGGTAAAGGGGGGTATCTGGTGAGATTCGGGCCGTTTGATGAGGGCGCGGTAAGAAGTGCGTGGGCGGGGTGTAGTAGATTTGGCTTGGTTTTTGCCCGGGGAGGAATGAATGGAGGGTTGTGACGCACACAGGTTTATTTTAGGGTTGTTAGTCAGCTAGTTAGTGAGATGACGTTATGTTTTAAAGAGAAGTGAATTGGAGATTGTATATAAAAATGAATTGAAAAGGTCTATGGTACAGTATATTCAAAAGAAACCAAAAAAAGTAAATGCTACAAAACCGTCTATACCCAATCCCAAGCCAAACCCAGAAACCCATCATCTGATGTGTCAGACAGACAAAATCCCCCCCCTCACTTAGCAAACCAAGGAAACTTCTTCCCCACCATTCCCGTCTGGCCGCCAACAGCACTTTCCACCTCCAAGCTACGCGCATAGATCTCATCTTCATCCGTCGGCATCCGACAATCCAGAATCAACTCATGAGCCATATCACTCCGCCGCAACACTGGATACTCAGTTCCCTGGCTGCGCATAATGGGAAGTAATATGTCTCCCAGGATATCAAACTTGCCCCAGTTGATAAAGTCTTCACTCACGGGACAAGCCGGGTCAACGGGACCACCATCTTCAGGGACAAAGGTGGGGTTTCCTTCTTCTGCTGATACAAGATCGCGAAGATGAAGTGGGATGAATGGGATTCGTGGAAGTGACGAGTTCTCCCATGCTAATCTATAAGCAAAATGGGACTTTTGCGTAGCCATGAGAAGTGTCAACATGGCCAACTGCTTTAACGCCTCTGCTGTTAACAAAGCCTTTGTTTGCGCAAGACGATGTACCGAGGTCGAATTCAACCCCGCCAAAACCGCAGCCAACCCGTTATAGTTATTTCTTGCTCTCAACTTATGCGCAATATCAATAAACTTGTCGAGAATCTGCGCACGATGTTTCGGTTTGTCACGAAGCAACGTCATATTCGACACCCACCGCGCCACATGGTTGAAGTGGGAAATCATGCGCTGGACATTCTGCAAGCTCTTAGACCGGGCCTTTGCCTCCTTTGACGCAGACACATGACGAACAAAGTCGCGGATGCGAATACTGCAGAACATAACCCAGTCCATCCGCGTAAGCTCATCGACAATATCCTCATTGGGGATCTGCATGAACTGATGGTATCGCGTCTTGTCCATTGGGAGCTGTGCAGAGGGGACAAGACTGGATGCCTGACGTTCGTACTCTTCAAACGAGTTGTAGTAGCATTGGATTCCGGAACCGGCTATTAAAGATGCGGGATCGTGAATCTCAAGGTCAAGACCATGCGAGGGGATATTATTATCCTCATCAAGTCGAAGAGTTCCAATACCAGAAAACATGTCTGAGCCGGCACTAGCTAGACTCGTGTTAGCGGTACCATCACCATCCTCGGCTACCTCGTCGCATCTTTCCCATCCAGTATCATCGTCTTCCACCACAGTAGCCGCAAGACAAGTCTGCATTTGCTGAGCAGCCACAGCAAATATCGGTTCGGTAGAAAGATTCTTAACAAAGTCTCGTAAACTCTTGCGCGTACCCGGCCGGGCAAAGTCCCCAGGGTACAAAGAAACCCATCGTACAACAACCTCGATATAGCGCAGCTGCACCGTAGTTTTGGACAAATAATGCTGACTCCGGTCATCTCTCACCCGGTCCAGCCGGCTCAAAATCGCCTGAAACAGTTTCGCCGGCGGCGCAAACTTGCGATATAAGCATAAAAAGACCTCTGCAAAGTTAAACTCTGCCTTGGTCATTCGAAAAGCCAAAAGTCGATCCACCAACTCGTCAAACGTCAACCCCGCCGCTGTGGTTCTACCGCCAGCCATGCCTCCAGGGCCTCCCCCATTCGAACTCGCACTACCCCGCGACACCAGGTCGCCATCGGGCGCATCATAAAGGGCATCTCCATCACGCGCCAAGAGCGGAGCATCATCACTTGGTCGGCGACTAGAACTTGCCGAAGCAGCGTTCGAAAGACCCTCACCTAGGGCACCAGCACTACTACCGGCGCGCGCATGACGGATAGCCAGGGTGTCGTCATCGTCGATACGGAAGGCGGGGATTTGGCTTGTACTATTACGGGAGGTAAGCGGGGCGAATCCGGAAGTGGCGGGGCTGTGACCGGAGGTAGTATTTTGCGGAGCGTAGATTTGCCATGGGGCTACTTCGTAAGGGATGTGAGAGGCGGAATGGTAAAGCGTATGGTTGAGATGATCGGGCGGGTCGGGAGGGGTCATGACTTCTGCGGCGAAGACTTCAGTAGCGAAGGCAGCGGATGATCTCCGGGAGCGCGGAGGAGACGAGGAAGTTGGAAGTGGTCTTGAAGTCATTTGGCGAGGAAGGAAGGACGACCAAACGGGCGGATAACCAACAAATCGAGAGGCGAGGCGGACTGCAAAAGGAGGAGCGATATCAGGGATTCCTGCGGGGATTAAGGTAGGGCGGAAGGGACAGAACAAGTGGAGTCGTTGTAACGGTGTGATTCAGCTGCTTAGAATGGATTTTCGGGTATTCGACGAGTTCCGTGAATGAGTCGTGAAGATGAATCGGGTGGATCTATGTTGGTGTATTATACTTGATAAACCAAATAGACTGACAATATGTTTGCCAGACAATGACACTCGGCACTCGGCAAAGGCCTCACAAGGTGGAAATGAACCCGCTATTATCCGTCTCCGACAAGCCAAACCACAAAAGTACACCAAGAACAAGAAATGCAAAACAAAAAAGACGGCCCAAAGAAGAAACCAAACGAGCAAAGCACTTAACCACGCTTTAAAGATACAAGAAAAAAACAAAAAGAAAAAAGAAGAAAAGGGAAAATTAATTCACGTCAAAACACCCAGACCTTCTATGTATCCTTATTCTTTCTCCTAGAGTTTCTCCTAAGCCTTCCCCAAAGCTTCTCTCAGACCTTTTTTTTCGTTTCGTTCAACAACAACAATAGAAAGATATGTACCCCAGGAAATCACAGGATAAAACCTCCTCCTCGTCAAACAATCCTAACCAACAAACACAACCAAAAAAAAATTCACAAAATAATGTGATGTGCAATCATCCACGTCTGTCCCTTCTTCGTTCCTGCTTCCTTCCTACCTTGGCCAAAAGGTCACCTTTCTTCTTTCCCCCTTCCCTTCCCTTCCCTTGATTAATTCCTTCCTTCCATCCTCGCGAGTAAACGTCCGTCCTTTCCCCCTCCTCCAACTTTACTATACCAGTACATCATAACCCCAAGGGTTTCGCCTACACCATAGCGTTGTCGATGGTTGTTTGAAAACGTAGGAACAGGGGGGAATCTGATGGATCGTGTTGCTGAAACAGGAAATGGTGCTTTGAGGAGGATAATGGGGTAACTTTATTAGACTATGATGCCAAAAAGACCTGATGGACCAAGATCTCTATCATCTTGACATGTCCAACTTACGTATACAGTTATCCCCACAGACTACTGTAACCTTCCTCCGTTTATATCGATATCTCCACATACCACATGTCACTTTATGCATGCACTCCGCTTAAGAAATGATTTACCGAAAAACAGGAAACTTCTTGTAAAAAAGCCAAAGATATGCAATGACAGAAAAAGAAATCAAACGCGTGGGATATATTCAAACAAATACCAAAAGCAGATAAACCAAACCAAAAAAAAAAAGCCCTAACCCAGTTCCATAATAATAACCCTCATTCCTTCATCCTCTTATTCCCAAAGGAAGCTCATTTCCTGTGTTGGCGCCACCACCGGCTCGGGCCTTCTGTTGTCAGACGGCCGTCTGGCGGGCAATTGTGAAGCTCGTCTGTTAGGGGCCGTTGAATATGGCCGAGAGACCACTGGTGGGAGGTACTTTGCTGGTTCTGAGACGCGGCGAACCGGTTGACGGGGTAGTTGTCTCCGACCATAGATATCCGCATCACGGAAGCCGAAAGCGCGACCTTGTGGGCCGGCATCGCGTGGGGAAAGGGCGGATTCCTCCTCGACATAGGGAAGACCCTCGACGTCCTCGATGTCATCGGGGTATAAGCCAAGTTTGTCAAACTCGTCGAAGAAGAGAGACAGGTCAGCCTCCTCTTCTACGGGTTCTGGTGCAGGCACCCGTGCTGGTGCTGGTGGGGGCTGGGACATTCTTGGGGCGTAACGGGCGCTTGGGAGCATCGGTAACATGGGAAGTTGTGGCATATTTTGAGGTGGTGGTGGTGACCTTGGCAGACGGGCGGAAGATGGTCTGGACATTGAAGGCTGTGATGAGGATGACTTTTGGGGACGGCGACGGGATTGTAACGGTGGTGGGCATGGGAATGATGTGTTCATGGGAGATAGAAGAGGACTGGAAGGCGGGTTAAGTGACTGAAAGAAAGGGTCGTTAAGAAGAGAGCCGATAGAGTCACGGTCACGACCGGAAGAAGTTGGCGGTGGCGACACAAACATGTGTGCAGGAAGGGTATCCGAGGGCATCCTCCGATGACCACTTGACGATGCTCTGGCCAAGTCAGCTACGCGCGGGTCAACCTCTGGTCTTCTCGCCTCGGGTGGAAACTCCACACCAACAGGTGAAAACTCAAAGTCCTCCATGGGAACGCCGAATCCCGCGCCACCCTGCCAGCGCTCACGAGTCCATAGGTCAACACGTTCGATGCAGGCGGCATCGTCAAAGTCGAGGTACAGGGCGGATACGGGACGAGAGTCATCGGGGACAGAGACGGCGGAGAGAGCGGGCGAGATGAAGAGGGATGACTCGTGGTCGAAGATGTGGGAACGGCGAGATGACCGGGTAGTGTTGGTGGTGGTAGAAATGGACTTTTGAGAGACGACTGAGCGTCTTTTAAGATCTTGATGCATTGTGACGATGGTCTTTGGTGTGTGTCGATTAAGAGAGTGTGGGTGAGAAAGAAGTAGGTAGTTGACGAATAAAGAAGGACGAAAGAGAGTGACGTCTGACGTGCAGAAGCGAGTTATGTATATAGCAAGGTGTGAAATCGAAATCGTAAAGGTCCCGATAAAGTTACCAAAAGCGATCGACAAGATATAAGTAGTAAAAAGGGCACAGCAGGAAGCAAAAGGAGCGTAGAAAAGGTATATAAGGACCTTTCCAAAGACCAAACTAAACTAGTCCAACTCAAAAAGAAGGGATAGAACGAACAACCAAAGCAGACAAGAAGGCCGCTCGATTATCCACGGACATGAGCCAGCTTTTGTTCACTGACGGGTAGCATAATGATTCGTTAGTGTCAGTTCCCCTCCTTGGAAATTGAGAGCCTCGACTGGGCAAGTTTAGGTAGGTGGGTGGGTGGTCAAAGTCGTTGACGAGCGAGGGTATGCCGGGGTCCGGGGTCCGGATTTCGTGCTGGGCATGGCATGGCTTGCTAAGTTACGGTCGGGGGGGTCAAGGTGTTGGGTTGTTGCTTGGGTAGACTATGGCCTGGCTTTTTGGTCGTGGTGCACGATGGATAACAAGAAAAAATTGAAAAAATGGACGCTAGGGTCACTCACACGGCCGAGCGACACACCTCGGTACCTATCAATGGTTGACGTCAAAAATCCTGTCCGAAAGTGGCAGGCGAGATGTATGTACGAAAAGTGTAAGTTGTGTTACAATATATGTTATCTGTTTCTTTGGTTGGCTTTGAATATAAGATAGGATAGTCGTTTGTCCTACAGTCTTTGAAATTATCACCTGTGATTGAACCGGATACTGCCGTCTTTTTCCCAACTCCCTGGGTCACCAGTGATGAACGGGAAACGCCACAAATGTGGTTCGTCAAAGGGAAGGAGGAGGGTGTCTAGACTAAATCGGAATTGGCAAGCGATAGAAGGCAATGGTTGTTCCTACTTCAGCTTCCTATGGACAAGGACATTCTGTTAGAAAGTGTGTATCGAGTAAACGATCTCAAGGGATGAAGGCTATATGACCAAGGGCTAGAACTAATATATAGGGCTCGAGCCTCTTCTTGCTTGTCCTTCTCCGACCAGTTCAACGATACCTTCAGTATCTAGTATCTACAGACATACCAAACTCAGAACTCTTCAGTATCACTACATCACTGTCTCCGTCTATCTCCCTACTCCCCGTTCCTCCGTACGCTCCAACAAAAAAAAACCCATCGACTATCGACCAGGGCCCAAGCTAATCAGCACTTAAACGTGCATAAAGAGAAATGACAAAATCCTCCGTGGTTGTTTGAGACATGTGAGGGTCCGCGCTCCAACAGTTCGGGCAAATAGTAAAACGGAATGTCGACAACCAAAATCGCAGATTTGACCGCGTGGGAAGCACCCCCATGGCATTAACCTTGGGCCCGAGAGTCGATGTGGCTGTCACTAGAACGAAAGCATTGATTTCCTCCGGGTTTCCATTTTGTTTTTTTGTTGTAGGCGTTTCTGTGCGCTTCATATTACGATATGCCGGTGCTTAGACACCTTGGTAGTTCTTTTTTGTTTGTGTTGTAGAACTGGGCTGAATAGTTTCTTGCGCACTAGATGGGTTGCTAGTTGGTTACTGTGGTCCCAATCCTCACGATAGTCTTGAAATTCGTCAACTAGCTATCCCTCCCCTAAATTCTCCTTACTCACGTGTAATTTCGTCGGAGAATCCACAGATGCGGGCCGACCGGCCTTTTATGGAGCCTGACAAACGACCCAATAGTCAGACTACCGAAAGAAAAAGGATACCAAGTCGGTCTCGGGAAGAAGAAGACCAGGCCAGGGAAGAAGAAAGGAAGGGAGACAGAAAAAAAACCTCACTTCATAATCTAATCGAACAACCCCCACGGGAGGACTAATTCCCATGTTCCATGTCCATGGCCGTCATCATTTTTTGTTTCCTAGACGTCTTCTGTACCTTACTCATTCTATTCTGTTCCCCAGTAACTTTCGATACAACTAGTTTTCCATACTAGTAGACAAAACTAGCAAGGGCACAACGCGGCCAATCGTGGATCTCGCACATCACAAATCTCCGAGCTTCTTCAAAACGGGTTGTCCATGGCAGCTACTTAGCTGAAGATGGTCTATGCGTTTAACCAGTCCGTCACCAACAAAGGATATCCCGAGTAAAAAGAGCAAGAACAAGACAAGAACCACGTGAGAATGAATGATAAAGTGCACTATACCCGATGATGAAAAGATAGCTAGATACCTAGAGAGAGTCCACTCACCCATGAAGAAAAAAAAATCAATGCAAAAGAAATCTCCGCTTCAAGGGTCCCAATCGGACCTCGCAGTCTCCGGAACCCCTCTCCTCGACTTCTCCGCGCCAGGAAACCAAGAAAACCCACAGAAACACCACTACCGATTAGTGGTCCAAACCACCTCGCATCACCGTCAGCGCTCCATGCGTGGTGCATCCAACCAACAACCGTCTCCAGTTCGAGCGGTCGACGGACACGTCCGGGCGCTGTGGATGTAACGCTTAAGGCTTGATTGTGGTGGTAAAGGTGAGGTGCAGTGACGGTCTGGGCGGGGCTTCATGTTCTGGGCTGGGTGCTTGGCTTTTGGGTGTCGTTGGGGTTACCTACCGAGCGGGTTGTAGAGGAGATTACAGAAGGGGGGGATTTGCATGTGTACAGCAAGAAAAGAACATGTGAATAGGTTAGGTGGGTTACAGTGTCGGATGGTCCGGATGTCCATGATATGCTGATGTGAACATGGACTGATGTTGGCCTTACATTCACCACTCAGGAGAATATCACCCGGTATAAATGTAATCGAACTGCACGTCACAATGCAACCATCATAACTAGCCCATGAATCTACAAACGAAACATCCAATAGTTGATAAAATCTGGTTGACCCGTCATTTGATTAACAAACACGGGTAGGGTTTTACGCTAACCCAGGGTCTTTTGATCTCCCGTTGGTGGAACCCAGATCGTTTTTGTAGATCCATGATGCGGCGAGCAATAGGGTTACCGTGACACATAAGGGTTGACCAGACCGATAGGCGTAGTCCGGCGAGCTCCGGGGATACACAGAAAACACCCGGATAAACAGACAAACGCAAAAAACGTTTTCGTTTCAGCCAACCACGGCGTATGTAAGTTTGTTCCCGGTGCGGCAATCGGTATGTGCAAAGGCACGTTCAGCAAGTTCAAAAAAACGCCAGTGGCAAAACAAGGCTTGTAAAACACCAAGAGTTTTCCTTTTTTTCTCCTACTGGATTGCGGAGAAGGTTCGTGCTATGACGGGTTGAAAAAAGGAAACATTCAACCGAATGAACCTATCCCATCATTTCGGAGGATATCTGAACAATGGATATACAATGTAGGTAAAAAAAAGAACGAAGCAAAAGAGAAAGTCAACGACAACTGCAGGATTCGAACCTACGCGGCCGAAGCCATATGATTGCGGGATGGTAAACCATTCGAGTCATACCCTTTAACCACTCAGGCAAGTTGCCTATCATTGACGATGAAATACATTGAAACAAGAGCCTAAGTATTTTCGTTTTTTTCAAATTTTGTCAGGTAAGCTGCAAAAAACGGATAGTTTATGGGGATATCCAGCCAGAAAAGTGAGACAATGACCATGAAAACATTCCAACGGTGAAATACAAAGACCGAGTGGCTTTTGTCGCAGTCGGTTGGTGACAGTGATTGTCTGTATGGTGATGGATGATTCGGTGATGTGGTGTTTCCGGGGCATCTGCATATGTGGATTCTCCGACGCATGTTGTATGTATGTACGGAGCGAACGGGCCTCCTGTTGTACTCCAACATGTGTTTCAAGGCAAGTATTTTTCTGTGTTGTGGCGTGAGTAGGTGGGCTTGCTATGCCGAAGATGTAACATGGCGGATGACATGTTTCCGTAGATATTGTATGTATGTATGTACATAACACAAAGACAAGACAAGACGGAACGGGACGGCTGTAGAACGGCTCGTGGAAAGGATTTTATTCGGTGATGCGGGGAATTGAATGGGGAATCTTGAATTACGAAGAGGGGGCGTGCGTTAGTAGAGGTCTTTATCCTCAACGACGACAAAACAGAGTGTGATGAATTTTGTGATTTACGAGTCATGTGATGTAGTGAATAGTTTGTACTTTCTAGGATATTGGTCAATAGACAATATCCAAAATAGAGTCCTGCAGCTAAGCTAGCTTAACTAGATATAGCAAGTAAAGTGCATACGATGGTGGTTACTCTTTATTTGTTTGTTGGGTGAATGGACGGAATGTAAGACAGGGCCAAGGAAATATACTTTGACGGGCGTCAGATAGACTCAATCTCTCTATTCTTGTGTCTATATGTGGGATAGCGGCGGAGCGGGAAGAGGGGGATGGTATGTATGCAGGATAGTCTCGTGATGTACTTTTTAGACCAGGCAATGAGCAAATGACGAGTGAGTGGGGCCCTTCTGTAGCAAAAGGTGAGGGTATTTAGCCTGTTTGTAGGAGGTGCATTGAATTTACTGGGGCAAGACAGGGTGTCAAGTTGAAGGAAGTAGGCAGACGACTTGAATGTTTTGGAGAAGCAAGTGGAGATGAAGAACATGTGAAGGTAAATACACATGTAGATTCCTTCCCTTTTGTAAGAATGACGTCGGTGAGAGAAACTAGGGATAGTTTTATATCCAAGACATTCCAACTATGGTGTTGTCAGAATCACCTGATTGAAATAGTATCACACCCACGCACGCAGATGTTGACTACTAAGAGAAGAAAGTCTCCCCACAATTCAAAACCTCAAGGTTTACCGGGGACCAGGGGTACTTCAATCGAACGGTCATGTGCCGGTCTAGGGGCCCGACGGATTGCGGGGGAACGGAGAAAAAGGTAGGGTAGGCGATATTAAGACGACAGCGTGATTATCCGAATTTTCTTGACATGTTGAAGGGATCTTGTAGATAGGACTCTAGGATTTCCACCACGGGACGGATGAGACATGTTTGTTTCTCTAGCTGTTTGTCTTGTCTTGCTTTGGTGACTTGTTTCTTTCGTTCTTTGTTCATCCATGGTGTATGTCTTACGGGATTGTCGACGTTGAGATTGTCTTTTATGCATGAGTATATCCCGCCTCCCGTAATACCGAATATAGCATCCCGATAGTATGTAAATTACAAGTACTCCATGTAGATCTCGTCCATCCTATTCCATGGTCACTGTCAAAACCCCCCGAAAGACCACCCCCAGTGACGCCATCATGCAGCGCACTTAATCCGTCGTAAGTCCATTCATCCTACTGAATCCATTTTATAGACAATGAAAGGTTTCCGTCTCCGAGCTCCGAAACATACACCCCTTGTATTTTGTTGGTTGAAAAAAACAACATGTGCCTTAGAAAATAGGTTTGAAATAGAGACTCCGAGAGTATGTATGAATCTCTCAAACATACATACATATGTAAAATGCAAGTTGCACGAGCCTATATGCTTCATGTATGTATGTACATAGACGGAAGGTCAAGCTATACACAACGCAAGACTCCGCGTTTGCCGCCGTGGCCCACAATGTCGCATGCCACGAAACGGCTTGTATGTATGTACATACAATACATGTCTCCATCACCACCCCCTGGCTTATTTTCCGTCGGTCAGTTTGGGGGGGTGTTAGTTGTCTCATGACACACGGTGGGTAGACGATTTATGGTAGCAGTAATAGGACTTTATGATTTGTCTGTGTCCAATAGTATACCTGAGTACATAGACTTTTTTTCTTTTCTCCACACATGTGGAGAGAAAGTCAAGGGGAGGGGTGTATATATGACCAGTTTAAAGTCCTTTTCTGTCATGACCAACTTGGAGGACAAAGAATATGAGAGTATAAAGAGACGAGGTAGTCCGTGGCTCAGTTGTACGAGATCTTGGCAAAAGTGTATTCACCATTTTCCCAAGCCGTGATAACCACATTGAAATCTACAAACGATCCAACTATCCAACCTTATTTCTCCAAAATGCGCTCCGAACTTTCCTGGCGACACACCTTCTCGCACGACGAGCCCTTCACAACCTTAAACCCCCAACGACCCCCCCGAAGCACCACCAAGAACCTCCCCTTCGACCCCGCCGATCTCTCCCGCCGACTCCTCCAAGTCCAAAGACTCCACCAACTCCCCTCCGTCATCCCCCCACCAAAAACCAAGCCCCGGGATCCTCTCCCCCGCCGCTTCTTCACCTCCGCCCCCGAACAGTCCCACCGCCAAGAGAAAGTCCAAGATGGCGCATATATCCCCCAGACAGCCGCCACCCAATTCAAATCCACCACGGCCAAGAACCCGTCGAACCCACACTCACTTTCCCGCGCGGCCCTCGAAACAAATATGACCTCCCCACTTCCCCCCTCCGAACCCATCCAATCACCAAGTCACCTTGCCCACCGCCTATCTCAAGACGCACAATCACGGAATGTCCGACTCTCCCGGAACCAATTCCAAGACACCGCTGCTCTTCGCGCTACCCCACGACAGACCCGCGCTACATATGCGAGTTACACGGAGCGTCAAAAGCGTCTTTCAAACCCCGACGTGGAATCCCCAGGGACTGAGCGTGATTCAGATGAGTTTGGTCCGTTGCCGGTGTATAAAATGGCACGTGAGAAGTCTCGGGAGTCTGATGGGACGGGTCATGGACGGGTTGATTGGAGTCAGGGTGACGAATCTAATAGACCAAGAGCTAAGCCTTCTATGGCTGGATTACGGAGAAAGTTGAGTATCGTTATGACTGGGGATTTCGGTAGATGGAGAAAGTAGATCTTGGGAGGTTATGTTTCTTTTGTCTTTTTTACTTCTTTTTGTGCATAGCCAGCGTTTATTTCTTTTGTCCCCAGCATTATTACATGTTAATGTTAGAGTGTAATACACCAGTTACCCAGCAATTAATCAAGAATCTCTAAAACCTACTCTTCTTCGGTCCACCCGATCTACCAGCCAACTGTTCATACAATTCTCCCTCTTCCCGAAGCTTACGTTTCCGAACTTCTCTAACATCCCCCATTAAGTAAACCACCAACTCAGAATAAGCTCTTATGGCCTCTCCTTCCTCATCACTTCTGGCCCTTTCCATTCGTAAAGCCGCCTTACCATTTTCTTCACCAACGCCCTTATCCCAAAGTTTCTTTTCCAACCTCTTATGTTCTGGAACTGCATATGCAGGAGTTTGGGAAGACCCCGTTGGTGGCCGTGTAGCATCCGAGATACGTAACAAGACATCCGGGAGACATGGATACCGTTCGAAGAGCGCCATCAACTGCGGGCAATTATCGAGAAATGAAAATGGATGTGGCGGGGCGCATGTGTCGGAGGACGTTATAGCGGCGGGGTTGAAGACGTTTGTTGGTTGTTTCTCGGGCGCTTTTGGTGCTTCGGCTGGGTGGTTGTCGCGGTGGCTTTTGCTACATGGGAGTGAACATCTTTACAAAAGTTAGAACGTAAGCCTAAACCAATCATCCTCCAATACAATAAACTCACGTCATCTTAAGACACCGAGGACATTTATATTTCCCTTTAACCTCCGTACAAACCACACATAATCCATCCTTAACTGGATCTACAGTCTCCGCCGCACTTTCTTGATCCTCCGTCACCACAACCGCATTCTCTTTCCCCTTTTCCTCCTTCTTCTTCCGTTGTGCCGCATTCTTACTCTTCGTCCGTCTCTGCTTGCGCGTCAAAGCCGCCACTGGTTGTCGTGAAGTAACCTGTTCCTCAGGCCCCTCATCCGAATCACCATCAGCAACCCGCGCAGCATCGTCCATCGAAGTACCAGGCTGTGCTGACAAGGCTGTATCCGTGGGTGTCTCTAGGATCTCCAATGGCTGAACATCAGTAACGACGGTCTGCTCATCGCCTGAATCCGAATCATAACCAACATTCAACATAATGAATGAATTCTTCCCAACGATTGTCGCAAAGTGAAAAAGAGTGAATCTAAGAAAAAAACGCGATGATGGCCGATGAAGAAAAAAACAAAACCCCACAATGAAAATCAAAAGAAAACAAAAATCTCGTCAATATTTAATATACCTTCACATCTCTATGTACATCCCACCATCTCTCATTATCAGATGAAAAAAAAATCCAAGACGCCACTTACCGTGGCAGTCGCAAAAAAACAATCGCATCCAAACTTCTTATCTAATCAGAACCACCATGTATCGGCAGCTCCTTGCGCCAAGCAGGTTGTCGCTCATAAACATGTTGCCCCACATTTATACATTCTAGGTGCTTGCCTTTTCAAGCTCTGCGTCATATTAGTCATCTTAGTGTGTTAGGACGGTAGATGGACCAATTAGCTTTCGGCGATTTTGCTTGGTAATGTGGGTTTGACTTGGGCTTTTGTGTGGTTTGCTTTGGAGATATAATTTGGTTTTGGGACGTTTTGAAGTCGATTTTCTTGACTCTGTTCATACCATATTTACAAAATGATTTCATCACGAGGTTCCCTTCTTCGCGGTCTTTTCCGCCAAACGACCAGCAAGACCGTTAGTCCCGCCATCCGCACAATTCACACCTTTCCATCTCCACGGACATCACTCCGGTCCACAGTCCGTCCATCTCTTTCACATACACCACTCATCACCTCAGTATACCCCCAACACCGCACAATCTTCATCCAAACAGAAGCCACCCCCAACGTCGACGCCGTCAAATTCCTCCCCAACGCCCGCATCATCCCGGAATCCATCGGTCGGCCCAACATCGAATACCTGACTCCCCGGTCCACAATCTCCCCACCCTACCCATCGCCACTAGCCGCGCAATTAATGAACCTAGATGGCGTCGAGTCGGTATTCTATGGAACCGACTTCATCACAGTTACCAAGGCGGCCGATGCAAACTGGGCTTATATCCGGCCTGAGATCTTCGCCTTGATAACCGAGGCTGTTACCTCGGGCAGGGAATTAGTTCATGCCGCGAAGAATGCCGCCGGTGAGGATGTCCCTGAGGAGATTGACTCGCTGGCCTATGATGAGAATGACACGGAGGTGGTTGGTATGATCAAGGAGTTACTTGAGACTCGGATACGGCCTGCCATCCAGGAAGATGGTGGTGACATTGAATTCCGCGGCTTCAACGAGGAAACAGGAACTGTCCAGTTAATGCTCAAGGGAGCCTGCCGGACATGCGACTCGAGTACCGAGACGTTGAAGAACGGGATTGAAAGCATGTTAATGCACTACGTAAGTTCTCCCGCTTTCAAGAATCCTTCCTATAGATATTAACAACCCCCGCAGATCGAAGAAGTGCAAGCCGTCGAACAAGTCCTCGATCCCGAGGAAGCCATCGCCATCCAAGAATTCGAAAAGTTCGAACAGAAACTCAAGCAGCAGCGTCCAGATTCCGCGGAAGCTTAAAGACTTGGTTTCTTTCATCTGAGCCATGAGCTCCTGTAACACCACCACTTGTTTTTGTTTTTGACTCGGGATTGTTTTTGCATACATACATGTGTTTTTATACCAGAAGTTGGTAGTCCAAGCGTTGGAACTACCGTAATATCAAGTTATTGTTTCTGTTATATAGTTCATTAAGTGATTGTTCAACTGTTGTCCAAAATCCTCGACAAAAAAACCACCAACCTCCAAGAATCCATGCTCTTATACCTCATTAGTCTGTTCCTTCCTTATTGAGCAATAGGCAACTTGCCTGAGTGGTTAAAGGGTATGACTCGAATGGTTTACCATCCCGCAATCATATGGCTTCGGCCGCGTAGGTTCGAATCCTGCAGTTGTCGCTCATCTCTTTTTGGCAATCTTCACACTCAGTGAAGATATTTTTTACCACTTGTGGAACCCCACTGTCAAACATGTTCCTTGAATATCCGACGAAACCACAATGGCGGGGAAAAAGAAGACTGATGATCGGCCGAAGAAGCCAAAGGGCTTGAGAGATTGGAGGGCGATTGTATCGGCTAAGTTCTTGGATGGACTTTCGGAGGATAGGAAGAGGGAATGTGCGGAGTCTTTGGGGGTGGAGGTGGAGGAACTTGGACTTCCTTTGCCCAAGGGATATCTCACATATGCGCCCCTCTTACTCTTCCCATCGGGTAGTCTCCCCCCTTCGCCACCGTCTCTCCTCACCCTCCTCACCCCCGACGAAACACACACCCTCTGGACCCTCGCACTCGATGAAATCTCCCGAAAGAGCGGCATGCGTCTCACCCATGTGGCCGTCAACGCTGGAATCCCCTTAATCGACCGCGCCGGCGCAACGCCCTCTTCATCCTCCACAGTCCCCGATGAAAACGTCATTCGCACGCCCTCTCGTCTCCGGGAAATCCATGGAGACTTTGGTCCGGCCAGGGAGACTGCTACGTTTGACGTGGCGGTGTGGGTTGAGACGAGACAGAATGGGCTCTGGCAGGTTTGGGCACCGAGGTATACCATGTTTAGTCGGGGGAATGTCACTGAGAAGGCTCGTCTTTTGGAGTTTCATAAGGATCGGGTGGATGTTGATTTGAAGGCTGTTAAGAGCATGGTGGCTGTTGATATGTATGCGGGTATTGGATATTTCGTCTTTTCATATGCCGCTGTTGGTATGAGGGTTTTTGGCTGGGAGTTGAATCCGTGGAGTGTAGAAGGGTTACGAAGAGGTGCTGAGCGGAACGGGTGGACTGTTAAAGTTGTTTCTGGGGACGACTTGACACTTGGAATGAAGGAACTCACCAAAGGTGGTGAACAAATCACAGTGTTTGTGGAGGATAACTGTCACGCACTAAGACGCATTGAGGAACTTAGAAGACTCGGGGAGGATATCCCCGTTATTCATGTTAATGGCGGATTACTACCTACAAGCGAGCCATCCTGGAAAGAATCCGTCTCTCTAACAATCGGAAGTCCCACCTCCTGGATCCACGTACACGAGAACGTTGGCATCGCCGACATCGAAAAGCACGGAGAAACCATAGTAACCAAGATGAACACATGGCTCTCGTCACCTCACATGCGGACCGCCTCTTTAGAAAACATAATGCGAGTGAAAACATTTGCACCCGATGTATGGCATATAGTCTACGACATAAAAATAACAAGCATCTAACTCTGAATTCTCAAGAACATCCCCGGGATATTCTCCACCACGATCTCCAAATCCTGCAACTGTCTCAATCTCTCCTCTTCAGCCTCCATTCTCTCATGTTTCTTGAAATGCTCAATATCCTCCGGATGCGTAAGTTCCTCCAACGTGGTATCGTCGTTATGATACTTTTCCCAATGATGAATCTCATATTCAAATTCGTCATCTCCATGATGTCCCGGACCCGTCCCCATATCCGGCAACGTCGCCCCCCGCGCAATAAACGCCACAAACTCCTCCTTCGTAACCACCCCATCCCGATTCGAATCCAACATCTCCATCACATGGAAAGAGATCTCCTCCCGTTTCCGATCTGGCAACCCGGCATTCGACTCGTCCATTAGCCCGTATAACCGGAGTAACTCATCCACTTGCCACTTCCCATCGCTGTTAAAATCGTGCAGAGCAAAGAACGACTCGGCGTCCCATGAGGTCATGTGGTGTTCCTCTATAATGCGCCAACTCGTTAGTTTTGTTCTCCTTCTTGATTTTCGCAAGCTACATACCAGCCATGTGCTTCGTCATCCAGTTAGAATCCTCAGGTACAACCGGCTTCTGAGAAACTTCCCCACCATGTCCCCCATGCGCCAAAGCAAGCGAAGCGAAAAGCGCCGTAAAAAGCAATGAACTATGCATCTTGAAAAAAAAACCGAATATATATATCCTCCAAAATAAAACACAAAACAACAAAAAGAATCCAACAAAAGCTCCAAAATATATCCCCAAACTCCGCCATCTCACCCCATCGATAAGATAAGCCACCTCACCAAACTCCGTCATGCTCATCCTCATCCTCCCGCACCACTTCCCGCTCTAGCCTCCAACCTGTGACAACCCCACGCTCTCTACATCGTCGCCAGGACCACCAAACAAAGAAAGAACAAACAAGCCGAGTTTCGTCTCTAAGCTTGGACAGATTCAAAGCTTCAAAACTCCCCTCCCCAAAAAAATTGAAAAAAGAAATGTCGACACCAACGTGATTCGAACACGCGCCCGCGAACGGACACCCTTAGCAGGGGTGCGCCTTAACCACTCGGCCATAGTGCCTATTGACTTGTTGGTGGGCTTAGCATTTTGAGCTTAAATAGTCACTAGTATTGGATTAGGGTCCAACCCTACATATACTCGGGATGTTCCGACACCATTGGACCCACCGATGCTCCCGACAACTCTCACGGACCGAACAACCCTCGGTTCCATCTAACATAAACCAACCTCTTTTACAACACCTTACCCCCTTCATCACTCCCCATTCTTCCAACATACCCTTCCTTCTCCCTCCCACCAACCCCACCCAACCCTAACGCGCATCGCGTATCAAAAACCACTTAAACCGCCATCACCAACACTCTCTACAACCTCACTCATCCGACACCACCACATCATCTCACCAACTCTCATTGACAACCCCCCCAAAATGAACCGCTCAATAGAACAGACTCTCCTCTCTCTAATGCCGGCCCACGGGCCGGTCCTCCCCCGCCAACTAGTCGATCTTACCAACTCCCTCATTGCGCAGTCCCGCCAGCGCGCATCTACATTGAAAGCCGACGAGGAGATTGCCCGGACGTATTGCTGTGCGCATCTAGCGTGTGACCGGTTCGTGTATCCCCCTCCATACAAGAATCTAAAAAAACTAACTCCTCCAGCCTAAAAATCTCCTTGAACCTCCCCCCCATTGAACCCCGCCCACCCATCCCGCCCCGCGTATATAAACGCCTCTACACCCAGCTATCCACCGCCATCCCCCCCAGCGCCTCCCGCCCCACCACCACCCGCGCGCGCCCCACCGCGGCCCCCCCCCTCCCCACCTCCGTCCCCTCGCGCCCCCGTCGCCCCACCGCCGCCCCCATGACGGGGCGCATCCCCCAGAAATCCGCAACTCCGCGCCTCCTCGCCGAAGTTTCCGCCCCGAAAAAAGCCAAAGAAGGCCCCCTCCCCCGCTGGATGATCCCCGTCGCCCGATACCTTTGCCTGAAAGCCTCGCACCGAAGTCTTGCGCCCACCATCTTTGGCGGTCTCGACCACATTGTCTGTCCGCATGGGAAACGTACAGAGGACCCGTGGCTCCTGAATAACCTTGGTTCAGTTGTTCCTGCTGTCTTCGTCCTTGTAGTTGAGCGTGGGACTCGCCTGTTAGCTGCCAAGGGAAACGCCAATGCGATCCCCCCCATCAGGCAGATGACACCATCGCCCAAGACTCGCCGTTTAGCCGTGGAGTTAGCCTTGAAAGCCCGCACGGAGTTGGCCGAGAGTTTGCCCGAGCGGAATGACTGGGAGGGATATAGTGCCCCGACTGCCAAGGGTTTGGGGACTGCACTGGAGAAGATACTCACGCATGAGGATTGGCTTGATGGGGATTGGGTCAAGAGTATCCAGGAAACTGTCATTAGAGTTCTCGAGGCCCAAGAACGTATCCGGAATGGTAGGGAAAAGGCCGCAGCTACTACGGGATTGGTCCGGAGATCAGACACAATGATGCAGGAAAAGTGGGACTTCCTCAGTGAACCAAGAAGAAGAGAACAACGCTCATGGGAAGATACCATGTTGATGAAAATCTCTCAACTATCAATGTCTGGAGGTGGAATGGAGATCGACATATAGAACATACACAGCGTCCTTGTAGACATCCATCACGACTATCACGACTCAGAAACTCTTATTAATATATACAATTCAAATTAATAACAATCGCTAAGCTAACAAAACGGGTATCAAAGTAAAAGTCATAAGATAAAGATAATCCAATCATCAGTCCGTCCAGTGGCACTATTAACGACGCACTAGTTCGAATCTGTTTTTCAGTGCCGACACATCAACTTCATTCAGGTGTGGACTCGTTCTCTTCACCGGTTTTGGTGACACGTTCTCTTCCTCTTCGTCGATTGTCAACAGACTCTGTCGCAAGTCTCTCTCCTCAGGATTTGCCGAAGTCACATCACTATAATCCGCACTAGAACCTACACTCATTTCGTCATACTCTGACGATCGGTCTGTGGAAATCGATGACATTTCCAACGGAGATGGCTTTCGCTTCGGAATTGTTGCGTTACCACGAACATGGTCATGTTTACCCAAAGGCACAGACTGAGACCGACCTGGGATCATATCTGGTTGTAGCGGCTGTAAAACCGGACGAGCCCGTGAAGGTTGCGGAGTAAGTGGTGCTTGTGACACCTTTGGGACCTGCGCAGCTTGCGAAGACCGCAAAGGCTTCAAAGGTCGTGGAGGCTTTTCTGTTGTCATGTCACCCCCCATATGCATACTAGGTCTTCCTGCTGCCATTGGCATTTGCGTTCGGGCCGGAGAAGGACTGTTGAGTCTTGCAGACGCCCCTGAATCTGATGCCCGCTGCATAGTCACTGGCAGTGGAGTTCCCTTACCATGCGTAGGAAGTGAGGTCTTCCACTCCTTTAGCTGCGCTACTGGAGTGTCGGCCTCACGGACCGGTGTTGCTAGAGTTGACCTGCGAGACCTGGCACTTTGTTCGCGAGCCTTTTGACGTTCTAGTGCTTCCTGAATAGTCATTTCTGGAGCCGCACTTTGCTCAGGAAGGTACATACGAGCACGATAGATTGCCGATTTACTGTGCTGAAGCCAAGCCTCTTTTGTAGCTTGTTTGCCCTTCTTCTGACTGGTTTTGGCAAACATGACAACTTCATTGCACAAGTTGCGAAGCACATTCTTGACCACACCATGGGCCACTGGTCCAGCATCACACATAAACCGCCCACTGACAAAGGCAAATGTGTCATCCTCACAGTATTGTCTATAACAACAAGTCAGTACTAGAACCGCATCAAACCTTTACCATCAACTTACTTTAGGGGAAAACAGGAGATTTCTTGATACTCAACTGCCGATTCGTGTTGTCGACTTTGAAGAGTATCTTTGGCGGTGACTTCCCACGGGTAACGAAGGTCATACTCGATTAGACCAATTTTCCCTAGCATTCTCCCAATACGCTCGAGACGCTTGGGAATAGTGACTGCACTTGTGTGGAATAGAACAGGAATGACAGTAGGCATGTGGAGATCACGTGCATTTGCCTGTCCCTTTCGTAGCATCTGCCACCACGAGTACGAAGAACCGGCTGTACGAACATCAGCCATGGCTGCGCTGACAACAACGACTCCATGTCCAATGGCTCCGAGAACACGATGCGACGTATTTTTCAACGACTTGCGCGTGAGAGCATGATATACAGAGATTGCACCGAGAATGTGCTTACTCTTCATCATCTCATACAAACCAGGTCCAGTAATACCCGGGATAACAGCACATGTATAATCAACCATGTCAAAGCCCGGCTTATTCTAGGCCACAGGAGCTTGCCATTTGATATCACGGACCATGCTACGATATTCTTTAATTAGGTTATAGGGAGCACGCTGTTTGGCAAAACTTGTTAGTCAAACTTTCGTAACCCTCTCATTTTCAAGATAACTTACAGCAAGAAGTGCGAGCTTCCAAGGTTTGAGATAATCCTCGTTACACATGGGGCGCTTGCCATCTGGAGTAGCAAACTCCACCGTGAGACCACTGTCACGAAGCTTCATCCACAGGGTAACCACATCTGAAACACATTAGTATTGGTCATAAATACACATGCACACATCTTTCAAGTTACTCACCGACGGCATTACTTCCAGTCCGGCCAAGAATAATCAAAGCCCGGCAGTCGGTCAGAACATCCACTCCACTGACAAACATGGCGCCCATGGCATCATTGGTGGCTGCCGTATCATGGGACGCAGCTGTATCCTGTGTATTGGTGGTGCAGAACGAACCATCACGCTCAGCCTTACCCTTCCCTTTGTCCAGGGAGGGAATCACGGGAACCTTGTACAACGACGAAGGCCCGGCATCGGGGTCATGCATACGGCTTTGTTGCGGAGTGACAGGTTGCGCAACCTGTGCGGCCTGCATCTGCATCATCAACTGAGGATTCATCATGTACTGCTGCGGCATAGACTGACCATCCATCATCTGCGGCATCATCATGTGAGGGGGCATCATTTGTGCAGCCGTCTGCGGGTGAAGCATGTTGCTAGTATCAGCGGCAGGTGTAGAGGGTTTGGACGGCGTCCCAGGAGTCCGCTTCACGTTGAAACGAGTAGGGTCACCCTCATCAGGAGTGATATGGTGAACAGCAGGAGCACTGTCCATCACACGGCGGTGGTACCAATACAAAGGCGTACGAATACCATTTCTAGACAAACCTCGACCACTATCCTTGGCAATATGCTCCAAGGACTCTTTGTCAAAGAACTCGCCCATCCCGGACACATTCATGACCGGAATTGAAGGCGGCGGTGTAGGTTCATCACGGGCTTGTTTGGAGAAAGGATGTAGGTTCGGCAGGGTCAGGGACGGAACCGGAGGACAAGAGGAAGTCATTTCGGCGGTGACAAACGAGGACAAACTAACGGATATGTTGTGGATATGTGGTGCAAGGTTGCGAACTGAAAACAGAAAAGACAAACAAGTGTCTATATGAATAATGTGTGTTGCTAACGCAAGAGAAAATGCTGAGCAGTATTTTACTGAGCAGTATATCGATGATGGATTGGCGGGCAACGGCCTCGTCAAGAAGGGCACAACTGGAGATGGAGATGCTTGCCGATGGCTTCGTGATGCGAGGGAGAAGATCACAACACAAGATTGGTACATGAACAAAACAAAGTAGCCTTGCTGGTTTCACTAGAATAAGGCAAGACCAACACAGTTTTGGCCGAGAGTAGATAGTGCGAATTTGGAGAGAAGTCACCAGATTTGATCTAGAGATAGACACTGTATAGCGGCATAAGGGACATTTCTATATTCGTGATTACTTCTATACTATAGCATCAACCAAAGCATGCAATTACCGACCGCGACTCTTTTCCTTCCACCCACCCTTCTCAAACAACCAAATTGCCTCAACAGCATACGCATGCGCGCCCCGGTGTCCCGAAGACTTTGTAGCAGCATCAGTCAACGAGTCAATGACCCGCCCCTCCTTGATAGCATGCCAAATACCCATAGCAATATCATCCTCAATTGTAGTACCCCAATCTCCATGACCCAGACGATAAAGAATCCGGCCTAGCGTTTGGTATGCAATACACCGCTGAGCTGGAACCGCACTACGCGCATAGATAGCCAGCTCCTCGATCGTGTAACCGGCTGCTTCCGGTGCCAAGCCATGGTGATGTAACCCCTTTGACACTGGGATTTGCCGACTCAGAGTAGGCGGCAACAGCTTTCCTCTAAAGTCGAATCTGAGAGCAGCCGTTGAAATTGTGTTTTGGCCGGGATGATATGGTGATTCCCGATCAGCAATTGAGCCCTCGGTAGGCAACGGCGCCATCCACGCCAGTTTAGATGGATCTGACGGTGTCTCGGGGAAGTACTTCTGTCTCATAGTCTCCAAGAAATCGGGATCATTAGGGTCCAGATCAGGGACATGTGGGACAGGGAAATGGGGCTTGACTGGCACATCAGTCATGGCCAAGAGATCATCAGGTGGGTTAGCAGGTGCCTGGTCTTCATCAAATGGAGTCGACGGGTCAAGGTTCTTGGCGAGTGGCTTCTTGGCCGCTTGGTCATGGTCGTGCGAGCAGTTGCCATGTGTGTGAGTTTTAACGACCGGCTCGACTTTAGGCTTCTCAACATCCTCAACCTCAATTGACGGTGCCGGTGGCATCTTCTTCTTCTCAGCCGTAGTTGAATCCACCCCTGGGGCACCAGCCTGCGTTATAGAGCCAGCGCCAATAGCAAAGGGATCAGGCCCATTCGGCTCATCAAGGTTCGCTCTCATCATCAACTTATGCAAGACATCCCCATTCAACCCCTCGAGAAGCTCCCTTCTAGCCTCCGCAATCTCCTCCGGCGACATATTCGCAATGCGCTGCTCATTCTCCTTGTTGATACGTTCGCGTTCCGTCTGTTCAAAGGTTTTTTCCTGCTTAGGCGGTTCTGGTCCAAATCGGACTTTCTTTCCCTCGCCATTTTCCGCCTTTTCAGAGGTCGGGGCCGTCTCTTTTGGTAATACACCACCGTTGGCCTTGGCTAGTTGTTGGTTTTGCTTGAATTTGGAAACACGGAAACGGCGCTTGGGAGCGGGGAATCCGTTATTGGGGATGTCGAAGGCCTCTGGGGTTGAAGGCATGGGCGCCGGCTTGGCGGCTTTGCGCTCGACGATATCGTTTACATGGAGACTCGCCATGGTGAAATAGTGTTCCTGTGAGATGTGTCTAGATAATGAGACAAAGATGAGATGAATTTTAGTAAAAATTAGAAGTTCTGTGGTATCAAAATGTAAGTTGCATGTGATTATATCATTGAGCATCCAGCAGTTCTAGAAATTTGGCCCCACTTTTGTAAGCGGTGACGTCTGTCTGTGATTATGTAATGCACATAGTGCGTAGCACACATGGAAACGAGATGCTGAACTAATGGAAAAGGTGCATTTTGTGAACTTTTTACTTCATTGTGTATTATAGTAGGGATAGCCTAATACTGTTGTTCAAAACTAAACAAGGAAATACTGTGATCTTTCCTCACGCACTTAAAACTCAAGTGCGAAAACCAAACAAACAAGCAGACATGGATCAGTTCTGTTACCCACTAAAAAGATGCATCACCCTCTTAAAACATGTCGTCATCAACGTCGATGCTCTCAAGATACCTATCCATGGCATGACTGTAGAAGTAAGCATGGGTCTCGTTTTCCTCCGCTGGCGCCGCGTTATCCATCTCCTCAAGTATGACACTGTCCAACCCCGCATCGGAAAAAGCATCCACTTCTGGCTGGTGATCCATGCCAAATCCGCCATCGTACTCCCAGATGTCAGGAATGAATGTCTCTTCAAATGATTGTGGGCGAGCACAGTTAACGTAAGTCTCAGGATCATTCAACATCTCCTCGTCGTCAAAGTTGACATCAAAGTTGAGGTCAACATCACGCTTTCTGCGACTACTTGAACCCCTGACCTCATCGCCATCAATTTCTGACGGCGCGTATAATGATCCGTGGTAGTCGAGTGATGGAATAGGAATCCCTTGGGTAGAAGTAGGAAGTGAATCGCACTCGGTGTCATCAACTTCAATATCGGATAGCGAGGCTAGATCGAGATGTGAGTGCCCTTGGCGGCCACTAGCCAACTCCTCAAGATCGCCATTTAAGTCGTCCCAAGCCTCATTTTCCAAGTCCTTAGGGCCCTCAGATGGCACCTTAGAGCTTAAAGCCTTTGCAATTTCTCTCGGGCTAGGAATGCGAGTTTGCGATTGCAAGACTGCCCAGACTTTCTTTGGCAGTGCGGTGCCCAGTGTGCTGTTTTCACTGTCCAAAAGGCCCCGCATGCTGTTTTTCAAGCTCTGGGAGCCCGCAGTTGCAAAGTACGAAGTTACGTCCAACAGAACGTGCATGCTCTCGGCGCTGCTGACTACTTTCTACATCACACAACAGGTTAACATGCAAGTCTAGATAAACAATCGGGGGCTAATACGGCTGGCACCCGACAGGCAATATGTGGCAGACAAGACATGGGCCATGCAAGCACAGCAGGAAAGTGCAAAAACGGTACGGAGGTAATACACACCTTAATGTAGAGCAAGTTGAAGGCGCCAGGTAGAAGGTTCACCAATGGAACAGTCTTGGTTTCGTGGTGTAAAACACTTAATCCAGAGGCGAACGGCAGTCGGTTTATAAACAAAACTCGGATGCCCGCAATAACGAGTGGGATAAGATCCCATGTACCGATGATGAAGCGCGAGTTTGTGGTTGGCTGTACAGAGCGGGGATAACAACGGGAGTTTTTGGTCTGTTGGATCGATTTATGTAGGTTGGATGCACCACTTGGGGGCTCCTTGTATTTGGGTGGGATGAGTGTTTGTGAGAAACAACTGAAGGGTAACAAGCTTGTGTCGTTAAAATTCGAACTTTGCTGGTTGGTATTACTGGAAGTTGAACTGCTGTTGCCAGTATCCAAAGTATCCTGTGAAAAAGGATGAGGATGATGTTGTAAGTGGAGATCGGTATCCTGGCCAGTTGACGTTGAATGTGGAGAACAAAGTGGGTTCTCGGGTGATTGAAGAGTCGGCCTAGACGAATCCGTGGAAAGATTAAAGCAAATATGTAAAGATGCAACAGATGCACTATGAACAAGTTGAGGACAAACTTGGGAAGCAGAGATATCCGAGGAATATATAGAAAACCGAAATACAGCGGGCGTTCCTGCAGACTGATAAGAAGAGAGAGCGGATGGGCAGGCCTTTAACTGGATTCCGAGATCGCACCATAGCTATGACGATTGATGTTAGTAAGGATAGCTAGGTTCTTTGGTGGCTGACTTGGCAGGCTAATGGGTCTTCTGGGGTAGAACACCCTTCCCTTTGTTGTAGAGGTCATTGAGACATGCCCCTGGCCCATGGATTCATTGACCTAATGACACACACACCCCTTCCTCGCTCGCCGTTCTGAGTCACTGAGTTGACCTTTAATTTTGCATTCCAGGGAGGCAGACACCCGTTTGGACTATTAATGGACTCGTCAAAACAAGTCTATACTGATGCAAAACCTGATGCAAGACTTGGTGGTTATGACGCATAGATAGGCCATAATTATGGTTCTGTAGATCACCAAAATGTCCTATACATTTACGAGTCTCCACGTTCACTGTGTAGAATCATCGCTTAATGCTAGAGAAGGATGAAGTAGACAGGGACTCAGATAACTTGCGGGAATAAAGAGGGCGGTTATGCAGGCAGGCCGACTGATACTGTAACATCAAGCAGTCACGGGCGATCTATGGACAACGCAACTTACCGGAATCATCTCGACTGCTGCGGTGATCTCAGAGGACCCTTGCGGCCAGCCAGTATATGGCTTATCATCCACCAGGATAGTGATATCTAGGAAGCAAGGGCCCGTGCGTGATACCCAGAGTCGTCCTGAGGAGACAAGATCCTGCAGCTGGAGAAAGCTGTGAATTGCCACTTCATCGTTGGTGGAGGTCAGAGTGATTGACGGATGTACTTGTAATGGTTTAGCTCGTAGACGCGGGGGTCTGTTGATGCAATAATTTGGCAGTTCGACCGTGGAGAAATGCATGACCGCGTGACCCGCCGAACTTGGGGCCAAGCAGGACGTCAAACAGAGCCAAATTGTGTGTATGGTCCGTCTCCAACTCCAAATCGGGTTGTGTATTTTTGGCAGATTTCTCGCTGCCGTGGTTGACTTCTGATACACAAGAGTCTCGGAAGAAGTGTGGTGTGTACGTTTTGGCTACACTTCTATAAATTTGTCGTGGACAAAGGATATCCGGTAGTGCCGGAGTGGGTGTGGATGAAAAGTGCACGCCTTTGTTGCTACAATCTTTGACAGGACTTGACGGGTGACAAGGCGACAAAGGCTAACCACAAAGACGGTGTCTCATGGAACACTGATGGAAAAAACAAGCTCTATCCGTGAAATTCGAGACCGAGAACGGACTCGACTGCGATAAAGATTGCACGGCGATGTCGATGGTGGTGTGGTTGCTGCAGTCCGCTTCGATGATTGTTGTTTGTATGATGGATAACGAACTGCAAACCTCGCCGTCCAAAACTACTGCAGGTGGTGCAAATGAGCATGCAGTACTAACGCACATTCAAATCCCACGACAGATTTGGCAATATCCGTCTTCAGCATTTTCCAGTCAAATTCTTTTCCAGTCCGCGAAACAAGATTCTGCAAGCACACGGCGTCTAGATTTGGTAGTTGTGGCGGGGATTTCAAACGAGGCTCACTCTGTGTTAAGTGGCCACTTACTGTGAGAAGGTGTACAGCATGTGCATGCATGGGTAGTCGTATCTCAAAACGACGCCCTTGTGTTCTCTCACCGTTTGTTGTATTTCAAGCCATGGGCACACATTTGTACATGAACTACTGCGATTTGAGAAGACAAAGGGGCGATGGCGTGCATACATAGAAACAACTCAATATTAGATAACGTCTTAGCGCTATTGTCCAATAGCAGAACGAAGCTATACGTAGGCAGATACTCGTGTGCACATATACATATGACTGCAAATGTCGTCATATAACTGTCAATTGCGCAGAATCTGCCTAACCGGGCGCCAGTTTCCAACATGTAAGAGAGCAATGACCCGCAGTCTTTTTCCTATTCCGGACTGATTCTTCCTAAAAGAACAAAGTTGTGGAGAACGACTAAGTGCTTTCATGCATTGTGAAATACTGCTTCTTTGTCAGCAGTTTGCACTTGGTCCAAGACGAATTAACCCTCGATGTCGACTAAAAACGGCTTGTCTGCTGGTTCTTGATTAGGGTTGCCCCACCTTTGAGTCATTCTAATGCAGCGAATTCAAAGTGGTGCAGTGAGACAATGACGTCCATAATTTTGGAATTTTGAAGGTAATTGCAAACCCTCAATCTATCATTTTAGTCTTTGATACATATTTACAGAGCATCTCAAAATATCACATCGGATTCGCATACTATCGCGACAAAGAGCTTCTATCAAGCTACAACATCCAATTCGCATTCACAGACTTTCTCAACCTACTAAAACCAGCTTCTTCAACTTCAATATCCCATATTCTCCCCGTTCGCACTATCCAGAGTCGAGAAAATGTCGAGCAAAGGAAAGAATTCCGGGAAGGGCAAGAAGGGTAAGGGCGAGACTAAGGGCGAAGATATTCTCCAGGCTGTTGTAAGTTCTATGCGATTTACCCCGCCATTTTGACGTACGCTGACATCATTGCTCACTCTAGATCCTGGCAGACTCTTTCCAGAGCCGTTTCAAGCCATTGACGCTCGACCGCCCTCGGGTAAGTGGTGATCAAGTAAAAACTAACCTACCTTTACTGACAGAAGTTGGTAGTGTCTTCTTCCGCTCGCCAATGTCCCCTTGATCGAGTACACTTTGGAGTTTTTGGCGATGAACTTTGTCCAAGAAGTCTACATTTACTGCGGTAACCACGTTGATCAAGTAGAGGACTATATTGCCAAGTCTCGCTGGGCGAACCAGTCCATTACATCACCATTCACGAATATTACCTTTGTGCCATTCCCCGATGCGCGGTCAACAGGTGACATTCTTCGCGATCTCGACAAGCGCGGTTTCATCGATACCGACTTCATTCTCGTCCACGGTGATGTAGTCTCCAACTTCTCCCTCGACTCGGTCTTGGCCGCCCACAAGGCTCGCCGTGTCGAAAACTCGGATAACATCATGACCATCGTGCTTCGTGAGGCCGGCCCTACGAAGCACCGCACCCAATCACCAGCTATCACACCAATCTTCACAGTGGATTCCAAGACTGGGAGATGTTTGACATATGACGAGATGACCTGTAATGATGAGGAGCATGTAATTCTCATGGACAACGAGCTTCTGGATGACCTTTCCACCGACTACGAGGTTCGCGCTGATCTCATCGACCCTGAAATCGATGTCTGCACCCCAGACGTCCTTGCCTTATGGAGTGAATCTTTCGATTACGAGCTTCCACGCAAGCACTTCCTTCAAGGTGTACTGAAGGACTACGAATTAAATGGAAAGGCCATCTACACCACAATTCTCAAAGATGGATATGCTGCCCGGGCTCGGAACCTGCCCATGTACAACGCCATCAGCGCCGATATCATGGGCAGATGGACCTTCCCATTCGTCCCCGACTGCAACATCTTCCCAGGACAAAAGTACGAGGTCGATTTCCGCAGTGCCAACGTTGTCCAATGTGGCCGCCAAGGTGCCCAAATCAACGCCACCTCTAAAGTCACCAGATCCGTCATTGCCGATAACACCACCGTCGGACCTGACGCCACTGTCACCAGTTCCATCATCGGCCGCGATTGCGTTATCGGTAAGGGTGCAGTCGTTGAGAACAGTCACATCTGGGATGGCAGTATCATTGAGGATGGTGCTGTTGTCATCCGGTCGATAGTTGCAGGAGGGGGCGCCAAGGTTGGCACCGCATGCACAGTCAACGAGGGCTCTGTAGTATCCTTCGGGGCTATCATCGGACCTAACTCTGTCGTGCCACAAGATACCCGTATTGCCCTTGAGAAGTACTGCGACTCAGCCATCTCTTCCGACGAGATCGTCGGCACCAAGTCTAACGCTGCGGTATACGAGGACCCCGAGGAAGAAGACCTCGACTCTAGCGACCCAGCTCTCCTCCTCAAGACCCTCGTGTACCGTCCTCGCGCCCTATCCATCCAATCCATCTCAACCATCCACTCCCACGACGACTCCACCGAAAGCGAGTTCTCCCGCCCCGGCGGCGAACTGCACCGGTCCGACTCCTTCACCAGTGACTTCTCCGACAACGGAGACAGCGGATTCCACGGCGACGCCGTCCAAGGTCTTCTCGACACCCTCCATGGCGAAAGTGACTTTGACGCTGCTAAGCTTGAATTCATGGGTCTCCGCTTATCACAGAATGCTTCTGACATCTCCGTCCGTAAAGCCATTGCCACCGCCTACGTCCTCCGGGCCACCGAGTTCATGGACGAGGAATCCCTCGATAGCAAAAAGGCCGTTCAAAAGGTCCTTTCTTCCCGACCCGGTGCCCTGCGCTTCATCGCTGATGTTGGTATTGCCGGGTCCACTGTGGCCGACCAGCGTGGTTTCATCTCCGCTTTGCAAAAGGCAACTGCCAGTTTGAAGACATTGGATGATGACAAGGCGGGTAGTCTCCTTTCGTCTTTCATTAACCAACTCTATGACTTGGACGTTCTTGAGGAGGACTCTATCTTGGCTTGGTGGAATGACGAGGAAAGTGAGGCTGAGGAGATTAAGGGCGTTCGTGAAAAGTGTAAAGCGTTTGTGGATTGGCTTCAAGAGGCCGAAGAGGAAGAATCCGACGAAGAGAGTTCTGAAGAAGAGGAGTCTGAAGAGGAGAGTGACGACGAGTAAAAGCGGTACCGTAGGTCATGGCAAAACGCTACAAAAGTTGGAGTTTTGGTTACACATAGAGCATCATTGTTTATTTCAAAAGCACAGTTAATGACACGTTCCATATCGATTTTTGAAAGTGTATATTGCATGTCTAAAAGGGTCAATCTGCAAACAGCAGATGAAGATCGAAGGTACATGTATCAAATTGTAGATGTACATCCATTGTATAACATAACTCTATACAAACCAGACAGTAATCAAAAGTCTCATCATAGCTACAATCTACGATGTAGCGATACAAAAAAAGAGAACAAAACTTTAAAACCAAAAAGGCAACCCAAAGAAACCGATAGTGTTAAACAACCTAAAAACGCCGTAATACCCCGAAATTTAGAAACCATGAATCTAAAACAAAGAAGTCATATCAAGCCATGAACGAGGAGGTGGGTCCGTAGATCCGTTGCCGTTTGTCCGGTCTATCGTCAAGCAGGTCCGACTGCACACGGACGTTATTCGCAAGCTGTCTTTGGCGTAACTGTTGTTGCCTTATTTTTTGCTTATGGTAAATGGCAGTGTACTCTTGACGGATAGACTGGTTCATTTGTTGAAAGTTTGGGTCGGCATTTGGATCTGGATGACCTTGAGCTGACGCCCATGGCATGTTGGGTGGTGGTGTGTCAAGGTCGACGTTCATGTTAGAGTGCTGACGAGAAAGAGTGTTGGACCGGGAACCCGATTGACTACCCATGGCCGTTTGTGGTGTGGAACCCGAGTGGGAGCCAGATGTCGTAAAGCCATTCTGAGTGACAAGTTCACCTGGCCGGCCCATACTAGGTGTAGGCGGAGCATGCGTGTTGTTCTGGCTGGTGATGTTGCTGCCGGTAATGCCATTGGAAACAGGAACTGTAGCTGCAGGCCCACGAGGAGGAGCAGCTGGTGTCGTGTCCGTCGTATTTTCGGACTCAGCCGACGGCAAATGCTTCTTGAGAATCTTAAGCATACCATTGTAGGTAAATGGCTTGGCCAAGACATCGGTCATCCCGTGAGTGTAGTAATGCCGCAAGTCATTCTCCGAGAAGTTAGATGTAACTGCAACAATGGGGATATTGGGGTTATGCTCCCTGATGCAGGCCGTCGCGGACACACCGTCCATTCTAGGCATAATAATGTCCATGAATACCAAATCGTACTTGGTCTTCCCTTGGTTCAACCCTGTAACAGCCTGAAGCCCATCCTCCGCAATTTCAACATTGCAGCCAAGTTTTTCCAGAATCCTGGCACCAATACGTGTAGAGATCTTGTCGTCATCTACAAGATAAATATTCGGACCACGTCTTGCTTCCTCATCTTCAGGTTGTTGTGGTGATGAAGCCTCTTGGGCATTCTGACCTGATTGTTGGGGAGTCTGGTTAGGCGGGGTCACAGCTGGCTTCACTTCGACCTGAGTGTTGGCGCTGGTATCCATGTTTCCGTTAAGTTGCTGATCCATATTTTGAGTGAGGTGAATGCCGACAGACATATTTTGTTGCATTTGTCCCATGTTCATGTTGGAGTTGTGGTTGCCGTTAGGTTGAACCATTTGGTGAAGGTTCTGGTTTCCCGAATGGTTCATGTGATGTCCGACGTTGAGATTCACATTCACGTTGGCGTTCGCTGGTTGGGTAGAGTTCTGGCTGGGGTTGTGAGTTAGGCTTTGGCTGACACTTTGGCTCATGTTAGAAGCCATGGTAGGTGTGACACTCTGAACAACCTGCCCGACGGCTTGGCCCATGTTGTTGTTCATACCCATATTAGCGTTGTTGGCAATATGTTGTGATGGTTCATAGTTGCCGTTTCCATGAACAATCGGCTGTGTCAGGGCCATTTGGTTTGTGGAAAATTGATATCCCAGTGTCTTCATCTGCTCGGATGCAAATGGGTCCATTTCGGCGCCTTCACCAGCGGGAAATAACCCATATCTAGCCACCTCTATTGACTGCTGAACCATGGGTACCACGGGGTGGTTGTTGGTCGCATACATGTTGGGCATTTGCTCGTTATTGCCAGGAGAGAATAAAGGCTCACGTTTTTCGAAGTCTGGGACACTGAGCCCCAGTTCCTGACGAATGCGGCGCAAATCCGTTTCTTCCTGGATGGAATTTATTCCTGGCAAAGACTTGCAGCGAGCCTCAATGAAACCAAATAGCTCTAACGATATCGTCCGCTGGAACATGGCATTCTTTTGTAATTCGGCGAGTTGATGTTGCATCGCGCGGTTTGAATCCATCAGGGCACCCATTTGTGCGTTCAACGAGTTGACTTGTTGTTGTGCAGAGGACAGAGCCTCCGCAATCATTCCCATTTGGTTCTGGGCAGCAACAAGAGTGTCGTCCGAAGCAGTCGCTTTTCTGACTGCTGGAGCCTTGCGTCTGATATCATCAAGGTTTTCCTTCCCATCTTGTGTAAACCGCGGGTGGTGAAATTCCCAAGTCTAGGTAGTTTGGTTAGCATTCTGTTTGCTTATTGAAAGGTTTGTGGTAGCAATACATTTTGGCCGTAGGCGTTCTGACCTGACTCTTCTCCTCGGCGAACTTTATGAAAGTCATATTTGTTCAGTTGTCGTACAAAACTGCTGAAGTTGCTGTGCTTGAAGTGTTTCGGTAAAACTTCTTTGGTGAAGCGATCACTCTGTGTCTGATGTTAGCAACTCAAAAGTAACAACTGTCGCGAAAATGCCGACAAACCTCTATGACAACAAACGTATCTCCTGCAACTCCCCAACGAACAATGGAGAAGTTTTCGGGATCCTTCAACATACTACAGACAATTGTTAGTTTTGCCGGTTGCTTAAAATGTGAGCAGTGAAACCGGCATGTATCCGTGAGCACGGCCCACAACGAATCAATCATACTTGTATAGTTTCCGGACCTTAACACAGGCGTTAGCAAAATTGAATACCGTCATATACGCATATAAAAGCGCGAATGTCGCAAACTTACAAAGTCACTGGAATTGTTACCGCTGCCATTGCTGGCAGCATTGTTTTCGGGCATAACGTTGGATTTCAAGAATAACGCGATCGAGAGATTCAAGTGATAATGGCTTGCCGGCAAGCTAGGCAAAATGCGACAGGCAAAGCGGAAATTCAAGGTGGGGGGTTAAACTCAAAAGGCGTTTTTCGAGGATAAGATTTGAGAGTCGACCACATGTACTGCTATACAGATAATATAGAAACCAGAAGTAGTGCGATTGGGCGCATGCGAAGGCGAACTTGTCGTGTACAAATGGTGAGAGACTAATACTCAAGGCGAGAAAGCAAAAAGTGACAAACTATCGGAGTCGAGGCTGAAGGTTTGCGGTTACTGGCGAGCTTTCATATGTCTCACGTGCGCAAAACTGTATTTGTCGCAGTGTTCTTGAGTCAATCGAAGGAACAATGAAGTTGTCGAGGGCGCTCAAGATGTATCTAATGTTGAGATGTAGGGTCGCGATGTCGATACAGTTTGTATAGTGTGTAGGAGACAATCTAACGGGAAGTTTTCGTGGCTGCCGTGCAAGCCTAGCTGCAGAAATGACGGAAAGAACGAAGACAACTGGACTGGCGCAAACGTGCCGACGAAGCAATAAAAAAGAATACAAGGCAATGTGGATGTGATAAAGATCTACACACGCATTAAGCCGCCGAGGTCGAAGGGGAGGGGCGACACTAGCAGATGGCGCAATGATACTCTTCCCTTGTTGTAGATGGCAGAAGCAATAGCGATATTTTGTTTTAATGGCGGGAGCTCGGGCTATAAACTGCCCAACTCAATTTGTAGACGCACAGAAAATGCGACGATGAAAGAAAAAAAGAGAGTTAAAATGATGACTTCGCGATGCGCCCAAGATTCTGGCGATGAAATAATTTGAAGAAGGGAAAATATTGATGGCAAGTGTAGGACAAGGGAAGAAATAGACTATGTATGTGAATGATCCCAGATTCAAGCTAGCCTATAACTTGTGTCTGTCTTCGAAATCGTTGATTGACCAACCTTAGTGGAGTATCTGCTTAATTCCAACTTGAATCCACAAGGAAGGGGCGTGTCTACTAGAGTTCGTACATACGTTAACCTGGCGTGGCAAATACGGTAATCGATAGCTGGTCAAGCTGATATATAAAAATGAAGGAGTCGCCTTTAGATCTTTCAATGGATCTAGCTTCCTGAATGAAAGTATCAATTGATCACGTTTGATTCAAGTTGTCATTTCAATTTGTTTGCGGACCTTTGAAGTCTTTCTACAATAGCAAGTATGGCCTTCAAAGACCTTTCAGTTCCTACCACAACTAAGAGTAACTAAACTACAACCAAGAAAGGCGCTTTCCAATGAAGTCTAATAGACAAATTAGAAGAGTGTCAAAAGTCTATGTACACCTGCACGCCCCTCTAGAATCCACGAACTCACTCCCCGCAAAGTTTGGCACTGGCAGCGACGACTCCTTACGAGGGAGAAAAAAGGGAGATAACAACCACTCAACATGTTGGTGCACAGCTTATACTGTCACAGCGGCAAACTCTTCCGTCTGTCCAAGTTTATCCAATGCTGCTGTCGCGCCAAAATAGCAAGCCTACTTCTACCCAAAGACAAGCCAAGTTGTCAAAGGTCATGACGCTGTCCGTCGATCAGCTCCTGCGGCGCCCGGGATCCACCCCGTGTTATAGCGCTCAATAGGATTTGTTTCCTGCGGCCTGGCAAGCACCTGTTTCATGTCGACGCTTTAGGAGGTGAACTGCACACTGGGAAGGGGCTTCGATGAACTTTAGGTCGACATTTGTCTGGGACCCATCGTTGCTAACCCTGGGTTATCACTCAAAATACCAAGATTGTGCTTTTGGGGGCCCAAGAAACGGAATACCGAAAGTGTTGGATATGTTTGAGGCACCCTAGCGACAGAAGCCTTATAGATCGGTGGCGAACTACACATGGGAGGAAATATAAAGTTTCATAGCTTATCAAAAATCGTGAAATCGACAAAGGCTATAATCGATGTCAAGTTCTTTGATTGGTTGTACAACTAAATCAGTTCGTCCATCCCCTCATTCTCGAAGCCAAAATATTCGGTGGCCGGAATCATGCCGGAATCTGGAAATTGATATGTGTGCCGCTTGGCCGATGAACATTCCCCCTTAGCCGCGCAGACAACGCATATGAATTTCGGATTACTACCAACCATCTCCGTTGCTCCACAGGTTTGTGGGGTCTACTTGTTTTTCCCCTTTGTTACTGGTGTAATCATTCACTCTCTGTATCTCCCTTTTCTAATGGTCACCCCGTGCGGCCAGCTCCGTAACGAGGATACCGTTCCCGCCGGTCACTGTATGTAACCTACATAGCCTCTCTAGGTCGTGCATAACCTCCCTGCTTTAGCCCCGCTCGGGAAAGTGATCAACGGATATAAAAGCTGGACTATGACATTCAAAGGGTCATCTTTCCTTCAACAAAGAGAATGTTTACGTACAAATATACGACGTTAAGCATTGTCCGTTGACCTCTGGTTATATCCCATATCACCTACATCGGAATACCCACGTCTATGTAGGTATTTTCACATATACAAGTGTACCTACATGTCTCTCTTGTTACTAAGTCAAATATGAAGTTCGTCGCTTATTGGTTCCATCTCAGATGACTGTCGAACCGTTGTTACATTGATCTTGGTGGTGGTTGTCGTCCAGGTCACTGACATCCTCTTCCAATACCGCAAGTACAAAGTACCATCATGAAACACAGAACTCCACCACCAATAAAAGTACCCAGTACTTCAATGCGATCCGTCACATACCACATGCAGCAACTTGCAGTAACGGGGTTACAAAATGGCAGCAACTCCACTTTTGAGTGGCGAGATATGGAGAAGGCAAGGCACAGAGTCACGTCATAGGATGAAGGAAAACTGGGCAGAAACCATGAGGCTTCGATATCTAGCTCCTGGGTCTGCTTCTTCAGTGCTGACAGGGTGGCGGCCTACCGCATAAATTTGCCACCGCACGCATCCTCTACGGTGCCTGTTGCTTTGATAGGGGGCGTGAATGAATGAGTACGAGCAAAATCTTGGAAGGAGGAAATGCGGGGTCATGTTAGCTTCACGGTTAACATGTAGGCTCGCCTGAGTAGCACGACATATAACGGTCGCATCGGGAAATCGGATGCGTAGAAGTGGTTTAAAGACTTGTGCATGATGTGATGACTACTTGAGGATTGCGTATTTTACTTTTGGGCCCAGACATGTGTGCGTCAATAACTAGGGTTCGTTTTCAAACTTGTACATAAGTTCTACCGTGAATATTGTTGTATTAGCCAATTGGTCCCAGCCTCATGACTCGAAAAAAGCTACATGTAGGTCTGCGGAGCCTCGTCTTGCCTTTCGGGATGTTTACTACTCTGTGATGTTCCAAAAGTGTCTGTACACTTTGTTCTCCGCCGTCACACATGAATGTCCTCCGACAACACCAGCCGGACTATTGAATGACGTCAAATGCATGTCGACTCGTCCACGTTCCACAAGTTACCAACTCGACATGTATGTATGTGTTCAAATTTTAGTCCAATCATTTGCGGCTCTTACCATAGCTCTGCAAAAAGGTCTAGACTCTACTATTCCCTGTGTTGATTCATGAATAAAAACTTATATAGAAACCATGTATGTACATATGTACATACATCCCGCCACCGCCCGGATTCTTCCCGCCGCCGTGCCCCCCACATATCTCCATATCGGGACAAGCTTCCACATAAATCCCACTCGGCTCGATCCGGTTACCACGGCCATCGCCCTTGATCATATCTTCTGATCTCGTGTCGCCGTTTCCCCATGCAGACCTGTCAAAATCGTCCTCTTGGCCTATTAAGCTCAAGCGCTGGAGAGACCATGCGCTTTTAGACTGTTCTGGGCCATGGTGGATTGCGTCCTTCTCATCACCACCGCAAGCACCGCAAAAATCGCCCGGTCTAGAACCATAAATGTCGGTTTGACCCTGTTATCTCGTTATTCTTACCTGTTTTTTCTCCTTCTTTTCTCCCGCCAAGGAAGCGGGACCTGTCAAACGCGGGAAGGACTTGGACATGGCGGAAATTCGTCCGGGTCTAGTATTGCGGCTGCTGTCGTGGGTGGCGGGGGACATTCCAACACAGCATCCGGGTTTGAGTTCAGCAAAGAATGTCGTATTTAAAGGACAATGCGCACGTAGTTGCCGAACCACATCTGTCTGACAAAACGTACATAAACAGCTTGCCCCGCCAGTTTGTGCAGACGGGTACGTTGCAAACTCTGCCATCATCGTCTGTTCCTGAACTCCGTACTCCTCTGTCACGATCCTTGCTAGTATCGGCCGGCCCAGACCGCCAGGAAAACGCCGAAGCGGGATCGATTTGTTTATCAGTTGCCGAATCTAGAGGGGGGTGCACTATATGTACATATTAAACAACGGGATCTTCTATGTCCCGAAAAGAGTACATATCGATTCCGGACTTGTGGTAAGCATTAATGGCGTGGTTAGACTGATATGTGTGAACCACAATGTTCGTAGTAGTCTCTGCAGATCATACATGGCCAGCGGGAGTGTAAAACTCCATATAAATGTTGCATTGGAACCACATAATTCTCACCGAAAAACTATATATCCTATTTAGGTAAATCTTCTAGACTGAACTGGTGCACCTCGATATTTCACATGTGTGTAGTCAGTCTTAATCTAACAGCGTAACTACCATGAGAGTATTACACCCCAAGGGCTATAAAGTAACACACACTGGTTTCAATGTCGTCATTGAACGGAAACTTGATTACTCTGGATTATCAATTGTCTGACTATGACGTAGACTAGCAATTTCAAACAACAATATTTCTGCTTTATGCGTCCTCAAAGTTGTGTTACTATGATGATACTCAGGTGTTGGTTTGCTTGTGGTATGTTGTGTCATGTCAGATGTACGGTATTTGAGAAGCATGTCTCATGTATACTCGGTCCGTAGAAAATATGACGTATAGTAGTCACATGCCAAAATCTGTAGGTAATACGTAACTTAAAACTAGATTACTTGAACAAAAATCAAGTGCACCCATAATAACTTTTCGTACGCTATCCATAGGGTTGTTACAAGGGTTATACAATGTCAGAGACAGCCACAACGAGTTTAATTGATCGTGGCGTGTCGCGTTTAGCCGTGTTACCTGACCGCGTTTGTTTGGTTAACAGGGGAGCTGAACAATATCTCAAAGCTTGGAGATTGAGTGTCACTCCGGTCAACCCCGCGCTTATTGTTAAGACTATCAACCCCGCCCTACGGCCCAAATTTCATACTTTATTTTAATTTACAAACATAGTAGAAATGGCCGCAGTTAAGGAAGAGCCCATGGACGATGTCGTTCTCAATGAACCACTCGAAGAGGAAGATTTGATGGGTAGCGATCTTGATATGGATGATGTGGTTGCCATTGAGTCCGGAGAAGCGTCACAGAATAACAAGAGTGAATCTGCTTCACAAGTTAAACCGCCCGTTGAGGACCAAGATGCATTGGACAAAGCTGGGTTAGGGGGCATCAAGAAGGAAGACCTTTTCCCTGAAGATGAGGAAGACGAATATCTCAGCCAACCAGCTGCAGCCCCGGCCCCGCCATTGACGAGCAACTTGTAAGTAGCCATGTGACCCGGATTTATAGCGAGTACTAATCAGTATGTATCATAGTGCCTCGGCCGAAGCAACTGACCCGTTCGTTATGCGTCTATTCTATGAACGTCTTTTCCCCTTCAAGACTCTCTACACCTGGCTCAACCATAGTCCGATTCCCAGCAACGACATGAAACACAGAGAAATTGCGATGACGCTTGTCGGATCTTCCGGAGACGAATTTTACCGCCGTTACCTGTCGTATAATTCTTGGGAGCACCTCAAGAAGGAAACGGTACTCCAGATCCCTACCCGTTTCGAAATCGGCCCCGTGTATACCACCAACCCCCGTGATCGCAAGTCACTGCCAAATATCTCAGTCTTCAAGCCAATAGCCAAGGAACTATGCTTTGATATTGATTTGACAGATTATGATGACATCCGTACGTGCTGTGACAAGGCCAATATTTGCCAAAAATGTTGGTCGTTTATGACCATGTCAGTCAAGGTTTTGGACACAGCGTTGCGCGAGGACTTTGGCTTTAGACATATCATGTGGGTATACTCGGGTCGTCGTGGTATTCATTGCTGGGTTTGCGATAAAGATGCGCGCAACATGAATGATCACCAGAGAAAGGCTATTGCTGGGTACCTTGACCTTGTCCGGGGTGGTTCGCAATCCGGAAAGAAGATTAATGTCCGGAGGCCTTTACACCCCCATATTTCGCGGAGTTTGGACATTCTCAAATCCCATTTCCAGCACGACGTACTAGAAGGACAAGATCCACTACAGGATGACGAGAAGCAACAGTACATGCTGGGTCTTTTCCCAGACAAGACGTTCCAGGAGAATTTGGGAGCTAAGTGGGAGAGCATGGGAGCTGGCTCTATGGAGAAGTGGACTGCGATTGACGCAGTAGCAAAGCGGGGTTCTGGAAAGTCTTTCGATGCCAAGGCTCTGAGAGAAGCTAAGCAGGATATTGTTCTCGAGTACACTTACCCCAGACTGGATATTGAAGTTTCAAAGAAACTCAACCATTTGCTAAAGAGTCCATTCGTCGTACACCCTGGAACAGGCCGAGTCTGTGTGCCAGTTGATGTCACTCGTTTAGAGGAGTTCCGACCATTGGAAGTCCCAACTGTTCAGAGTTTGTTGCAGCAATTAGACGACTGGAAGGGTGAAGAGGGCAAGGGAATTGCAGACTGGGAGAAGACGGACCTGAAGCCGTATATTGATTGGTTCCGCACTTTTGTGTCGGGCCTTACTCGTGAAGAGACGAGAACAGTGAAACGGGAAAGAGACGATGATGTGATGGACTTTTAGAATATAGAGACTACATGATGTTGTATTACGATTTTTAGATTTCAACAAAGTGCTAATATTACATAAACTTTAATTTAAGCCTTACGTCAGCTTGCCATGTTCAAACTATGGCTCAGCAGGTGCCTCGTCTTTGGTGGACTTCGAAGACTCCGCTTCAGCCTGAGCTTCTTCATCTTCAGCATCAGCGTTAGCTGCATCTTGAATGGCCTTCTTCTCATCCTCTTCGTCACCAGATTTCTCTTCATCTTCCTCATCGGCCTTCTCCTCGGCCACGCCACCCTCCATTTCAGTATCCTCACGTAATCTACCGCCCTTTCTCTTGGGAATGACGCTGAGGAAGGCCTGACCCCAATCACCTAGTTCTAGCCATTTGAGCATAATTTCAACTACTTGGTTGGTGGTCAAAACTTGTCTGCTTTGCATCACCATGTATTCTCCGATAGGCAACTTGGCAGTGCGGACCTTGCGTTCCCGTGCTATGTTGTAGCAGAGGCCCTTCTCGCGGTTCTTGTCTACGATTCCACCGATGATGTATGAAGTGCCCGGCTCTAGACGCTCGATGACATAAGGTGAATCTGAAGACAAGTAAACAATATCATCTGCATAGCCCGTTTCATCTTGGTCTTCTGGCACTGGCTCGTCTGATTCCACATGACGAGCTGGGGCGCCATCTGGGGGAGTCTGCAACGTCTCGATTACCTTGCCACCATTTGGCCCGGCCATAACTTCCTTCATTTGCTTTGCAGCCCCAACAAAGTCATCCTCAATAAAGGAAACATCCTTCCAATATTGGAATTGCTCAGCAAACACAGTTTCATACCGCTCCTTCATATATCCCTTCCACGAACTTAAAACCAGGTGTGACCGGAACGCCGCCTTTTTATTCTCACTGTACGACCGGGTAATCTGACTCGACAGGGAAATCAACTCCTTCTCCGTCATATATTTCTCGAAATCGCAATCGATGATCAAGGAAACGGGTACCTTGATAGGGTTCTTGCGTGGCGGACGAAGCGTGGCGGGGTCAGCACCGGCGGCGATAGCCTCGGCATGGGCGGTTTTGCGCCGGGTTTTGCGCAACTTTGTCTTTTCGCGGCGGATACGCTTGCGTTCGGGGGCGGAAGCTTCCCAGGCTTGCTGGCGCTTGAGCTTCTTGAGTTGGTTTTTGGAAAGAGGGGCGCCGTCGGGGCCGGTGGGGGTTTCGGTGGAGGCGGGGGCGGGGGTGGTGGTAGCGTCGGAAACAGTAGGGGCGGGGGCCGCAGCCGCGGATGAGTCAGCTTGATGTTCTGACATTTTAAATATGTGATAATGGACAGTGATCAGATGAAACAATACTTATTTTCTGCGTATGATGTCACCAACTACCTGCCATGTCTTTGCGCTGTCGCCATGAAATTTTGAAGGCGGTGAGTTAAATAGAGCGGCAGAATGGGCCAGGCGGTCTGTGGAAGTAATCTTTCCTTTTTGGGACTTATCGCGCTGTAACGCGCATCTTTCCGGGCAACGACGCGGCAGGGTTGATGTTAGAACGAAGGAAAAAGCAAGTAAATATAGGAGTTTCCATAAGTAATTGATTAGTTCCCAACGAGGCTATTGCTATAGATAATACTCGTAAAAGTCTTACAAAGATTGGCTCATTACATTCCAAAGATCTAGTATTCATACGGAACTCGTACTCTATAACATATTACTTCTCTTGCATATAAATCACTGCCCACCATGTCATCGAGGCCAGAGCTCAAGGTGAGACATCCAACGCTGTTTGGTACCCCACCATTAGATCATCCCATTAACACTGTCACAGGTCGACGATGAACACGGCTTCATCAAGTTCTTCAAATCTCTTCCCTCGTCTGATGATGAATCTATCCGTATCTTTGACCGTAGTGATTACTACACGGCCCATGGAGAAGCCGCCGTCTTCATTGCCAAAACCGTCTACAAATCCACCAGTGTCTTACGGCAGCTTGGCCGCGCTGATGACAGTGGCCTGCCATCAGTGACATTGTCACAGACTGTCTTTAGACAGTTTCTGAGAGAGGCTTTGTTTAAGTTGGGAAAGAGAATTGAGATTTGGGCGTCACCATCAGGTAGAATGAACTGGAAGATGGTGAAGCAAGCATCACCAGGAAATCTCCAGGACGTAGAGGATGAGATTCAGGGACAGTTCGAGTCAGCACCTATTTTGATGGCAATCAAGCTCTCTGTAAAGTCAGACGAGAGAACAGTGGGTGTCTGTTTTGCGGATGCCACCACCCGGGAGTTGGGTGTTAGTGAGTTCATTGACAATGATCTCTTTTCAAACTTGGAATCTTTGATTATCCAGCTCGGTGTCAAGGAGTGCTTGGTTCAGATGGAGAAAGCCGAATCAAAGGACCCCGAACTTAAGAAAATCCGCCAAATCATTGGTAATTGTGGTGCCACCATTTCAGAGCGGCCAGGTGCAGACTTTGGTGTAAAGGATATCGAACAAGATCTTTCTCGGCTGCTCAAAGATGAGCGGTCGATATCCACTCTGCCACAAACAGACCTAAAGCTTGCTCTCGGATCTGCGGCTGCTCTTATCAAATACCTGGGTGTCATGCAAGATGTTGACAACTTCGGCCAGTTCAACCTTTACCAACATGATTTGGCCCACTTTATGAAGTTGGATGCTGCGGCCCTCAAGGCACTGAACCTTATGCCTGGTGCGCGTGATGGTGCAAAGACTATGAGCGTCTTTGGTCTTCTCAACCACTGCAAAACTACCGCTGGTAGTAGATTACTGTCTCAATGGCTCAAGCAACCTCTCATGAGCAAAGAGAAGATTGAAGAACGTCAACAACTTGTCGAGGCATTCTTCAATGACACTGAGCTGCGCCAGACTATGCAGGAAGAGCATTTAAGATCTGTCCCTGATATTTCTCGGTTGTCCAAGCGGTTCCAGAAGGGCAGAGCAAATCTTGAGGATGTCGTTCGTGCTTACCAAATTGTAATTCGTCTTCCTGGTTTCATTGGGACCTTGGAAGGTGTAATGGATGAAAATCACAAGGATCCTCTCGATGTTGCATACACGAACTCCCTTCGGGAACTCTCCAACGGCCTTTCTAAGCTTCAGGATCTCGTTGAAACCACCATTGACCTGGATGCTCTCGACAACCACGAGTTCATTATCAAGGCCGAGTTTGACGACAGACTCAAGGCCATTCGGCAAAACTTGGACAAGACTCGCCGCGAGATGAACACCGAGTTCCAGAAGGCCTCGGATGATCTTGGCCAGGAGCGCGAGAAGAAGATCTTCATGGAGAATCACAAGGTTCACGGATGGTGTATGCGTTTGACACGTACTGAAGCCGGTTGTATCCGTAACAACAGCAAGTACCAAGAGTGTTCTACCCAGAAGAACGGTGTCTACTTCACTACCAAGAATCTGCAGCAATTGCGGAGAGAACACGACCAGTTGACCAAGACATATAACGACCAACAGAATGGCCTGGCTATGGAGGTTGTCAAGGTTGCTGCCTCTTACTGCCCGGTTTTGGAACGTCTTGGCTCCGTTCTTGCTCACATGGATGTTATTATTTCCTTGGCACACACCGCCGTTCACGCGCCAACAGCGTATGTTCGTCCTCGTATTCATGCTGCGGGAACTGGATCTACCAAGCTTCTTGAATCTAGACATCCATGCTTGGAGATGCAAGATGATGTCCAGTTCATCACCAATGACATCGAACTTACCCGCGACAAGTCTGCATTCCTGATCATCACCGGTCCAAACATGGGTGGTAAATCGACTTACATTAGACAAGTCGGTGTAATCACTCTAATGGCCCAAGTTGGCTCATTTGTCCCCTGTAGTGAAGCCGAGCTTAGCATCTGCGATTCAATTCTCGCTCGTGTCGGAGCTTCCGACTCCCAGCTAAAGGGTGTCTCAACCTTCATGGCCGAGATGTTAGAAACCGCCAACATTCTCAAGTCTGCTACTCGCGAGTCCCTGATCATCATTGACGAACTTGGTCGTGGTACATCTACATATGACGGATTCGGTCTCGCCTGGGCCATCTCCGAGCACATTGTTCGTGAGATTGGCTGCTTCGCCCTCTTTGCAACCCATTTCCACGAACTCACCGCTCTCGCAGACCAATACCCACAAGTTCGCAACCTGCACGTCACCGCACATATCTCTGATGGTGACAGCTCGTCTGGTAATGCCAAGCGGGAGGTCACGTTGTTGTATAAGGTTGAAGAGGGTATCTGCGATCAGAGTTTCGGTATCCATGTTGCAGAGTTGGTTAGATTCCCCGAGAAGGTTGTTCGTATGGCTAAGAGAAAGGCTGATGAGCTTGAAGATTTCTCTGGGAAGATGTCTGATACCAAGATAGAGTATTCTGAGGAAGATGTACAGAAAGGAAGTGCGCTGTTGAAGGGAGTTATGAAGAGATGGAAAGCTGAGACTGAAGGCAAGGGACTAGGCAAAGAGGAGATGGTTAGCCTTTTGAAAGAAATGGTCTTGGCCGAGACGGAGTTGGTGAACAACCCGTTCTTTGAGTCTATCAAGACTCTGTAGAGAAGATTTAGACGGAGAGTAACAATTTAGACACCACATTGGTAATTCACATTCAATATTTCAAGGAACACAAGGTTTAGTGATAGTTATGTATAAAATGACTGTTCTCATTACTTCTGTTGATCTTAAATGTCTGTCTGCTAATCAAACAACTGAAACTGCGGTACTGTGGAAACCAAATATTGTTCTGTACGACAGTATAATACTGTCTTGTGTGCATTGAGGAAGACGAGAGCCATCTCAGTAGCCATTATAGATGGAACCGAGGCTGGATTCGCTTCACCTGTCTGGGTCCAGGAATAAAGGTTCATAGGATATAGGGGGTTCTGAGATTGCAATTATGGTTAGCAAATGCTTTCTCGAAGGATGAGCAGTAGTGAAAAAATGGAGTTGTTTTGTGTATAATCAGTAAAAAAACGTAGATAGAATAAAAGTGATAGAGCGTTTAATCAAAGAAATTCATAAACAGCCTCTGCTCATATCATCAGATACACTTGGGATAGGGTGGATAGTAGGATGAGTGTCATGACTTACCATGTGTAGGACATTTAATCCACGTCGGCGCGCACAGGATCGACAATGATGCCGTACTTCTCCTTGAGGCGTTGACGTCTACGCTCTTCATAACCGGGCGGCTTGATGCCACGGCCTTCACCAATCTCTGCAATCGTCTCTTCAATTGGCTTACGACGGCCAGCCCGCATACGTTCCTTGCGTTCGAATTCCTCTTGTTCATTCCACTGCTTGAAACCGCCGATACGACCACCAGTAAAAGTGAAAACACCACCGACGAAAGCAGCGAAGAGACCGTTACCGACTACACGACCAAGTTTTCCGGCTGGGATGAAATGTTAGTAAAGGTTGCAAAGGTATTTTGCATTTGTTGTGTCAACTTACTCGGCATGGCTACAATGGCGCCAGCCGCACCACAACCACTAGCAGAAGCAATCCAATCATCTTTTTCCCTTATGTTCGCGACTATTCCCCGGACGAAAGCCCAAGTCCCCAGACTACAACCCATTTGCGGAATGGTATGACCATGACGAGTCAAGGTTGTCATTATAGCTGCGGGTTTTTTGTCAAAGGCATTCCGAATAGCTGCGACCGTTAGGCCGATCACACCGCCAATAAGGGATGACTTGATAGTGTTGTCCAAGACATCAAACTGCTTGAAAGGAAGCTTCTGTTCCTCATCGGTGGGAGTCGGGGAAATCGAAGAGGGCGCCATGGCGAAGGATAGATTGGTTGCTAAATAGTGGCAGTGTGCGAATGGCGACCGTTTGGAGCGGAGGGGCTTGTTTGGTCACAGACCAGCTGCGCGGAGACGCTTGCCCTCCTCTCGATGATAAGAGAAAAGGAAAAGAAAAAGGGAACTAAGACCAAACTTAGTGGGAAATCGCTAGCTTTATGTCGCGGGATCCGTCGCGCAAGAGTAAATTTTCCAAAGACGGGGCTGGTCTTGGGCCCGTTTGCCGTGAATTCTGTTGTGCTAAGAGCTTGAACTTGACCTCCGACCGGATAACAGAGATTGTCACGTGAGATAAGGATGAATTGGCCTATTAAATAGCCGGGATTTGGTATAAAGTGGGGTCGGTCCACCTGCGTCCAGCCACTGGCGGGGTCGCAACCGACAGGGGTCAACCATGACGCCACACCTGACTGCCACACATAGCTTATGAGCATTCATCGGTGCAGAGTAGGTTTTCACTATTGCCGCCCTACTTTTAATTACTTTTAATTGCTTCCAAGGGTATTTGCCTGTCAACACCTCGGTAAATACATATACCCTGTAAATCTGGGAATGTTCATCGCTTAAACTGTCAAGGTGCCTGCCTTTTCGTGTGGTTTGCATGGCAAATGCCGTGAATGAATGACTAACCCTAGATACATATATCACATGATGTTTGCGGATATTTCTACCTCCATCGTAAATGCACACCAAAACACCGAAAATGGACGAAAAAAAGAGCACAAGTATCGTCAACTAACTGTTCGAAAATATCCCCCAACTTTTGCCATAAAATTCGGTTCACAGGTCGTGCTATTATCATATCTTCGATTTCCCGTAACCCTACCACCTGGGCTTTTATGATTTGTATGTCGATGATTAACGCATGATGCAAAGGTCAACTGTTTGGCTGGAAAAGGACAAACACCCCTGTTAATATGCATAAATTAGGGATATAATAGGGTCTATGCAAGTTATGTATGCCTTTTTGTGAATTGTAACACTTATGCTCGATATATGCGCAGTATTTGCCATGAAAACTCCATGAAAAGACAGGCATCTTGACAGTTTTAAGCAGGCGATGAACATTCCCCAGATTTACAGGGTATATGTATTTACCGAGGTGCTGACAGGCAAATACCCTTGAAAGTAATTAAAAGTAATTAAAAGTAGGGCGGCAATAGTGAAAACCTACTCTGCACCGATGAATGCTCTAGCTTATGGTTTGCAACTTCTAAGAGCAAAAGCAGGTTTCATGGCTGCCTTAGAACCAGTATAATAGAGGCAAAGGTGTTTTTATTGTCAATCTCTTGAATCTTGAAGCCTTCCACAAACAGTGGAGGATGACATCTTACTGTTCCAAAAGATAACTTAGTTGTAGTACATATAAATATCTCACGTAGTGCAAGGTCCCGCTAGGCTCCTTTCAAAGTCTTCCCAGACAAATCGCGTGTCTCATGGCACAGGACGCACTAGGCCGTTTGTGGTGTGCTTTCAGGTCTAACTAAACTTCCAGAGTCAACCGTCTGCCTGTGATTATACGTGCCAGATACATATGCATTTTGATGCAATGCCCCATAGCACAAGACTTACGTTCCCTTGATAATGAATTGGTTGATAATCCACCGGATACGCTTCCCTCTGTAGCTTCTATCATTTAGCTGGCTCCCTCACCGTTACAAAGCAGTTTGTTCACACAAACTGGAGTACAAGCTGGAAATTGCTTGGTCATCAGTCGAATATACCCCGCGCAATACGCGACGACAATTACTACTCCACGGTGTTTTCTGTTGCCTATAGCCAGAAGCAAATCTGCCCGTTCATATACATGCAGTTAAAACATATGTACATTTGTATTCATCACATGCAAATCTTTCATTGAATACTCCGTCTACTTGCACATGATCATCAATCTCTATTGACCACGAACCCTCGTCTTATTCGGGTTTGCACGTTTTAAGAGCTCCCTTGACATCATAGCGGGGACATCGTTACAGGACCTCATCCTCAATATCCCGCAAGTGTAGCCTCGTCCGACATCACAGAGACAACCTACCCGGATATTGGATATCGGGGTTCTGTCGCTACAATTGTTGGCTACCTTCATTGCCAACTTTTTCGTTACTCGGCCCCTGCCAGTCTTTCTAGGGGCTCAATTGATAAAAAGAGTCTCAACCTACATTGCGCAAAAGCCCATTACCACCATCATAGACACATCTGGTTACCAACAGCTCCGCATCTAATTGGGCAAGCTTTACACCATGTATTCAACGGCAGAGCCTATGCTGTTGGACACTAGTCCTCCTTTTGGCCGCATCGCCTCCACCCCAAACGGAGATTTACCCGTGCCGTATGGTTAGTAGTCACTACGTCATTGTCCCCGCAACTACCATGCCCGGACCTGTGCTGAGCACATAGTTAACAAACTTCGTCATGATATAGCACGTTCTGCTCCTCTCTTTCTCCACGATCTACTCGACCACAATCTCGGCGAAGAATGGCCCGAATACCTCAGCATCAATACCGACCACACTCCTTGGGCCAAGAACTACACGAACCCGGACTTGTCTGATCAGCTTGTCGAATTAAGCGGTCGCCAGCGCTACAACACCAAACATGTACTTCTCCAATCCGGAGCCCAATATGGGCTTTTGGAACCTAATGTCACTTTCCACTCGTCATGCTGTCTGCATTGTTGTCACCACTTCTTTGTCAAAGTCACGAGTGCCAAGGGCGAACAGTCCCCGTCTAAATGTCCGAAAAAGACCATGAGTGAAGGTCTGCATCAGTTTCAATTTGTAGATGCGTACTCTCCTGCAGAGGTCGAGTCGAAATTCTCCGACAGATACCAAATCATCACTGGTGCTCGCTACAGTTGCGATACTGATTGCGGGGTCAGTGTTGAAGTTGAAATCTCAAAGCCCCGAATTGACTGGCATTGGATTGAGAAACTGACGGACACGAATCGTGTACGGGCAAACCTTCAACGAGCAAAAGAGACGGAACCCGAGAGATTCTCTGACGCCCAGGATTCTTGGGCTGACGTTGGCTTAGCACAACTATTCACCTACGTCAAGGATTTAGTGACCAAAAAGGATCTCAAGAAGCTTACGAAACGCAACAAACGCTTTTCTGTCGTCATGGGGACTGAGATGTATGAGCTTTTCCGCTGGTTAGGCTACACAGATGCAACCGAGGAGCTTGATGGAGTAACGGAGGATGTATTTGCCCCCTCGCTCCCTGAACCTGCCACTTCCATCACAAAACCAGGAACATACCGCGCATTTCTCGAAGACATCCAGAATGAGTTAGAGTGTCTCATGCGCCAACGTAAAAGGGAAATCGTTGGACTCGCTGGTCGCCTTGCTATCAGAAGCCTTGAAGCGATGACTAACTGCGACGGCTACACATTCATTGACACAAAGATCCCTCTCACTAGACCATACCGGTTCATTGGGGCGATGCCAAACTTTTCTACTCAGCTATTGGAAGACACGTTCAATCGGCATTGCATTTCTGATTTACTGAATCGAGATTGCTATATCGATGCCCTGCATGAGATTACCCGCAACCAAGCGAATAAGTACGGTGGACATGGGGCCGAGTTCGACCGTAAAGTAAAGGCTATGATCAAGGGCGACATGGACTATCTCCTGACAACGTGGGATTTGGAAGATTTGGCCACTGATGACGAAATCATCAAGGCCTTCCAAGATGCGGTACGTGAAAAGCCCGAGCAAGCCGATATGTCGTTTGAGCTACTTCAGACCTTCATCAACCAAGCACGGAAGAGTGCTCGCCTACACAGACTTTTTGAGTATGATATGCCCTTACAACTAGCATGGAGTTTGCTTGGATCCTATCCTTCAGAGAGTGATGATGTTGTGATTGGAAAAGCCCAGACACGGGCTGAAGTTGTAAAGAAAGAAACTATGGCCCGGGCCCTTCGTGCGGTTGCCCGTGATCGGCAAAGTGTACAGCTGCTGGTTGAATCAAAGCGGATAAAGCTTGGTATGCCACCTCCAAGCCGTCCAGTGGGCCTAGAAAACATTGGAAATACTTGTTACCTCAACAGTATTCTCCAGTATCTTTATACGCTGGTTCCAATCCAAAAGCTCGTCAACAACTACCCACAGTTGGCACTTCCAGAAAGTGATTTGGATCAGCGACTTGTCGGTGCCAGTAAGAGTAAAGTAAAACTTCTTGACTTACTGGTATCACAACAATGTAAGTTTCCATTGACGCGCTGAACGACATGTCTCTAGATACTAATTTTTTTCATCTACAGTTGTGAAGGAGCTAGATACTCTATTTCAAGAGTTACAAACGGTGCCAATTGGCCCAACTCAGCCCACGCAAGCACTTGCCAACACCATTATTCTATCTGATTCTCAGTTGCTCAAGGCGCCTGGTGGAACAGTCACCGCACCTATTGATTTGACGGGTGACAATAATTTCGATGATGCCTTATTCCCCAATACCGTCAACCTCTTAACTCCGCCTCTAGATCCTGTCGACTCCGGTGCGGGTGGAACAGTTAACATGGCTGACGTCCAGCCTTTAACCGAAGTTGACGCTGCCAATGTATCCTTACCTCTAGATTTCGTCAGCGATGCCAGCACGGGTACCTTGGTTATGGACGAAGAGTTTACTGGCGAAAAAGTTGCCACTTCCCGGGCAGAGGAACTTAAGATGACACCTGTCACAGCTCCTGCCACCAAAGAACTCGGTGATGCTCCTGCTCTGCCCCCACAGGTTGACCGTGAAGAACTCGCGAAGTCCTTGCAAATTCATCATGAATTCTCAATGCAACAACAAGATGTGGAGGAGATTTTTGGGAGAATTCTCGACCGTATTCAGGCTGGTATTGCTCCAACTGGGTCAGTCTATGATGATATCCAAAATGACTTCATCATGGAAAACTTTTTCTTCCGCATGGTCACGTACACTTACAAAAAGGACGAGGCCGGACGGGAACAACCAGCCAAGAGAGACTCGCCAGAGTTTTATCGTTACATCACAGCATTCCCGGCCCAAGATGGGCCAAGTACATTGTATGATGCCCTTGATCGGACATTTGACCGGGAAGAGATTGAAGGACCACCAGATATGGCACGGTACACCGCTATTTGCGATAACCCCCCGCCAATTCTGAATGTCCTGATTCAAAGGACGCAAGATAATGGTCAGAAGAACAACAACTCTGTCATCCTAGAACATGATCTCTATCTAGATAGATACATGGATGCTCCGGAGGGATCTGACCTCATGAGGAAACGGAAAGAGAGCTGGGCGGTACGCAAGCGTCTCCGCGTTTTACGCCAGGGTACCTATGGCCAAATGGTTTCATCTACGGTTCCTCCTCCTCCCATTCGTAATGCCACTACTCTCTCTCGAACCGCAACAGACGCAGAAGATGAAGATTTTACTGTGTTGGCAAAGGCTGTGTTGGAGAAGAGTGGGTCTGCTGGGTTGTTTGAGTCTTTTGTGGAAACTGAAACTGAAATCAACAGTCGTCAGGAATGTTCTGTTCTCAGCCAGCCTGTTCCGACATTGGATGCTGCTGATGAGGAACGCATCCGCAACATGTACCAACAAGAGGAAATTGCGCTAGTAGGGCGGGATGCCGCTCTCTTCCGCGATATGAAACAGCACCGTTACCGCCTTCACGCCATATTCTGTCACAGCGGTCAGCAAAGTGGTGGCCACTATTGGGTTTGGATCCGCGATTTCAAGTTGCAAGTATGGAGAAAGTACAACGATACTAATGTTTTGGAAAAGAGCGAAATCTTGCCGGATTTAAACAAGGGGAGCGAGCCGTATTACTTGTGTTACGTTCTGGACGACCAACAAGAGGAACTCGTGTCAATACCGGAGCGGGCTCCAAGAGAAGATACCATAGGCGGCAACGGCAGGACGTTCGAAGAGTTGGATCAGGAGTTTTAATTTGGGTTCAATGTATAATGTTAGTAGTTTAAATATCACAAGTCGTTAGTGGTGTTTGTGTGACGTGCTAAACTGTCGTGTTATTAGATGGTCACGGGTAGGGTCTACCAGGGTTATATGGACTTTCAAAAGTCAGGCACCAGTGCTCAGTCCCACTGAATCCATTACTAGTTGGGTAATGATGAATCCACAATGCCAGATCTACATAGATAATCTGAGTGGAGAATAACTCGGAATGATAAGTGATCAGCTACCTAGAGCAACCAATGCGAAAGTCCTTTCCGGATAGAGATCCGATAAGGCAGGGCGAAGCGCTGGATCTATAAAGCAGGAGCTGGTACCATCGTAATCATTAATTTGACCAAGATGTGTACATACATATGTATCTACATATGTACATATATAAACTGCGTATATACAAACAAGTATCTCTAATGGAAAAGTAGCCAATGAAGACGAATTTAAAGCTGTGTTAACTACGTTGGAAATCATGGCGTTTTGGATGGAAGGTAATCGTATGCAGGTTACGGTGAAGGGTGCTTCGACATTCCTGTTACCAGGAAAGGCACTGGAAGCGAAGGAAAACGTGTTTTTAAGCCAGGGAGGTACTATAGTGGATTTGAGAGGCTGAATTTGTTTTTCTAGGTGGTCGGGCCTACACATTCCGTGATTTACCGGCTTGGCTTAGGTCCTTGAAATCCCGATTATGACCGGACGTCCTGGGAAGTAAGGACGCAGAAATCGTGAAGCGCGAGGAAGAATTTCCTGGGTACTATACTAGAGTTCAATGCATTAGACACAGACTCCTGATATATAGGGTCTTAAAGTTGTCATTTGAGCCTGATAGCCTTGGGAGTAATTCACTTCAGCCGCATATCGTGTTTGTACAGACAGATTCCTGCCCCGCCAAAGCGGAAAACAATCCCCTCAGACGATATGGTCCTACGGCGCCTGCCCCTTCCTTGTATGATAATGTTAAGTTACGGAGGACCGTGTCCAGGGCGGTGTGGCGTTTCTTGGGTCGTAAAACTTTTTTCTTGAGGCTAATGAAGGACTTTGTTGGGCGACGCCACAGTTGAGACCCGCCTAGTATTTCCTTTTTCAGGCCGGCGCGAGCAAGTGCCTTGGGAGATTTTTTTCTTGTTGGCTGTGGGTGGGTTGGATCCTGGGATATCAGGCGGAAATTGAGGTCTTGGTGTTGGGGCTGATAAGATTGTAATGCGAGAATACGGTTATGTTTGTGGGAGAGTTCATGGCCTGTTTGTCCTGACAGATGGTAGAGTGAGTATGCAGATGTGTTGTCAAATTTGACATAGATTTATCAGGTCATGAAGCTATCGTCAACTTGTTCTTCTAGAACCAACTTTGTAAAACATCCATTATAGACTTTACCCCTTGGGTCCGCCGATTGTCCCGCTAAGGAATAGTCTGGCGCCCCATGCGCTTAGTGTGGCGCTCAGTGTATCCTTCGGAAGCCCGTTGGTACAGTAATGGGCGTGTGGATGAGACAGTAAACGTTCTATAGAATATAACAGCCAAGCCTTTTGATCCCCTCGTGAACTGCCTTTTGCTCTGTAAATTTTCACTTTGCTTGGTTTCTTTCTCTCCTAATTCTCTATCTGTAACCGCTTCCAGAAGCTATTCACTATCTAAGAATCTACTGTGCGCCTCTCCTTTCCTTTTAGCCCCATCGCTCCTTCCTGTCTCCGTTCCCTCCAATCAATTGCCCTGTTCAGGCATCCACCCCACTTGCTCTTCAGACCAGTCTTCTCTATTTTTTTTTCAAACCTTCTAACCTGTCCCCTCTGTAGTCTCCGCCTCGCCCCGAACCGCCGCATATACCCATCCGCGTCGCTCCTCCGAAACTCACCGAAGACATTGTTTGTTAGCTTCGGCCGTTCAGAAAAGCATTTTCCTTTTTCGAACTTCTTCCTTCTTTGGTCTTTACGCATATCACATATACCAATCCGCCACAATGCTTTCTCACATCATCCGGAGGCAGCTTGCCCAGCCGTCGGTCCTCCGCGCGGCCTTCACTCGCTCCTATGCTTCGTTCCCCCCCCACAGCATCATCAAGATGCCCGCCCTTTCGCCCACCATGACCCAGGGTGGTATCGGTGCCTGGAACAAGAAGGCTGGTGATTCTATCGAGCCCGGTGAGGTTCTCGTCGAGATCGAGACCGACAAGGCCCAGATGGACTTCGAGTTCCAGGAGGATGGTGTCATTGCTAAGATTCTGCTCGACACTGGTGCCAAGGACGTTCCCGTCGGCAAGGTGTGTTTATTCTACTCAATGGCCACCGTGATTGCTGTTGTTTGAGTGATTTTTTGCGTGGAAACACGATGGTTCTGTATTTTGCCAAAGGTGGCATTTATTCCCGTCTTGAAACTGAGCACGCCATGTCTGGATTGGGCGCGGCGCTGCGAACTGCCTATTTGTCCGAATTGGCGGTACAGACCCGTGTCCACACCCCGGACAACGCTATCTTGAGCTGTCGGCGCATCCAGCTTCCCCGCTTGAAATCACTCGACAGAACATACAGCGATAACACGGCTGGTATTATACTACTGCACATTGTACTAACATGTTATTCCTTCACTAGCCCATTGCCGTCATGGTGTCCGACGCCGCCGATGTTGCCGCTTTCTCCAGCTTCACCGAGGCTGATGCTGGCGGTGCTGGCGCCGCCGCCCCTGCCGCCGCTGCTACCGATGCTGCTGCCGCCCCCGCCGCTGGCTCCGGTGGTGTTGAGACCGTCTCTACCCCTGGCCGTCTCCAGCCCTCTCTCGAGCGTGAGCCCCCCGCCAACTTCCAGGCCAAGCGCCTCGCCGTCGAGACTGGTGTCGATCTGGCTAAGGTCAAGGGTACCGGTGCCGGTGGTGTCATTACCGTCGAGGACGTCAAGAAGGCCAAGGCTGCCCCCGCTCCCGCCGCCGCTGCCCCCGCTGCCGCTACCTACAAGGACACCCCCCTGACCTCCATGCGCAAGGCCATTGCCTCGCGTCTGCTCGAGTCTACCAACACCAACCCTTCTTTCTACGTCACCTCCTCCATCTCGGTCACTAAGCTCCAGAAGCTCCGTGCTGCCCTTAACGCCTCTTCCGAGGGCAAGTACAAGCTTTCCGTCAACGACTTCCTCGTCAAGGCCGTTGCCGTTGCCTCCAAGAAGGTCCCCGCCGCCAACTCCGCCTGGATGGGTGACTCTATCCGCGAGTACTCCACCGTCGATGTTTCCGTCGCCGTCTCCACCCCCACTGGTCTGATCACCCCCATTGTTAAGGGTGTTGAGGCCCGTGGTCTGGAGTCCATCTCCTCCACCGTCAAGGACATGGCCAAGCGTGCCCGTGACGGCAAGCTTAAGCCCGATGAGTACCAGGGCGGTACCATCTGCATCTCCAACCTGGGCATGAACGCCGCTGTTGAGCAGTTCACCTCCATCATCAACCCTCCCCAGGCTGCTATCCTGGCCATTGGTACCACCAAGAAGGTTGCCGTCCCCGTCGAGAACGAGGATGGTACCACCGGTGTTGAGTGGGATGACCAGATCAAGGTGACGGCGACGTTCGACCACAAGGTCGTTGACGGTGCCGTTGGTGGTGAGTGGGTCAAGGCCTTCAAGAAGGTCGTCGAGAACCCCCTTGAGCTTCTGCTGTAAGCATGTTCATAAGCAGAAACAAGAAGGGTGGATCAGGGGACGATAATCTTTTTGCTTTGTAAAGAAATGGATGTTTGAGTAGTAGAATTTATTGTTATTTCTTTTCCTTGTCATCTTTGTGTTCCATTTTTTCTTGAACCGTGTGTTGTTATGTTATATGTTGAAGAAGGAGGCAAGAAAGTCGGTCTGGGGAGCTCACAAGCGCGATGCTACCCTGTTTTAACTAGAATGATATGGCCATTTTGGAGCAAGCGACGACAATTGCTATCATGAAGAGCCCCCGTCAATGCTAATGCGGTATGTTAGTTTTACTGCATCTACGGAAGCTTTTCAAAACACAACCCTGCTCCGGGATCTCTTTCCATTTAAAAATGTCAAAACAGCCCCAAATCCTGCTCACCGACGACGCTACCCCAGTTTAACTCCCCGCAAAGACGCTGTTGTCGGAAAAACGCACAAAGGCCGATCCCACTTGCCGATTGGCACACGTACTGATCTGCTGTGCATTCAGGGCTAACTAAGCTCGTATGGAAATGTCGTTCGTACGGAGATGTCGTTTATCGTTCGAGTGCCACTCTTGGGTCCTGTAGTAAGGAGGTTTAAGGTATGTGATTACGTTTATCTGGATTTGTCTGCCGTGATTGGGCTGAAGTTGTGTGGGGTATATCCTTAATGCGGCTATTTGATCAGGTGAGTTGCGGGCGGGCGGGCGTGGAGGAAACTATATATATGTCCGGGTGGATCCTCTGGTTCTTTTGTAGTTGAGTTTGTAAATGGCTACGCTTGATGAAACTTGGATTTCTTCTCTTCACTTTTCTTTCTACGTGCGAGTGGCTGTGGTTATCATGGTACAGTCAGCTTACGATGTCTTTGTAACTGCCGCATACTCGGATATCGGTCCGACATATACGACACTGATGAAAAAGGATTTTGAGGGTATGGCTGAACGCGTCGTGCGAGCTGGTGGACATGTGCCGTTGGCTTCACGGACACCTATGGCATTTCTTTCATATTGGAGCTTCATTTTGGAAGTACAGGTTCGTTAAAATCATCACGGGGTACCGTCACATATACGATCATGATACTTACAAACTCACAGGACCGTCTCGATCCTACAGCATATAACACTTTCCAGGCAGTTTTCAACGCCGTCCGCTCAGCCAAGCCTAGACAAATGTCCACGGCTCGATACCATAGAGATATCTTGCTCCTCCGGACCACGCTCAAGAAACACGATGACCTCTTAAAAAAGCTAGGTCTTCTCCTCCCATCAACAGCATCGGCAACTGTCCCAGTCAGCGCGGAGAAACAAACGTTCCAAAGTCTCGCCGTGTCTCCATTGCCACCGTTGGTCCCGGATAGTTGTCACGCATTTCATGGAATACTTCCTGACCCAAGCGTCGATTTTTCGGGGTACACGTCCATGCCGTCGTCGTCGCTTGCGGGACTCGGGCTTTATAGTGACATGGGGTCTTCTGTATCACCACACGGTCACAATACACAACCCGGGAGTTATTTGCATATCAACCACAGCATCAATAATGCCATTAACGAACAAAACATGCACCCGGGCTCTTACGATAATCAGCCATACCAATGACACAATGCTATCCTTCAATAGACTTGTTTTTAGTTTCAATTTAATTTAGCCGCCTAATTTACCTAAACTGTCACTAACACATGCAACCCTAACCCTGGTGACTGCCAACCAAATCTGGGAATAAGGAACTGAGGGTCTTGGCAGTATCACCGATCGACTCTTCTAAGGTGCGATACTTGATACCTAGAACCTGTTTACTCTTGGAGTTGTCAAAAGTGTATGCCCATTTCGGAACACCACCGTCATCTTCATCTTCACCCGGTAGTACATCAGAAGCAGCAGGTACCGCTTTACGAATAGCTTCCACAATCCGCTTGTTAGTGAAATAATCTGCACACAATAGGAACCGTTGTCCAGCAGCTTCAGGAACTTCCAAGGCTCGAACGTGCGCTTCGGCTGCATCTCTGACATCAACAAATGTGATGACTCGGGGTTCCTGGGTTAACGGGGCCCGAGGTCCTTTTAGGTAGCTGAGGACGCGGGCATTGGACGCGTTAACTTGGGAAGTGCTTGTTAAGAAGGGTTGAGGAGGCCCAAAGATGTATGTGGGGTTGATTGTAGTGAGTGTGAAATTGGGCTTTTTGGTGCGCATGAAGTCCCAAGCAACCTGTTCACTCATGGTCTTTGAAACGTTAGACAGTGGAGTTGCATTGACATGTTCGTCAACATACCTTGGCAACACTATACGCGAAATGATGGTTCTCATCAGAATCTGCCGGTGTCAGTGGCGAATACGATGACTCGTCATAATGGAAGCGTTGTTGTTGGTGTTTCCTGATGCTGAAGATTGCAGCTGTCGAGCTTGTGATGATCACCTTCTTAACAAGAGGGGCATTTTCGTGGACTGCGGTGAGTATTCCTCGGGTCGTATTGACTATCGGATCGATGAAGTCCTTTCTAGGATCACAAGGACCGGGTTGGTAGGGCGCTGCTGTATGGATAACAGCGGTGAATGGATGCATGCCGAGGGCGCCAACGAGGACATTTGGCTGGGATAGATCTGATATGACGACATGGTCTACACGGCTGCGAACATTTTCGGGAAGCGAGTTTATGACTGCCTTTGCTTTCTCCTCACTCCGGGTGGTGATGGTTACCGAGTATCTGACTTGTTAGTTTCGGGGTAATATTGGAGCGAGAAGAGAAGTACCTACTTAGCATCGAGAAGATAAGTAAGCACATGAGAAGAAATAAAGCCGGATGCACCTATAATGCGTCAGCCGTCAGTAATGGAATCGACGATGTCGTCAACACTTGTCACATACCCGTCAACAAAACCCGGCCTTTACCGGTATCATTTGAGGTCACCATGATAACATTCGGGTTAGATAACAACAGATCCTGTTGGAAACTGAAAGGGTGCCGCACTTTACAACCATGGTACATATATATATTGCTCAGCTACCTTGAAAGTACCTGCCTCGGGCCGGATTTCACGTCGTACAAGGTGGGGATGATAGCTGGACGTCCGGAGGTTTTATCCGCACTGTCGCTTTGGAAACGGATAGAGAAGGTACATACATACATGAATATTACTGATATTACTGTAAGATTTGAAAGTAGGTGGTGATGGGGAACACCCCTACGCTTGGGGGCTGAATTCGGGTGTCGGGTCTGACATCGCGACGGGTTGATTAAGTTTGAGGTGTTCTCCACTTCATCTGTAGTTAAATGGCGATACTTTCTCCTTCAAAGATGCGAGTTTCATGAAGTGTTGGTTTTTCATCTATACCCGATTATTACTTACTAGTGACCAAAATGGCGAATCCTCCACGCACGGCCATTATCGGTGCCGGTATCACTGGCATCACCCTAGCGAATGCCCTATATGCCCGGAACCTCCCGTTCACCGTGTACGAAAGAACGGCGACGTTGAAGGTCATCGGCGCCGGGATCGGGTTTTCTCCCAACTCGGAAGAGGCTATGAAGTTGGTTGACCCGGAATTCCATCGCGCGTATAGGGCTGTGGCTACGCCGAATATCGATGACTTTTTTAAGTTCTTGGATGGATTGGATGAGGGGATTGATGTCGACAAGCGAGAGCTTATTCATAAGTTGCATATGGGCGAAGATGGATTCTTGGGTTGTCGCAGATCGGACTTCTTGGAGGGCGTTATTGGACGAGTGAGAGAGCATGTACAGTTTGGTCGAGAGTTGGTGGCTATCTATGATGGCGATGACTCGGAGCCAGTCAAGCTGTTCTTCCGAGATGGAACCGTTGAAGAAGCCGATATTGGTATGTTGCACCAAAATACATTGTGAAAGTTTCATTACTAACCACCGAATCAATAGTTATCGGGGCCGATGGGATTCGCTCCAAGGTCCGCCATCAGTTGTTTCCAACAGCAGTAGAATCATACACCAATAAGCTCTGTTACCGCAGTCTCATAAACATGGAGACCGCCAAGGAAAAGATTCCCGCCATTGCTACAAACCGCTACATGCACATAGGTCCAAATGCGCACGTAATGAGCTACCCCGTTGGAAAAGGTGACCAAATGAATCTCCTCGTCGTTCTACACGATCCAAACCCCTGGAATCTGGAACGCTACCCGCGCATGACCTCGCCTGGAAACAAAAAGGAAGTTCAAGAGGCATTGAAAGATTGGGGTGAGGCAGCCCGCATTCTTGGAGATTTACTTCCCGATGGACCTATTGATCGCTGGGCCATCTTCGATCTTGCGGAAAACTGCCCTGCAGAATTCCACAAAGGCAGAGTCGCTCTGGCGGGTGATGCGGCTCACGCGGCCGGACCCCACCTTGGTGCCGCCGGCGGCATGGGAGTCGAGGACGCCTTGTACCTAGCTGAATTGATCAAGACAGCCCATGAACTCGACTACCCATCTCGGAGTCTCGCCTCTCGGCTCCGTCTCGGCCTTTCGATATATAGTTACGTTCGCCGCCCCCGCACCACCCGCGTGATTCACGACACTCGGGTGACTGTTGATCTCTTCCACCTGGACCACCGGGGTGAATCGCCCGCTGTCCGGGAGGTTTCTAATCAGCACTTTGCCGAGAAGATGACGTCTTTTCTGTTTCGCATCTGGTTTTTCGATCTTCCAACGGATCTTGCACGTGCTAGGAAGTCACTTGAGGCGCTGGTAGATGTGGGGCGTTTGGTTGTGCCGACGATCGCGAAGCCATAAGTCTTGGCAGGTTGATTTTGGTTGAATGGGCCGTCGAATTTGGAGAAGTCTTGTCGCGGGAAAGATGTAAGCTTGCTGTTGGCAAACTCTAAGTCCGAAGGGTCGAGGTCTTGGCAGGTTGGATTTTGGGTTTCTGATATTCGAAACTTGATTGGATGAATTGGCGAGCTGTAGGATGTAAGACGTGTAAGCTTGCGTTTATCAAGATCTATCGATAATTACAACGATGTCTTGCCAGTCTAGTTGGGGTTTGTGTTGTAACGAACCCAGGCACGTCACTTTTGTATTATTAACTCGGCTTGACCGGACATAAGATCTGTGGAATATAATCCTTTCAATGAGAAGTTATTTTACACTTGTACACCAAAAATGAGCCAAGTTACACCATTGGATATATTGTCATGATAGACTGTCTCCAGAGTTCTCACGAACCTCTCCGTCCTACCAGACACCACATTTTAGAGTTAAATGATCACCAACATGGGATATACCGATTGGCGAAGAGGCACAAAAACCGTATCTTCCAATGACAAACAGGGCGTATGTAAAAGTCTCACTTGCGTCGATCTATCTACTCAATCGGGCGGAAAGCTTGATCCTCAGGACCCGAATCCTTCAGAGAACCCTTTTGCTCAACACTTATGGTTGTACCAATAGGTAATAAAACACTGTGAAACTAGGTTATTAGTTAGGACCCTATTAGTTTAATGTCCGTGGCAGACGCTAACAAACTTGTCAGGCTTAGCGTAGACAATAGGATGTGGCGAATCTGTATGTACATATGTGCTGTCGATAAACTCGTTTTTAACCGCGAGGACTCTCCAACGAAGTCGCCTTGCTGCCAAGCCTTTAATCTATCGCCCGGTTTCAACGACACCTTCATGATATCTCCAATCGATATGGCAGTCCTCGTCAGTTGACATGTCAAATTTGTTTCTAATGTGACTCTTCCACGGTGTCAAATCTAAGTTGACAGCATCAAAGTCTGTAGATGCAACATCGTGTTACGACAAAAGTTCTCTGACCACTTCGATAGTTCGTCGGGGCTCACAGACTTACACACAGACCAGCTAAAACTACTATCTACGGAAAGCCCGTCCACCAGCTCGCGGTATACATCCCACATCAGATGGAAACCCATGCTGACCGGTTCATAGAACTTGCAAACAACGTCTTGGAATATGTCACAGCTGTCAACCCCTTTTCCCGGTTCATGCGGTCTGTCTGATAACCTCCGATATCAAACTATCCTCAACGTAGAAAATGGTTTCTATTCGTGAGGTTGTGCATTAACAAACCCCCTTACCCCCTGAGCAAGTCCCATGTTAGCAACACCAAAAACGGAGCGCTCCAAAAACGGTACCAAGGCGCGAACTAGTCCCGGGCGTCATCGACCACCCAACCTTGTCCATCGGTCGATGATATACTTTAGTCTATCAATAAGGCGCCCGGTAGAGGCTATTGCTGCCTATCTCCAAGCACAGTCCCGAGCGCCCGAAGGCAGACATGCGTCTTGCCACCCGGGGCTCCACATGTTATTCGCCCGGAATTGCCCAAAGGAGAAGATCAGTAGCAACCGAAGGATTACATCGAGCTAAGGAAATAAGCTTATAAGGGCAGCAGATATCCACCATTCCAGACTTCCGAATGTTCTCACCACACATCCACATTGTGCATCATCATTCATACATTCATTCATACTACTTCATTCTACATATCTATTCTACATTCATATATACTATAATTTCATCATGCTTCCCCGTGTTATCCTCGCCTCTCTTGGCCTCGCCGCCTCCGTTGCCGCTTCGGCTGCTTCCGGTTCTCCCGACTGGAGCATCATCAAAGCCCAAACCGGCGACAAGAACCAGAAGCCCCGTAACCTAGTCCGGGAGGCCAAGGCCTTCACCATGCGCGGCACATACATGCGCCGTGACGATGAAGAACCTCAGGAGATCGCTTCCTACGACGACAGCTGCTACAGTGGTTGGTCTGAGTGTGAGGACTCTGGTATGACACCTTCCTATCCATGACATATCACGCACTATACTAACAAGATATACTTTATTAGCTGCCGGCTGCTGCCCCGACGATACCACCTGCTGCGGTCTAGACTACTGCATGCCCCCCACCGCCACCTGCTGCGGCGGTGACAGCTCCTACTGCTATGCCGGTAACCAATGCTACACCGTCAACGACGATGGTGAAGACTACTCCATGTGCTGTGCCAGCGACGACTGCAGCTTGATTGTTGGCGAAGACGGACACTACACCTCCGTCATTGGTTTCGAGTCGTACACCTTCACTCCCGTTGCTGGCGTGACTACCGGTGTTTACACTTCCATTCCCACCGCCGTTGTAACCACCATTGACGTCAACTCTGTCGTCGACTCCATCTTGAGTGCTTATACCGCCGACACTTTCGATTCTACCACCAGATCCGCTAGCGCTACTTCCCGCTCCACTAGCTCCACTCGCGATTCTTCTGCCTCTGCTACTAGCACTGGGGCCGCTGCTGCCACTAACACCGTTGGTGACGATGCTACCACCTCTGCCGCTAGCTCTGCTGCCACCTCTGCTGCCTCTTCTGCTTCGGCTAGCGAGGCTGCCCAGGCTGGTGCTGGCATTACTCTTGACCGTGGCCTTCTTGGTACCTCTGGTGCCGTTTTGGCCCTTGGCCTTGTCGCTATTGCCCTGTAAAGTGGCAAGACACCAACTTAACCGTATATATATCACATAAACATAATCAGCACACGATAGATGACTATAGAGTCTGTAGCAATAAATTGTATTTTGAAATTAAATTTTAAGTTCCCGCTTCAGATAACTAATGAAGCTTTCAAACGTCTTTTCCACATGTCCAACAGTCCAGTTACACGTGATGACACTATCTGTCTGTCCAATATCAACTGACAAGACAAACCCAAACTGTTTCGCCGGATCCATCTGAGGCTGAAACCCTTCTCTGGTACTATTTCTCCGATACGCCCGATTCCAGACATTATCACTCACAAGTCCCTTCCACTCCATCTTCTCCGGATTCCACTTATACTCTAACATATCCAAAGCTTCCAAAATCCCACGAATTCCCTCTCTGATAGTCCCCATCTTTTCCAAGTCCGAGCTTGCAAATTTAGCTATCTCGACCGAACAAACAGGCGGTAACCATTTCCCCCACGACTTCCCCGCACCACGGGCAGCATTCGTATCGGCTCTTTCATAACGGAATGACCACCCGACAGCCCACCGTCTCGTCCGGTTTCCCTGGATGAATTCCGCCACAGCATAGTTGGAGATTCCCTCGGTCCGGAGCTTCTCAACAAGTGTCTCGACACTGGTAGCTTTGCCAAACATGATGGTATACCAACGAACTTTCTCCCTCAAGAGCAATGAATCTTGAAATATTCTCTCTGCAAATGCCACTTCGCCACCGGGCGTCACCATTTCAATTGGTGTGCCGGTGCAAGCGGTACTGGGCGGTCTTCCCTTGGCCTCCGCACTAGCCTTCATATCCGCCTCAGACGAATAAAACGGAGGATTCGTCATACAGAAGGACAATTCGTCCACGCCTAGTTTCTCCAAGTCTACTAGACGATCATCGGGACTAGTCTTCACAACTCTAATCCTATCCTCCAAGCCATTCCTCTTGATATTCTCTGTAGCCAGCGCTACGTTCCTCTCATCAATATCCGTTCCGATGAACTCCCACGGGCGTTGTTTAACACCCAAAAGCGGATAAATACAGGAAGCTCCCGTTCCAATATCCAGCCCAACTATCCGAGCTTGGCCCTTCGTCGACGGCGCTGAGGAATCTATAATCCCTTTAAGCCAAAGAATATAGTTATGTCTGTTGTTTACCATTGGACAAAGGCGATCCTCCGGCAACTTCACATCTAACCCGAAATCTCTCTTAAGTAAAGCCGTACTCAATGCCCTAACGGCGGCAGGATCATTAAAGTCCAAAGTGCGATGTTTTAGACTACACAGACAAATCAGTTAGTGTCAAGTCAACGAAAACAACAACAGACAGCCTCACAATTTTCCAAAATCAGAAAACTCCTTCCCAAGCACCTCAAAATCGGGCTCTTTTGCATACAAGCCACGAAAGTAAACATCCGACGTTTCTGCTTTAACTGCCTCCGGAAACGTCAACTGGGTCTCTCTCACCGGAGTCCCTTCATCGTCATCCTCCCCAAACTTTCTTTTCCCTGGCATCTCTGCGTTTCGGTCGTCGTGGTGTAAATAACTTATAAGTTGCCCAAAGCAGCACTGGCGCCAAACTCACAGAGTCGTAGTGCGTAAATTGATGTCACAAAGGAATCAAGCCTATTTTCTACGATAAACAGAGAAAAGTGGAGCTTGCTGGCCTATACCTGCATAAATGCCTATGCTACCAAGTTAGGCAGTTTCCTTCCCTGGATATTATGAGGAAGACAGTTGGTAAGCATGTACATTCGTTTTGATAACTTGTGACTGGTGCATGTTAGTGCCGTCTACAGGGTTAAAGCGGTAGCGAGATATTTACCATCATCAAGTATCACCTCGATAATAGCTACCCGCTCCCCGAACCACGTGAGCACAGCGGCAGATGTTCCTTTGTGGACATGAGTGCTCACAACCACCCTATCCCCAATGTTGATAGTAATCTAGGACGATGGCAAGTCTAAATCGACCTGTCTAACAGTTAACAGCAAAGAACCGAGTCACGCTGACTTATGTGATGGCAACTTGACTCCCTCAGGATTCCCCGCGAGCTTTCGTCTTAATGTAGTCAAGTATGTACAAGATCTTAAATTTCATCCAAAGTGACACCAGTATCAACACATGGCTAATAAGACATACGGGAGAAAACAAAAAGAACAATCATAAGACAAGTCTAAACCCCGAGAAACCCTCATGTATTAAGGCTTTTATATGTATATATACATATGTATATATGTAAATCTGTAAAAGTGCAAACAAAATCATCAATCATAACAAATGAAATCTCAAGCCGCCCACGAAATTACGCGCCATCTCCATCCATCAACGACATCCAAATCCTCCTCGCGAAGAACTCCCTTTCTTGAAACTCGATCAATAACCTTTTGAAGCCTCTTCTGCATCGTCTTAGCCACACGAATCAACACCTCATTCTGGAAGACATAAAGAACAGCAAAGATAAACATGCCCACGGCAGCCATCCCCTTCCGTCCAAAGATGCTCGCCTTGAGATAATCCGTCAAGGTCTTGGAGCGGCGATACGCATACTCAGTGGCATTCTCCTTCAGACCATCAAGCCCACCTTCCTTAAGTTTAGAAAGACGGGCAAAGATTCCGCGGATGATAGGCACGATAGATCCCCTATTGACGGCCCACCCCGAAAACATCGGGAGCGGCAATGTTAGCACCAACTGCAACGTAAGCGTCAGCACCAAAGGAAATAACCGGGGAACCCACGCAACAAGCCCCGTGACCCACGAACGCCACCGGCACTTTTCAGATGAAGCAAGCACATCGCTCAGGTACTGCTGGAGAACAGCCAAGTTTGACAACACAAGAGCTTGTCTGTGAGCCAACTTGGCTTGGATATCTCCTTCTCCAGAGCCCCTCGAGTACATGACGCATGTCGACAGATATTTAGAAAGGTCGTTCCGAGTTTGCTGACGCAAGTCTGAAATGTTGTATTGATTGTCGACAAAAAGGTTGTGTGGAACCTTGGTTTTGGTCTTCTGATTAGTCACCTGCATCTGCTGTTGTTGATAGCTTTGTTGTGGCGCATGATGCTGCTGCTGGGAAGGAGACGGGTGACCCGGGGCTGCCATGGGCGGAGGCGCCATACCGGGAGCGGGACCATACTGTGGCCACCCACTGTAGTAGGGATACTGCGGAACGGGATAATGCGGCTGCTGCGCTGGGTAAGTAGGATAGTATGGAGAAGTCGGATATCCGTGTCCTGGGGCCGGATAGCCGGGGTATTGGGGTTGTGGAGGGTATTGAGGCTGCTGCGGGTATGAGTTTGGTAGTGGTTGTTGCTGAGCCTGTGGTTGTGGCGGAATTTGGCGCATTTCGGGCTCGGCGGGAGGTTCTCTTTGGCCTGGAGAACGACCGCGGGGTCCGTCACTGCCATAGCGATCTTCTGGGTGTTCGTGTACGTGCGGTTCGTCAGGACCGAGAGCGCCGGACATGGTTGGTTGATCAGGAGGGATAGAAGTAAGGTGAGTTGGGTGGCTGATAGAAGCTTCAGGTTCGGGTGTACGTAGAATTCGAGAATCCTCCACGGCGGTAGCTGTGCCTCTAGCAACAGCAGCCGCCAGTTCAGACTCACGGGTATGGTCTTCGACGTGTGGGTGTTGGTAAGCTGTCGCCTGAACGGGTTGAACTGCTTCAACGTTTCTAGTGGAATGGGGGGAAGTTGGGCCTGAGTTATAGGGGTAGTCTGTGTCACCGTGAATCTTGGCCGAGAGAGGCTCGCCATTGACTGGATAAGTTGGATTGTTGATATTCTGGCGAGGTACCGAGCTTAGGGAGATGTGTTCAGGCTCGGGGGACTTTTGATGAAGCGCACCAAGGCTTTCAGGAGACGGAAGACCTCCGGGGGCATTCTGGGTGGTCGACATGCTGCGGTATCGAGGAATAGTTTTGGGGGATGGTGGGACGGTGTTGGAGACTGTTGAGCGACGATGTGGTGTGGCCAAGTACGGCGTACGTTGTGAATAGCCCGATCTATGAGAATGTAGAGATGGATTTCGAAAGGAAGAATGAGCAGTATGCTCAATGATGTCTGCCTCGGCGTCTGATGGGCGTGAAGATCTGCGACTTGAAGCCTGATGCTGCAAGGGAAACTGCGACGACAAACTTGACGCGCGAAAGAGGCGTCCGCTCTGTTTAGGCGAAGGAGCTGGCGAAAACGAAACCGAGTGTCTCGTGGCAGGAAATGCCACCGGAGTATGCTGTGACGTAGCTGAAGCTAAAGAGTGACGATGATGACTATGTTCTGAAGGGGGACTCAACGAAGCTGAAGCGGCAATGGAAGGAGCAGAGTGAGGAATGGAAAACGCTTGGGCTGCGGTGATGTGACTTGTGTTGCTGTTTGGAGCACTGGGAATTTCCGGGGCGACGGGTGTGCTGGCCAGTGAAGCCAACAGGGATTCGTGGACAGAACCCGGTGGCTGTGGACTAGGGTGCCTAGTTGGAGGTTTAGAAGGGTTTCGCGACAGTGGTACCAAATCGAATGAACGTCTTTGGGCCCTGGAAGGAGTCCTGGACGGGATCTTTAGAGACAAAGTGCGCTGTGAATTTCTGGATGGAGCGCGCGATCCCATGGCCACATCGTAGGCCTGGTGGGCCTCACCGCTACCAACACCAGTATAACTGCCAGCAGGCCGGTCAGGAACAGCACTTCGACTAGCGATACTGGACTCTTCTCCTATGGTGCCCAGAGAAACCCTACTATTGGCCCTGCTATTGCTGCCCAAAACCGGGCTATGTGCATCATCTCCGTCGTTAGACTGCGTGGGTGAATGCGGGGCAGAAATGGCCGTCCAATTATCATTGTCCTCGTTTACAGCTGATAACTGCGATGCAGTGTCAAAATGGATGGCGGGTATTCCTTGGGGCTGAGGAGTTCCTGGCGCTACAGAGCCCGAGACTGAACGTGCGCGGGACGGGCGTCGAGATGTCCGGCGGGATACAGCTAGACTGCTGACATATGATGCCGAGGGACGTCTCGATACTGGCTCCATTATGGAAACTAGCGACCGTCTTCGTGGGGGATCCCCCAAGTTCTCACCACTGTATTCGTCTGGATTTAAGTCTGGTTCCCGTGTACTGTTACGACGGGAGGGCCCGACACTGTGCGAGCGTGACCTTCCTCTCCGACTACGACCATCGGGATCAGGACTGACGGCTCTCGAAGCATTTTCTCCAGGCGGTGCCAGAAACATGTTGTTCCCACCTGCAAGCTGGCTGGAGATTTCCGCAAGCTCCATTTCTGCTTGTTGCCGGTCTTCCTGGGATAATGGGGCCCATGATGACCGTCGGTGCGATGGTGCAGGAGATGCACCAACTGAAAGCATGCTAGTTAAATGTGGTCTGGAGGGTATGTAACTCACAAAGGGAGGATTCTTCAATGTGCCTTTTTCGTTCTTCCTGATTTGTCCAGCGGGATCGAAGGATCCAATAACAATACGGGAACAGTGGCAAGGCGGCAAATGTCCAAACTGATACACCTAAAAATATGACGATGGCAAATAGGCAAACAATTGATCAGGAAGGGTGCTTTCTACAGATTTAGTATGATGTGCGGGGCATGGTTTATACATAATGCCTCTTAAGCAACCGTCTGTCATCCCAATGGCGGGGTAGTGAGACTGTAAACTTGTGTAGAGGTTTGAACTTTTGGAACACCGGTTCACAATCAAATATTTGGAATGCGGTTGATCCATGATTTCTGGGCCAAAATATGCCAGCTATTACATGCCAAATTACCTTGGCACATACAACTCTATGAGGTACAAAACCTAACACTGCACGCACTAAGTACTATATTTCATACATACAGATGTACATACAAGGTCACAGGGTCCAGTCAATGCAAATCACAAGATTAGAGTTATCCATGGATCTGTCAAATTCACCAGCATTGTCCAACTGTCGTGCTTGCAACCAAGAAATTCTTCAACAGCGTAACTAACCCTACTACATATCAACTAACCCCGTGTAACACAGCGCGACTGGCTCCGAGAGCGACAGTCGTGCAAATCCGATCGAAACAGACGCATTGTATCATCAGCATCAGGTCTCCGAATAATCAAACCAGACACAACACCTTCCAAGTGTTGAAGCTCCTCGGGCTCTAAAAGTCCATACAGACTTTTGAGGAACCGACGTTGCTGTGGACCCCCACGGTATACCCTACTCATAGAAACCATCAATTCCATCATTACTTCGTTGGTGTACCTAGATATTCTCCGGAGTACTTTGCCTAGGTGATACACCACCTCACACATATCTGCAGATAACTCTGCTGAACAGCCTACTCCGTGGGCCCCGTCTAGAATGAGACACATGGCTGTTACCAGCTCTAGTGATGAGCTGGCCATGCCACCAATCCGCGTCACTTCACCGACTCGCCACCCTAGCGTCTCCACCAACGTCTGCGCAGCATTCCGTCGGGTAATGGTCTCCAAGTGACGAATGATGAGGGCTAAACCTTCATCTAGTAGTGCCTTATCTTTTCTCAAGTGGGGTGGGAAAATGGCCAGAATCTTGTCTGAAATGACATCACGAGCAGAAAGTACACTGACTTGTTTCTTTTCCGCAAGCTTAGGCAAGTGATGGGTGAGAACGGATCGAGACACCAAGTACTTTGTATGTCCAATGGTGATAGACACAAGGTTCGGGTTATAATCCATGATACCAGCATGACGAGATCTCCGCCGGCGACGTCCACGAGTTTCAAATCCCGAAGACAAGTAATCCTCAGACTCAACACTCGAAACACCAGGACTACTCACCGGCGAAGACCCCACCGAGCCCCCGGGAACAGCAACACACGTGCAAGTATGGACATGCGGGGGACGTGGTTGTTCCGGGCTAGGAGCATCATCACAGCTACCACCCGAGGACCCCGCACTAGAAGAATAGGGAGTATAGAATGGTTGATACTGCTGATTAGGGTCATACAGCGGTGGAACGTAATAACCATAACCATGGGCGGGATATGGCGACGGTCCCATTCCGGGGTGAGCGGGATAATACCCATATGGAGGATAATGAGGTTGCGGTGGGGGATAGCCTCCCCAAGCATGACCAGGTTGGGAATTCCACCAGTTGTGGGACATTTTGAACGATCGGTTGAGCTGAAAGGAGAATGACGTTGTGCGTGGTGCTTCCAAAAGCCGTGATTCTTGAGGTACAGCATATGGTATATTTATACAGAATCAACCATTGGTTCATCTAATGACCGGATATCCCGCCACGGGACTCCCGCTTGTCCATCTTCTCACCAAGCAACTTGTTCAACACAATCACCAAGCACCATCACACTGTCCAAGCATCTGATGTTCACGGCGCAAAAACGGGTCCAAGTTTGCAGTCAGAGTTTGAGACAAAAAGAAAACTAATTGTCATGGGCCACACAGGAGAAATCATCGTGCAAGCATACAAGCAATTGGGGAAAATGTATCAAAAAGGTAAAAAGAAATGTTGAGTTGGGCGCGATTCGAACGCACGCATCTTTCGATATTGTGGTACCCTTTACGGGCATAAGGATCAAAGTAATGCCTTGAACACAACGCCATAACCACTCGGCCACCAACCCTGGTTTGTTGAAAGCAGTAGTGCTGTCAGACATTAAGTTAGCTAGTGAAAATGGGGCCAGTTGATTGGTTTAAATCATGTATCCATATTATCTCACCTCAGGACATGACATATGTACCGGTGAATTGTCCCACTCCCGTATTAGAAGCGAAGAAACGTTTCCGCTGTCACCATCCGTGCATGTATACAATCCTCCGTATATCACGCCATGACGTCACATCCACATAGACTCAAGATAAAAAAACAGCATTTCATTACAGTCACTCAAAAAAGTCATAAAGTCATCCTAAATCTCCCCAGCCCGCGTAATACCAAGCTCCACTCCCGCAATCTGCAGCGCCAAAAAGCGCGAATAATACCGACAAATAGCCAGATTCCCCCCATGGAACCAGAATCCCGGATGCCCACTACGCTGCCACATGACTCTCATCTCACCCTCTTCCGTGAACCCCCAGACATCACCGACCCTCTTCGCCACATCATCACCAAAAGTCAACCGTGTCTGAGTGCGCATATTCTGGTACCCCGTTGCAAAGACCACTTCATCAGCCGGTAACTCAGACCCATCGGACATGACGAGACCGGATGGTGTGACGCGGTCGATCTCGCAGCCCTGCTTGACTGAGATGCGACCGGAGGCAATGAGCGCGGCGGCGCCAACGTCAATGTAGTAGCCGCCTCCACGTTGGAAGTATTTGATGAATAGGCCGGCGTCGTCGGGGCCATCGTCGGTTTTGAAGCCGGCTTTGGCGAGGCCGATGTGCATTTCGGCGTCCATTTTCTTTTGGTTCTCGGTGATGCGCACTTGGAGGGCTTTGAGAACGGATACGGGGAGACCGTGGAGTAGTAAGTCGGCATCGTCGACTGGTGGGCCATTCTCTGAGAAGAGAGCCTTTAAGCCAACTTCGACGATGGCCTTGGAAGAAACCACATGGGTGGTGCTGCGCTGGATGATGGTTACATGGTATCCCTTTTCAACGTAGTCCTGCGCAATATCATGAGCAGAGTTGCATGAACCAACCACGACAGCATGCTTAGGAGAGGCCGGGTCTTCCTGCTGCTTGGCCCCACGGAACTCAGAAGAGTGAACAAGAAGGCCCTTAAAGGTCTCCGCGCCGGGAATTTCAGGCATATTCTTCTTTCCCGAATGGCCAGTCGCCTGGATAACATGACGGGGATGGAAAGTCCGTTTCTCCTTCTTCCCATTAACCTCTCTTTCGACAGTCACAGTCCAGCGCTTCTCATCGTCACTCCACACGGCACTTTCCATGGTCGTTGACGTCCAGATATTAAGCTCCAGAAGAGCAGCATATGCCTCAAAGAACTGCGCGAGCTTGTCCTTGGGAGTGAAGATGGGCCAGCTAGAGGGGAATGGGAGATAAGGCATGTGGTCGTACCAGACGGGATCATGGAGAACTAGCTGGTGGTACCGATTACGCCAGTTGTCACCGATAGCGGGGTTCTTGTCGATGACGAGTGTAGAAATGCCCATCATCTTGAGGCGTGCTGCGATGGTGAGACCGGCTTGGCCACCTCCTATAGGATCGTTAGTATGAATGCAGTTTCACTCATGTGAGGAGAAACTTACCAAGCACGAACACGGCAGGCTCAGCTCCATCTTCAAAGTTCTCTTCCGAAGCTCTCCGTTCCTTCCAGTTCTTCCGTCCAACATTCGCTCCGTGAACGACACCTTTTGGTCTCCGCTGGTTAATAGCTTCTTCCAGACCAGCGAGTTCCCGCATACTAGTATACATAGTGTATATCCTCCAGACACCCTGTTCCTCCTGAACTGCATTCACAAGACCACGACCAGTTCCAATAGCCGTTTCCAAGTCAAGAACAAACTGAACACACTCCAACTCCATAACATTAGCCGCGGTACTCTTTCCACCAGACATCTTAACGACCTTGGGAGCTCTAGAAAGAGTACTCTTATCCAGAGCAACCTTCTTCAAACGGAAACCATCACGAGAAGTCCCCGCCTTCAAGAGGAAGTCACGGATACCCTTGGTTGTCGAGGCAGTGTGGAACTCCCATGTCAAGGCTAGATGATCGCGCCAGTAGCCGTTAGCTACGAATAGATCGGCGAGATCAGACGGGGTTGAAGCTAGGAGGTTGTTGATGGTGCTGGTGAGGTTGGTTGCGACGGTCTCGGGGGTAGCGGAGGTTGAAACTTTGGCGGGGAGGGGGAAGTGGGCTAGAGGGATGTTGACGGAGCCCGGGACGGGTCTTAGCGCGGAGGGTATTTCGGTGGTAGCCATTCTGAAGTTGTTTGATGAGGAGGTTGGTAGTTGGATATTGGATGGGGAGATAATATTCTCATGAGTGCGGAATACCTGGACCATTTATACTCCACGGATGATGACTGGTAAGGTCTTGGCTATCCATCATGCACCTTCTTATTCGGCGGTATTCTTGGCAAGTTTCCTCTCACGCCGGTAACGCACGTTACATCACCGGCCAAATCCCCAATTGCACAGTCATGAGGACCATTCGCATTCACTGATTGGCAACTGTAAGCCTCCAAAAATGCCCATGTGCGGCTCCGATATCCATGCCTGGTCACATCGAAGATAAGCACTCTACACAAAGAGCCCAGAATGTATTGCACTTATGATACAACTCGGACAATTCTCCAACTCCCTACGAAGCACTTTTTACATATTACAGCCGAGACAGCTGCGTACATTATGATCCCATCGGCTTTGATCTCGGTATAGTTGATAACGGCATGGGAAAGAACACCGGCGTTTCCAATTTCGGACACTTATACCGTCATGAGACTAGATGGGGTTTAACCCTACTATGCGCCTAGGCCTGCGGACCCGTCATCTCCAACAAAGTAACTCCAACCGCCGTCTGTGAATGAAATGTCAGGAGATGAATAAATTCAACCGTCAATAAATCTCCGTCGTCTCCAATTACCCAAAAATATAATTTATCCCAAGATTGTTGGAATTGAAGGTGGTAATCCCAGGGGCAACGACGACTTCCGGTTGACCGAGCCTTATAGGAATGGATATGAATTCTCTAGTTGGAGACGTTAAGCGGTCGCAAGCGGAGTAGACAAAAGAGAAATAACGAGGCGGAGAGAGGATGGCGGGACAGGGAAGTGTGTGGGGTAGTTCTGGGGAAACTTGTTGGAGAAATAGTGAATTGTGGAATTCAGAACCGATTTTTCGAGTTTTTTTGACTTTTTTTGAGTGACGTTTGACATTCGGTTGTGAGGTGCATTCATTCTCATGTGTGGATGAATGAGTTGGAGATTTTCAGTATGTAATGTGTTTGTGGCTTCTCTACCTTGTCGTTTTGGAGAATATCACGACGCCCGTGTTTGAGAGACCGGTACATACAACCTTACTTACAAGATGATGTAATCATGTTCAACTTCAATTCGGAAAACTCGTAAGAGGTGGTATACCACCTGATCAGTAATTCATTAAACCAACTCACCCCGCAACAGCGTAGAAAGCAGCTCCCCTCAATAAGTCCAGACTCATCCTTCTTCCTATCGGCACTTCTGGATATCACTTGAAATCACTTTCATCATCGCCCAGTCTCCTCCTTAACCTCCAATAAGACCCTAACCCATACCACCAGTCCATCACACCCGCCCGTCCAGAACCTGAGGCTCTGTGGACAGACGGAAGTTTTGCCTCCCCCACATTCCCCATCTGACCTATCCATCCCAACAGTACAACAGCCAAAGTTCCAAAAACATCGAACACCCAGGGTCCCAGGGGGTAGCAAAATGAGATAATAGACGGCATGTCTTGGTGGGTATTCTCCAGATATCCGGTCAAAGGGCACTTTATACGTGTTGTTGCTGTTTTCATGTGTCACAAGGGTGTCTTGGGCGGTGATGATGTGGACGTTTTGCGTGCCGTTGTTGGAGAGGATCGTTGGGCTTTTTTTTGACTGGTGAAAGGCGGATGACCGATGGGGAGGGAGGGGGCATGGCGGATATGGACTAGTGGCGGATGACGAGCTTCGAAGCGGTTTGTTAGTCGGGGCCGAGTTGTCTAAATAGGGTTTTTGGGATATAAACTAGAGCTTAAGCTACATCTATAAGAACATGACCTCCCTCGATACTATCCGACTACTACCCTCCTCTACATCCATCGTTCTTCACAACTTCCTTTAGTCTGCCATCAGCCAATTCAAAACTTGGCAAACTCCAGACCCCAAAATGTCCAACACAGGAACATCCATATCTCCCAAACCATCAGTCGAAAAACGCGAAAACATGTCCTCCCGTCCCGACACCGCCAACAGTGCCCAGCACCCTGGCCCTCGATATGCCGAGCACCAACACAATGGTGCTCCTCTTGCCCCCCAACATACTCTTGGCTCCTTCAGCATCACGCCCGAGATGTTTGAGCAGCTATATCTCGGGCCCAAGAACCAGGTTAAGGGAGACCTTCGTCAGAAGTTTGCTAACCCGACACCTGTTGGTATTGCCGGCTTCATTCTTACCACTACCCCGCTCAGTATGGCTCTTCTAGGATGGAGAGGAGCGGGCGGTTTGATTGCCCCCGCAAACGTGTAAGTGACTAGTTTCTGGTGGTGCTTAGATCTATACTAACTCTAGTTTAGCGGAACTTACCTTTGGCTTGGTGGAGTCCTTTTACTCTTCGGAGGTGTCGGCGAGTGGATCCTCGGAAACACCTATCCCGCTACAGTCTTCTTCACCTTTGGCGGCTTCTGGCTCACCATTGGAACCACCGTCATCCCAGACTCCGGCGCCATTGTCTCCTACGCAACCGACACCACAAACGCTTACCAATCCGCCATTGCCAATCCGCAGTTCTATGCCACCTACGCCTTCTTCCTAGTGTGCATGGTTCTAATGAGCTTTGTCTTCATGATTGGTGCTATTCGCGTCAACGTTGCCTTCTTCGTTGTCTTCCTTAGCTTGGTTCTCACTTGTAAGTCGTTGTACCTATGACGTCACCGTGTAACACGTTCGGAAATTAACCCTGTTTAGTCTGCTGTCTTGCTGCTTCGTTCTTCGCCGCTGCTGATGGACATACTAGCTCTTCTACTACCTTGCAACATGCTGGTGGTGGTTGTCTGTTTGCTTGTTCGCTTGCTGGTTGGTGGATTTTCATTGGGTTGATTTTGTCTTCTGTTGACTTTCCCTTTTCTCTGCCAATGGGTGATTTGTCGACTGTCGTTAAGGGAAAGACTACTCGTGAGAAGGAGGTTTAAATTAATGATGCCTGGAAAAGAGTTATGTAGACGGACTTGGGGAGATTAGAATACAGTTTAGGTAGTCATACCGGGGGTTGTGCATAGTATTGGGAATAAGGTAAAATACTTTTATAATAATCCCTTTTGCAAAGTGCCGCCTTGCCTATCAAGTTGTTTGACATCCAGAGTTATACAATCCCAGCTGTCAACTGACCTTACAAACTCCTACTACTTGACACTGTCAGTTGTATTAGTGCCATGTTATCGACTCCTCCATATCTATTCCACAGCATAACCTCAAAGATAGAGCTGTCACTTAGAAATTAAAATAAATTGATAAAAAAGAAGTCATCATCATAAACAAAACTAGCAAATATATACTCCCATACTTAATGAGAAACATCCTCCCAACTAACCCACCCACGTCCCTCAACAGTCTTAAGCTCTTCCTCCGTGTAAACCTTACCAGTAGTAAAGTACCCAGCGTTAATCTTAGCATCAATCTCCACTCGTGAATCACTGGGGATCATCTCTGCAATACATGTTAGCAAGTACTCTATCCGTCAGAAACTTCCACAAAAACTTACCATCTGGAATTGGAACACGCTCAAGAATAGGGATTCCCTGCTCAACAATAGCGTCATGCTTCATGTTTGACATGGACAACATCCGGTCAATCTTAGTGATACCCAACCAATGGAGAATATCAGGCATTAAAGCCTGGAACCGCATATCTCTAACACCAGCAACATTCTCTGTACGCTGGAAATACTTGTCTGCCGTGTCACCGCCTCTCTTGCGAGCATTGTATACCAGGTACTTAACGACTTCACCCAGAGCTCTACCCTCCTTCCGGAAGTAAATCACCAAGCCAGATCCCCCGTTCTGCGCCTCCTTGATAGCCTCCTCGATACCGAAAGCCAGGTATGGTCTGCACGTGCAGATATCACTCTGGAAGACATCAGACCCGTTACATTCGTCGTGAACACGGAGAGCCAACCGGCAGTTAGGATCACTGACGCGCTCAGGAGGCCCAAAGATATACACCGTCAGCCCTCCAATAGGTGGAAGGAACACCTTGATATCAGGACGCGTCACCAGTTCTGGGTACGAACCACCCATGTGTTCGAATAGTGCCCGACGGAGAGTTCCCTCGTCAATGCCGAAACGCTCCGCAATACCAGGGAGGTACCATACGGGTTCGACCGCCGCCTTGGTAACTCTGACGTCTCCCTCCGCATTGGTAACAATGGTTCCATCAACAGGAAGTCTACCCGCCTTAATCGAGTCCACGATCTCCGCAACTCTCATATGAGCTCTAGTAACAGCAATAGTCGGCCGAACATCTAATCCCTCCTCAAGCAGACCCCCATAATGCTTCACAATGTCCGCGCCAAAGGGGTCCATGGACACAATCTTCTTTGGGTCCCCCCATGCAGTCTGGAATGGGAAGTTGAAGGATGGCTGGGTATTGGTGAATGATGGGCGGAAATCCGGGGGCAAGTCACCCGAGGCAATAGCAAGGGCGTTGTAGACGGAGTAACTACCACCATGGGCACCAATGGCGTTGCGCCGAGGGAGTGTTTTCCCGGAGCGAGAGACGAGAACGGGGCCACGGATAAGAGGGTCTGGAGAGCCCCATGTTAAGGGGATAGGGTCAACGACACTTTGACCTGGGTAGGTGGTGAGCTGTATTATAGGTGGTTAGAGAAGGTATCTTGACAAATGACCAAGTCAATAACTTACAATGATGCGACTAGTGTACTTAGGCTGGGTAGTAGCCTCAGGCGCAACCTCCTCGGTAGGTTTCGAATCAGTCATATTGGTATCAGAGTCCGCTTGTTGAGTAAATTTATCCTCGTCGCTAGTCTTCACACGCTTAGATGGTGGCAATTGTGTTTCGTTTGAAGAGTCAGGAATATCCGATGTAGCGGGATCAAGAGAATAAGCAGTATTCATATCGAAGAAGAAGTAAAGCAGTCAGCCAAATAGAGGGGTTGACAGTAGGATTATATGTTAGTCAGGGGCGCGCGTGATACGGCTGATTGGTGGGGTACAGTGCAGTACCGATGAGCGGGTGGACAGGAGTAACTCGGTTGTAGAATTTATCTGTGAAAGTTGTAGTTGGGCAGCGTTAGATTAGGCTTTAGTTGTGGATGATTACTTTCCGTGGTATCGAGTTATCATGATCGATTACCCATAGTCCATCTATCTCAGTCTTCATATCTTTGTACTCAACAGCGACAATTGATACATCCCTTTGAAACTACAGCTATCTACACTACCACCCAATCCGATTGTCTCTTACAACACTGCATATCATTAATCCATACAATCAAGGCTGATAGTCCACCAGCACAGCAAGATAATCAACCCAAGATTGGACATCCATTTATACGCACCCCTACCCTGGTCCTTGTACCGTCCACCCCACTGGATCTCCAAACATCCTGGTGTCACTTCGAAGCGTCTGTTCGTCGGATTCCGGTGGAGTCCGCTATCTTGTTCCATTATCTGAAGTGTTTCTTATGTGAACATGTTCTCCTGAGATGGGAATATGTTCGTGTACAAACATACATACATACATACATACATACATATCCCTTGGCTTGGAAACTTGGGGCTTTTGCATGATTTCAGCTTGGTCACGAGATTCTAAACATAGCGGAGAGACGACAATGCTAACGCTGTCTATCAGCAATGAATGCGTTAGGGACCATAGGGTTTCTATCATTGAGGAACCGATATGGTTATGCACACGCCCCTAGCTTTTACACGTGGCCATGCAGTAGGCTCCTACTTCAACCATCATGACGGCAAGTTTCGGCCCAACTGTAACCATGGTTTCTTTCAGGTCGCTATAGCGTCAGAGTAATTTTCTTGTCATTATGTCAACTACTAAATCCACCTCAACAGTAACGAAATAATCTTGTTATGAATGGATATATTTAATACATTGAAACGTAGAATAGTCATGGTTGACTCCCCTCACCACCTAAAACAAAGTCCCATCACCAGACATCAAAATTGGGCTACACTTAGTCTCAGGACGGAACTTGGCAGCAACCTCCCGACCTGCCTTCCAACTTCCCGCCTCCAGCATCTGCGCCATACTCAACTCAAATCCCTTGTCTGCATACTTAGCCTTAACAATCTTGTAAAGCTCATCTAGCAGAGCAACAGTGAGCGCCCTCCACTCTACAATGACGTCACCGGTTGCATCATACTTGGGAAGACCCTTGACTTCACTAGCCTGAAGACCAGTCTCCAGCACGTCAGCCTTCAGCTTTAATACCTCAAGGTCAACAAACAGGCCGCCATTCCGATACTCGGGAAGGCCAGTGCCAATGTCGGTGTTCTTGGTGGTATACCCAAGGACCTTGACAAAGGGTACTGTAAGGGAGTATCCCAACCATTGCGTCAACTTGTGGAACGGTTGAATCTCAGCACCGAGCGAGCCATCTCCTTGCTCCTTGAGAACTTGCAATGGCCAAGCATCACCCACCGGCTGTCCGGCAACCTGTGTCCGGGTCTTGGGCCAGGCAGGGAGGAGAAGAGCTTGTAGAGTATCCCAGAGAACCTGGTAGTCGAGAACACCCGGGGATACAGTGGAGATGTGGTCTACCAGAGCTCCAGGGCGTGGCTTAAGGAAGATGGCCTGGTTGGCGATGATTGAAGAGCCAACTGAGTTTAAGAGGGAAACTCGGGATGACACGCCCACCATGGGGTTTGTACGGGTGATTTGGAAGTATTTGTCAAATGCGGCTTCCGTGAAAGATTCGAGACCGGCGGCTACATGATGAGAAGAGATAAGTTAGTGCCAAATACACGACTATATCACCAGAATACATACCATCAACAGTCTGTGAGCCATCTGAACTAAGCACGCCAGCCTTGAACATGTACAAACTAGCCACAGCAATACCCTCACTCCGGTTATACTCCTTCCCCGTCTCCGGCTCAACAAATTTCCAAACATCCCCAGCACCGGCATCCAAAAGGACAGAAACCAAGAATAAGTCAATCAACCGTCTAGTGACCTCCATCTTATCAAGGCCCTCCTTCTCCCATGCCGTCTGTAACGGTGTAATCCGATCGGAACCGCCTACATTGAAGTGTTGCCATCTTCCGTGTGGGGGAATATCGCTGTACCTATCGGGCCCAAAGTCTCGCTGGGTCTGTCAGCTGGACACTGTCTTGGCGGTTAATGTATTTGTCTTTGGAACTTACGTCGATAGTAGTGCAGACATAGTCGGCGACTTTGACGAGGTTTGCTTCGTGGTATTCAAAGTTCTTGAGACGGCCTTCCTGTGCTGCTTTCAAGACAATCTGCGAGCGGTCACGAACAGCTTGCAGGCTGGTAAGGTAGTCAATAGTCTTGTCGGTCATGATGATGTAATTCGATGAATGAGATGTTCAAATCAAGTCAAGAATAGGTTCTACCCCGTAGACTTTGATAGATTAATTAGTACAATCCGTTAATCCAATTGCCGACGTTATGCGACGTCGTCATTGATGTACACAAGTTTCCCGCTCCCGGTAATTGGAGAGGTATAGCTGATGATCAGTCAGCTGATTCCATCCCTGAGCCATTACCAAATGTAAACCTAATGGACATGCACAGCCTATGCTATCGCGACGGTAGTCTTGCATGATACAGTATGCATTCCCTTGGTTAAACTCACCCCACCAGTCTGGGGTTCGTTATCGCGACATGGTATCTGCCGTTATCAGATAAATGGAATGCTATCTTGCCCCACCAAACCCCAGATTGACGATCCTAGTACCCAAGCTCCTTGATAGCGACACCCCACCCCACGCCTCAATTAACGGTGTCCTCCAATCGAGACTCTCCAAACTTCAATACGTTGTGGTATATCTCACCTAATACAACTGCACTCCTGACTTGAAGCCCCTATGCAGAAGTCATTAGCGATGAAGCGAGTTTTCAATGAGACACCACCCGTAAAATGATCACGAGCCCAACCCAAACACGCAGAATCCATTACACCCTCAAGAACTCCCGAATACAAACCTCGTACCGCCAAAACCCAGCAAACACGTACAAAGTGCAAATATTGCTAGACACCATATCTTCGGGGACCTTGACGGAGTTACATCGAGGCCAAGATTATCTGATATGCATATAGCTGGTTATCATACGGGTGACCTGTAGCACCAATCGAGGAGGATGAGGGGTCATGATTATTATAGTAGGGAAGCCTAGTTAAGCCTAGGAGTTAGACAGGGGCTTACGTCTGTCGCATGGGAATATATCTTATGCCGTCAGCCCAACGAGGAATACCAAAGAATACCTTGAAAGTATCAACGTTTGTCTTTGTTTCAACTCCTTTGGTACTCTCAACTTTTGCCTCTCTCAATCCCACCTTTCAACCACCTTAACCACAAACTACCCTCCCCAAACCCAAAGCCACCATCCTTAACCCGCCCAAACACCAAAAATGACTCCCACAATTGTCTCATCACCCGACTACGATGCGCTCCTCGCCACCCTCCGTGACCGCTCTCTACCCCCCTCCCAAGTACGCAAAACCGTCGCCAAAATGACCGCCATCGTCGCCCAATCCGCAATCACCCCTCCATCTTCAACCGAGCGGATCGCCATCGTCGTGATTCTCCGCTCAGGTCTGGCCATGATGGATGCCTTTGCCGATGCCCTACCAGAGACTACCGATACCGTTGTTTACCACCTTGGTCTCTTCCGGGAAAAGCACTCCCTTCAACCAGTGGAATACTATAACAAGCTTCCTAAGAAGCCAGAAAACATTAAGCATGCTTATGTGCTGGATCCATTGGTTGCTACCGGTGGTACTGCTAATGCCGCTATCAACATTTTGAAGTAAGTTACCATTAAATCCTACGAACTTTATGAACTTGTGCTAACGCGGTTTTCTTATCTGTAGAGATTGGGGTGTCGAAAAGGTCACATTCGCCTGCATTCTCGCGAGTAAAACAGGTCTTGCCAGTGCTGCTGCCGCGTGGCCTGAAGGCACAAACTTTGTCGTTGGCCATGTAGACGATATTGTTGATGCAAAGGGCTACGTGCAACCGGGTGTAGGTGATATCGGTGACCGCCTGTTTGGTACGGCTGAATAGATGGATGTTTTCAAATTCATTTGGGACGCGGGGTCGTCTTCAGATGATGCGTCTATGCCATGTAATTAGGGTCACATATTAAGATACCAAGTGTATCAATTTGTTCGAATAGATTAACAACCATTTCAATTCATATATCATCATCATCCAATCATATACCACTCTAATTACGAATGCCATCTCGCTGTTACCGTCTTGGTTTGTGTGTAAAACTGCCAATGACTTCTTCCATGTACATTCAAATCACCCATAAATGAATCCTTATTACTAGTTCGCTGGACTGGCCCCGACGGTGCTATATAAACTGTTAGTCCTGACAACTGGTACCTCCCGTGTTACATTAAACTTACCTATAATGGGCACGTTAATCCCAATCTGGCCAACATTAACACTCTTCTGGAAGACTTGTGCTTGATTCGGACTACTAGTGAACAACGTACAGCCATTGCCGTCTTACAAACCCCGTTAGTAGTCTCCTCTTTTGCCTCTAACCTACAGCCCAACTTACATCTATTATTATTCACCAACTCTATCGCCTCTTCCATAGTCTCAACAAACATGCACACCAACACTGGACCAAAGATTTCTTCTTGGTAGCAAGCCATGTCTGTTTCGACATCTGTCAAGATAGTAGGCCCGATGAAATTCCCATTCGGATACTCCGGAACAACGACATCCCGTCCATCCAAAACCACCGTGGCACCCCGAGAAACCGCATCAGCTATGATACCTTCCACTCTCGCCTTTGCTACCCGGTCTACCAACGGACCAACATTGACGCTGGGGTCATGTCCACAACCCAATACAAACCTGTTGGATACCTTTACCAAATCTGGAAGCCAACTACTTGTTTCTCCCACCAAGACAGCCACACTTAACGCCATGCATCGTTGGCCAGCTGCCCCAAAGGCGCTCGCCGCGATAGCAAAGACAGTACTCCGTCTATCCGCATCCGGGAGGACCACACCATGGTTCTTCCCCGAACACTCAGCCTGAATGCGCTTCTTAGTTGCACGGGCATGATCGTATAGTCTCTCCCCTACCGCCTCTGACCCAACAAAACTCACTGCTCGAATCATCGGTTGAGCCATAAGTGCCTCTACAACGCTTCTACCGCCGTTGATAACGTTCACAACGCCTGGTGGAAACCCAGCTTTGAGAAAACATTCTGCCATGATCAGTGCCGCTGTGGGTGTTTTCTCACTAGGTTTCAATATACAGACATTGCCGGTCAGTAGGGCATATGGTATTGACCAAAGTGGGATCATGAACGGAAAGTTAAACGGAGAAATGGAAAGACATATCCCAAGTGGTTCGTTTATCGTCACTATTGAGCATCCAGACATGGTATGGTGTTGCCCATTCATCTCTAATGAGACAGCCAATGCAGTCTGCACGGCATCGAGCCCACGCTCAAACTCGGCACCTGCATCTTGGAGTGTCTTCCCCACCTCATTTACAAGAACATTACGCTATGGTCATAGTTAGTAAATGAACAAAAAAGATAGCAATGCACATTTGAGACATACTATCCGACTACTCTGTTGTCTCAGGTGTTGAACAAAGTTGAGCATCAACGGTAACCTCTGATGCGGAGCCATCGCCGCCCACCCCGGCTGAGCCTCCGCAGCCACAGCCACACACGCCTTCACCTCCTCACTAGTCGACTCCGGCACCCTCGTGACATCCGCCTGGGTAGCCTATAAACATAAACCTGTTAACTCCACTCCCCGCACATAACCCACAAGGAACCTACCGGATCCAACACCCGAGTCCACCGAGCCGCACCCGACACTAGAAACTCATTACCGACAAAATTATGCGTAACTCCCTGAGTCAATTGATATTCCTGCGCAAACCCTCCCACCCCACTATGGAACGAAGGCGCATTTTGCGGCGACGTCATTTCATAGCGGGCCCTTTTTAAGGGCGGGTTCATGGCATCTCTCGGGGTAAGCGGGTGTGACTCGGTCACCGTCGACGGAGGCGATAACGCATTCGGTGATAAATTGTGTTGGTCCATCGCACATGCGTATATCTATAAAACGAAACTAATCCTCCCTCTCAAAACAACCCAAGTCTCTAGTGATTTGGAGAGTCCGCGGATATCTCCATGCCAAGTAGGGGGTTGGAGCTCTTACATTCGGGTCACGAAGGGTTAACCTGATGATTCCATGCACATACCCGGCCCAGCCAAAATACGCTGCCACGTTCTATAGCCCCACATTCGGAAGGAATGTAGATTGTCATTGGTTGACATATTCACTAACACGAGAAACAGCGAATAGGGTTACGGAAGACAACGGAAGATGGTTATCAATCAATATTGTGGTTACCTGCAGTTTGTTGTTTCATTCATCCAGTTCTGATGCCTTTCTTTTACGTGATCGCCTTGCGTTATTCCTGGGGTAGCCGTACTTATGAGCATACAGTTCCATGGTTGAACCCTCCGTTCAGGTGATCCTCAACGCCGATTAATATGCGTACAAGACGAGATTCCTCCACGTTTTCTCAAATAACATGCCGTCTCCATCTACAACAACCGGTCCAACGGTAAATTATCAATCAGCAATAACCACTAATCATCCTCCCAAAATAGAGTTTTAGACCCTAGGATTGTGTTCCGTAACCCTTATGTGTAATACCTCTCAACCTTCTTGTTGGGCCACTAGTTTTAACCCAACCATATTGCCACAAGCAGAGCCGCAATTGTAATTGTTGGCCCCGAAAGCTATGTCTCTAACTGTCAGTGACATTGACTGTTGAATCGAGTATGACCTGCTTGGGGGTTTCACACTTGTGTGCACACCACCATTAGTTTTTTCCATTTGTTACATGACAAAAACAGAAGTAAGCTTGTCAGCCTCTAATGGAAACTCAAATACGAGGCTCAACAACATTTTGCCACATTAGACATAGTCACGACAGGACACATAGAAAATTACTTGTAAATAACTTGTGTCATAACTAAATTCATTATTTTTTTCCCAACGGCCAAAATCAAATATCCGTTGCGCAATGGAGCGACCCTCCTTGTCGACGATAACATCCGCCATCATCTACCGTTCAAGCCTTAACACTCGCACTCTCAGCCTGCTTGGCCACATATTCCTCCCGGTTCATGGGAGCAGTACCGAGGTTGTTACGGTTGCGGAAGAACAGAATACCGTTGCCCTCACCCTTAGCCTCCTTGCAGGGCTCGACCCACTGGCACCAGCGGGCAGTCTGCCAGATGGCGTACAGGAAACCCCTCCAGCCGTTCTCGGTGTTGGAACGGTAGTGCTTGCCCATGACCTTGCGGATAGCCTGGGAAGCCTCCTCAGCTTGGTAGAAAGGAATGGTGCTGACGTAGTGGTGGAGAACGTGAGTCTCAATGATGCGGTGGAGAATGTGAACACCAACGAAGCCGAAGTCGCGGTCAATAGTGGCGGCCGCACCGCGGACAAAGTTCCAGGTGTCAGCAGTGTAGTGGGGGATAGTAGGATCAGTGTGCTGCATGAAGGTAATAGCAACTATATTACGACAGAGTTAGTGAGCTTTCCTTATATTGTGCAAGAGACGGTGTAATGGAATATGACTTACCGAGCCAGTGGTTCACCCAAAGGTAAGGGATCCAGTACCAAACCAGCATGTTCTGAGCGCCGTAAGTCTGGCCAAGGTAGTAGAGACCGGCAAGAGCAGCAACGATACCGATATCACTGAGGACAATCAGCCAAGTATCCTTGGCCTCGTACAGAGGGCTGTTAATGTTGAAGTGGTTCACGCCACCAAAGAGACCGTTCTTCTTGCCCTTGCCACGGCCCTCGCGCTGGCGCTCGTGGTTGTTGTGACCAGTAACGTTACCGGTGAGGTAGTACGGCCAGCCAACAAGCTGCTGAGCGATAAGATCCAAGAGGGTAGCAATAGGGGTCTCCTCAGTAAGCTCATGCAGGTCCTCGGCAAACTTTCCAAGTCTGCTGGCGTGCTCCTCGCGGGTGCGGGGAAGGAAAACCATATCACGGGCCATGTTAGCAGTGGCCTTGTGGTGCTTGCCGTGCGAGATCTTCCACGACCAGTAGGGAACGAGAAGGCAAGAGTGAAGAACCCAACCAGTCATATCGTTGACGATCTTGGAATCGGAGAAAGCCTGGTGACCGCACTCGTGGGCAATAACCCAGATACCAGTGGCGAAGAGACCCTGGAGTACGGTGTAGATACCCCAAAGGGCAAAGCGAGCATAGTACGAAGGAATATACTCGGGGGTAACATAGTTGTGCCACACGTAGAAGATGGAGGCCAAGGCAAACACGTCGCGAGCAATGTAGAGGTAACCGTGAAGAGCGGAGCGCTCAAAGCAGTGCTTAGGGATAGCATCGTAGATGTCCTTGATGGTGTAGTCGGGTACAGTGAAGGGCTGGCCGTAGGTGTCGGTCAGCTGGCCATAAGGAGAGTCCTTGGCCTTGACGTCAGAGTCCATGGAAGACAGAGAGGTAGAGGAAGCCGAGGGACGGGGAGAGTCGCAAGGAGAGCCACCCGCAGACGAAGAGGCGGAGGTGCTGGTGTTGGTCCGGCGAGTAGCCGGTTGGCTGGTGCTAACTCCAGTCGAGGCCATTGTGTCTAAACGATTAGAGTTAATGGATGAAGACTGAATATTCAAAAGAGAAAAATGAAGAAAGAGATGGTTAGCACAAAAAGAAAGTGAGGAGGAATATGGGGGCGGTAACAGTGTATATATAGATGCGAGAGGGGCTTGACCACCAAGTCTCTTTTGATAACATGGAAAAGCTGGCCGGGTGCACAGGGCAGGGTCAAACTAACATGCTCGAGGAAGGAGTGGGGATCGGCCGTGCAAGTGGACGCAGAACTGAGGGAAACGCCGATGGCAAGCTAACGGGGGATCGAACAAAATTCTATTCAGGCCATGCAAGACAAAAAGAGGAGCCAAACTAGACGAACACGGGGGTAAACCGACATATGGCTTGACGCCATTGTTCTGGGGTAAAATTCATGCCTGGAAAGTAGCGGTATTGTGTGAGACACATGCCTTTGACCTGCCAAGTCTGACCCACGACGTTCTCAACCAACTTGGACTGCCAAGGGCTCGCCGGATCGATAAATTCGGGTTTTGAGCTAGCGTCGTGGCGATAGACTGTTTACAAGTCCGGGGGAAATAGTCAAGGCATTGGGATCCGTATGAGACGATAGGAGGGCAAAGGAGTTGGATTAGCCGATCTCTGAGAGGTCGGTTTGTGCCCTTGGACCCAGCGCCAGCATGTGTGGTTGGGGAACGGGATGCGGGTTGGTACTCCTTCAAAAATCCCCGGGGCCAAAGCAACCACCTCCGGGTCGAGGGTGTTATTTGAAATATTGGTGGTGTGTATGGATCAACGGGCAACGTTCATCCATCATGAGGACATTCTGATCCTCAAATTGCGAAATAATTCATAAGCGATAGAGGGTGAGCATATCGCGAGACTGATGGTCTTGCGAAATAATTCATAAGGGATAGAGGATGAGCATAAACGCCAAACTGATGGTCTCAGGCGGAAGAGTCAGGGGCATGGATGTGCTGTTGTACGGATTAAGTGAAAAAATGTGCCACTTACGAAATCTGTGATGCGGACAAATATCGATTGGTGCCGTTGATGTATGTAAATTGGGTTGGGCTCTGAATATGCCCTAAACGGGGCTCTATGTTTGTGGCAATGGTCGTCGTGCTTTTATCACAATCTTGGTCGGTAGGTTATCGAGTGGTGTGTTATACCTTGTGACAGATTCAAAGTTCGTTGTCAGTTCATATTCAGCTGCTTGTATCGACATAAAATCGTGGTTTTGCACAAGGGTAAAGCTATTCCACCATACAGAATCCAACATGTCTTGATAACAAAACTGAATTCAACACAGCTTCGCCCTCTAAACAATTTGTAAAACTCACCATTGTTGGATATCAAGATAAGACCGCGCACTCGATTCTTGTCGACTTGGTTGTGATGGAGTCTGTTGAACACGAAGGCTAGGAAAATATGCAGACTCTTGGAACCGGTACTCTCCGAAGCCCATGACGGGCTTTTCTTCAGCCTTGAAATCACACAAAAAATATGGCAACTACAATGTAGGTAGAGATTACTTGATAGGTATGCTCATACTAATGGAGATATGACATACGCAACCATTCCGAAGGCACATACATTACTACACTCCATGTTCTTCAGCTAGCAACCTCTATGTATAGCTATGCATCCACCGTGACGTTTGGATTGTTGAACTCTATACCGATTATTCATCGTATGTAAGTCTTAGAACCATGATTGATTCTGAAGCAATGTGATCGTATGGACGATGTTCACCTATAGCTGAATTCTTTGGATGCATGAAACTTGTGTTCATGTTACAACCCGCACCGTAGGGCAAATTGATTGTCATGATAATCTATTCCCATATGCATCGGGGGCCATAACGGTCTTGTTGTCTACGAATGTCACCAGCGTCGATATCTCAACTACGTGAACGACACACCACCGCTGTGGTGTTCTATCTGCCTTTTTGTGTGTAGCACAGTTATGTCGGCTACGCTAGAACAAATTCTTAAAGAATTAGACCTGATGTTCTAAAATCACACTATGGAAGTCCCTGGGGCTTCTACGGGATCACCATGTTAATCTAGGGGCAAGCCTAGCGGGGAAGCCATCCCGCCTGAAGCGACAACGGCAACATTTTTTCCCTTGGGCACCTACAAGTCCAAATAGGGAAATCAGTTTCTCTCTTAACTACTTTGGGAAACAACACACTATATGTCGTCTAACTGGTTTCCCCGTATATTTGAATCTTCATGGTCTTCACATTTTGCATTGAAACTCTGCAATCAAAATGCCGTTATTTCGGTAGTTGGTTTAGAAATTTTCACATGTCGCGGAAGCATACAAGCCATCTCCAGGATCACGGCCGAACGTCTGAATAACATGGACTGCCGTAAAAAACATGTGCCCCGCCATTGCCTATTCAGGACACTTTTTGACATCTGGGAACCTCATGATTGGTCCAGACCCCACAAGTCTCTATTTGCTGTACCTTGGTCCACCCAAACCCGTCCACAAACGTCGTCCATGTTCCTGGGGCTTGCCAGGTAGTGACAAAGGTTTGTTGGGGTGAATCCATTGTAAATTGTGGCATATCCACATCTGCACCTTAATCCGTAGCGCTTACTAGTGGTGTCATTGTCGGGATAACTCTAATCCGGTTGGCCACTTTACTTCGGGTTTATTCTCCTCCTAGCCAGCGTCCAATTGCCCCAACCTATCTGGTTGCATTGTTTCGGCACATATAAACACTTGTGCTCTGGGCCACTTGATAAAGACTAAGCCTTACGCAAAGATCACAGACTCTTGTTTCCAAACCAACATTAACTTGAACGGCCGAGTAATACACATGCGACCGTTGGATTGCCTCAAAACATGCAATTATTCCCTCATCATGCGAGAATTATGTAAACACGATGATCTTCACAGATAGCAGATGGCTTCGTTGTCGTCTCGGTTTTTTACGACAATGGCCGAAGTCAAAATCTCTGCACCCGGCTATACATGTCATATGAAAATCCATAATATTTCACCCCACCTGTCTTTCACACTCCCACGTCTGAATTTGACAGCCACCACATTGACCTTCTCCACAAAAAAGCGCATGTCCACTCCATGCTGCAACGCTGTCGTCGTACTCCGCAACTTCGATGCGGCATCGTGATATCTCTGCTCCTCCTCGAAATGGCTAACAATCTGATGGTTTTTATCTGGGGTATGTAGCATGTAAACAAGCGAGCGTCTATTTGTGACTGCCACTTTGATGAATACTCGCATGTAGAAATCTGATTCCAGAACATATGCCGATAAAAATACCAAAGATACTCGGATCTCAGCCGACAAATTGTATCCTAGCTCGAAGTTCAATCATTCACATAAGGGTTGCGAAGGGTTAATAACAACGTCTTACGGCCGCTAGATTTTTTTGCAATCCTGTCCATGCTCATGCACATACAGACCAACACATATGTGTGTAATGCGTGGACACGAACATCAGCTTAGCGAACATCAAGGCGTTCGATCACGTTGCTGGAGATCTATACCGTTCATGATTCACATACATCCCTCAGGAATTGTGTGGCTGCTTTATCCTTGAAGTTGAAGCAATAATCGACAAGACATCAATGCGGTATCATCCACATAGTCCACACGAAACCCACAAGTAATGCCTGTCGAATCATTGGACGTGCATATCGTGATGCAATAAAATACCATCCCGGCGTCACTGTTGACAAGGTAGCATTCGTAAATATTCTCGGGGGTTCGGATTACATATCGTGGTCGTGCCATTGGCGTTTCCGTGACGGGATGGAACACTACAAGGACTTCGATATGCGGCCCCGCGTACGTCAGCCGTAAGATAGCGGACGCTCGGCCGCCACCATCCAACCACAAGACTGACATGTGATGACAAGACATGAAAATCCTAGACAAAAAGACCACCTCGCGCACAATGCAGAGCAGGGCCAGCGGGAGAGATGGGTCTACACCAACGGCCGGTCCCGAGCTGACCATGTATTCGTTGGATAACCGTAGGATCACGATTGGAGAAGTGCGGCCCGTTGATCTTTGTGGGATGCTACCTTATATGCGTGAAAATAAGCTGAAGTTTCACTTTCAGAGGCGGTGACGGACAGTACGGACCTACGGAGAGTCCCAATAAAGGAACTTGATGGGCGAAGAAGGATACGAGGATGCTCGGGCAATATTCCCACTGTACATATGAAAATCCAGCATGGAGGTGACTTTGACCGGAATGGTACATCACGTAGTAGACAACATAGAGCCCTATGGATGCAAAGCACGAGGACAAACCGTTCGTGTATTAAGATACACTGGATATGGAGTCTCAAGCACTCAGGTACATGTACATACATGAACAGGTATGTCTAGGCGTACCAAATGTGCAAAATAGTTACACACAGATACATTAACCTGCCAGACAGGTGACAGTTGCGCAAAGCGAGTTCTCGATATAAAGACCAAGAAATAGCCGCCGTAAGGCATGGACACACGCAGTACATTTGGGGACCGGCTCTGATAACGAGCCGCGGTCAGACGTAGTATGATCACACCCTCCCGGGGAAAAACGGCTGTGTATGAAACTCAGGCCGGCGAAGGATTAGACTCTACCGGGGTAAGAAAAGTCGGAGTGGGGTGCATGTTACCCCCCGGCCGGACTCGGCAGGCTAGTTCCAAGGATACGTGCGTAGGCTAGATATGTACATATGTATGTACATATACACACATGCATGTCTATATATGTACAAACAGGACAAATGTAACGGCGATAACAAGTCAGTCACATGGGGAAAATTGTAACCACCAGACACGTCAGCAGCATAAAAGATTGAGTAAAAGAATGGTGGAAATCCAACATTAACGATAAAACAGAAGAACAAAGTACTTTTTTATACCATCAGCCCCAAATACCCAAAAGCAGAGCCAAATATCTTCTTGAATCATCAAAAACACCACACCCGAAGCAAACATCCCAGACAGTTATAAAGCAGAAACAGGAAAACATCACAAAACAGTAGTCTACTGGACAATCTCCTCCGTCTCCTCGAGGACATCTTCGATGACCTCCTCGACGACAGCCTCCTCCGGCACAACAATGTCGAGAGTCTCCGTCTTCTTCTCCAGAAGGTAGGCAACAATGTCGGCAGGAAGACCCCGAGCGGCACGCTCATCGGCAACCTCCTTGGAAATAGACTCATACCAGTCGTACCAGGCCTGGAGCTTCTCGCGGCGGGCGGAAACGACGGCCTGATCGGCCGAAGCACCACGCTCGGCATCTTCTTGCTCGAATTGTCTAGAGTACTCGCGCAGGTTCTTACGGACGGCCTTCTGCTCTTCCTTAGTAAGGAGAGTAGCAGGGCGAGGGCGCCAAGCCCAGGTACGGAACTTCTCGACAACCTCCTCGCGGAGAAGTTCACCACGGAAATCGTAGAGGTGGTAACCGTTCTCGACCTATTTTAGAATGAGTTAGTCGCATGAAACGTCAGGAACATGTGTACAGCTTATGCTGGTTAGTTGAGGGTTGACTTACACCGTGCTTCCAGAAGGAAGACCAGGTGGCCAAATAACGGCCAGAAGGATCCCACTCGAGATCAGTGACACCGTAGTGGTCGGCAGTGTTCATGAGTTGCAGGTTAGCCATGAGATCCTTGTCAGACTCGGGCTTGTCACCCTCGAAGTCGACATCGTAGAACTCAAGCTCGGAAGCCTGGGTGTTGTGAACGGTGGCAACGCAAACGAAGCGACCACGGGGAGACCAGTAGATGGCGTTTCCGTTCTTCTTGTCGAGAGTACGGAGGTGCTTGAAGCTACCGGGCTGGTTACCCTTGAGTCTCTCAGGGCAGTAGAAGGAGATAGATGCCTTGACGGGGACGGCGGCACCAGCGGGCTGCTCAGGGGTGGTGATGATGACGAAACGGTCACCCTTGGGTTCCCAAGAAAAGTTGCGGACAATGTCCTTGATGGAGCTAACAACTTCGACGGGGACACCCTTTTCTCTGACACGGAAAATTTCCAAAGTAGCCTCCTGGAACTTCTTGGACTTGGAGTGACGGTCGACCTTTACACACAGGTACTTGGCCTCGGATTGCCAGTGCAACTTAACATCGGTAACACTGAACAGGTTGAGAGTACGGATAATCTCTCTGGTGGGAAGCGTCATCAGACCAACCTTGGCAGGGTTGCTGCCCTTCTCGGGAGTCCAGTAGCACAAAAGCTGCTCGTGAGCCTTGACACCATCACGCTTAATAGTAGCGGGGGCCCACTCGAACTCGGCGACACCCTCAATCTTGATGCTAGTCTTGTCGAGAAGGTTCATGCGGGGAAGCTCGTAAACGGAAATAGATTGGCCAGGGTTCAGACGAGCGACGTACTTCTCATCGGGCGACCACTTGAAAGCGGGCCAGCCCGGAAGAGAGCGCTTCTCGCCGTCCTCACCGGTGACCTCAATGTTGGCGAAGGAACGGAGAGGAGCACCAGTCTGGATATCCCAAACAACGTAGTTCTTGCCATCATCGTCGGCGGACAGGACGGGGTGACCATCCTCGGGAACGCTGATGGGGCGGGCAGACCAAGTGATCATGTACTTCTCGTTGGGGGAAAAAGTAATGGTGTTGCAGAAAGCGTGGGGGAATCTGTGAAGACGAGTCCACGAGGCACCACCCCACAGCTGGACACCCTGGGCGTGGACGGAGGTCAGGTAAGTACCCTGGGGAGACCACTGAACGAACATCTCAGTCCAGTTTTGTCTGTCGACAATGTTCTCGGGAGTATCCTTCTCGTTGTTCCAGAAGACACCGACATTCTCGTTGCGGTGCATGATGAATTGGTCACGACCACGCTCGGCAGGGTCGGCCAGGAAAGAGCGCAGATGCTCCTTCTGCTCAAATTCGGGGATGGCGGGGGGAACGTACTCCTCGGAGACACGGCCCTCGCGGCCGAAGCGCTCAATATCAGACAACTTGTTGATACGGAGGGTGTGCTTCTTGTCAAGAGGGGCGCCGTCGAGAGAGCGGATGGCGGCACCGGCCATGGCGGCAGTAGTGTACTCAACGAAGGCAAAGCTGGATGTTGTTTAGTTAGTACCAAAAATTATAATCCCTACGACAATGTTTGAATACTACTGTCAAAGTAGCCAACAAGTCGCAGACACCAGTTTCCGTGAACCGGCTATGCATCAAAACTCACCCCAGAGACTTGCCATCCTCGCCCATGGGCATAACCATAGAATCATCGCGAAGGGTACCCGCGGTAACCAACTTCTTGCTCAAGAAGCGAATAAGCTTGGGCTTCTGGTCCTCGTTGACAATGGGAAGGCCATCAATGACCACAAAGGTGTCGTAGCCAGACTCGAGAGAAACATTTTGCTTCTCGCGAAGATCGGAGATATCAATTTCGGTGTCACTGATGTCATCAACGTCGTTGAGGTTCTCCTCGTGGAGATGGGAAAAGGTGGTAGCCATGTTGAGAATTCGACGGTCGTTTTCTTTTTCTTTCTCGGAAGTCTAGATGGGCGGTTGCGTGAACGTCGTTTGCAGCGTCGCGGGGCAGGCGGGGTGGTCAATGAACGAGGGTGTTCAAGGGTGGGAGAAAATCAGACAGGTACCGCCGGGGTCGATCGAATTGGGAAAGTCGATCGGGAAGTTGGACGAAAAGACCGGGAATTTATGAATGAATTAATGAGGCCACGGGCCGTAGACAATATGTACCGGTCAAAGAGTGTTCGGGGAAGTCCCACGTAAAGGCCTGCAGGACCGACAATGGCTCACAGTGCCGTTCTGGAAAATGTGGGCTCAATTTTGATGGAGCAGAACTTCTTCGGTTTTTTCAGGCTGTGTGCGGGGCGCCGTGCAGAGACAGTGTGAAAGGATCGATAAAGAATTACACAGGGCCGATAAGAGACTCTTTACGGTGTTGTTAGCACTGTATACGGTACTAGACGGTAATATTGCGGGTAAATCAGTGCTACACCAGGAACCTGGGTTTGACAAGCGACTTCTTGACTTAGAAAGCTAAATTGGAAGCAGCTGGAAACAGGGGGCACAAGGATTCAAGACCCAATATGCCATAGGGGACCAAATAGAGGGGCAATTTGTAAAGCTATAGGTAGAAAATTTACTATGTAGCCAGTAACGATGTGGTATCCATAAGTTATCAGGAGCTACGACAAGGAAAGTATGCCCGCTAACTAAGCCAGATCACCACCACCCATCGCGACTGGATCCTCCTTTTCCACAGCCGTGTTAACCAGTGATTTCCAACTATTTACACTTTTGACCGTTTCTTAATCTAATCACATATTGTCACTTTAACCGTTAATTCTATAGCCATGGTAAGTCCTAATTCTAACCTAACTGTTTCATGATGTTGTCGTTACCAGCCTAAACAGCCCCTCTATCGTCGAAAACGTGCCCCTCCTAACTGAACTGCGTCAATGCAAATAGTCGTCGTTTAGCCCTACCCAAATCTTTGAGGACGGCACCACCCAAGAGAAGGGCGAGAACGCCCGTCTCGCCGCCTTCGTCGGTGCTATCGCTGTTGGCGATCTTGTCAAGAGCACTCTTGGTCCCAAGGGAATGGACAAGATTCTCCAGTCTGCGTGAGTAACTCCCCTGTTGCCCCTCCATGGCAGCCCGGCACTTGGCACGTGAAGTCACATTACCACTAACACGCAACGATTCTCCCTATGACAGCTCTACCGGTGAGATTATGGTTACCAACGATGGTGCTACTATTCTGAAGGCCATTGCTCTCGACAACGCTGCCGCCAAGGTTCTCGTCAACATTTCCAAGGTTCAGGACGATGAGGTTGGTGACGGTACTACCTCCGTTGCTGTTCTGGCTGCTGAGCTTCTGCGTGAGGCCGAGAAGCTTGTCGACAAGAAGATCCACCCCCAGACTATCATTGAGGGTTACCGGATAGCCTCCGCCGCTGCCCTTGAGGCTCTCGCCAAGTCTGCCGTCGACCGCAGCAACGACCCCGCCGCCTTCCGTGAAGATCTCCTGGCCATTGCCCGCACCACTCTTAGCTCTAAGGTTCTGTCTCAAGACCGCAACCAATTCGCTGAGCTTGCTGTTGATGCTGTTCTCAGACTCGGCAAGTCCGCCGATCTCTCTCACATTCAGATTATCAAGAAAGCCGGTGGTAAGCTTTGCGAGTCATACCTTGACGAGGGTTTCATTCTGGACAAGAAGATTGGTGTCAACCAGCCCAAGCGGTTAGAGAAGGCTAAGATTCTGATTGCCAACACTTCCATGGACACCGACAAGGTGAAGATCTTTGGCGCCCGCGTCAAGGTTAGCTCCACTGGCAAGCTGGCGGAGCTTGAGAAGGCTGAGAAGGACAAGATGAAGGCTAAGGTTGAGAAGATCAAGGCCCACGGTATCAACTGCTTCATCAACCGTCAACTTATTTACAACTGGCCCGAGCAGCTCTTCACTGATGCTGGCATCATGTCGATTGAGCACGCTGACTTCGACGGCATTGAGCGTCTTGCGTTTGTCACTGGTGGTGAAATCACCTCCACCTTTGACCACCCCGACCAGGTCAAGCTTGGTTCTTGCGACACTATTGAGGAGATCATGATTGGTGAGGACACTCTTATCAAGTTCTCTGGTGTTGGTGCTGGTCAGGCTTGCACTGTCGTGCTGCGTGGCGCCACCGAGCAGCTTCTGGATGAGGCCGAGCGTTCTCTGCATGATGCTCTTGCCGTTCTTTCTCAGACCGTCAAGGAGCCAAGAACTACTCTTGGTGGTGGTTGCGCTGAGATGCTTATGGCCAAGGCTGTCGAGGGCGCTGCTACCCGTGTCGAGGGTAAGAGACAAATGGCTGTCCAGAGCTTCGCTGTTGCTCTTCGCCAGCTTCCTACCATTCTTGCGGATAACGCTGGTCTGGACTCTGGTGATCTTGTTTCCAGACTCCGCAAGGTTCACTACGATGGTATGAGCACTTACGGTCTGGATCTCTTGACCCCCGGTGGTGGTATTGCGGATATGCGTGAGAAGGGTGTTATGGAGGCGCACAAGTTGAAGAAGGCTGTTGTCTCATCTGCCAGTGAAGCGGCAGAGGTAAGTTGATCTCATGACCACCCACGCATATAAAACACACTCTAACAAACGTACAGCTTCTCCTCAGAGTCGACGACATTATCCGCGCGGCGCCGCGCGCGAGAGAAAGACACTAAGTCAATCGCCCCCTCTGCACATGCCAGGCAACGGTGACGAAAGAAAAAGACTTTGTGTGTTCGTTCCACGATGTACTATACCCCATTCTGATTCTCTAGCCGTATTTGCTTTTTTCTTCTCGTACTTTCCACTTCCTATCTTCCAGGCTGGCTTCACTACCCCCACGAATTTTCTACCGTCACATTTTTGTCTTCTTTTCAAAACTCCCCAGTGGCCAATTTTCCGTTTCTCCTCCCCGGTGTGGTCGCTCGCACCTTCTACTTTTTCCTGCTCATAACCGTTTCCAGATTCTTCATAAACTTCACATCTATAGATTTCAAAGAGAAAGCAAAGGCATATGTCCTGTCGGATGGACGGGCATGTTTAATAATTCACCATCACATATTGAACATTGTGCTATCAACTTGAGGATGAAGAAGTGTATGTATTACAAAGTATGTACGACGTGTGTTGCCAGGGCACATACATGCGCCTGGATGAAAATTCGTGCAAAGAAGGAAAGTAATGGGAACTCAATTAAGAGGAACCCATCATGTCTATAATCCGCCGCGCTGAATCACACGTAAACCCCTAAAATGAACAAACAAAAAGATTCCCGATAAACCATCCCATCTACCCAAACAAGTAACTCGAAGGTCACAAAAATATGTAATAGCAATATCGAAACTATATAACGACAAAAAGTTCATCTCATCATCAGCGCATTAACCGGTCTACTCGGTCAAAGACCCGAGAGGCGACAGACCGACCCGCCGGTGGACAGGTCGCGGCGACACTGGAAGTAGCCAGGACACAAGGGACGGAGCACTCTACGTCCTTCCAACAGCTCTGACCATTTTCATCCAGTTATCTTCGGCTCCAGCCTCGGCGACAACCTTTTTGGGTTCACGGAGACCCTCAAGAACAGCAACGACACCGTCAAGTGTTTTGCAGTCGAGAAGACCACCTTCGTTACGGACCATCAGGGCGACGGCAGCACGGACTAGAAGACTATCACCTTCGAAAACGTAAACATCCCAGAGTCTTGCGGCTTCGTCGATGGCAAGACAGCTCGTAAAAATTGCAGTAAAAATGGATACGAGGTAGGTCTCGGGACCTGACGGGGCAGGAATGCCATCGGCGGTCTCGACATTAGCAGCTGATACGGAAAGCGCATTTAAGTGGTCATATAGTGGGCGTGAGGAGTGTTTCAAGGATTGAAGAACGAGGTTGTAAGCGGAGGATTTAGCGACGTCGTCCATTGTGAAAAAGGAAAGCGGAAGCGGACGATTAAGCACATTGGCAAGAGCGATGAAAGCTTCAGTGGCGCTCGACAAGTTGAGCAGAAGCAGGGCAGCAATAGTCTATATGATAATTAGGACATGCGATAGAAAAGCGTGGGGGGGACATTATGCTCAACTTACATTGCAACCAGAGACATAGCCGATATCTCCACGGTACATAGCATAAGCACACAAGACATTAACCAGGTTCTCGTGCAACGGGCCACCCTTCTGGAAAATCTTCAGCTCCATCCAAGTCTTGGTCTCAACATCGCGCCGAGCAAGAGTAAACCACTCAACACAACGAACATCTTCAGACGAGCCCTTGCCATCGGCAACACGAGCTTCGGCCTCTTGTGCTCTCTTGGAGGCGGCCTCAAAAGAAGCAGCTGATAAGCCAAGCTCGTTACCAATAGCACGGGTCCAAACAACACCTCTACTCCGAGGCGCAACACCACCCCACCACATCTCGCGCGTTTTGCGTTCCCGAATGGCCTCTGGCCAACGGGGGATAATGTCTGATTCCCAAAGCTTCATTGTGTTTTCCGCGTTGGAGTCTCTCTTGGCCTTGGAGGCAGCCTCGGCGGCTTCACGTTTCTTTTCAATCTCAAGACTCTTAGCCATCATCCTTTGGTATTCTTTGAGATGACGCTTTTCTTCAGCGGGGTCCTTTGGTGGCAGCCATGGCGGTCTAGTGCGGGAGAGTACGGCCTCCTTCTCCTTGGAAGCTGGCAATGGATCTATCATTGCGTCTGATGTGCGTAGAGGTGGAAGCGCTGGTAAAGGCGAATTACGCTTCTTGTTACGCTCCTGCACCATAGTATCAAGTGATTGTCTAGAGGAACCCCATGTTGCTGGTCTTTCGGCGCGGGTCTGGTCTTGATGTTCCTCAAGCTTTTCGGTGAGCATGCGAGCTTCGGGGCTAAGCTCTGACATGGCCAAATTCCAACTTTGGGCGCGGGTCTTAAGTGGTACTGGAGGTGCGCTGTTTGGTGGGTTATGTGGAGATGTAGTCGATCCATCATCAACGCCGGAGTCCGATCTCCAGCCAGGGGATCTAAGACTGCCGTGGGCAGTAGCAACAGCGGGTGTGCCGTTTCCAGCGGGACGTGGTTTTGAGCGGCTCGGGGAGGGCGAAGGTGGGCCGCGACTAGAACGGCCACTATTTGACCGGGTGCTCTGTTTGCGTTCGCTCATTGGTCTTGGTGAAAGAGGCACGTTGTCGAGAATAAGACCCTCGGGAATATCGCCACCGTCATCGTCGTCGCACTCTTGTTCAAGCTCCAGGGAGGACTTGCGAGAATGGTTCGGTTGCCAGCTTTGGCGTTTGGGCTTGAGGATAAAGACGGGATCGTCTCGTATGCTCGGGCTACGGCTGCGACTTTGGCTGTGGGTGCGCATAGGAAGAGAGCGGCCTCCGGGACTAATGGGACGGCGTCCTCCAGGGCTGATCATACCAGTGAGACTACCAGTGTTTGTGTTTCTGAAATTGGCGTTGCTGTTGGCTTGGCGGATGTGTGAGCGGAGACTCAACAATTCGGGTCGTCGCCGGGGATCGGCCGGTGAGGCACCGTTACGTTTGTTGTGTGCTGGAGCAGTGAGTTGGCGGGCACTGACGGGACCCATGTTGGCACCGGCAAGGGGAGCCGAAGTTGGCGCGGAATGTGAGGTGGATGCAGATGGCGCGGGCTCATTGCTACTTCCGGACCGTGAGCGAGTGCTGAAACTATCGGAATGGCCCCTATATGCGATTGTGGTGTCGTCAAGACCAATGTCCTCGAAGTTGCTGACATCAGAGAGAGCAGTGTCGTCAAAAGGTGCCGAAGCACGAGATGAGCTCTTGGAGGTGGACATTCCGCGCGATTTTGTGTGCGAAGCAATGGAAGCACTCGCGGAAGAGGGAAGCGAGCACTGAAGCATGCGGTCGAGATTCTAACGGAGTGGGTTTCGTTGATTTTTTGGAGGGGGAATTAGTGTCCAGTAGGATGTGCCAAAATATGAATCTGTAGTGGTGGCAAAAACACTAAGGCAGACAGCTGTATTGTGTGAAGTTAAAGAAAGTATATGCTGACAGCTAGCGTGATCCTAGACAAGAAGCAGGAAGAGCAACTTCTCAAGAAGGTGATTAGGACGGAAAAGTCGATAGAAGTGTTGTCGTAGCACGACCTTTGTATGTTGGTGAGCCGATTAGAATAGGATGAAGAGCAAGCGGGTTGGTTTGCTTTGTATGTATCAGGGACCAAGACAGGCTGGGGCTAGGCCTGTAGATGACCCAGGACCTTGACGACAAGCAATGGCCAGGATGACGGAATGTCTAGGATGCGGCGTATTAATGCAGGCCACGGAATCGAAGAGCGGGCTTTCGGGGGTGCAGCAGAACGTTGGATGCGCACTAGGGATTATTATACATATGCAATGATCCAGTTTGCAAACGCTGGTGCTGAAGAATGGTCTGTGGTTGGTTATAGCTGAGGCTGACGATGTCGATGACGGTAGTTCAAGACGACTACTAGCAGTTCTGAGGGAGCAGGAGTGAGGCAACCAAGCGAGGTGACCGTGAGAAAGCAAGTCAGTGTGTCCAAAGACAGTGCAAACGTCGAACCAGGGCGATTTACAAGTCGGATATGGAAGCGAACAAATGGGAGCGGACGAGCGGTGAAGTTGAGATTAGATGCAGCGACGATCAACAGTTGAAGGAGGGATATTAACGTTTAGTAGCAAAGATTGAATACCAGGGTCTGTATAGTGTCGTGATAGTGGTGCTGTCGTGGGGGTTCGAACCAGGAACAAAAATATTAGAAAGTCACCAATGATATCAATGACATCAACGAAGGAAAAGAAATTAAAGACGAAGTAGACAAGAAAAAACCTGAAGAAGGTAAATGACCAACTGACACGGCTTGTATCACTATTTTGAACAAATCCAACGGTAGACGGGAAAATCCCAAAATGAAACATCACTCCCACACTAGAAACTGGCGTTCCTGTTAAATTGCAACCAAGCTTCCCCTACTTTTATCTATATTAGGAAGCGAGTCAATGGCATCAATGATGTTCGTAGCAGTTAAAGATTTTCAACAATGAGATTTGAAATCTTCTGAAATTTGGTTTTGATAGAGATACCTTGAGTTGCGTGTACATGCACATGCATATGTAAAATGTATGTACGCTTCTGCATACAGTTTCACGCAATCGGTATTGTCCTCTTGTGGCTCGGCTTTCCGTCCAAGCCTAGCAAACGAATGTGCAAGATAAAGCGTGAATTCCTTGTCCCTTCCGTAATAGTGCTGACATTCAAAGCCCAGCTGCCTCTATATTGCACCACTATTGCAGGTTCTTTACTGGGATTAGATGGACTGCAAGGTCCGCTAAATCGAGGCTCTCAGCTTGTTTGGTAGAATGGTGGAGTCCCTATTGGTTCTTTCTAAAGTGTGTAAACCGACAAGCTAAGGCTCCACAGAAGCCTTGAATAACGTGGGCGTTGTTAGCGGCATACAATCTTAGACATGTTTCCACGTCTAAAGAGAAGCAGCCAAACTGTCAACCAGCTTAAATATTATAGCGTCTGTACTAAAATACAGCTCATCCCAACAATCCACCTAAATTGAATTCTGGTCATCTCAAAGACTCCACAAGAGAGTCCCTCCCGTGGCCCCTGGAATGTTCCGCCCACAAGTCTAAGACACTTCTTCCAGCACCAGAATTGTCAATCATCAGAGAACGCCCTTTTTCTCGATTACCAAACCCACCGAACATCGCCACCAAAGAGCCCCCTTAAACTTGTTCACCCTCATCGATGCCTTTTCGTCCGTCCCAAATGCGGCACCGCGATGCATGTGCGAAATTCGCCCGAATGCTGTGTTGCCATGGGCCCTGGCCGCTCCCGCTGTCTCTCTCCTGCATAGAGTCGTGAAATTAAGTCGTGGTCCCTGGATTCGCGGGCGGATTGGCACTAGGCGCTGCCGGCATGAGTCTGGGCCGTGCTAGAAGTTTGGGCGAGGGATACGGAATCAAGGGTGTCGGGTACGTCCCCCGTAGCCGCATTGTGAAGCGGAATACTTACTATACGGCACTTGGCGACAATCCACAGACGCCACTTTGGTGGCAACTTCATGGATTTTGGCGATTTGTGGTCCATATGCAATACAACCACTTGAACAACGCGACAATGGCACATCGTTTCCAGAGCGTGACGTTGCAACGGACGTCTTCTACTGCTCTCTCCTTATCAAGAGTCACCCCCGGTCTAAACTCGTCCCGAGCTATAAACCGACATGTTTGTCCTCCTTATTCTACAGCAACGCCACAATCGGCCAGGCCATCTGCGCATCGCGCCTCTAAGCTCTCAGCTCTCTCTCCCTCAATACCACCAAACGTCGCCAACAAAATCCCTCTGGCGCTTTCCCAACTTTCCACAGGTTTCAAGCCATTTATGCAGGTACACAAAACCACATCCACATTAGATCCTACCCGCTGAATCCAAAGTGTAACCATACAAACCTGCTTGCCATTGTATTGCAACCACAGCAGAACTCCCAAAGCTCGTCCTTGAACCCCTTCTTTCCCCTCTTTTCTGCCCTCAGGCCTGCTGTTCGTCTATCCTAACCTGCCAAAACGACGATTACACTGACTCCTGCTTGTCTCCTGGCTCTCAAGCCCTTTCGGTGCCTCCCTCCTCCACATCACACATGCTGGCCCGAAACATCGACGATGCTATTTCCAGTGTTCTTTTGTCCTTCCATCTTCTCTCATTTTGTTCTCTCCCCCTTGGAAACACAATAATTTGCACTTTTAGGTTATCTACTTGTTGCAAGGGGTTGTTGATCGTCCAGATGGAACAAAAATGAAGCATCGTCTTAGTGGTGTTCCAAGCGTCCTTTGTGGTTCATTTAACCCTAACGATGACCACTTGAGTTGTACACATGTTTGTCAGTAGGATGTGTGATCTTCTGATCAGGAACTTGGTTATTGACAGCTGCGATCATACAATTGTGATACACACGAAGCTTTTACAATCTTGATTTAACGACTGGGGTTGAATTGAAATTTCTTTGACTTGTGACAGTATCGCATCAATTCCACGATGCAATTCTAAAATATTCCGGGTTTAAGCATTGTAACGCATATCACGGAGTATATGCGGTATGTATCTATGCTTAAATGTGCTTTTGAGTGGTCACGTAGGTGCAAGTCTCAACAACCAATTCGATCTGTCAGTTCTTCCGCACGCCGAGGTCTTAATTCTCTCGCAGTCCCAGCAGTAACAAACACCGAGCTTGAAGAAGCACCACCTTGTAAATAAACCCCATCAGCTATTCCGCCCTCGCTGGCACCTTCCCGGGTAGACTCGCTATGCTCTTGTTTCCAAGATTTGACCCGACGGAGTATCCAAGGCCGCAAGTTATACCATCCTCCAGCCGCAAACACACCACACCAAAGGACAAACTCAACAGCATAGATAACTATACCCATCACATCGATTTCCTTTTGAAAAAGCACGGCTAAAAGGGAAAAGATGTCTCCAGCGGCATCGATACCCACGAATAAGAAGGAAATTCCACGCACAGTACGGTGTTTGTAAATGTCAACGTAGTGGCTGAGAACGCCCAATGCAAGTAACAGAGCAGATAGTACGGCCATGAGTTTCATCGGCCAGTGGACGTCCTTCTCCAAGCCGTGTCGGAGGGCCATTACCAGACCTACTTGTAGTCCTCCCATAAGCATAGCAATTGGAATAACCACGTAGAGCGCACGTAAGACAGACCAATTCTAAGAAACTATTAACATCGTAGAGCGTCTTTGAAAAAGTGCTTGTTCTTACCCGTTGATAGTAGTAACACTGAATCCAAGTAACCAAGCTCAAAAACGTCAAAAGTTGCGGCTGAATTTGCAATGCCACGTTAAACTTGGACACGATATTATAAACGCCAAGCGGGACTCCAGCCCACGCCCAGAGCATCATCATCGCCGGCTGTAATCCCGTAGCATGATGACGACGGTAATTGATTATGATTTGTGGAATGAGCTTAACATCGTTAGATAATTAAACGCCCGGATACACATGTATATCGCACTTATAAACTTACTTGGACGGACCAACAGACCTTTGCATATGAACATCAACAATAATTAGCTCAGGTTTGAACAACTAGACAGAGAGGTACATGACTTACCGCACCCATCGTACCAAGTACGTTTGCGGCAGCTGGAATGTCCATATCTGTGCAACTATAAAATATCAGCCGAACTATCGAAATATCCGACGTTTAACACAAATAGAAGTTGCCCTGGCTATGACGTAGGTAAACACTGGCGTTGTACGACATTAGTCATGCCCAGAAATGGCAAATGAAAACTCACTCTGGGAGCCTGGGGGCGCTGGCTCCAAGAGTGGGGTTTCGGGTTTACAATTGGCCCGCTTAAGGGTTCCAGGTCTGCTGACCCGGGGTTATAAAAAGTGTCTTTTAGGGTAGCGTGGTCCCGTGTCGAGGGTTTCGGGGAGGTGCCTTGGGGTTTGGGCCGGCGGTGATTTAGGATCCGGAGGATGCATCGTCACGATTCGTGGGGTAGAAGGCCGGATTTCTCGGAACCTGGTTTTTTTGAAAATTTCTCTTCCTTATTCCCCCGCTTCCCGACCGATTTCTTGAATTTGCAGCTTGATGCGTCGAATGACGCCGTGAACAGTGAGTGTTTCTTCCAGAGTTATCCCAAGTGTATTTGTTAATCATTCTTTTAATTCGCGAAAACAGAATCTCTCGATACGTGCGGCGGGACGCGACAATTTGGTGGTTTATACGGTTTGGACGACGGTCCACAGCAGGTGAGCAAGTCTTCCAGGCGTTTCAGGCGGTGAGCGAGTGCTTTCAGTGGCTTTGGGTGCTGAGCCAGTGCTTTTAGTGACTGTGGGCGGTGAGCCAGCAATTTACTGGGTGCGGGCGGTGAGCGAGTGCTTTCAGTGGCTTTGGGTGCTGAGCCAGTGCTTTTAGTGACTGTGGGCGGTGAGCCAGCAATTTACTGGGTGCGGGCGGTGAGCCAGTGCTTTCAGTGGCTTTGGGTGCTGAGCCAGTGCTTTTAGTGACTGTGGGCGGTGAGCCAGCAATTTACTGGGTGCGGGCGGTGAGCGAGTGCTTTCAGTGGCTTTGGGTGCTGAGCCAGTGCTTTTAGTGACTGTGGGCGGTGAGCCAGCAATTTACTGGGTGCGGGCGGTGAGCGAGTGCTTTCAGTGGCTTTGGGTGCTGAGCGAGTGGTTTTAGTGACTGCGGGGGCTGTCCCTTCAGTGGGTTTAGGTGCCGAACCAGTGCTTTGAGTGCCTTTAAGTGCTGTCCTTTCAGTGGCTCCCAGTGCTGAGCTGGTGCTATTAGCGACTGCAGGTGCTGTCTCTTCAGTGGGTTTAGGTGCCGAACCAGCGCTTTTAGTGACTGCAGGTGCTGTCCTTTCAGTGGCTCTCAGTGCTGAGCCGGTGCTTTCAGCGACCGCGGGGGCTGTCCTTTCAGTGGCTCCCAGTGCTGAGCTGGTGCTATTAGCGACTGCAGGTGCTGTCCTTTTAGTGGCTCCCAGTGCTGAGCTAGTGCTTTTAGCGACTGCGGGGGCTGTCCTTTCAGTGGCTCTCAGTGCTGAGCTAGTGCTATTAGCAACTGCGGGGGCTGTCCTTTTAGTGGGTTTGGGTGCTGGACCAGTGCTTTCAGCGACCGCGGGGGCTGTCCTTTCAGTGGCTCCCAGTGCTGAGCCGGTGCTTTCAGCGACTGCGGGGGCTGTCCTTTCAGTGGCTCCCAATGCTGAGCTGGTGCTATTAGCGACTGCAGGTGCTGTCCTTTTAGTGGCTCCCAGTGCTGAGCTAGTGCTTTTAGCAACTGCGGGGGCTGTCCCTTCAGTGGGTTTAGGTGCCGAACCAGTGCTTTTAGTGACTGCAGGTGCTGTCCTTTCAGTGGCTCTCAGTGCTGAGCCAGTGCTTTCAGCGATTGCGGGGGCTGTCCTTTCAGTGGCTCCCAGTGCTGAGCTGGTGCTATTAGCGACTGCAGGTGCTGTCCCTTCAGTGGGTTTAGGTGCCGAACCAGTGCTTTTAGTGACTGCAGGTGCTGTCCTTTCAGTGGCTCTCAGTGCTGAGCCAGTGCTTTCAGCGATTGCGGGGGCTGTCCTTTCAGTGGCTCCCAATGCTGAGCTAGTGCTTCTAGCGACTGCAGGTGCTGTCCTTTCAGTGGCTCTCAGTGCTGGACCAGTGCTTTTAGTGACTGCGGGGGCTGTCCTTTCAGTGGCTCTCAGTGCTGAGCTAGTGCTTTTAGTGGTTTTGAGGTGCTAAACCAGTGCTTTTAGCCGCTTTCTCCAGCGAAGCCAGACAGCCCTGCTAAAAAAAGCGTCCCCATTGTGGCCCCCAATGACCTGTGAAGCTAGACAGCGAGTTGACCAGCGAAGCTAGACAGCCCTGCTAAAAAAAGCGTCCCCATTGTGGCCCCCAATGACCTGTGAAGCTAGACAGCATTTTGACCAGCGAAGCTAGACAGCCCTGCTAAAAAAAGCGTCCCCATTGTGGCCCCCAATGACCTGTGAAGCCAGAGAGCATTTTGACCAGTGAAGCTAGACAGCGAGTTGACCAGCGAAGCCAGACAGCCCTGCTAAAAAAAGCGTCCCCATTGTGGCCCCCAATGACCTGTGAAGCTAGACAGCATTTTGACCAGCGAAGCTAGACAGCCCTGCTAAAAAAAGCGTCCCCATTGTGGCCCCCAATGACCTGTGAAGCCAGAGAGCATTTTGACCAGTGAAGCTAGACAGCGAGTTGACCAGCGAAGCCAGACAGCCCTGCTAAAAAAAGCGTCCCCATTGTGGCCCCCAATGACCTGTGAAGCTAGACAGCATTTTGACCAGCGAAGCTAGACAGCCCTGCTAAAAAAAGCGTCCCCATTGTGGCCCCCAATGACCTGTGAAGCCAGAGAGCATTTTGACCAGTGAAGCTAGACAGCGAGTTGACCAGCGAAGCCAGACAGCCCTGCTAAAAAAAGCGTCCCCATTGTGGCCCCCAATGACCTGTGAAGCTAGACAGCATTTTGACCAGCGAAGCTAGACAGCCCTGCTAAAAAAAGCGTCCCCATTGTGGCCCCCAATGACCTGTGAAGCTAGACAGCATTTTGACCAGCGAAGCTAGACAGCCCTGCTAAAAAAAGCGTCCCCATTGTGGTCCCCAATAACCTGTGAAGCTAGACAGCGAGTTGACCATCGAAGCTAGACAGTGCAGTCTGTCTCACTCTGTTCCTTGGTTGTTTGTTACCAACCGACAGCCAATCTACGTCGATGTCTGTCGATCTTCTTCCCTATTTCGCCATTGTTTGCAACGACGCTAGTCATCCTTTGTCGCCCGTGAACTGTGTGCTGAACCCTCACGTGCTGATGCAAACAATCCTGATTCAATTGTGCCTTTTTATTGGCGAGGAAATCTGATCCTTCCATTGTTTTTTTCGTCAACTGATAACTGGTCACTACTAGGGTTCCATCGAAGGCCCAAAACGCACCATGTCACACCAGGGTTAATCCGGAACAGGGGTAACCAACGTCATTCGACGTCATATTGTCGCATTTTCCTTGTGACACCTACAGGGGGCGGAACCAATTAAACGATTTGCAGGGTGCCCAAGGATCATTTGGCAGGGCATTGTTGTGACAGACTACGTGAGCTGAAAATCCTGACGATACCCATTGACTTGAACTTCACGATAGCCTCAATCTTTTACAACACTTGAAAATCAAAAATACACCAATGGATGCCACTCAAAATTGGTACACATCGGTCTCCTGGTCTTTGGTTATACACGAACTCTATGAAGTAGTTCTGTTGCGCGCAAAATGGACGGTGGAATGGACGACGAACTCCTTGATACAGTTGGAAACCGTGACTTGCCAATACTTGACGCCCGAAATCCTATCACCGTTCCTGCCTCAACAGTACGGTGTGATCAGTCGATGGTGTGGCCTCATTCATCCCACGGAGCGGACTTAAGCTCAACCGACCGTGACTGTGAGTTGTAGGAAGTCATTTCAGCCACGACGACGTTCGCGTCCCGCTGTTCGGTCGTGCCCAGTGGCTTCATCAACGAGGCGGACGCATTAGTGTATAAATTGAAACTCAAAAATGACTATACCAGTGACAGTAGACAACTTGCGATCATACATCAACTTTCAACCGACGAATAGTTTATCATTCTGACAAAACTCGTTATCCTATCGCACCACTTGAAACACTCACACGACGTACCAACCAACCTCGATTCCAATATGGCCCCTGTTAAACGTCAAGCGCGCCCTGAGCCCAAGGACGGCCTTTTCCACTGCTTCACTTGCCAGAAGTACCTCCCCAAGTCTTCGTTCAATCTTTTCAAGAAGGGTACTCCCAGGCCGAACTGCAAAATTCATGGAGCCAAGCCTGTCATTCCACACATACAGAACCTGGTGGCCGCCCACAACATCATCCCCGAGTCGCTTGTGACCACTCAGCACTTGAAGTGTACCAGGGGACATTGGGCCGATGTTTCTCTGTTCCCCCTTGACTACAACGGGCGGCTCAGAAAAACCTGCACGAATTGTTTCAAGCCAACAGCCGTCAGTTACACTTGGCCTGAATTTGTGGAAGAATTGGACAGTTGGTCTGACCCTGTAAGTTTTTACCCCTCCTTTGTACAATCTGCGTCAATGCTTCAATACTGACTAGTAACCATCAGGTGGTTCTGACTGCCCTGATCAACCAGGGAGTGGCCTACAATTGCGACTACATCTTTGATGTCGACCAGCTTCCTGGTGTATATCCCTGGCCTTTGCGGACCTTCGGCCCACCAGACAGCCAATATCCAAACGGCCGTCCTCTTTGGGACCCCAAAGTACATCCATTGACCAAGTTGATCGCCGACGAAATCTATGAGCACAGCCCTTACCGCTTCCCCCCCCGCAGCGACGCTCAACCTGGCAGTGAATCTTTTTACGCTCGTTTTTATTGCTCCCAGGATGTAAGATATGAGGCACCAAGAAACCCCAATCCCAAGATTGACGGTCGGCGAATGGAGAGGTACTCTTGTCAAGGGATGCTTTCTATAAACGTGTACCCGGACACGCGCAAGCTTCGCATCAGGCTTAGCCACCAGCACCACAGCCCCTACGTTGTCGTTGACATGAGCCCACGTGTCATCGACTTCTTGAACAGCAACATCGATATTGGGCCCTCAAAATTATACAAGATGTTGCTCGTAACACCAGAAATTGAATGGGAAGAACGCGCTCGTGTTGCTTCTCATCAAGTCTACAATTTTTGGTCCAACCACCACAAGGCCAAGTGGTGGCGGGATAGCGATCCGTGGCATTCTGCTAAACTCTTGATTAAGGAGAAGACCAATGAAGATACGTGTGAGGTCAGATGCGGAAACCGCCGCGGTATCATCATCTTCTTTGAAAACATACTTCGGGAGTTAGTGCAGAGAACGGATGAAGTTGCCATTGATGCCACATTCGGGACAAACAAATCCGGGTGCCACCTTTTCGCGGTGATAGCGGTTCAAGAAGGAGTAGGTAGACCTTTTGCCTACATGTTCATGGACCGCCTGGCAAATCAGCAGGGTCAGTTGACGGCCGATGCGGGTGCGACAGAGGGTGTTATTTTCCAGTTTTTGACTATTTTGCGCGATCAGCGGGGGATGAATCCAAAAATCGTCCACTGTGACAAGGACCCGTCTGAGATCAATGCCATTCGCGCAGCTTTCCCCAACGCTTCCGTTCAATTATGTGAATGGCATGGGGTGCGGGCAATCAAGCAACGATTGAAGAGCACATCGAAGGCCTGCACTTTGGTGTCGTATGACCCTGAAGAGGCTCAGATGATTGTCCCTGAGGTTGAAGTTTGTTGGGCGTCTCTCCCGAGCTGGCGTCAAGGTTCTCACGCCAGTGGTCATTGCACTTGTCCGGTCAAGAATGAGTTGACCAACACGCGGCTCACCAATGAAGCCGAAGTTTCCCTCCACCCTCAAATTTGGCACCTGTGGTCACGGCATCTACGACTTCACCCCTCCGTTCGGGACAGCCAGGGCATTTATCGTACAGTCGATGAGATCCATCAACTGTGCACCCGAGAGATGTACCTGCTTTGTTACCAGAACAACTGGCCTAGAATCTGGGGCTACATGTTTGTGAATTGGTATTGCCCGAGTCAGTGGCCCCTGTGGGCCATGTGCCATAACCCCATTGTACCAACCGTGAAAACGACCATGGTTGTCGAATCCCACTGGAGAACTCTGAAACATGACTTCTTCAACGAAAGGACTCGACCCCGCCTTGATCAATTGGTTGCAATGGTTTATGACTTCGTGATTCCAGTCTACGAGATGAAGTTTTACCAGGCGGAGAACGGGTTGCTTAGGTTGAGCCATGTTTCCTGGAAATCTGACTTCAAGTCCCTATGGAAATATTTCTTCACCCTTTCGCACGCTGAACAGCCTCAGGGGAAGGCTTCCATGCCGGATCAAGTGATTCAGTATGGAACGAATCCATACGCCTTCAGCTGTAGCTGCAAGCAGTATGGTATTAGGTTCAGACTTTGCAGACACATTGTGTACTGTTACAAGAAAATCGAAAACTATCAATGGTTTTACGATTCCCTGGTTCAAGCCAGTACTCAGCCGTTTTTCCGGTCCTCTGAGTTCAAGCTAAAGCCAGAGTACAGTCACATGAGTGTGCAAACTTCCACGCAGACTTGGCGTGAGGGCGTTCTTAGACTTCCCACTGCTCCTCTTGTGCCCAGGAATGTTGCAGTCCAAGAACCGGTTGATCTTGCCATGGAAAATCTGACCCTTCGCATGAACAATCTCAACATAATGTCTGAGATGTTCTGGCACTACCAGCTCCAGATAAACCTGGGCAACGACAGGTTTGACCCAGTTGTTGCCAAGGCTCTGCGATCGTGTAAAAAGGTGTTAGATGATGTGGCGAGGGGAAATGGTCGTGGTATAGTGTCGTCTCATTCTCGCGGCATAAATACAACGGCGCTAGCCTACGACTATCCCCCGGATCCCCTTCCGCCAGGCCTGTGTGACGTGCCGCTAGAAGATTTTTCCATTGAAGTACAGCAATGGATAGTGTCTCGGATGTGTGACTTGGATGATGAAGATTAGTTGGTAAATAGCTGGTGTAGACAATGGCAGTTTGAATGGTTCCTATATCTTTAACGAATGACATTCTGAAGTGAAGATGTATGTTGGCTACAGGTCGGTGATTTTTTCCAAAGAACAGTTTTAGTTCTACTGAGTTTGACTTGGTGGAAAAAAAGAAGTTTATGGCAGAATCAAAGTGCAAGTGCGGAGTAATTACAGGCCCTGTTTTCTGCTACCACACCCGATACTCAGTTTTGATTATAGTGGGTGCAAGGTATCTTGGTGAAAAAAAAGCAGTTGGCGGCAGAATCAAAGTGCAAGTGCGGAGTAATTACAGGCCTTGTTTTCTGCCACCACACCCGATACTCAGTTTTGATTATAGTGGGTGCAAGGTATCTTGGTGAAAAAAAAGCAGTTGGCGGCAGAATCAAAGTGCAAGTGCGGAGTAATTACAGGCCTTGTTTTCTGCCACCACACCCGACACTCAGTTTTGATTATAGTGGGTGCAAGGTATCTTGGTGAAAAAAAAGCAGTTGGCGGCAGAATCAAAGTGCAAGTGCGGAGTAATTACAGGCCTTGTTTTCTGCCACCACACCCGACACTCAGTTTTGATTATAGTGGGTGCAAGGTATCTTGGTGAAAAAAAAGCAGTTGGCGGCAGAATCAAAGTGCAAGTGCGGGGTGATTACAGGGCCTTGTTTTTCTGCCATTACCACAGTTTACTCATACTGCGTTTTGATTATAGAACGTCCACAGCCAACCACGCATGCAAATTTAGTGGCATTTGAGTTTCGTGATAATGATCAATGACATGATGTTTCCTTCAATGGTTCACTGTTTGTCAACCTACAAGACCTGTCAACTCGAAGCCTCAAGTCGCTGGAGACTGCAGTGTGTTTTGTGCCTCCTTGGCTTAGGATCATTTCTTTGCATGAGTTATAATACGGCACGAATCGCTCGGTATTGCACTACAAACACATGTACATACGTACGTGATAGCTTCATCTAGCTGCAATGTTTCGGTGACAACCACTTCACTAAACGACTATACAGTGTTTTCAACGACAAGTCCGCACAGTCAAAAACGTAATTCTACGACGGGAGAATTTGTAGATTCCTTCTGAATTCCTCTGTGTTAAGCCCGCTACAATATAAATACGGCCCTTCCCCCCTCTCTGTTCCACCGTTCTCATACTGTCCTCGACAGATTGCCCCTCGTTTACTCTTGTTCCACCTTATCTATTACCTTATCTATTCTACCCTACTCCCACCCTAACGACAACTTGGTCAGTTTTCTCGCCCCCTGTCACTTTAGAAAGTTCATCAGCTGACCTTCAACCCTTACCGGCTACACCCGGCCCGCCGGTTTTAAGGGCCGGTTTTAGCCGCCCCCTGTCGTCGAAGGATTCTAAAAGGCGTGGTCACAGGCGGTCAGTCTGGGGGGTCATGGCAAATGGATCGTGTAGCCCCACTTTAATACGGGTTTATAGCCGACATTATCAAACGACAATGATAGGTGCCGCAAGTCAACTTTGATTGTTAAATGTGCGTAAAAAAAATGATATATTCATCTCAAGAATCTTACTCGTCTCCTTTCTGTATAAACAATCCAATCAATCCCGCCTGTTTAGAAATGATGTCTCTCTTCTCCCGCGGCCCTACTCCCACAGCACTAACCCTGCACACCGCTTCCGCAAAGCATTCCGCAATCTTCTTCTCTCTCTGACGTCTCTTCAAAACCTTGGAGACATCACCACCAGAAGCACCAGCAACAGAAACACTTCTTCTCCACCGTGCAGCAAATCCTAATGCAGATACCGGGGATGTCACCTTTGCTGCTTCTAAATCCGCTTTGCTCACTGGTGATAGTTCTGCACATACACGACCGAGGGTTGATGTGAGGAACACAAGAGAAATGCTGTGTCCGGGGTCGTGGGCTAGAATGTCGAGTAAAGCTGTCTTCGTATCTTCAACACGAGAAGGTGGACACGGTGATGTTGTAATGTTGCCGAGATTGGGCATTCGTTCCTCTAAAGTCTCCCAGAGAGACACTGTGATAATACCATCAGTCATGGAGTGCAATAGAAGAAGTAATACTTCTGCTACAATCTCTACCCGCGATAAAGCTGGCAGTTCCAACGGGAAAGCTTCGGCAATTGGCTTGTCAAGATCTAGAGATTCCAGCACAGCTGCCACGAGACCATGTCGCACCGACCCGTCAGAAATTAGCCAAGTTGCCTTCTCAAACGGCCAGCCGGGCTTTTCGCGAGGTATCTCTGCCCCTTCTAGCATGCTCTCGTCAGCACTGGCCCGCTCAGTAAAAGTCAACAAACTCTCTACCAACTTGAAGAGCTCCTTTGGTGCTGAACACCGCACCTCATAGTTATGCGGGATGCTACCATGAAGTTTTTCTTTCTTCATGAACTCCCGGATGCCACCATCCGGAACCCGAATGAGCTCATTGAGAGCCCGGCCGATGCAAGTTGGTAACCATTCTCCGTGTACCGGGACGAAATGATCTCGACCATCTTCTACTCGTAAAACCAAGACATCATCCAACGTAGCAGCACCGGCATTGAGCTCCCTGGCCAAAACAATGTCGTCAACGAGAGCATCAAGTTGAATACCGACAGTCCCGCCTGGCTGTAACGTAACCACATCGCCAAGGTCGGGCAATTCACCATCATCATCTGGATCCAATGCCACGAAGCTAGCAGATAACCATACCTTTCGATCGTCGCTATCAGGTCTCTCCACGAATGAAAATTTAGCAGCAACTTGACCAGTATTTGCTATCGTCATTGATTGAACAGCTCGCTTCATAATAGACACGGGCCCGAAGTTAACAGTTTCGCCTTGACTAGTATCGATAGCTGTCGGCTCGATGCTTTGGTTGTCGACTACAATGGTGACATCGGGACGCCCCTCGTTTTCCGCGCGATCGAATTCCCGGGCAACTTCTGCTTGAACAATGGCTCTGAGATCAGGAACGACAGCGTCATAATCGATGGTAAAGAGGGCCATAACAGGTTTGTGGTCTGAAGAAGTGATACTTTGAACGGACCAGTACTGTTCTAACCTGACCCGATCAAGCTCTTCCTTTTCCGACGGACTTGAGCTAGCTGCGTCGTTATCGTCTTCATTTTCATCATACTCATCGTAATCCCAGACTGGCGTTGTTTGTATGGGAGTTGAGGCCAAATCTGGATTGTCAGAAGGACCATCGAGAGTGGTATTTTCAGAATTGGCAGTGCTAGCTGCTACATGGTTCTCAAATTGCTCCTCCTGTTCCGATGCCTCTCGTTGTTCTTGGACTGTGTGAAGATATCTTTGAAGATCATTGCGACTGCGGTAAAGCACACGGTCACACCAACTGGGCGCGCGCTGCTTTTCGCTTGAGTCGAAATTGTCTCGGGACCCAATGTCGTACTTGTAGGTCGGCATGAATGTGATCGGTCCTTCACGCCAGCCGTCGTGAAATGCTTTCTTTTTACGAATGACCTTGGCGAGCTGATCATGTGGCAGTAGTGAATTCAAAGTGGTTTGAAGAGACAAAGGGTCCTCATCGGCCTCTGGTACAAAGTCTTCAGGGCCGGGAAGCGTTTCGGCCGCATCCTCGAAAGTATAAGGGAATTTAGCACTACGAGGACTCAAAACGGTGTCGGTATCACTATCGTAGATCTCCGTGGGCTCCATTATGCTGCTGGAACTAGCTAGACTGATTGGTGTAGAAGGCTCCTGTGGGACCCCGTACATGCCGTCCGTGTGTAACGCGAAGAGACCTCTGATATCCTCACCAGGTGCGTCAAGTCTGAAGTTTAGATCGCCAAGCCAGAACGCCACATCTTCATCGCCCATGCTTTCAGTGCCTGTCTCTGGGCCACCCGGAAGCCGAACAGGAGTGAAGGATGTTCGGCTTTTGATAGTGCTTGCATCCCAACATCGGCGTTCGAGAAACTGTGGCTCACAACCACTAGCCAAATGGGAGTTTGTAAAAACAATTCTGGTTGTCTCGCCCAGAACGAGTCGAACTGAGACACCACCCTTGTTGCTATAGAATCCCATCAAGCCAGTTCCGACCTGATATGTGCTGACATTTGAGATACTTGGAGCAAGCTCTGCTGCCGCATATATGAGCATAATGATCCCTCCAATAACTTCTCTAGCAATGCGCACATATCCAGGAGGTAGCGCATCTGCAATACTATCACTCCAATGGTCTTCGATGACAGGGTCCACGTTATTAGTGAAGCTACCGGGCTGAGCTTCCTGTAAACCAAGAACATACAGCCCTATTCTGTTTTTACACGGTAGTCTGGGACCATCGGTGACCTCTTGAAACACAGAACTGGATTTGGTCGATCCAAAAGTTGGTACTCGATGTGGTGGCATTGGCGGGTATTCGAGGAGACCGTCAACTGCAGGTTGAAAGAACCATTTACGTAGATCATAGGCGGTAGGTACATTTCGAGCGACATTCCAGGTACCGACTTTAACTCTGATGCGGTGAGGACGGATGTATTCTGGGCGGCGGCAGTAGACAGCTCGGGCTAAAGACATTGGCCCTGAAGGAATTTCGACTGGATCGGTTTGAATTGTCTCATCTATAGATAGCGATGGCGGCTTGGTCATGGACGCCGCCCGGGAGTGTGTTTTCGAAGTGGTTCCAGACATTGTGGAAAAAAGAGTGTGTTGGTAATATAGAAGGTTATTCGATAGACTCAAGAATTGTTTGGTGACTGTACTGGCACAAGAGGCGCACAAATGCAAGTGCGTATATTGGTATGTAGAAAGAGAGAAGATGGAACAGCGGTTCCACAATATCCGTTATAAATTTGTGTACCGGAGTCAAAAGAGAGTGCGGTGAAATTTGGAGCGTCCAGCGTGTAGAGATGTAACTGTAGAAGCTCCTACGTATATGGCAAAAGCCCGAGAATATATAAGGCGATCGACGAACGAGCCAATGTGCTGCTTATACGAATGCGGAATAATAAAGTAAATGGATAGCAGCTCTGGTCTCAAACTTGAAGTTTAAAAGCGCACACAAGAATAAAACGATAAAAATTAAGGAATGGCCGCGAGAATTGGCATCACACCTTGCAGTAATTAACATGCAGGTCGCTATGCGTTGTTCAACGGATCCTTAGTTGTGTGGGAGGCCTTGATTTATTGAACATCAAGTGACGGTACCGTCATAGCCCCAAAGCTCCTGGTGTGGGGTAATTAACCCTGTCGGACCCTAGCAACTTTGCAGCGGTGAAGACCGTGGCAGTTCGGGTGACGATACCGATGACTTGGTGGCTATGGCATTCGATTGAATTTCATCTCTTTGGGGCAGTTACGCAAATACATATCGTGGCTACTGTTGTTTTGATTCCTTGAAGGCCTTGGTTTGTCCCTTGGGAGCGATGTATTGGAGCTCCCCGCTAACCTATTAAACTATGATTAGATAATGGAATAAAGTGGGCCCAGCTCCCGAAGTGACAGAGCGGGCGGCACTCATGAACAAACGTCATGCATGAACCCTGACCAATAAACAACCTCGCCTTTTTATCAAGCTATTGAATTTCGAACCAAATCCATTGTCAATTGTGTCATTCCATCAACGATTGCCTGCTTTATCATAATTATCACCTCATTACCGACGATTCTTTCTCTAAACAATCAATCCGCGCGCCACACAAACCTAAAATGACACAGCAACAATCACGTCGTCCATATCCCAAACACAAGCGCAATCCATCCGCCAACAAAGTTTCGGACTATGAGAGCGATGCCCCTTATGTTCTCGACCCCGTCCCAAACCCACAGCTGCGGGGACGCACCAACCCAGAGCTCAACTTGAAGGTCCTTCGCCAGTATCATCCAGACATCAATGACATCGCTCTTACCAATAGCAATGCCAATGTTTACACATTTGATAATGTCGGCGGAAGCTGGATTCGCACAAGTATTGAGGGTCCAGTTTTCGTTTGCACAACAGACTCCAACCCCTCTACCGGATACATCTTCATTATCAATCGGAAAGACACGACGAATGGATCTTACCCCTTCGATGCCCTAAAGGACGTCGAGATCACAGAGCGCTTCCTCCTAATTTATTTCGACGACAAGGACGATACTTGTCTTGGCTTATACTTCCATGCTGCCGAAAATGACCCCGATGGTCGCCCCAGATTCATGGAGCAAGTAGCCGAGCTATTCCGGAGCGTCAAGGAAGCCCAGCGCCAGTTCCACAGTATGGCCGCCAACGAGGTTGTTCTACAATCGGTAACTGCCTCTGCAGAGCTTGTCCACCCAAGGGCCGAACATCCTATTTCGCCTCAACTTTACGAGACCCAGGATCCAGAGGAAAAGGAGGCACAGGCACAAGCAGAGGCCCAGGCGAATCTACAGGCCCAGGAGCAACAATTAAAACAGATGTTGCAGATGCGGCAAATGGAGGAGTTAATGGCCAGACAACCAGGAGCACAAATGGGTGGACAGATGGCGGGGCAGATGGCAGGGCAGATGGGAGGACAAATGGGCAATCAAATGGGGGGACAAATGGTTGGCCAGATGGGAGCTCAAATGGTGGGTCAAATGGGGGTTCCAATGAATGGGCAGATGAATGGTCAGATGAACGGGCAAATGAACGGGCAAATGAATGGACAGATGAACGGGCAGATGAACGGGCAGATGAGCGGGCAGATGAGCGGGCAGATGAGCGGATATCAAGGACAACCACAACAGCAGTACATGCAGATGAACGGCGGTCCATCACAGGGTGAAATGTACCCAGGATACTAGACTCTAGTATGCATGGGAAGGTTATTGGGGAGGGACACCAGGCCACTGGATAGGTAGCGTCCAAATGTTTACCAACGATTTTAACCTCTTCAACTTCCATAACAAAAAAAGGTACTCTACACTCACGGGGCATGTCTTAAGCTATGAATTCATGGGCGTTGTAATCAATGTCTATATCAATTCAGTTCAAGCTGACTATCAAATGGAGAACAACATAATAAATCAAAACGCCGTGTACGCCAACCATAACCATCAAACTCTTACACCGTCCCACTAATACTCAACTCCCGAATCTCTTGCAAGACCTGCTCCACTCTGTCATCCAACTGCCCAGAAGCATACAAGTCTCTGGTTTCTGGCTCGAGATACTGCTGTACTTGTGCCATACGCGAGTACGCCTCTGCACAGAACCGTAGTTGAATCTTGACCAAGGCTTCGAAACTGGGATCGAGATATGGTACACGCAAGTCGATAAGTTGCGGGAGTTCAGTGCTGAGTTGTTCGTTCAGTTGCTCGTAAGTGGCCTTGGCCATTTCCATTTCCTTTTCGGCGCGGGGCAACTTGGTGACATCCTTGTCTGGCTTGTCGGCGAGTTTCTTGACCTTGGCACGGAGGGCATCGTAGTCGAGAAGTTTGTGGCCGCGTTTCTTGATACACTCATTAACATCAGGGAAGTAGGCGCAAAATCTTGTGATGGGCTCCAAAACAGTGGTTCTGTAGAAGTGTTAGATACTTGGCGCATGATTAATCATGAGAAATTGACTTGCCTGTATGGGCCGTCAAGGGCCTTGATGGTCTCGGCATCGAGGTCCTCTACTGCTTGTTTGTAGCTTCTGCTTACGCCGTCCTTAGCACCAGCGTCACCGTAGAAAGCATCTATCGTCTCAGCGATGCGCATTTGTGAGGCCGTCATTGCTGTGCGCCAGTCAGTACAACAAACTCTCAAGACTTCCGTGTTACGTCCATGTTCGTACCTCGTAGGGAGTCAAGGTATCCCTTGGCCTCCTTTTGTAAGCGGTTGGCAGCTGTTTCCATGGTGCGGAATCGTCTGCGGTAGTGTTAATATGGGTATACTTGTAAGGAATGGATATTGCGGAGGACTCACCTCTCCTCGACTTCATAATCGCGGTCGTTCGTCTTCTCGACATGGCCTGAGAACAATTACGTCAGTGTTTCTGTTCCTCAATTTGCTGAACAGGCATCCCGAGACCCCGCACTACGCCTTTAACCTCCAATAAAACATACCCGTCTTCATCATCACCTGGGTGGTAGCCCGGTTGACATTCTTCTTGAAGCCTATGGCCGAGTTAGCATTACTCTTGCCCTGGAAAAGAGAGTCGCAGGCGCCGAACGCCTGCAACTGCGAACAAAAGCGTACCAGCCCACGACATCTTGACGTTTGAATAATATGAAAATATGCGAAGTAATTTGTGGAATTTTTCGAATGGGGTGTATGCGACAACGAATTGAGACTGATTGGTCGCAACGGTATACCGTAGATCTGTCGAGCAAAGGTAACGAATTTGTGTATCGAGATGTAGAGCGACAAAGGCAGTCTCGAGTGTGGCGAATGTCAGAGAAGTCCCGAGACTCTAGCGGATGTACAAGAAAGGTTTACAACAATGGCGAATTGATGCAAAAAGCGGCGACACGGGAACAGACGTTCGATGTACGACGGTAAATGATGATAGTGGGAAGAAAACTGATGTCGGAAGCAAAAGGATCACGGATACAAGCACTTCCTAGGGCGGAACAGGCGGCAACTTTTGAGGTCTAAAACGGCCAATATTTTGTGGCGCTTGACAATGAGGGCTGACGCAAATAGCGAAGCTTGACAGCACAAAAATAGGTTATGGTAGAAGGTGAACACTCTGTAAAAGGGACAAATTACAGGCGGCCTTTAAGCTAGTTTGGAATGACTTCATAGAGGTTAACGACGTCAGCGTCGCTCCTGTCGCTGCGCCACGTCAGATAGGATTCGGCCAAGCTACATATTATGTTCAGAACCACGTGACTACAGACCCTCTATTTTTCCCATTTTGATTGACCGGGGATTTCTATGTGAGGGTTATGTCGGCATGCCAAAATAGGTCGATATTGTGTTAGATATAGTTAAAATCAGACTCACACTAGTACACGATACTCACGCTTGTACGCAGTAAAAAGGCCATTTTTAAGTGTAATTCTGTGTCTATAAAAGGCCAAACACGTCCACTCTTTTTGACACTCTTTTCCTTATTCTATTCCCCACCCTCATTCAACTTTTCAGAACCCAAAAACATTTCCTCATCATGATTCAGCGAGTTCTTGTCGTCGGTCTTGGCAACCCCAAGCCATACCTCGAGACCCTTCACTCTGCCGGAAACATGGTCCTCGATTCTCTTCAGACTCTTCTTCCCGGACAACCCAGTTTTTCCAAGCAGCGCCTTGGCAAGGAACAGGCTCTTGCGTCTATCGGTTCTCGTTTTGTTCTCGTCCAGTCTCCAACCTATATGAACGTCACCGGCCCGTGGCTTCAAAAGGTCTACAAAGAAATTGCCCGGGAGACTCCCGCCGAGCAGCTTGGTCTCTTGGTCGTCCACGATGATCTCGAAACTGCCCTTGGCGAGGTCAAGCTTCGGCCTTGGAAGGCCAGCCACAAGGGCCACAACGGTCTCAAGAGCATCCAGAAGAGCATGAACAACCCAGAGTTCACTTCCACAAATTGGGCCAAGCTGTCTGTTGGCATTGGCCGCCCTGAAGAGAGAACTTCAGACGTCATCAGCAGATATGTGTTGCGCAGTCTTGTGCAATCAGAACGTCAGGCGCTGAGGAATGTGGCCCCCACTCAGGTCATGTCTAAGCTTTATGAAATCGAATCAAAGTGGACAACGGCGAAGGCTTAATCGACCGCTACCACTAGACACCAAGCCGATTCCGACGCAGCTCTTCTACCCCCTTCTCCGAAAGCTCCGGCATAAGTCGCACGAGTACCAACTCTACAATGGAGTACATCAGATGCTTGTTGCAGTATGCATCACTGAAGACATCCACAATGGACTCATCGATTTGAGCCACCACTCTCTCGTCTGTACTGCGATTTGGATCCATGTTGCCTTCGCTGATTTGAAGATCTGGAGCCGGACGCCACGCTCCACCACAATAGTATGACCGGAGCATCCACTTTGGAATGATTGAGGAAAGGGAGGTAGCTGCACGCAGACGCAGTTCCTTTTCTTCGGTGGCGTTTTTCGGTGGCATCAGACCTGGTTTCCCAGGCATATTGTTAGGATAGAGGGCACCACGGATGGAGACGAGGAGACCCGGGACACGACTGGAATCGAACAGCTTTTTGTTTATCTGCGCAGCAAGATACCTAAAATGGAGTTAGTTTAGAAATAAAAGAGTTGAGCCCATCATAATGTACCTGTCTAATATGCCATCCAAAGCTCCGATACGCCATGGCCCCTTTAACATAGTCCATTGAACCATAGCCAAACTACCACTTAACCAGGGCATTCTATCTTCTAACTCTATCAATGTAGAACCCAAACTGAACATTTTGAATGTTGCAATAGGAACTTTGTCAACAACACTTGCTCGGTGTATTTTTCGATGTGGGGATGGAGCCAGTCTACTCGGGAGTTTCTTCGCTTTTTTGTAAGTTAATATCACTCCCCGAATGAATGAATATATCGCAATTCCAAATTGCACAATAAGTACAATGAGATATTGAAATGACCATCTTTTCTTCTCTGGTAATGGATCAGAAGATATTGGAAGAGCTGTCTCTTGTGAGAACGGTTCCATGGTGGTTGCGGGTTTGGACGATCTTCTTGATTTCCGCTTTTCGGCTTCCTTGGGTGGTGGTTTCTTCCCTGTGATTGTGTTTGAGATGATGATAAGTAGCTCCCATAACATCCACGGCTGAGATAACTTGTTTGATATCAAGTTACCCATCAGAGTCTCGGCGATGATCTCTCCAACTAACGAAGTCAGGCATGGATTTTGCAAGTCCTCTGTCTTGAGTACCACTGTTAACATGCCTTGAACCAACAACTTTCTATAGCGTGCCTCGTTTTTGCTTTGCTTTGATACTGAGTTGGGGTTTGATGGGTCAGGAACGGGTGACATTGCAGGTAGTGGGAACAATGAATGATATATCTCCCGGTGATCAGCCTCGATGGGTAGTCTTGTAACAGGATTCTTAGATGCACGATAGGCTAGTGTTTGTCAGGAAGCCGTCCACATGATCATATACGAATAGACCTACCGACAATATGTCTTTCCAATAAATCTGGGATTTCATCCAAGACTAAACTCTCCATATCAACGCCCCTTATTCTCTCTCCCAATACGCTCACGACATGAGCCAAAACTTCCACTATTTCTGTAGTAAAAGTCTCATCTGGTGTAATCCTCCCGTACCAACTTTGAACGGAGTCCCGCACAATGATTGCGATCAAGGCATATATCTGAAAATCAATCTCCTCAGACCCCGTCATTACAGGCAACTGTCCCTTAAGGGAAGCTGACGTAAGTTGATCACTTGCACTATGCTCATTAGGAACAAGAATCTTGCGGATCAATTGGGCAGTGGTTCTTTCGCTGAGTGGCTCAATGGGCCGAGTGGATCGCCGGGTTTGACCATTGTTGGTGGAAGTCTTGGGAGCAGTGGAGCGGGGATGCGCCGTATTAGCGCTGCGTGGGGTGGCTACTGAAGCCATGAAAATGAGATTGAAATAAAGATCCAAAACTCGAGTGGATCTGTCAAAATAGACAACACTATCTGCCTTTGGTATTGATGTTGTAAAGAGTTAATTCGTTCACCCTCAATGAGTGATTCCAGGTGGCACTTCCCCAGATCATCAATACAGGGGTTATGTTTGATAGTAACCCTAGTTGCCAAACAGCCACTGTATGTGTGTGTGAAAAGTTGTGAGGCACCATGATGTCATGATCAACGGAAAAGTAAACATGCCATACATGCATGTGCCAACGCATATTCTTACCTTATCTCCAGCAACAATGCGTGGTTGAGATTCGGTGATTTAGCTGCTGGCGAACGAAGCCATCTCGGTATTTTGGGTAAGTTGGCACGCCAATCTCCCCAATTCGACCCGGGGCACACGAAGTCATGTTGAATAACGACGACAACCCGGAACAGAGCGAAGACTACAAAAAAAAAGAAAACATACAACACCGGGTATTCGCACGTGGTCACCCACCGTACTACTAATCCAGCGCTCTGTGGCTTGACTATGGGGGAGCAGACGGGACCCCGTATTTTCCGCAGGCTATGGTCGTATGTGCTAGACAGTGACTTCAAACCGCATTATAAGCGCAACATTTTGGGGTTCAATCGAAAAGCTTGAGGAGTTTGAGCGGGTATCAACAAGTTACACTCGGCAAATGTGGGACGTTGAGTCAAAGTCAAAATCATTATTCTTGAAAAGTTCCCATGTCTATCTAATTCTATACCAGCTGAAAGCTAACCCCAAACCCCGATGCCATACCTATTCCCCGGGTCCCTCGTCTCGATACTATGGAATATACGTCATACTACTACTCAAGCTAGATATATCATCAAAGACCTTGAGAAGTCTTTGCTCTAACTTGTGGCACATCCCAATATATCCCTTTTTTCCTTCTTCCCCATCGTAAGAATGTGGAAACACGAGATTCCTCTCGTCTTTAAACCGCATAATCACTTCCATGATCACCAATTTGCACTGCGGAACTTCCTGTAAAAGAGTGACATCCCCAATTACTTTCCCTCTTCGGAAGTCCGGGCCTTGTGTACTGGGTAGACTGTCTCTAAATATCTGCGCAATTATACTGCGTGACGGGGACTCAGACGACCCAGAAGCTGGAATATTTGGTCGCGGATAGTTGCCCGACGAGCTAAAGTACTCGCTTCGCCACGCGGGTATTTCATCCTCCATGACTGCAGATTGACTTCTCGTTCCCGTGCTGTAGACACTACCGGGAGAAGCTGGATCAGGAGGAGACCCGTATTGTCCTTGGCTGTGTGGATGAACAACTTCAGGGCGAGCATAGGACTGGTGGTTGGATGTTAAATAAGAAGCGAGAGAACGATCAAGAGCTGGCGTGTCTGGTAATTCCGGCAATACTGGAAGGCGTGGAGTCGCATGTGCACTGGGCGGTGATGACGGCTTGCTAGGTACATGAGTCAACCCCTTGAGTCCACAGGTATTCAACTCGAACAAGTGAATGATTGAGAAACAAGAAATGATCATATAACCGGCCACTTGAACTTCCCGTGAGCAAAGACATGCTGATACCGAGTTTAACTCGTTGATGAATCTTGCCTTTATCGCAGCATTTGCCGGTATGAAGTCGTTGGCCCCCGCCTCATCGGCGATCATTGCGTCTGTAAGTGATTTGATATCAGTTATCATTATTGACAACCGGTTGCGACAGGTAGCTTCGCCACTACACATCTGTGTCAAGTTCCTCCATTTGTTAACTAATTGAGATGTCGGTGGTCCAGTCCATAAGTTTGATGGGTGTGCGAGAGTGATACCCGCATTTGGGTCAAGTTCCTGGTCGTTACGATGCTCCAAATGAGTGATATTCTCATTGCTTGGTAATGGTTGTGGTCTGCTAGCTCTTCTTCCCCATGCGCGTTTTGCTGACTCTTTGGCGACCTCAAGAGTGTCTCTGGTAGAACCGTCTGATAAACGTTGTAGATGCCAGTCGGCTGGTAACTTGGTTACGTCTGCCAGTACCCGAACAAAGTTGTATATGGCATTGATAGCCTCCATATCGTCATCAGCTGGTGGTCTATCGGTCATATCTACATCTTCATCCATGGTTACAGATCTTGTCAACTGTGAAGATTTGTAGCAAGACCGTTGGAATCTGCCGAGAAGAATGTATGCTCTGGAAAGAGAAAAGACTGAAGCAGGGGTGGTTGCCGTCTGCCGAATGTTGCCTCGAATATTTGGTGGATGTCACTAGAAACCGTGAAAATGAGACTCGAAAAGTGCGGTGGACCGAAACTCAATTAGGCGGGGTGCAATCCAAAATTGTAGATGACGTAGATTGGAAATGAGTTATTGTGGTTTGATGGACTGAAAATATAGAAAGAACAATGAAATGCGAATGCTTTGTAGATGGCTAAAGATTATGATGTTCTAATGTCAGAGTGATATCTGACTGACAATGTGAGAGTAAAACGCCGGTATAGCCAAGTATATATCGTTGAAACTGGCGACAGAAAGGACGTGAGCTTGGCTACGGGATATACTGTCTAGTAATAAGTAAATGAGTTCGAGGCGATATTTCAAGTCCCACCAAAAAGATGTTTGGTTCTTCTCTGTTGGTCGGGTAGAGGATGACCGGTGTTCCTAGTGTGTGAAGTTGACAACACCGCCGTTCCTTGAACGTTCCAACATAATGTAACCATTGAACCAGGCGGTCTTCTCAAGGGTATGTATTTTACAATGTATTAAGCGAATTGGGCGTGAGGCTTGGAGGGGTGCAGAAAAAGGTGTCTACCACTAGAACGAAAGGTGGGGTGGCAATAGAATTCAAGCCAGACATGACCCCCAAGGAGTCGGGATAATGGCCCTACGGATGTCTGGGATATAGATTAGAGAGGTATAGTGTTAGAAGCTATAGGTATGATTCCATATCCAGTACTAGGTTTACATTCAGACATACTTATCGATCTCTATCCGGTATGTCATGGTGAAAGCCCCTACTTCTGGATTACACTCCTTGTCGAAGCTGACATTCAGCTAACGGTCAGGTACTAACGCCGTAACAGGGGACTGCGTTGGAGCAGGGGGCGGTTGACTAACCGCTCCTAGTACAGACGTTATTCTCTAACCAACGTTCAACACTGGAAAGTCGCTAACACGATGTTGTAGTCTGTCAAAGGAGGAGGGTACGTAAATCTGTCTATCCACACACCTATATATAAATGGTATGGCGTGGGCTTCTAGATGAAAGACGATCTGGCAATATATATGTCCAAGGGATATGGGAATAGCCGTTGTTGAATATGAACTAGCAAAATCCTTCGTAGCGAACCATGTCAACCGGTTGGGACATTAAAATCCTAACCGCAAACGATGGCCCAACCAGACTTTGTATGACAGGTATATCCATTCGTTTCAAAGAGACAATCATCATCATATCATGAACAGCTAGGCTATGGGAATACGCTAATGCGATCCGTCGTGACACTTGAACCCAATTTCTATATGAACCGGCCAGAAGCTGAAGCCCAGGAACACATATCTCGGGCAAAAGAAGAAAACCAGCTCTGTGACGCCACCAATAGTTGATTGATCAAAAGCGGAAACCTCCAGAAGTATACAGGGGCTTTACATACAAGTGGAACAATTTTGTGGCTTCCATTGAACCGGGTACGCTTGTCTGCCGACCCCGGGAGTCGCCACCCCGGGTTACAGAATATGCGTATACGATATGTCTGTACATACATACACATGGTACAATGATCACATACCTTCTTTGGTAACTTTTGGTAATTGATAATTGCCAAGTTGCAAACTGAGCCTATGGCTGTTCTGGGGTGATACATGGCGCGGCTACTTCACAATGTGCTAAGCATCCATTCTCTGTGGTTGTGGCGTTTCACCCAGTTCCACAAGAACTCTTGGGTTGTTTTCCGCTCCCAGTCGAGTTGACGGGTAAATATTGTCGTTTTCATTCCATTTCATGCCCGTCATTCTGGTTCTTAAACGCCGCATCGACGATCGTTCTAGCCCTGTCTCTGGCCTGACTACTGCCAACTGATGTTCGACACGTGAGACCTGACCACTTCCCAAGCCCCAAATAGTACCAAAATCCGTGACAGCCCTTGTTTCTTCCACATCACTTTGCATCTGCCGTGACACTAGGCTTGTCAGCCATGAACCCTTGCTTACCCAACGTCGACTTACAGCTCTCAGACCCCGGATTCTGCTTGATAAAGACACCCCCGGTCATCCCGCACACAACCCCACTCTTGGGAAAGAATATCTGTGCCGTGCGTTGTCTATATGGCAATGTCTAACCGTGTATGAAATTTCCGTCGTTATTGAATCCAGGTCGTGAGTGGAACTCTGCATATGCAATCCGTTTAGATCACGGATATATCAAAATCCGTTATTTCCGCTGACCGGCACGCCATAGTCCAAGTTCCCCTGATCGTCGTGGAAAACAGAAAAAACATATGGTATTTTGTTTTCGTAAATCACACAGATTGTATGTACTTTACTTAGTTTGTGACAGGCGGACAAGTGGGCAGCATTGTTCTTCCATATATACGGGTACATATAGAGCCTTGCAGGAATGTATATATGTAAGTACATACATGTGTATGCTGTACGTCCGGTTAACTCCAACCATGGAACCAAACATTTCTGGATTTCTAATCACATATGTACATACATACAGACGTACATGCTGTCTTGGCTGTCGCCAGGATCGGCAAGGCGGTGAAGATCTAGTGGGGACGTTGATAGTGGTCCTCTGTTCTGCGGTCATAGATGAGAAGAGCTCACCCTAGTCAGGCCCAAATTGGACATATCTTTGCACGGTAAGTCATCCGAAAATGTCGAAAATACACTGTTCTTGTTCACGGATGCCTCTTTACATAGACATACAACATATACGTACATATGTGTCGCGAACGTCGTCCCATTGCTCGGCCCCAAGGGTCGGGTACGACAACTGCATGTGTCCAGTTTCTCTTCCTATTTCTGCAGGCTAGGTTCAGCTTCGGTGCCACAGCCAATAATAAGTAGATAGTCACTTCCTACTGTAACTGTAACCAATATCATAGAGCCTAACGTATATGGTCAATGACCATAAGGTTTATTAATATGGATAGCCTCTACAAATTTCGGTGAGTCCACGTACATGCGTATACATGTATACATGTATATATATGGATGACTTTACTTAGCAACGAACATCTAAGCACGGGTTTATATGTCTGGCTTTCCTGGAGAAAGAGGCCCGTGGACATGTATCTACATATGTACATATTCCTGTATGTCTGCATGTACAAGCATATCCTTTCGGCAACTTATATCACTAACCCGAGTAGCCTGTGCGGAGCTGTTAGTTGATTGACAGCAAGAGGAAGCTCCCCTTCATCTATTTACCGACAGTAGGATTTAGGATTCTTGTTGGACATATTCTCCATCGGTTGGTTAATCTTTCAGAGCGCGTGATGCGGAAGCTGAATATACAAATGCGTGATTATGGTGTGTGGTCATACTGGTTCATGAAGTATCTGTAACGTGATATATGATGTGCACATCTACTCGACCGCATTGATGTGTCTATATATGTACATATACATGTATTACGCGATGTTTCCTGTGGACATGAATATCACGTTACAAGTTTCACAAACGTACCGTACCCAGTCAGACATACTCCGTAACGTGATGTGTGTAGACCCGAACCCTGCTCATTGTCAGATTGACGAGGAGAATCCTCGCAATCCATAGTGCGTCATTGCCAACATTTAGAGGCCCGTTGGATTTAAGCGACTGCAACGGTTTGTCTATCACATATCACTTGCACATCCTTGGAGGTTTCTCAACGTGATGGCGTTTTGTCGGACGTAAGCGGCGATACTTTGCGTCTGTGATGGTGGAAACCATACTGTTTGTCAGACTACATGTCGGTTGCGCATCATTGTGCATACTCAGCTTCGGCAAGGCTCGGTTCCACTCAATGGCATTGGGTAAATCTCTTCAGCGTGTTGAGTATGACGTATTTATGTATGTCTGTACAGTCTTGGGTCTTGGTAACCAATCTTTCTGGCGGCATCTTTTTGTCGTTTTCAAGTACGACTAAGGTTAAATCCGTGACAATTGCAAGTGTGCACTAAGTCTACACACCCCCCTTTGGACGGCAGGAAGCCGCTCTGTTGTACACAGCTCTGTTGCATTGATGGCGTTCTTCTTCGACATCCTCGTAACTGACTAAACATTGTCTATAGCTGTTAGTATGGAACTTTGCCAGAAAAACTCACCCCTAGTCATGTTAGGCCGCCTTGATAGATGTCGGGCCTTTTATTGTGTGTGAGGGATATATTCCAACAGCTTTGTGCATTCTCAATCTTTCGAGGGTCCCGCTATCTTTACATCCTATTGGATGACGAAGGAGTAATGACCCGGCGATTTGGGTAGCATTAGGGATTTCAACTTATCCAGGCATAGTAATTCTTTGCGAGCTAAGACTATGTATGTATGTATGTACGCATGTATGTACCGGCCGAAAAGCCCAAGTAGCCCCCGCTATAGCCAGGTGTTGCACGAATAAGCTTAGGGTCTAATTTTGCAACCAAAAGTCCCCAAAGGGGAAATTATTCGAGGACAAATGGAAGATTTCTAGAACTTCTTTAGTAAACACATTCTAAAATCCTGACACATTAGTCACAACGCTTACAAAGATACGATATTTTACCCCGTGCCTGGAATGCTACTACTCGCACCGTTAATAACCTGCCACAAGCTAACCGAGGCTCGTTTTCCTAAGTCATGATAACCAAACAAAAGGGGCGAATCCTAGGATTCAGTGACCACAACTTGTCTCTTTCCGTCATGCTAGGTCGGTGTGGGTAATTGCAACGCCGATGGAGCGAAGAGTGGGGATGTCTTGTCCGACAAAGATGTGGATCCCGCATGGACATGGAGAACTTTAGAGAATTTTGCAATTCCTATTTTTTTTCTTCTTCTTTTTTCACAAAGGAGGTAACGGGATCGACAAAGTGGCTTACAAGCTGAAGAGACAGTTGGATGTTGGGCTCACATTGAATGCGGCTGGATGCCGAAAATATGTCCATTTTTGGCATTTCTTCTGCACGTTGTGTGATTGTCTGGAAAATCTAAAGTTTACATCTCTATTCCGGTATAGGGTTTTCTATCAGGAATCTTACGACAGATCCTTAATACCCATATGGGTTCGCTTATAATCACAGAATGATTGACACTCTACAGTTGTGATCTAATTCCGTTCGGGGTGGATTTATACAACAAGCCAAAACTAATATCCCGGAGACCAACATCTTTAGGCTTCTGTAGGAAGTGATGAGCGGTACAGACCGCTTATAACAGACTCCCCATTATCATATAGTCTTGGTGTGGGGGGTCCAACTACATGCCGTCAATATTGACAAGGGACGTCATGGATGCCACATTTGCCCCCAGACGTTTTGTTAATCCTAGGCCCTGGTCTGTCAGTCAAGTCTCTTGGGCCGCAGAAACACACTGTCCAACGGCCCCCATGCACGTCACCACAATCTGATTACTATACAATCATTCGAGGTGGTGGATCTCTCAAATGTGCCAAAAGAATACTCCGAGTCCATTGCATGAGGGTACCTGTGGCAGTGGATCCGGTACCCTCCAGTTGCAAAAGCGGTGAGACTATCGTCTGCATGTCACCTACTTTCCGTCCATGTGTTGCTTCAGAATCGGGACACACAAGCCGTGCCGGAAATGGAAATCATCCACACCGTGGTTATGTTGCACTTGCTAGACTGGGCCACGATATCGGGGCTGAGTTACCATTCGTATTACCATTGAATTCTGTAAGTACCCAGTTAACGCTGGCCCTGTCTGTACGTAAAGTTGCCTCCCTTTTTGTTGAGCTGGAAAGCTTGTTTTCAATATGTGATACATATAAGCACAAGAACTCCTGCTCCGTGCTGGAAAGAACAGACTGTCATCAAGAGGCTGGTTCCCTGAATTTGTATGACGGTGATAGGAGTTTGGACATGGATATGCCTTGGACATCAGGGCGGATGTGAATAGACTGAAATCGTTTTCAAGGTTCGGGTAGATGTTGTACATGTTTATGTATGTACCTATGTCGACATAAGCTGTGTACATACAGGTATACAACAGGGATTTTACATACATACTTGGATGAAAGCTCAGCTGCGAGACTCATCATGACTTTCTCGGCGCTGAAGAAGCTACCATGGTTCGTCATAGTTGTGCCTTGTTGTACGTACACACATGAATACATATGTCCAAAGGTACATACATACTCGGAGTGTACCTAACTTCACAAGGACCCGTTGTTATGTGACCCACAGCAAAGGATGAAGTTCTCCAAGTTGAAAGGAATCCTTCGGTTAACTGTGTCCCCGGGAAAACAATGATGCGGAGATTCTGGAGTTAACTGCTTATACATATAAAACAGTTATTTGTAAGTGTATGTATCTATGTACATATGGATATACGTGGCCAACGGGAGTCGCCTAGCTATTTACACGAGTTACGGGATGCATCAACTTTCGGGCACCATTGTTGCGGCCCGAGTCGTGAGGCCGGATGTGTGTATCTACATACGTGTCCTAGCGTGTTGAGCGTACAGAAAGAGGTGGAGTTTCAAATGGGTACTTGATACGCATGTACATATGTGCATCACTATATTTTTCTGTGAGGTGGATCGCTGAGCCGTTCTAATGATGTGTCCTGTGGACTAGGGAACACTACCGACTTCACAAGACTTGGATAACCATGGAATTCTGCCGTGGGGGCACCACCAGTTGTAAATATAGGGTGTGTCTTTAGTGTCTTTTTGACGTTGTAGGGATAGAACACCGGTACAAAAATATGTTGTGCTTAAAATGCACAATTTTGTGCAGTTTCAACCAAAGTTTGGGTATTTTGGTGTAGAGGTATGGTGAACTCTCGTATATGTTTGGCTGGAGTGATGCGTCTTTTCGATAGGTGTCTCACTCGTTTTGACGTCGAATGAACCCAAAATCAGACACATTTAATACTTGAAATTCCCTAGAATGACTTGCAGGTGACCGCAAGTGAGGGGGAACAACCATCACTTATCAAGAGAAAACCGAGACAAACTACCAGTTTTAGCAATTGGTCTATCATAGGGTTATACAGATTGACCAAACGTAAGCACATATACCCTAACACAACCCTGACCAGTAGATTTGATAGAATCGATAAGAGACCCACTTATTTTCTGAAAAAGTCAAGTGCTGTCCTAAGTTCGTCCCACTTAGTTATCATCGCACAACAACGCGGAACTCTCAATCCTCGGCTTGCAATCAACAACTCTTCGCGCAAACCATCTCGACAAACAGGTTCCTCTTTTTTCCCAAGCTCGGCTATCCATAACTGTCGAGGTTTACAATTTAGTTGCGGTTCATCTGTCGATTTTTCTTTTATTTCAAACCATAATGGCTGGCGATCGTCGCGGTCGCGGCCGCAGAGGTGGCGGCGGTGGTAATGGTGGTGGTGGGGGGCAACAGCGCCAGAATGGTTTCCCCCCTAGAATCCCTAGCGGACCCCGCGGATCGAATGAAAACAACCACCATCACGGAGGCAATGACTTTCACCGTCCCCCCCAGTCTGACTTCACTTTTTCCTCAAATGGTGGAGGTAATATCCCAAGTTTTCGCGACCGTGGCTTCGATACCGGGCCATCGGGTCCACCTCCGCGTGACAACCGTCGCGGAGGCCGGGACAATGCCAGATTTGGACGTGGCGGGCGCGGAGCTGGACGTGGCGGTAGACCCCCTCGCCCTCGTTTTAGTGCGCTGGAGCGCCCCATGTTGGCCCTTGCGAATGCCGAGCCTGCTATCAATCTTCGCGATGGTAGCAAAGAAGGAAACAGGTTCAAGCTTAGTGGTGAATATTCCGATGATGATGAGCTAGAGATGGATATTTCTGATGCAGAATCCGGTGGCTCTAATGATGATGCCCACAACGCCAAGCGCAGCAAGAAGGCACAGGCTACTGACTCTGGTGACGAAGAGCCCAAGTTTGCTACTCCCAATGATGATCCGATCAATGGCGTTGAAGCAGGGACGAAATCAACTACTGATACAGCTGATTCCCAAAAGAAAGATGAGGCGACAAAGGATAGTGCAGGGTCTGAGAGCACTGAAGCTGCGGTACCTGCCAGACCTCGGTGGTCCAACGCCAATCCGTATACGGCCATTGCCCAAGACGATTTCACCAGCTCCAACAAGACCCGTGATCTTGTCCAGATGATTCGCAAGGGCCTGAATGAAAACCACCAGGATAACAAAGTTGACGAGCTAGACGAAATGATTGTTTTCGTGGATAGTGACAACGACAATATCATCACATTGAGTAGCGACGATGATGTCCAGACAAACATCTCGCAGCCCACAACACCCAACCAGGATCTGGGCTCGCGCAAACGCACCGTGGATGATGTTATCAAGCCCATCGAGAACAACAAAGCCAGAATAAAGCATGGCCAGAATACCTTGCAAACATTCTATGGCGAATGGGTCCCTCTTCCTGGTCAGAAGTCGCTGGTTCCCTGGGTCCAGACGTACGACAACTCCAAGACGGCGACCTTGCGGTAAGTTTGTTGATGTTTTCGATACACCATTCGATCAGGACACTAATATGATTTTCCCATAGTCTCACCGAAGAGATATGCGACTTCTACCGTTACGTCGAGCCCCGCCAATTCGAAGAATCTGTACGCCAGGATCTTGTTAACAGACTTAAGGTTGCCATCAAGAGGAACTACAACCTGGCCGATTGTGAAGTTGTTTGTTTCGGTTCCTTTATGTCTGGACTGTACCTTCCCACGGCTGATATGGATTTGGTTATTGTGTCTCGGAGACATTATAACGGAGGTCTTCCCACCACGCGGTCGAAGTCCTTTATGTACAAATTCCGAGCCTTCCTTGTCAACAACCAGATGTGCGTGCCTGACTCTATTCAGATGATTCTCGGAGCAAAGGTTCCCATTGTCAAGTATGTTGATCGGTTGACGAACCTCCGTGTTGACGTCTCCTTTGAAAACCTCGGTGGTGTGGAAGCCATTGCTACGTTCAAGAACTGGCAGGAAACATTCCCAGTCATGCCTAAGCTGGTTACGCTTGTGAAGAACTTCTTGGCTATCCGTGCACTCAACGAGCCTGTGAACGGAGGTATCGGTGGTTTCACCGTTTGCTGCTTAGTTGTCAGCATGTTGTATCTCGACCCTGATGTTCAGCACTTGAACACTCGTGGCGACGAACACATCGGCGAGCTTCTGATGGAGTTCTTCAACTTCTATGGTAAGAAGTTTGATTACTCCAAGACTGCTCTGCAGATGGAGCCACCGGCTTACATCCCCAAGGTATGTTTACTTCTATTCTCATGTATGCGACATGTACTAACTGGACTATTAGACCCACGTCCAATCATTGGTGTATAAGAACATTGACCGGTTGTCAATTATTGACCCGAATAACATTGCCAACGACATTTCAGGCGGTTCCTCTCGATTCACCCAAGTGTCGGCATGCTTTGCGGCCGCACATGATGCCATGGTCGAACGCCTTGAGCAGGCTGATGACGGACTTAAGAACTTCAAGAGCTTGCTTGAACCTATCTTGGCCGCCAACTACAGCCACTTTGAAGAGCAGAGACAGACCATGGATAATGCCTTCCAGAACATAGGGATTCCTCATTCCAGTCGCCCTGGTGTGTCTAACAACGGTCACGTGTACCAGAACCCCCAGATTCACCACACACTTCCTTCAAGACCTCCGACTGCCCCAGCTTACAACAGACACCCCCCACCACCGGACCACACCAATGGTCGGCAGCGGGGTGGTGACTGGAACGGCGGTGGCGGTGGCGGTGGTCGTGGTGGTCGTCGCCCTGATCGTAAGGGTGATAGAAGACGTGACCGTCGGTAGACCAACACAAACACAGTCGTAGGTTATGGGGTTGATCCCGTATCCCTAAAAATGGAGATGTCATGGTGATATTGACGTTACGGCGCAATTGTGTTTTTGGGGTTCTTTGGTATACCTCTTGGGTTTGTTTTTCCCGCTCAAATATGGGCTGCTGGAGTTTTTGTTTGGTGATGGGAATATTGCTTTTTTTTCGTTCTGTTCTTTTCTTTTTGCATTCGCGGCGTTGGCTATCCCCCATAATAGTTGGGGGTCTTTTCTCGTTTACCGTTCTTTCAGTATGCCTTTTGCGTTGTTTTCTTTTGTTCTTCTGTACTGGTTCTTGTATTGCTGGCCATTCAAACATCCCGATGACTGTCGGTTTACCATCAGGCGGCTGGCAAATTTCCCGATGTTCAAATGGCCCGGCGTTTTAGCATACATACGCTTCGACGGTAGATGTCACAGCCTCCACCCGCGTTGGTTACGCCCTACGAATGATGCACCGTCAGCATACTCGTTACTGGTTATGACACGAATCCCAGCATCATATCATCGATTCAGCGGATCTCTTGATATACGATACAGAGAAACAGTATACTAACTATGATGCTGATTAAATCGACCATTCCGATTCGCCGTGGAGGCCACGACATTCGCCGTTTGACGGCACTTTCAAAATATTCATCGGGTTTTTTCTCTTCTCTTTTTCTGTTTTCCATTGACTCTACAGCCACTGTAGTTTATATCTCTGATTTCCTATGACTACTTTTAGATTTTTGCGATTGAACTTACGAGGTTACTAACATTTTCAGGTCTTTGAAAAGTGTTTGGTTCTTTGGATTTCGCTGGCTGTGAGAGGGCTGGTGAGATCTTGAGACCCAGACAGGTTACCGATGGGCTTTAAGTGGGCGCTTGGTAATTATCCTATTACTACCAGTGTTTTGTACTCTTTGCATAAACACTGGTGTTTTGGGATCTTTTCTTTCTTCACCATATCACGTCTTGATGGCTGGGTATGGGGAAGATTCTTCTGACATAGCATTTGCTAACAAGCAATTCCATCGTGAGCAAACATGATGTAGCCTAAAGACTACTCTACACTACTCGCCTAAACCAAACAACTACTTTCTCTTAGGCACGCTGACTCTCAACTGCCCTTTCCGGTCAATTTCAATCCGAGTCCCCTTTCTACTCTGTGATCTCTTTTTACTGTCACTTCCACTATCCTCACTATCGCTCCGATCACTCCTGTCACTCCGATCATCTCTAGTTTTCGAAAGACCAAGGAGATGCATACTAACACTGCGGCTCCGGTTCCGAGCAGATGTACTCTTACTGCGGGCTGAATAAACGCTACTCTCCCCTGCCCGACTCCGCGCCCTCGACGTACCTCTATGCGACGCCCGAAGAGATTCGTGCCGTGAGATATGTCCACTTACAACCGATGTACCTGTCTCATGACGAGACTTGGATCTATATCTCGACCTGGACCGATGGCGATGCGTTGAACGGGATCGACGATGGGTACTCGCGCTCCGCCGAGACGCTGAATCCGCAACGCTCGTCGCAGCGGCCCCCGCAGCTGCCAAGGCCGCAAGATTCGCGGCGCTGAGACTCGCTGTTGTTCCAGTGACAGGGGCGGTAGGTACAGATGGCATGTGTACAGGGGATGCGAAGGGAGGAACGACGGTCTTGATTTCCGGCTCGGGAGCGAGACTTGGTGGGGCGTTGGACTTGAGGTTGGGGCCGGGCACATATTTCCATGGTTTGGGGGGTTTCGGTGGGGCTGCGGAGGATGGCGGAGGGGCGGAGGTGGGGGCTACGGTTGGAGCGTAGTGGCTCATTGGGGCGACGTAGTGTGGTGGTGGGGGAGCGGCCATCATGGGCATGGTTCCGCCGCCGATACTTTGGGTCATGGTGGCGTATGTCTGTTCGGCTCGCCGTTCATAGTCATGGGGTGAAGCGTCTACTATGCGAGCATCCGGATGCATAGGAACGGGGACGGGAACAGGCACAGGGTATGGAATGTGTACCGGGGCGGGAGCGGGGGCTGGAGCTGGAGCTGGAGCTGGCGCTGGCGCTGGTGGTGGAGCCGGAAGAGCAGCTGGCGCTGGCGCGTGACGTGGGGGAGATCGCTCACGGCGACGCTCGGGAAGGGGCGCTGGCACCGGTTGGGGAGGTGCTTGTGGGCGGAGAACGATTTCCTCGTGGAAACTTTCGCGACCTTTGCGTTCGATTATGTGGCCGTTTTTCTTTTTGATGATTGTTGTGCTGTCGAATGGACCGCCTGGAGAGAGTTAGTTGCGTGGATTGGGATGAAGAGTGGAGTGCTTACCATTGGCTTTGAGCTTGCGCTCTTCTTTGGTTTGTAACAGTAAGTCGTCAATCTGTTCCTTTTCTAAGGCGTGTTCAATAATGAATGCGCGTCCCTTTTGATGATGTGGTTAGTTTCTGGTATGTACTATCATATACTGGTTCAACTTACCTCGACATGGTAATTATAACCATGCTGTAAAATCACACTCTCTTCCACAAACTTGAAAGGAACTTTCGTTCTACCAGCCTTTAGGTGGGCATTCGGGTTGACGACCTGCATTGGTGGCGGCGCAGGTTCCGGACTAGGACTACTATGTCTAGAATCATAATGACGATGAGAAGACTTAGCTACTTGTTGAGACGAAGCATCTTCATACTGGTCATCATAGTAATGGGATTGGCGGGGCGGGCTATGCGCTCGTCTCTCTTCATCACTATTGTATCCATGACGAGACTTAGGCCGTCTATGTTGAGACGGGGAATGGTCCCGAGGTGAATGGATGACCATTTGTCTTTCATCTGCCGGAGCGCCAGTAGGTCTGTCATCGTAGAAAACGGTACTAGGCCGGGAAAAGTGTGACGGGGGACCCCGTGATTCAGGTCTCGTGGGGTACGGTGGACTTTGACGGCCATTACGTGCCTCTTCATGTCGTTCACTGATATAATCACGGCGTTGCGGTCCGGGCGGGGGTGACAGCGGCATGTACCCTTCATCCATTGAATCAAAAGATCCTCGACGAGATTTAGCAGGCCGGGTTGACGGCGGCGGCCTAGATCTAGAATAGCGTCCGGGACTATCAGGTGACGGAGGACGACGTCCTGCGGGGGAATATCTCCGACTCATGGGGGACTGGCGTCGACTGGTAGGCGACCCTCTTCGACTTCTGGGAGATAGACGATGGCCCCGTGGTGACGGAGATCTACGGCTTCGAGGCGGGCTTCCCCGAGATGGCGAACGGCGGCGGGGAGAAGATGGGCGCATACTTCTGGGGGGTGAAGACGCTCTCATACTTCTCGGGGAGGGCGGTCTCATTCCCCGAGGAGAAGGCGATCGACGACTACCTGGTGGGGGTGGTCTACCATTGTATGAACGAGGAGGACTCCGGCTCCAGGAGGAGCGTCTGGTATGGACTGACGGCGCAGGCGGGTATCTTGGTCCTCCGGGGGAACTCCGGCGCGAAGATCTGGCATAGCGGTCATCCGGCGGGGGCATCCGGCGGTTCATTGGCGGTGGAGAAGGTGAGAATCTTACCGATGCAGCCGTGGTGGGTGCTCGGGACATGGACCTAGCCCTATGCATATCCGGAGCGTGGGAGGATGGCGCGCGTGATGGCGCGCGTGATGGCGCACGTGATGTTCCTCTACTTTCGGGCCATTCGGCGCGATCTTTAATGCGTAGGGGCGACCGAGAACGACTATCGTCGGACCAGGAGTCATGTTCATATGTAGGTCGTGGCGGACGTGATGCAGAGCGCGAGCGACCGTCAAAGTCTGGCACATTAGACCGAGATTGAATGGAGCGGGAGCGGTAGCTAGGAAGTCGAGAATGCGAGCGGGAGCGCCGCTCATCGTAGTATCGGGACGGCGGAACATGGCTGCTTATACGAGATGGCGAGCGAGATATGGGTCGGCCTCGGTGGTCAGAGGGGCCTCGTCGAGGAGAGTATGACGGACTCCGTGAGTATCCTCGGTAAGTCATTCTGGAGCGGGAACGAGGTTGGCCTCGGGGATCAAACTGGGAGACTGGCGATGGAGAACGGTTGCGGGAACGTCCTCGGCTGATGAATGACTCTGTAGCTCGTGATGGTGCACGAGAGCCGCCACGACTGGTTGCGGGGTAGTCAGAGGGTCCGAATGATGATTCTTCTCTGTATGACGGGCCGTCTCTGTATGGCGGGTCGTCTCTGTATGCAGTTCTTGCAGAGGGTGCGTAGGATCTTTCGTCGTCAGAGTACTCGGGGCGAGGGGGTCTCGAACGTTCAGAACGGACTTCGGAACGGCGTGGGTCAAAGTCTCGAGGGTCCCTACTAGATCGAGGATCTCTACTTTGGTCGCGGCGTGATTTATCTTCGGGTGTTTCTTTTATGCTTTGGAGAGATTCTTGAAGTTTTCGAAGGTCCTTTTCGTGGGCTTTGCGCTGTGATTCGTTGTGGGACTCGCCATAGGCTAGACCATCCTCACTAGGAGTAAGTCCCATTGGCTTGATGACGTAGAGATGGACGGCTTATGCACAGCAATTGTAGCGCTAGTGAGTTCCCGTGGAGCAAGAAACCAGTCGCTGATGGTGTGCTGCGGGGTCGTATTGCGGGGTGGTCGGTATTGTACAGTATGTGAGAAAAGTGCACTTGTCAAGGACTTTTATGTTTGGTTCAGGGCTCAGCGGGGTACGTGACAGAAGAAAAGCGAGAAAAGAGGCGGCTTGTATGTTCATACATATGCATGTACATGTACTGAATCAGTTGTACAGAAAGATCAGATGGGCCCTGAATGGTACAAACACCGGTGAGTCTGATGTTCCTATTGATGGACAAGATCCGCCGTTTACCAGGCGACCATCTTGGTTATCAGCTCTTCCTCTTGCTACATGGCACAGTTCCTGCGGGGCATTTTCAAGACGGGGGGTGGTTGAACTGTGCGCCCAGGCCACCATGAAAAAGCATCGCCATTGGTCTTTTGGCTGGCTTGTGCCGTTTTACCGATCCGACGAGGCAAGGTGAGTGGCCATGGTCATGCTGTCTTACATGGAAGCCTGTGACGGTTCTTTTTACAATGACGACACGGGGTGTTTTGTACGCGCTGGATCCTTGTTCTAGCGTGGCGGTTTATACGGTTGTTGGAATCATAGGGAGTTTATCATCAGGTTCTTGTGGCAATGTAGCTGTTCCATGGGCTTCCTGTCACATATGGGCCTCATGGAGCGGCTGGTGTGAGGTCATCGGGTAGGGTCAATCGACTCAGCCTTTCAAGCATGTGTGACGGACATAACTAAAAGTTTCCGTTGGTTACGACAATGGCATTTACCAGTATTCGCTGACCTTGCTTGTATAGAACGATGCGAAACATCCAATGGAAAAAGAATAAGAAAAAAGTCTTCGGTGCTCAGATCAATCCAACGTTTTGAAGGCCTCATAACTATGGTGGGGTGTATTGTTCTGCCCCTCTTTGATGAAACCGCTTGTGATGGAATCCAGCCACCCTGGCTAGTTCTTCTCAATTCAATCAGATTGTTTGTTTTAACTGACACCTGTAGGAATATAGACGTTTTGAAGTCCTGGATTGGAATGGTTTCACACGACGTCATAGATTCGATTGGGTTGGTAATTGCGGTCATGGGATGATTGTTGGAATGTTAACAATGGATGGTGTCTTGGAGTTGGCTGGGGACTACTGTAAATCCACAAGTAAAACTTTGCCACGTGTGACTAGATTACGCTAGTCTTATGTCTTGTCATGATCTTAGTTGACGTTTATGCTCAATTACATTGAGTTTAGTCTGCATCATTATCTTAGATTGACATGTCGCCCCCTTTCTGTAGGGTTACTTAGGTGGGGCAACCCTGATATCTAAGTCGACATGGCACTTCAACATCGTTAGACGACGCGCCAAACCAGTATCTAGTATTCCGAATCATTTTCATAATCAATTATATATCCCAGATGTCTACACCAACGGCCCTCACCTGGCCTTCAACGCCAGATGCATCTGAACTCACTCGCATGTGCGAGATTGTCAAGTCCCTAGTTTCTTCATCTGACCCGCAAGGGGCAACTCTACTACAGCAATTGGCGGACAACTCTAGAAATGGTATACCAGTATTACCCCCAACGTAGTCTATCTCAATATCTGACATTCTCGTGAAACAGAGGAATGGAGAAAGCCTATTGGTGAAGCTAAATATCTGGAGACATTCATCCCTTTTCTTTCTCAAAGTGATATTGGCCTTCAGCATCGTATCCAGGTCTTGAGATTAGTCGGGAACTGCTGTGCTTATGTTGGTAAGCCCAGGTCTTTAAAGTTATTTATGAATCTTCAATCTTGGCTAACGGGTAATGTATAGATGAGAACAGAGCTCGGGTGGTTGACGGGGGTTTAATTCCCACAATTGTTGGTCAAATTGAGAACCCGGAGTTGACTGCCTATATCGCAACTGTGCTATTCAACATCTGTAATGAATTCGGTATGTCCACATGGCCGACATCATTCAACATTACACTAACTCAAGAAATAGAACCTGCCGAACTAGCCGTTTCAGAAGCCGGATTCAGCACCAAGATTTACAATATCCTGACAGGTCCTAATGCCGACGATCTTGTGTCATCATGCCTACCAATGGTGTCTCGCCTAATTGGACTACTGTCCACCCACGGTATGTACGACCAACTCCTACCGAGTGTTCAGCAGACCTGACAACAAAACCAGACATCGAAACCGCCAATGCCCCATTGAGACTCCCCATCGAGTTGTTCTCCGTAGCCCCAGATGACGACCTAGACGACTTCCTTTCCGTCGTCACTACCGGCTGGTCATACCTGGCCACCGACCGATTCAAAACATCCATAGTCGAGAACCCCGCTGACTTGTCCAAGTATCTGGATATCATCTGGACGGCAAGTTACGAATGGGATACCAAGTCGAAGGAGGAGGCCAAGGAACTTCAGACTATCCTGCAAAAGACGCAGCAGTCACTTCTGCATACACTTTCTGAGATCACCGGACTGGATGAATTCATGGCAAAATATCCGCTGGATAGCGATGTATGCAAGACTCTCCAGACCTGGATCTCACCATCTAAGCCACGCCCGGTTGCCGCCGCCGCATGCTTAGCTCTCGGAAACCTTGCCCGGTCCGATGAAATTACCTTGGAATTCGTTGGCAAGCATCAGATTCACCTCCCGTTGATCGAGATTCTCGAGGACCCCACGCCTGGCTCCCAACTAATTTACTCTGCCATCGGCTTCCTTCGGAACTTGGCTCTGCCAGTGGCAAACAAGAAGATTATTGTTGACGCGGGCATCTTCAAACCTACTGTTCTTCCTCGCATCTGGGAGTTGGATGTCCAGCCACAGGTTCAGCACGTCGCTATCACATTGACTCGTATTCTCCTTGTTAACAGCCGTGAACACTTTAACGTCTTGTACGACATTACCAAGCCGGTATCCGAGAACCAAGAGGCAGATGGGCGGACTCTTATCCAGAGACTCATTGACGTGGGTAACAAGAGTGACGACGAAGCGAACAAGCTGGAGGTGTCTCGCACTATTGCTAGTATCTGCCGCATATTACACTCTGACAAGTCAGAAGACACCGAACTTCCGATTCAACGTGCCCGGTTCTTCAAGGACCATCCCAAGATCCCCGACACCTTAGCTCGCCTTGTCATCCAGTCGAAGCATGCTGTTCTCCGCTCTGAGTCCTGGTTCATCTTTGCTCTTATGGCCCGGTCCCCCGAAGGCATCGAGGTTCTTTCCGAGATCTTCAATAACCCCGCTGCGTTGGACGCTCTCCAAGAAGCTATCACTGGAAAGAAGAAGGAGGCTGTAGAGGACGTGACTGAAGAAAGTAATGAGGGGACCGCTCAAATTGTCGATCCTTCGACTTTCCTTACTGGTCAGGAACCACAGGCGCCACAGGGCCAGCAGACTCCTTCGAAGATTGACCGGGAAAACGGCCTTGTTCTCGTTAGTAAGATGTTGAAGGAACTTAATGACCTTGGCGAGGCTGGTCAGAAAGACGGTTTACGGGAGAGTTTGGGCAGGATCTATAACGCGGGAATTGAGGCTCTGCGTACACAGCCAGCAGAGTAAACATTACATATATCACTAGAACATAGCATCTTTGATAGAGAAAACAAACTTGAGCATTCATGTCTCTATGGAAACTTTCCACAAACACACTACATGCCCTTTTAATACATAACGCAAACAATGGTATCATCAGATCAAAACGCCATAGTACAGGAAACTGCGGAAACCAATCCCATTAAAACCCATTGCGTTAAACCATTTTTTTTAATCATCAATCTGCGGAAGCTGACCTGTTCAATGCAAAACCATTCTTTATTGCCGAATCCCCGTCTCTTTATTCTATCAGAGACATCTGTGACCGATGAACATGAAATGCATTTAAACCCAAACCAACCCTCAGACGATAGCTTTTTATTTCTTGGCAGCCTCGGCCTCGGCCTTGTCTCTCGCCCGCTTCTCACGCTTACCCAGGTATCTAGCCTCGCTCCGGGCAAGACGAAGCTTGCGGTAGGCACCACCCTCGACGGCAGCGGGAAGGTCAGCCTTGCTGATCTCGGAGACACCGGCCTCGACAAGAGGGACGGAGACGGTGGTCTTGGTGACAAGGTCGGCGGTCTTGATGTCAACCTCGGAGTTGGGGAGGACAATCAGGCGCTTCTTGTAGTCCTGGAGGATCTCGACGTTCTTGGCCTGGGACTCCTCGGAGAGGTTGGCACGGCGGGGGTCGACGGAGATACCAACAGTGCGGGCGTAGCGAGCGGACAGACCAGCGGCCTATATTTTGAAGTTAGTTATACGTGTTTGGAGGGTGGATTGGTGATTCCGGGGTTTCTTGAAAAAAAATACGATATGTCATGGCAATATTATCGATTCGTAGCGTGGGCGTGTCAAGAGTCGTGGCGGTGTAGTTTGGTAGTCCGAAAAAAACGAAATATGGAGGTAAAAATGTCGAAATGGCGGGGCAAACAAAGGCGGAAAACGGTTATGTGGGTGAATGCATGTCGTGTACTTGGTCGATTAAAGCCGGAGGAGTCGTAATACTGTCGAAATTCGCCGGAATCGGTAATATTGCAATCAAAAATATCGTAATCTCATCAAGGCCGGAATCAAATCTGTCGAAAATTACCTTCAGCTCAGAGAGAGAGAAGCCACGGCCGACACGGAGGCGACGGTTGTACTTGATGGTGGGGCAGCGAACGACGGGACGCAGCAGGCCCAGGGGACGAGGGGCAACAGCGGCGGCCTTAGTCTGACGAGCAACACGGCGCGAGGCCTTCTTGCCAGCCTATTCGAAGGAAAAAAAACAACCCACGTTAGCCCAATGCCCTTATAAACTCTATTTCCACACACACTTCGCCCAAATCTCCATCGAATAGATATCCCGACCAAAAAAAACTTCCGCCAACACATGCTAAATATATCCGCTCATACGTCCATCTCCTCCAGAAGTCTTCCTAATCCAGCAATTTTCGGGTTCTTTTTGGGGTCGAGATATCTATTCGGCGGGGATTCCTTCGGCTCGGTATGTGTTGTCTCAATCGTCATCGGTGTTTCTGAGGTCGTTCGGGATTGCAGAAAATTCGTTAGACGTCGAGATGGCAGAGGTTCTGCTCACCTGGTCAAAGTGCACCCGGACACGGCGCTGCCAATCCTTGCGGAAGTGGTTGCTGATAATCTTCTGGTTGTGCTTGATCGCCATTTTGTCTGCCGGGCACCAACGTCTGTATGGTTGAACTCGGAATGTAGGAGGTTGATTGATGAGGGTCCGCGATAGCTGGAATTTCTTGAATTGGCGACCTTAGCCCTAGCCACCCATGGAAAAAAAATCCGTCCGTACCAGGATTTGCAGTTGTGCGCAATATTTTTGTGGGCAGGGCCCAGTTTTCTTCCTCCTGGGCCTGAATTTTTCTCATCATGTGATCCTGCACGTGAGCTTTGGAGGGGAATCGCCTCTGTTATCTCTAGCCAATGAACGCTATCTTCGATAAGTCTTCACTTAAAGTGGATCCTTCAGAAACGACGGGGATGGGGTTACCAGAAACATCCAGTAGAAAATCTCATGACATAGGTGAATGCCTGTTAGCTAAGGGTGGTTGTCATCGCCTATCGCATTCGTCCGTCTTAACACACCCGCTCTTTACATTGTTTGCGCCTCCGGATTTTATACACACGATTTGTTTTCTTGGTTCACATTTTTACAACCAAACTTGATTCTTTTTGTACAAATACATTACGTCATTCACGGAAACTACTTTACCCTGCGTTTCGTGAATAGTCTCATACCGAATATATCGGATATACTCATACGCAAAAGACTACACACCCACACATCACAAGTCGCAAACCCACATTCACAATGGCATCCCGGATTAGCTCACGCACCGTAAAGGAGGCCACCCGGTTCACATCTCAAATCCCGCAAGCCTCCGCCAAGGTTGCCGCCGGAGCGCCGGCCGGCGAAACTACCGCCCAGAGAGTCGCCCGTCTGCGTTCCGCCCATCTCGCCGCGCGCGAGGCCCCACTTTCACCTACCGATCGCTTGATCCTGAAGAGTCGCAATTTCTTCGATGTTATGCACCGGGTGACGCAACGCGGTCTTGTTGGTCTCACCGGTATGTCAACTCAACTACCCCACTTCGCCGACCATTCGGGGTCTACCAATCCACCTCAATTCTATACTTGGAATCCCGGCGCCCCAGTCGCAAACATATTTATGTGACAGTTTTGACTAACTCTGCTCTGATATAGTTGTTGCCACCATATTCACCAGTTATGCCGCCTATGACATGATCAAGTTCAACAAGCAACGAAAGACCGAATTCCTCGCCCAACAGGCTCAAATGGAGGCCGACAGTTTGGCCGCCGCTCGTCTCGCATACATCACCGGCACTGCTACCCCCGAACAAACCGCCATGGTCGAAGAGGCATTGGCTAAAGCTGAGGGTGCCCAACTTCCACCGCTTCTGGACCCTCCTACCAAGCCTATTAAGGGTTCCATCTGGGATAAGGTTGACGAGAAGGTGCAAGGAAGCGCACCAGGGGCTACTGGTGAGGTACCAAAGATAGTGGAGGCCGCTGCCACTCCTGATGCTAAGCCAGCAAAGAAGTGGTGGTTCTTTTAATTGGGTAATGGGGGATCGGTAGATGTGAGGAGAATAGCCTATGTGGGCTGCATAAAATTGTATAACTACGGAGCTTGGTGGCTGTTAATATCGGCCATCTATGCGAGTCAACCCCTGAGCTCTGTATATTCTAGCCATAGCCAGAAACAGCAGCATTGTATTATAGTATCTGGGACGAGCATTAGCTGGCGTCCCGGAAAGTCTTCTTATAAATTGAACTATGTAAACTAATGGACTATCTATGTATGTACACCAATACCGTCTTTGTATTCTTACAAATGATCTACTTTATGTTGTGAACAGTGAGTGTACATATCTTGTACATATGCACATCCGTTGCCAGCAAGCTAGCCCCACATGCCACGCCTTGCTCGTGCAACCACGCATGTCTATGAACAGATCACGGGGGTCTGAAGTGGGGTCAAGCGGGTTTAAAAGCCCGGGAGTTTCAATCTAGCGATTGCGCTGAAAACATACAAGTCTGGTTGAAACCAAACTTTAAATACGAGTTTGATATGGTCGTTTTCACATCACAATTCGGTTATGATATCAATAATGAAATAGTTCGCAAGCAAAAAAACTGGTGGATATGTATTTATGTATAGATGCATTGATGTCAACCCTTTTGGAATGACTGTAAGAGTGGGAATCATGTGAATGTGGTAGCATAAAGCTACTTTTTAGTTTATAGGTGTCTGGCGATACAGAAGTTCAAGAACAAGGCAAAAGATTGAAATGGATGACTGGGGTAAGAGTAAACAAAAGAAAAGTCCGAAGAGACCAGCTGTCACACGCTCCGTAGAGGTGTGCGGTAAATGAGAGCGCTCAAAAAAATGCAAAAAAGAACAAAACAAAAATGAAGGGTATAATGGAATATGACAAGGCCGCATCTAAAGGGGGAGCCTGCTTATTGGTGGGCAGGTGGTGGTACATCTGAGCCGATCACGATGTGGTTGAAGTGACCGGGTACTTTGTCACGACACTTTTGGCAGTCGGGATGGAAATCTACACTGAAGGTACGCTTCATGCCGATTTGCGACGTCCAAGAGTTCAATGTGTGCTTGGATCTATGGTGACCTTTCCAAGATGGCGAAGATCTAATCTCTCTGGTTGGCGATGATGCTTCTGGGAGTGTAGGCACCATCATGCGTGGCAGAAGCTCCCTCTCGGGGCTCTGGTCGTAGTCCATATCATAAGTTTCCGAAATAGCCGATGCTGACATATGGCGAATCCGGCCATTTCCCATATCTGGTGATGGTAGACCGGAGTCATTGACGGGGCAGTTTGGAGCTTCAGACCACTCCATGTGTGGCTCGATGCTGCGTGGAACAAAGTCGCCATCCATGGAATCTTGCATCGCCGAGCTGTAGCCCTCGTTGACGTTAATGGCTGGACCAGGGCCAGACCAAGCACCACTGTCTACGATAGATGAGAAGGAAGAATCGGTCGGTGTTGGCATATGACTGAAGTGGTTTCCTTGTGTAGTCTGATGGTAAAACTGCTCAACATTGGAGTAAAGTGGTTCGCAGGATGACTGTATCGGAGATTGTACGGAGAATCCAAAAGTAGAGTCGACATTTGAGATGGGCGCAGGAACAGCTGGTTGGCAGTTTGCGCGTTTCTACTCGGTGTGCATGGTTAGCAAATTGTATGAAATACAAGACAATTCAAGATGTTGCATGTATGAACAAGTTTATCATCCAAGATGGAGGGGATCTCTTCTCCACTTACATTTCTATGCTCGGAGAACCCGGTCAAACTGGAAGTGCACAGCTCTTGGCCGTCATCTTCGGCCAAACGACTTCTCTTGCGCACCAGCAATCTTTGGCCAGGCATGAGGGAAGCCATGATTTTGTAGAAAGAATGTGGTCGGTATACTGATGTTGGAGAAGAAAGCAATACGAAAAAGAAAAACGAAAGATATAGCTGACGGAGGGGTGATAGGATGCAGCAGATAAAAAGGAGTGTGTCGGAAACACTAGGGGGATAATGCAATGATCGATCACACCAAAATATATAGTACAACACTCTACAGTACCGTTGCTGAGGCGTGGTGTGAGTATGACGGGGTTGGGGATATGCAGGCAGGATGGTCAACTATAAGCTGCGGCAATGCGCTTGCAGGCGGAAGTTAATCGAGCTGGGCACAAGTTGATCGATGTGGAGATCGAATGGTGGCAAAGATGCTGTGTTGAAGATACAAAAGCAATCTATCGTGAACTGGTGCTAGAATATGCTTCCACGGTTTTGGGTGCGGGCGATATGGCAGGTAAAGATTGATATTCTTGAATTGTTTCGGAGTGCAGTAGACCCGAGAAACAGGCAGGTGGTCCAAAAACAGAAGTCTGAAGTCAAAACCAGTAACTCTCGGACAGTGAGGATGCAACCTTTATGGGGAATTTGGACTCATTGAACATGGGCCAAGAATTTAGCAACGATACAATCCAACAGCTATGACAGATAAAAAGCAAGGGCGAAATCGTGGCGAATCTAAACTAGGCTGCTGTGGCTTAAGAGGTTGGCGTGGTGGGTGCAAGCAAAACCACAGCCATTCCGCCCCAAAAAAGGCCCTAGAGCCGAGCCTGTCTATGTATGTACTGTTTGGATACGCTTGGTATGAATATGGAGGCTAAACAATCCAAAGAGGGCTGGGGGGGGGGCACACAGCCAGCCCAGCCAATGACGACGAAGGCACGGGCGTAAACGGTGGCGGGGTTTCGAGCTTCAAGGATGTCTATAGTCTGCATGCCATAGAGGGCAGTGGACCGGCATGAGGAACGTCAATTCGGATCACGATAATCGATTAGTTTACGCGGTAGCAGATAACGCGAGCTTGCGGGTTACCAACCGCCCTTTTGCAAGACACTATTATCGGGATTCCAGTTCTAGACATGCATGTCATTTCGTCAGCTCCTTAAAAAGGGCCACGAGGAGAGCTTGTACTGGAGTCCATGTGAATGGCATAAAACGTGAGCGTTAAGATGGCCAGTAATCAGCCACATCGCACACTGTATGTGTGAGTGGATGCATGTACATATGTACACGGAAAAACTTTGCGGCTGATTTGCTGGTATGCATTCATGCATGTATATGTGATGTATGAGAATCTCGAGATGAGACAGATTATAACATATTATTACTGTTGTTCCGGAGTCAGGGAAAAAACCGGGGAACGAGAAATCGGAGCTGCGAAACCCTAATGATGACCAATAGTAACCCTCAATGAGATATCTGAGGCTGTGTAGAAAACCAACTAGACAAGTTCAAAGACCTTGGTACATACATACGAATTCATGAGAAATTGATACAATGAGAAAATAGAGACCAAGCGGTGATATAACATTCAAATAGATTGATTACCCAAAATACTAGAGAGACAGAGCTACAATGAAATGTTTACCCGGAACATTATACACATCGTCTGGGATGTAGACCGGATGAATATATTTGCGGATGGATTTCAGCCTGGATAAATGTTTGAATACACTTATTGTAATGGAGACTCTGGTGCAACGTTAGTTTGAACGTTGATTCTCGATTCGAATATCCATGTGTATGCTGTATTGCATGTACATATATGGTACAGTTGAGAATCGTCATCGTGGACGTTACATCTCATCAAGGTTGTGTCCGTAGAACAAAGGTAATGTCTAGGTTTAATAGGGTTCGATCGACCCTAAAGTACAAAGAAAGTCGGTATGTGTACCGGTTAAGCTTAAGATAATGGTAGAACAACCATGATACAGTAGTCCCTGGATTTCCTCGCTGCTCCAAAAGTACCGAAATTTTGGGTTATTCAGTTTTTCCGTTTTGAGAAAAAAGGGTTGGATAGGGTTGCGAGACTTTGCAGCGATAAATATGATATTTTAGTAAATAACTATGAGCAAACATGCACTGTATTTTTATAGGGCCTGGTACACACCATACCAATTCTAATCCTACTGTCCGTCATTTGTACGCTGAAGCAAGTCCGTGTGTTTTAGTTTTCACACGCACGGTGCTCCCTAACTATTCTTGTTATCGATAACAATTTGACGGATTGGGCAAGAAAATTCCTAAATCGATTTCCCCTTTGGTCATCCACCCTTCAGACACCCTAAGCTAACCCGTTACCTAAAACGGAAAAAGTCGAATTGACCCTAAAATCGGTACTTTTGGAGCAGCGAGGAAATCCAGGGACTACTGTATGTACAGATAAGTGCATGCAACACAACACGCTTAAAGGGTATATAGAAATGGTGTGAAGATGCCCCTTAATACCTAAACAGATGCTGGAGTAGTTCTGAAAGCAAACCCATCCATATAAACGATGTATACGATCGCTTCGAGAAAACAGATCCATACATTATTACACGGCGTTTTCCCTCGACGTTGTCGTATGCATACGAACAACGAAAATTAAGATAGAAAAATGATAGCGTTAGGTACACACACGCACTCGTAGCAAAGCGGATGGAAAAAGTCATCATTGACTGTACACTGCAAGTTAAAATACCAAAAAATATTGACCACAACACCCCCCGGGGCATGATTCCGGATGCAAACCTGTCATACAAAAGCGGGTTATCCCGTGGGCTCTCGGTAGGGCCTTGCGATGACTACAACTTGCACACTTTATCCAAATTAGGTTGCATTGGATGGATCCCCCCCATAAGCAGGGCTTCGCCGTCGGCCAATGGAAATGTTCCACTTACACACAAGTAAAGTCACATGCATTTCGATGTTTTCAACATCTCTTGGGGATGAAAATGAATATGCCGCGCGGGGGCTATTGTTTGAAAGCATCTATGTATGTCTGTGTATGATCATGAACTCAAGACAAAGATTTTGACTCCTGACCAACTGATGCTATGTTTCGTGTGGGAAACTACTCAATGGCACCTTCCTGTAATGAACTCTTCAAACATGTAACTGTTATTTTAAGCTCTTTCCCTGCTGGTAAAGCAGCCGTCATAGAAAACAGTCTCAGGACAACGTATTCCATCTTCCTTTTGAATTATTTTCACATCAACCTTGCTGTCCTATTTCCTATATCGTCATCTATTTCAGAGGATCAGAAATAGATTGGATCCCGCTGCCGTGATTTCTTGCCAACCTGATTCGTTGGCGCCTTAAGTATTTGATTTTCCCCGTGGGACCCTATAAATCTGCGCTTCCATCCTACGCTGTTTACCCGCTATTCTCTACCAATCAATTTCTCCGAACTCGCACCTCATTGAAAAAAAATCCTTATACTTTGAGCTTCTTGACTAGCCGTTTGAATTACTTCACCTCCAACCCACATCAAACACTTGAGGATAATCTTTTATCCATTTTTCATCACCCAAATCCATCAAAATGCCGGCAGTTTTCGAGAACCAGCTTGCTGCTGATGACACCAGAGGTTAGTCTTGAATTGAAGCACACTTTGTCCTTGTTTCACCCCACCAAGCAGAAAATCTTTGCTGTGCTGCGTCATACCAGTGTCATCGCGACTCGACAACCTGTATGCTCCCATCTTGTGATGGCATCAGCCAAAATTTTGGTCTTGCATCGGAATGTGAAAGCGGGACAAAGCTTTACGCTTCGGCCGACACTCTAAATAACATACTGACTCGTATCCTTAATCAATAGTTCTGGGCCAGGACCCTCTCATCCAGCCTGCTCTCCTTGCGCAGGAAGTCCCCATGACCAATGAGGCTCTCAAGACTGTCTTGAAGGGTCGCCGTGAGGCTGCCGAGGTCATCATGGGCCAGAGCGACAAGCTTTTGGTAGTGATCGGCCCCTGCTCCATTCACGACCCCGCCACTGCCCTTGAATACTGTGCTCGTTTGAAGGCCCTCGCTGCTAAGCTGGACAACGACCTTTTGGTCGTCATGCGTGCGTACCTCGAAAAGCCACGCACCACTGTTGGCTGGAAGGGCCTTATCAACGATCCTGATATCGATTCGTCCTTCAAGATCAACAAGGGTCTCCGTGTTTCCCGTCAACTCTTCAGTGACTTGACCTCTGCTGGCATGCCCATTGCCACTGAAATGCTTGACACCATTTCCCCTCAGTTCCTTGCCGACTTTATTTCGGTTGGTGCCATCGGTGCCCGCACCACAGAGTCGCAGCTTCACCGCGAGCTGGCTTCTGGTCTGTCGTTCCCCGTCGGCTTCAAGAACGGTACTGACGGCAGTTTGGGTGTCGCCATTGATGCCATTGGCGCTGCCGCTGCCCGTCACCACTTCATGGGTGTCACTAAGCAGGGTCTGGCTGCCATCACCCGGACTAAGGGTAACGAGCACGGCTTCGTTATCCTCCGTGGTGGTACCAAGGGTACCAACTTTGACAAGGCTAGCGTCCAGGAGGCGAAGAAGACTCTCACCCAGAAGGGTCAGAAGCAGGCCATCATGATCGACTGCTCCCACGGTATGTATTATCACAGGAAGGACGTGACTGTTCTGATACTAACAATTAGTAGGAAACTCCAACAAGGACCACCGCAACCAGCCCAAGGTCGCCCAAGTTGTTGGCGACCAGCTGCGCGAAGGCGAGACCTCGATCATTGGTGTTATGATTGAGTCAAACATCAATGAGGGTAACCAAAAGGTCCCCGCCGAGGGCCCATCTGCGTTGAAGAAGGGTGTCTCCATCACTGATGCTTGCATCAGCTGGGACTCCACTGTTGAGGTTCTTGAGCAGCTTGCTGAGGCTGTCCGTGCCCGTCGTGAGGTTGTCAAGGCCAAGGGTGAGGTTGCTGACGCTACCAAGAACCAGGTTAGCACTCTTGAGGAGGATTAGATGTCTACGCAGTGTCTATCTAGACACATCTTTGCATCTCAAGTGTTACCTTAGAATCGGCGTACGCTTCTAAAAATGTCCGGAACTCGACACGCCGACATGAACCCGATTCAGTCGTCGTAGTCACGGGAAGACAGGACTCCTCTTGCATTTGTTGGTTTTGTTTTTTTCTGCTTTTCTTTTGGGCTGGCGTTTTGGTCTTTCGGCGAGATTTGGGACACACCACTGCGTGGGCAAGTCAGGTATTAGGATGTGACTGAACAAGTCTGGGTCATTATGGCACATAGTTCTCGAAACATCGCAATAAAATAAATGAAGGTTTGGATGATGAAATTGGTTGAAACTGAAGTGACTTTGATTAAATGTAAGAATTGAGGAAGATTTGAGAATGAAGGTGACATGAAATTAGTATTCTAATGAGTAAAAATGCGTGGCAATGTATGCTGTATGAAAATGCAAGTCTATGAAATGATACGAGTAGCAAGCGTGTCTATGACTGGCCACCCACGGTGTTGACCTGTTCATACTGCCCACGTGCTGAGGCAGGTGTGTTGCCTTTAAGTGATCTGTACTTTTTGTACAATGCCCAACCCAGTAAACTGGCAGTTCCACAAATGAACAACCAGATGATGACCTTGTCCTTCTGACTATCTCTTTGGAAGCACATAGTCTGGACATCTTCTTCCTTTGCAGCTTCGCAAAAAGAAATGCCTTGCTTTAAGCAGAAGCTTTTGGTACACTTTGTGCAGGAGGCTGGCGGTACCCGCTTCTCGAGGGTGCTCATGGCAAAGAGGTTGGGGGTTGAAGGTTCGAGGGCGACGATAGTGCTGTTCTTCAAGCAGGTGCATTTGCAGAAGATCGGGGCTGTAGATAGTGGAGACATGTCGTTAGCGGGGTCATTCGGGGAAGCGTGGGGCAGCGCGGGCGGGGTTGGGTTTAGAAGAGACGGAATATTGTGTGATTGGGTGACGTACCTTCGGCGCACACGAAGGTGACCATTGCGACAAGCAAGAGGAGGAGGCCGCGGAGATTGGCCATTGTGGCGAGCGTAGACGGAGAGTGTAGGTGCGGTGGTTGCGTTGTTCGAGGAGAATGGGTCGGGTAAGGTATGCAGAAGAAGTAACGAATAGAGCGTTCAATAATTGATTAATTCACATGGAGCGCAAGTTGATTGAGGGAGATGAAGAAGCGCAAATGTCACCTCGAGATGCGGTCTGGCGAACTAGATGGAGTAGCATGGGTTGACTAAGACACTATGCGCCAGTTGTGGCGTTCACGTACAAGCTCAAGTTAAGGTTGACGCCACATTAACCAGGATGTTACACGAATGTGGCGTTGCGGGATTCGTTGGGTGACGGGCGAAAAAGTTGAACGTCATGAGTTGGTGTATTGGCGAGAGTTGATTGCTTGGACGTACTCAATTTTGACCTTGGTGAGATTTCTTGATTAGGGCGTACCGGCCGAACCCCTCACAAGGTCCCTTTTGTCATTGTTTTTTTTAATCCGAGCACGATACCCTGATAATCGGCGATTTTCTCCCAACCACATCCACCATGTCTTTCCCATCCGCCATGCGCCGCCTCCCGCGGGCTCTCGGGACCGCCCGGGGCATCGTCGCCACCCGCACCTTTCACACTAGCAGAAGCTCCATGGCTATCATGGGCAAGGGCTCCGTAGGCGAGGATGTCCGTCTGGAGGAGGAGGCTGCCCGTAGACAACTCCTTGCTGACCGTGAGAGAGAGCGTATGGAGGCTATTCAGATCGCGGCTGCTATGAACCCGGAGGAGATCAATGAGGATGAGATTCCAGAGAGCGAGCTGGTTTTGCCACCATCGCGGTTTACGTTGGCGCCTACGGCTGAGGAGGCTGCGAGCTTGGATTATGTCCCGGCGGAGAAAATGGAGGATTTGGATCGCATTACGAGTTTGGAGAATTGGTGGGATCAGCCTGGTCATTGGGGTCCGGAGAGCGCTATCCCTAAGTTTGCGGTGCAGGAGGGCGAGCTTCAGCCGGAGGTTAACTTGCTTTTGACGAGACAGGCGGTGATTGAGGCGTTGGTGGTTAAGAGTCTTGGTAAGCCGAGTGAGCTTGCGGATGGCTGGGCTATTGTTCCTAAGGAGGTTGTTTTGAAGACTTTGTCGGTTTCTTTGGAGGTGAAAGATGGTGGCTTGGCTATTTCGGGTGATGTGGAGAGTGTCCTTGAGGCTCTGCGTAATACTGAAGCGGCTGAGGTGTCTCAGACGACATTCACGGCGGAAGAGGCTGCAGAGATTACCCAGAAGTTCGACTCTGTTTGGCGGGATATCTCATTGCAAGACCCAGTCTTTGCCTTTGCTGTAAGTTGCAAACACGATGTAAAAGCACACGTCACATACTAACACATTTCTACAGGTTGCCAAGCGTATCTACCAACTGACCGGCAAGCGCATCAACGACGCCCGTCTCTCATCATGCAAAACCGTCGGCCAACTCCTCGTCTACATCAACACGCCAGAGAAGCGCAAGTCCGTCGTCGAAGCAGTGCGCACCAAGAACGCCTTTGCCTCTCTGCCCAACGTCAAGGTGTACAGCCGTCGTGTGACGCCAATTGATAGACGGATCAACGATGGTAGTTGGAAGAAGATTGAGGAGGAGTTGCGGAAGCGGAAGCTGCCCGTCATTGGACATGAAGACTTGCCTGACTTTGCGGAACGGTCTTGGATTAATGTTAAGTATTAGAGGGTGGTGCAAAATCGAGGAGATGGGATGGCTGGGGAAGGAGTCCCGGTCTTGTATATTAGTTTTGTATTATTGCCTCTGTTACAGTATACAGTCTGCCCTTTTAGTGCGGAACATTCAACCTTTGCATGGAACACATTTGAATTTGTACGCGTTTTTTGTAATCATTTGACTTTATTGTATTTGTAAAGAATTTGAACACGAAACTGGGTCACTTCTTGAGTGACCTGGAGATGCTAATTTGGTGGTTTATTCTGTAAGAGCTTGTTGGTATGATGTCTCTTTGTGTTCAGGCCTGGTAACTGAATCTGCCGTTGTCGTTGATGACACGCTCGGACAGGTTGACATCAGCACTCTCATAGTCGCCATCAACATTTCTGAGCGAGGCACGGAGGACGGGAACCTCACCACCACCCTCGATGCTGAAGGAGACGTTGTCGGCAGTCTCGCCGAAGTTCTGACCATCCCACTCGAAGCGGCCTGTCAATGAGATATGTTAGTATAAGTTGAAATGGAGAGAGAAAGTGTTTGTGAGAATACATACCGTTGTTGTTGCCAAGGTGGCGGTTCAGGTCAATCTCGCTGTCCTGGAAGTCACCGTTGTCATCACGGAGACGGGCCTTGAGGACGGTGCCCTCAACCCAGATGTTCTCGGCGGTAAGGTGGAAAGACATTTTGAAGATTTGTGTGGTGGATTGTTGAAGTTGAGAAGATGATGGTGTAGATGATGGTGATGAAGGAGAAGAAATGTTGGACATTGGATGGGAGAATACCTTCTATTTATGTGTCTCCGAGGTGCGAGAGTGATACTTACCCCCTAGACTTAGGCGAATATCTACAGACCTGTAGTCTTGTCTCCTGCATATTCTACGAACTAATGAAACAGTAAAACCGCCATGCATACATGGATCCCAGCCTAGCTTGAGGATCCTCACTCCCAAGACACCTGACGCCATCGTAGTCGTGACGCTCGCGTTTAGCTCGTACCCCAACACCAAGACCACCTTATTTCTTAACTTGGTAAGCCCAACAGACCCAACCGGTCTCTGGCCCCGCAACTTAAAGCCGTCTTAACCGGCTTGGACAGGGTCTAGCTTGTCTAATAGGTCACTCGGCTGTCAGGCGGAGCAACAAACATGCATCTTCAGATGGTGTACCAAGAACACATATACACACCGATGTTGCCTCCTGCAGTAATATCGCCGCAGCTGATGGAAGCTTCTGGCTACAAAAGTGACAGTAATCATGTATAATGGCGGCCACAGCGCCCGTCTGTCGCCTCACGATCATCACAGCCTGTTCATGACAAGGTTGACCATTGACCAGAGGCCTCCCGGGCTTGCGGGTCAGACGGTGGCCAAGACTTTTGTACAGGCGGTTGTGACACGTCGTGACTATCTGTTAGTTGGCAAAATGAGGTTATGGTGGGTGGTAACGAGGGTTGAGCGGTTGCTGATGCATGGACGGAAAGTGACAGGCGACTGGGATTCTTTTGGTTGGGGTTGGATGTGTCTGTATGTATGAACATGCATATTTGAAAGTGGGGGCGGGGTCAAGAGTTCACGGGTAGTTTTGGATAGGTTTATGATGTTTGGCCCTGGATTCGTGGAGGATTTTGAATGTGTTATTCGCCTTGTTATGCTTTGTTGTTCGCTAAAAGTGGCTGATTAGGGGGAACGAAGGATGGTTCTAGTTTGACACGGTATCGGAAATCTGCTTGCTAGGAGAATAGTATCTATGAGGTCATAAAAGACGTGGCTACTCTATTTGAATAACTGCCAAGTTGGCCACCTATAAGTCTATATCTGGCGAAACGACCCACAATGTCGACGATCCAAGGGGGAATTGCCTTTGTATGGATCATTGTATGGGTCATTGTATGCGATGTGATGCGGCAGTGACGCAGGGGTCAAGTGGAGAGCCAGAATGGAAATCTGCAGATGAGCGTTGTGGCTTGTTGGCATTGAAAGCGGGGCAAGTATTATGTTGCAACCTTAACGATGACTAATAGGATTATGGGCTGTTGAAATCGACCAACTAAATACCAAAATAGCATCGTGTGTACGGGTAGAAGTGTTTCTGGATGTACCGGTATTTACGAACGGGAGGGAACCAGTTGCACGTTGTGTTGGATATGATATATGATACAATTGAGAATAGCTTCACCGAGACAGGGACCCTTGGTCGTGGCGTTTTACCGAGAACTTGCTCAAAGAGTGGAGAGGGGCGGAAGTTTAAAAAGATGGTGGGTTGCAATATCAACATGAATGAGGGCATATTTTGACAAAGCTAGAGGTTCATGGTGTGAGAGAAATTATAACCGAGTTGGCGATGGTATAGAAGAGGTTCTATCGGCGATATCTATTGAACGCTTACACATACAGTAAAAGGGTGCGGGGTAGAACCTTTGAATCACGTGCATGTATAACACGACATTGCCAGTTGACCAAGTCACAAGAACAATATGAAGGAAAACACAAAATACAAGAGAAGATCTTTTATATAAGGATATCTAAAACAATCACCAAAAGGCAAATGTATTCAGAGTTAACAATAATTTATTGAAAAAAAATCCAATAACTTATTTGCCGCAGCTCGCGCAAGAGCCTAAAAAGACGAGTCAGTAACTGTTTAACCTACATTCAGTTCTTACAACATTGGACTAAGATCCACCAAGCCGTATCCGTTGATCATTAGAATCAAGACAAACGGTGGGGTCTCAAGGAATCGTCAATCCATATATGTGGCACTTACAGTCAGAGCCGCAGTTGCCTGTCAAAATATTGCGTTAGTTTCCATCACCATGACGAATAGAGAGGATCAGCATCAAAAAAGGAAATCCCGTTCTTTGACCTATGTGTGGAATTTAACTTACAAGAAGAGGCACCGGAGCAGCCGCAGTCACCAGCCATTTTGATAGATTTAAGTGGGTTTTGGGGGGTTAAAAGGTAAAAGTAAAGAGTAGATGCTTTCGCAAGTTTGAAGAAGAAAAAGCCAAGAGATACTGAAATCCTGGGGACGCACCTATCTTATATACTCAAAGACCTCGGCTGTACGTCTATGCACGTTTAATGGATGCAGTCAGAGGACACTCTAGCCAAGTGAACGGCAACCACCCAACCACCAAATCGGCCAACCACTAATGACCAGATAAGTCATGAGATAGCCTCTTTGGAGGCTACCCATCAGAAGGGTCACAAGTGCTCGACACAACCATCCAAGGACCAGTGGGGGGAGGGGGGGCTCTGTTGAACCTAGCTTCTAGGCTTAGCGTGGTGACGGTGCCCCGCCAGCTCTTGTTCTTTTCATCATTTGCGTGTTCACAGGACAAACGGATGACGCTCAGGCCGCTTCGGGCTCTCAGGATTGCCCGGCCGATGGGCTAGTATTGGCGAATCTACTATTGCTGAATGCCATTGATTGCTTGCTGTATCGCAGTTTTTTTTCCAGCGAGTTTGTGCGGCACATGTCCTGAATAATGCCGCTTGGCTGGGGACCCACAAATCTGTGATGGTCACGGGCGTCTAGACTTGTCGTTGAGGTTCCAGTGGGAGAGGAGGAGTAGTGAACAGGCCATTTGCAATGAGACTGTTCAAATCGAATTGTCGGGGACTTTTGATACTGGCTGTATTTGTTATGTGGTCGCCGTTCTGGTATAGTGTCCTACGTCGATAGGCGAAACGAACCTGGTAATGGTTGGCTCGATCATGATACAGTATCTTTAGGGTTCGTATACGTATGGCAGATGACAGATCTCCCGGCCGACTCACTAGCCGTGGATTCCCCGTGTACCCCGCTACAGTCAGGTTCAGAAGTTGAATCCTAAGCCAGCTGGTGTTTGCTAGAATCGATATCAGGGTTTTTATAGCCACAAATTGCCGGGACATCCTTCCATCCGGCAATCAGAACGGAAGTTGGTGACGTCGACGGAGCGTTTGATTGGCGGTTTTTATATAATGCAACTTGAGGTGGGTGATCTTGAGATGTAAGGTTTCGTTGATGCTATGTAGATACGGGTTACTGGCTCTTTGAGTGTAGCCTTCGGGAGTATCCGATGGAGAAAGACAACGCGAACAATGGGGAGTTACTATTGGGTCTGTCACTTGATGTATGTGCTCATGTGCGTACGTAGCTGTGGTATAGACTGGGCGTATGCCGAGTATGGTACCAGATAATGTTTAGGAACGGTGGCGTTCGTAGCGAGTATGCACTCCTAAGTGCTACACATCAATATCATACCACATTAAGCAGCCGGTGATGTTGTTGTTAACGTTGTCTGTATATGCCCCCCGGCAGAGGATCTACATACTACATACTACTTCACGAACTCATTACAACGTATAGATGTACATAGATAAAGAGGCACATTTGTGCATGTATACATAACACAACCCTAGACCCTTCGAAAAGGGTTCTCGAAGGAACACTCTTGTGCAACCTACCATACGATCCTGGAACAAGACCTGCCATATGCTTCACCGAAGCTCGATCAACATTTGACTCACCACAACTGAATTACAAACTCATAGCATGTCAGGCCCCATTGTCTTTACCATGGAACTACAATTCTTTCCTAACGACCCCAAACTCAGTACTTGAACCCACCAAGAACCATATATCAACAATCATGGAACGTGGCGTTCAAAAAACTCCCATTCTGCATGGCGCGGGTAGATCCAGCAGGAGCAGACACCCCGAGGCTGTATCCAGATCCGCCAGGAGAAGAGGTTGGCGATGCACGGCAGTATACTCGAAACACATCCAGCAGGACGAATGGCCCGCCACATACCGTGAAGACGTAAAGTAAACGCCTGTCTTTGAGACGCATGGTATTCGGATTAAAGCAGAGAATACGAGCTACACAATGGGCGGGTTCCGCCAAGGCGGAAGTACCCTTAAGTACGACAGCCATCACATTGTTGCATGTTTCACCACCATGGACTCTCCTGCATCTGCTGTGGTTGGTGTCTTGGGTTATCTGTATCTACGTAGAACCGCTGGCCAGAGGTAGATACTCCGTCGCGGGAATTCAGGATACATGCAGCCGATATGATTCCAATAAATAGATGGCTATCCGCACCGTGAAAAACACGATATGTTGATCCTTCCTTACACATCCTACTCCGGTGTCAAAAAGCACCATGTATCTTTTCAATTCGCCACTGTTTCTATGTCTATATCTCGGTTTCATCAAGCTAGTCTTTGCTACTTTGGAGTCTACGGCTGATTCTAACATCATCCCGGGGGCATATCTCGTTGAACTCCACGTGGACTCCAACGCTCCTCTTTCCCGCCGAGCAGTCCAAGCTACCGCCTTCATTAACAAACTCCAAACAGAGTCCTCCGTTGAATTTTCCGTCCGTCATGCCTTCACGTCGTCACAATCCACCGCTGCCCCACTCTTCAACGGAATCTCCGTGAATCTCCCATCAAAAGATTCCGTTACAACAATTGCCGCCCTGGATGAAGTCAAGCGTGTGTTCCCTGTCCGTCGGATTCAACGCCCTAATGCCGTAGTGCAAACGCATTATTCCGGGCAATTACCGGAGAATATACAACCCATTGGCCCTAGTCTTTCTCCACGCGGCCCTTTCACTAATACCACGAGAGTACAAGAAAACCAAGCTGCAAATTCCTCGGTGAATTGGAATTATTTACACGCCCTAACGGGTGTTGACAAGCTACATGAGCAAAACATCTTCGGCAAGGGAGTCAAACTTGCCATCATTGACAGTGGAGTCGACTATCGTCATCCCGCGCTAGGCGGCTGTTTCGGAGCCGGTTGTAAAATTTCGTTTGGATATGACTTTGTCGGCGACGAGTTCAGCGGCAGCGGTGATCCAAAACCCAAGGAGAATCCCCTAGTAACATGCTATAATGGAGCTCACGGAACACACGTCGCCGGTATCATCGCTATGGAGGTAGCTCAAAACGCCACAAACTTTGCCGGGCTTACAGGCGTGGCACCGCAGGTTGAACTTGGCATGTACCGAGTTTTTGGATGTAATGGGGAGACTTCTGATGATATTATCCTGGCAGCAATGCAAAAGGCGGCAGATGAAGGTGCTGATGTCGTTAGTATGTCTTTGGGATCTGTTGGAACCTTCAGTGATGATCCTAACAGTTTATATCGAGATGCTGTTAAAAAGTTACATGAGCGTGGTGTTGCGGTTATTGCTGCTGCTGGAAATGATGAGAACCCTCGGCCCTTCATAATACAGGCGCCGTCGATTTTTGAAGAGGCGTTATCGGTGGCATCCGTTGATACGAACAAAATGCCTACATACCCCTTGACTATAGGGGTAAATGGTACCCAGACGCTTCGGTATGGAGCTCTCTATCCGTTCCCGACTGGGACATATAAACTGTATCTTTTGGAAGCAAATGTCACGGATGAGCTGGATCCGTATGGCTGTCTTCTTAGTAGCTATCACGGAGCATCGAAGCTCGAGGGTGATTTGTCAGAGTACATCGCCGTTGCCCGCGCTGGCTCAAAGTGCACCACTGATAATACACGAGGAGCCGCTATATCTGCCGGGTTTTCCCAGCTGCTGACTTATCCGGATCCAGACTCGGATAATGTATTCCTCGAAGGATATGCTATATTGGAATCGGCCATCACAACGAGTAATACGACTTATAACTATGGACGTCTATCTTTAGAGGATGGTCTTGCTATTGTTGCTGCGTTTAACGCTACTGGGGAGGTTCTTCTCACGGTTAAATCAACAGTACCAACAATCGTTGATCAGCCCAATGGAGGCAAGCCCAATAATTTCAGTGTAGTTGGTAAGTCTTTGGGCGAGTTCACTCGGAAGTCATAGCACTGACACATCTTTCAGGTCCAACTATCGACTTCAAGTTGAAACCCCAAATTTCAGGACCTGGCGGTCAAATTCTGTCTACGTATCCTTTAACTGATGGCCACAACGGATTCAGCTTTTTAAGTGGCACCTCCATGGCCACGCCATACGTGTCTGCCGTATACGCCCTCGTGAAAAGCCAGAACCCCACTTTATCCGTCTCAGAAATATTTGACATTCTCAAAACTACATCCAAGCCGGTAGACATGGCCAACTATGACGTCCTATCTCCACCTGTGCAACAAGGTGGGGGTATTGTCCAGGCACACGCTGCAGCGTTTTATAAGAGTCGAGTAACACCAGGCGAACTCAACTTCCCCTCTCTGAGCCTACTTAACACCACGACGCCCAAACTATCGATACATAATCCGTCAGGCTCAGATGTCACATATACACTGAGTAATATTGCAGCTCCTGGTATCGCCATGTTCCCGGAAGCGATCAACGCACCTACCGAAAGCGTGTTCACCAAGAGGGAATATGTAGCGGTTGAACCGTTGGACTTTGGAGCGAATATATCCTTTTCATGTGATGAGTCGCCTTGTACCAAGGTCACTGTTGGAAGTGGCCAGTCTTATAACATTTCACTCTTGGTTTCTGCGCCGTCACTGATGGCGGACCTGGTACCTATATACACTGGGTTCATTCACATCCAGTCCAGCATCGGAGAAAACATCACGGTGCCTTACATCGGTCCTGCATATGATTACATTAATGCCCCCGCCTTCACAACACTCAAGCCAACCGACGCAGACCGTCTATCCGTCAAAAACGGGAATCGCTCGATTTTCACCGCCCCCCAGATCTATAAAAGTTCAGACGGCCAGGATATCGGGCAATTCACTGCCTTCAACAGTTCATGGACGCCATGGTTGATCACTTCGTTTAGGCAGCCACTTCGCTTCTTCAGAATTGATCTGGTGCGTTGGAATACCACCATCCATCCTACATACTATGGCTTTGATCCTTCTCAGTTATTCCTAAACATCAGCGGACCTGCTATGGCCGATGGAGGAACACTAGGTGCTGGTGGACTGATAGGCGGCTACAGAGAATTCTCTAGTTCTCGCCCGGTTTATAATATGACCCAGGGAATCTGGGAGGAGGTCTACGCCGTGGATGACAGCGTGACCATCGTACCTTTGGAAAAGGGACCGTATCGCGTCTTGCAACAGGGTGTTAAATTCGGACTTGATACAGAAGACCCAGACAACTGGATCAGTTGGCTAAGCCCAATAATTGATTTTGTCTAGAGTCGATACAAAATAGCAAAACCTTGACAGAGCTCCTTCCATATTCCGCCCCAACTTGCGTTACACAATACTGGTGGCACTTGCCTAGTATATGTTGAGACATGATTTTTAACACGATGAACTTCCATCTTTACTTAATACAGACAATTCAACGTCATGAGCCTCTCATTCTCTCCAAATAGGTGTAGTTTTGTCTTGATTTCTGACATCACCAAGGCAATCCAGGATGTTTGCTACGTACGTCTTCCATCTCGGACACTGGATGAAATCGTGACTTATCCAAACATGGGCAGATACAAAAGGCATATCAGTCGTGTCGAAGCTATGCTTTCCTTCTGAATTGATTACTCTACCTTCAAAAACTTGTTCCTTGTCTAGTGAAAATATCTATCGTCATGACAGAATATACTATGCTCCCGTATAGACACTATCTATCCCGCCGTCCAACACCCAGCCTGACTCCCCAACCGCGAGTTGGTGGACTTTTCGAAACATATGGCGTGGCATACCGACCTCACCCCCACCAGGTCCGCATGTGCGATGGCATTGGTTCTCGCCGTGTGCTCATCAGCAGACTACCCGCCTCAACCCATCTATCCTCTATCCTCCGCCGTGTCTGGGGTGGCCGTGTCGTCAATGCTACAATGGTTGATTTGCCGCGCTTTGGCAGTGACGGCACCTATGCAAACGGGAAGGCCTACAAAGCTGCTATCATTGAGTTTGCGCGTGCAGAATATGCCAATACGTTTGTTAGGGATGTGAATGGGGGTCTTCGACTAGGCTACTATCATCAGCATGAAGGTGTTGGAGACGGACTTGAAGGCTCGGTTACGAGAGTTCACTTCCAAGTAGAGATTATGCCGGGGAACTCCTACCCCATGGCTATCAGCACTCGCGGGCAAATCAAACAGGGCCATTCCCGGTGTATAATGATCGCGGCGACGTCCGACGGGCTAGTTGCCGGTGTCCTGTTAGACCGCGCGGCGGCCGAGGAACTAGTAGCAGTGTGGTTAAACAAGAGAGGGAATCTATACATGGTATTTGCCCGACAAGAAATGGCATCTAACGTTTGCACCATGTTAAAGGAGGGACGAGGTTGGGCGGGCCAGCCAACAGAAGTCACATTTGCCAAAGATCCATGCGAGCGTGGTGCCGTAAGTGACATCAAGCGGAGATTTGACAATGTCGCAATGGATCACAAGGTCAGCAGCTATCTTGAGTGGCTCCGAAAAACCTGGGCAGCTTATGGCTTTGGAGAACATGGACAAAGTCTTTCCATGAGCGTGGATGAAACACCAAGCAAAGCCGCCGAAGACTTACTCGACGCTCCGGAGGATAAAAACCACAATACCAACGACTCTGAATCTTCCACGGGGCCCCCCTCAATAGCATTAGCGCCCACTATGGTAGTCGTTGATTCACGCCCCGACTCACTTCCCGGTGCCATGCCCAATTCCATTTGCAACCCCACTTACAAGCCTGAGTCTACTGACTCCCAGAACATCGTTGGTACAATCACTGTTTCGATGGGCGGCCCTAAGAAGAGGGCCACCACTGTTCTCGCTCGGATCCAATTCAATTTCACTCATGATACAGGTCTAGACTTGCCGAAAGCTTCTTCGTCTACTAAGGAGCCGAGTCCTGATGTGGTTCATACTGTTCCACAACAACCGGTTGAAGGAGAGGAGGAGGAGGAAGAACTTTAACGGCATCTCATGGTACCATAGATACAATGCTACTAACTTGAGCAATTAAAATCTGCTGTGTAGACTGCGTAGCTAACATCACAACTCAATATATTCTTACTTGTTTCCAAAACCGAACTTCGAACACTACGTGGGAATGTGTCTTGATGGACACTTCTATTCATTGTGGTCCCGATTATACAACTAACTTCTCCCAAAGATAGCCGTTACGATTCAAGATGCGTGTACTAATCGTATATCGTGGGCCCTCTATGTCTTATTTTTCTTGTCCTTTTTCCGTTTAAGAAGACGGTTAATACGATTTATCGCATCATATTTCTTCTCCTTATCCGGGTTCACTCTCAAATACTCAAAGAGCATAGTCTCGTTGATATTCTCAGCAGGTTCCCAAGTCTCTTGGTCCTCTGGTGCCCAATCACCTTTCCAATGAACCAAAAAGTAAAGACGGTTACGCATGACCTTCACTCCAGCGATGTGTTCCACTATGTATTCGTCTTCGGCGAGCTCTTCGGAAGTGTTCTCTTCTAGGCCGCCGTCCTCTGCTACCTTGACTATTTCTTCCAATGGCGGCGTATCTTGCGGGACTACCTCTGGCGTTACTGTAGGTGGTACCGTTGGAATTACCCGAGGATATGGAATTGGAGTTGCTGATGTAGGGCGGGACGAAGAACTGGCGCTTATGTCACTCAATGATTGCTTATTAACGGCAGTAAATGACTTGGTAATGGGACTAGACATTTCTGACGATGAGTTTTGTATCGGTTTTGATGCCTTGACCGCCGGAGTAACCTTGGTTCCAACCTTCTTCTGTGGTGGCATCCCTAATGGTAGTGGTGGCGGTACTTTAGTCTCTGGCTTTTGAGCTATAACCGGCACTGGCTTGGTCTCAATCTTACTGGGAGGCTCTAAAGGTACCTCTTTAGCAACCTTATGATCTTGATGCAGGCCCTCGCTTCTTTTCTTAAGAAAATCAGCCACTGACATCCGAACCGGAGAAAGCTGTGGGGTTGCCTTCCCTTTAACCATCCGCTTCTTTGAAGAAGGGCCACTACGGCTTGTTTGGATGGGCGTCGTCGATATAGTATCACTCGGTTGATCCTCATCCGTCCCTGTATCGACCGTTTCTAGCACCTGAAGCTTTCTTTTTTTGCCTGGACTTGACAAAGAAGGAGCAACTATTGACACTGGCAAGTCTACACTGGGAGCAACATCATCCTCCGTCTCAACATCCGGAGTAGCGATATCGAGATTTTGAAAAGGCGCCACTAAAGGCCTTCCTTGCGCCTCCAGTACCATTCGAAATTCTTTATCAGGTCTACCGGGTTGTCGACTTCGTTTACCGAGACCCAGTTCAGCTGCTCTCCGTTTCTCTTTCTCTCTGGGGTCTTCCATTTCTCCCTTCTCAATGGCTTCCCGTTCCTCTTCTCGCTTCAGCCATTGTCGGTATTCGTAGTTTTCGAACTCGCGGGGAGAAACATAGTCCAGTATTCTGTGAGCGCGTACAGCGATTCGAGCAGCCGGTTGGTCAGTGAAACCAATAAGCCATGCCAAACTCTTTGGTCGCGGTTTTCCGTCTGCTGCGAGGGGCTCCGGTAGGAACATTCGTCCAATAATATATGCGGTACTATCGTGTGGTGGAATCAAAGTTGCGGAGACTGAGGGCGGGCCAGTGCCGGCCTTATATCGTGGTGCGACATAGGGGAGTTCAATGGTGATTTCTTGAGCGGACTGGACAGATGGAAGTGTAGAGACGGATTCGGTTTCCCATGGTGGATCTGAGTGGTTCTTGGTTGGTATTGATTTGGTTTTTGAACTCGAAGCTTTCTTAGATCGTGGTGGGGATATAGTAGGCTGCTGTTTAGCCTGTCGTGAAGTAGAGCTCTTTTTTGACTTGGAGGGGTTTGGAGAAGATGGACGCATCGTGACGAGAAAAGAGCTACCCAATATTAAGAATTGGTGTTTCAAAGGGGTGTCTAGCAGCCTTCATACGTGTCGCTTGGTAACAGAAAAAAATGGACAAAAAGGTTGTCAAGACAATTATACGTGTGGTAAAGAAGAACAAATCATAAAACCTGAGCGCGCAAGTCTGGCGCTGTGAAATGTTTTCGTCGCAATGTTGAACGTGACGGTCTTGAAGCTTTAGAACAATCGCGCTAAAATGGGTTAAATTGTATATTAACCCTACCGTTGGGGTATGTACCTGACTATGACGAAAAAACCTCAGCAATTGGTGTTCCAATAAGAAGAAATGCGTGTGGAGATGATGTTACACGCTAGGAACCAATAAAGGCAAGCAGACTATAGGTCACTTTTCCTGTTATTGAAGATTAGATTCAAACGATAGACTAGTTTATTGAGAGTTCTACCAAACAAAGAAGAAAAAAAAACCGGCGAAACCCAAATCAGTTATAGTCTAAGATGCCACTGTCCTACTTCAATGTCATTGGCAAGATGGCCGAGTTGGTTATGGCGTCAGGTTAAGGTCGTTCCTTAACGCAAGTTTCCTGATGGAGAAATCCGCCTGGGTTCGAGTCCCAGTCTTGTCAGCATTTCTTTTTGATCTTTTTGACTCCGGACAAGTTTCTGTAAGTGTTACCTTTTGCATGTGAACTGTTATGAATAGAGTTAGTAGTACATTACATACGAACTAAGTATCATGCAATTCAGAGGAACATTTTAGGGTAACGGAAAAATGTATTCATGACAATATGTATCAACTCATACGGAGCCTGCATCTATTCAAAGTTTAAAGCTTAAATGGAACCAAAGACTGACAGAGCAGTCGAGGCAACACCAGGGTAAGCGAAGAGGCAGTTGTTGTCGCAAGAAGAACCAAGAGCAGCGTTGTCAACCCATGCGGGCTCCCAGTAGAAAAGACCAAGACCGTTGCTGACACCGGCAACAACGTTGGCAACATCCTTAACCCAGGTGCTTTGGCCGTCAGACGAGATGGGAATGTCCTTGGTGTCAGAGGGGAACTCATACTTGGGAGAAGGGCACGAGTTAGGCCAGTCAGTCTCAGCAACAATGAGGCCCTTACCATAGGTGGTGGCAAGAGTGTTGAGAGAAGACTTGAGGTTGGCGAGGGTGGCTTCGGAGTTGTAGAAGGGGTAGTACGAGACACCGATGATGTCGAAGTCGGTGGTGGTCAGAGGACCTTCGCCGAGAACGGTCTTGTACCACGACGTTTGGGTAGCAGAGTTCCAACCATTGTCCAAGTGAATGGCAATCTTGGGGGTGGAACCCAGAGCAGAGTCACGGATACCAGAGGAGGCGGAGTGAAGAAGACGAGCCAGGTTGTAAGGCTCAGTGCTCAGCTTGCCGGTAGGGAAGAGCATACCGTTGGTAATCTCGTTACCAATGGAGATAATCTCGGGGGTGATACCGTTGCTGCTGAACTCATCAGAGACCTCCTTGGTGTAGTTGTACAGAGTCCAGGCAAGGTCGTCAATGGCAGTGGGCCAACCACTGGGGATAGCCTGGTTGGCGGGGTCAGCCCAGGTGTCAGAGAAGTGGAAGTCCAGGTACAACTTCATGCCAGCGGCAGCAGCACGCTTGGCCAGCTTGATGTTGTAGTCAAGGTTGTAGTTGCCATCACTGGGGTTAACCCACAGACGTTGACGAACAATGTTGACACCACTGTCGGCAAGAATGGTTTCAACGGCAGTGGTCTTGCCAGCGTTGGTCTGGTAGTTGATACCACTGGCTTCCTCGACGGGAACGGAGGACCAATCAACACCACGGTAGGTCAGAGTGGCGTGAACTGACTGAAGACCAGCGGCCAACAGGAGAGCAGTAGACTTGAAAAGCATTTTGAAATAGGGGAGTTAAGGATGTAGTAGTAGGTGTAAAGGTGTCACAAGTTTAAAATAGTGTGTAAAAAGAAGGACTAGCTTCACAATAGAAAGAATGGAAAATCGATAGGACGACCGAAGTGATATTAAAGAAGGACAAGAGAACCACAGGTTACTCGTATGGTAGGAAGACAATGAAGTCGAAAAAAGGTGTGGTGATGATAGAAAGCAAGATTTAGATGTAACGGACGGCAAGACACCATGACTTTATATAGCTTGCGTTGCATCTAGAACGCTTGGAGCCTTAACCCGCGATTGAGCCCTTTCTGTGTATAGCATGTTAATTGTCTAACGCGTTGACGTAGTCAGGGGTAGATTTTAGCCTGATGTGTTTTGCAATGAACCCGGCATGGCTAATAACGGAAACTCGGTATCATGTCCGGACTACTGCAGTCGGCAAAATGGCGTCAGGGCCGGAAGATCAGGACGAGGATTTTCTAGAGCGAGACATGATTGTATCTATGCCATAAGGTACCAGATCAGATATATGGCAAACATTAGATGGAGAAACCGATGATATTTATAACTTGGTAGTCTAACGGTTGATGTTTGTAAACATGCGTGTGCGCCGGTATATCATGTGGGGCCGACGGGAATACGTGGTATTCTCTCCACGACTGTGTGGATTAATTTACATAATGACAAATATTAGCCGCCATGAAAAGTGCCCGAGGTGACCCACGAAATGATGGCGGGTGAGAAGTGAATCGGAGATTTTTATCGTGCTGGTGTTGGTGGTTTTCTGGCGCAAAAGAAGTTCGGCTGATGTGGGGGCATAGGGATTCCCCGGGTCTGGGCGTTCATGGTATAGGCTGACATGAAACAAGAGCTAAGTAGGGAAGAATTAATAACTGTGATATAGGCAATATGATGTCAAGTCTAGACTTTGAGGACGAAGAAATCATGCTTGCTTAACAGTAGCCGGGACTCATGTTAGATATTCTTGATGTCGATGGTTCGCCAAACATATGCATGATGAACATGTGACGATTTAGTGCTTATAAAGTTCTAAGCTTACTCTAAAGTCTAATCCCAACATAGCACTGCATGTTTGTCTACGTGTGTATGTATGTATCAGGCGATCAACTTCCTGACAGGTTAAAGTTGTACCATGACGATTCTCTTTACAGACAACTCTTTGTTTTGTCCCATCACCTTTGTAGTCACTGAAAATCATCGACCCGTGACATCATGTGGGGTCTTTAATGAAGTAAACCAACGTCATTAGTTACCGGTCTCACCTAAAGGGGATTCTAGATGAATGATTCACGATGCTGTCTGTAGCTGTACTTACCCGTGCCCCCGTGACAGCATGAACATGATGTATAAACACTAACCAATTGTTCGGCCTTGTTGGGCTATATCAAGCTCAGCTTCCATTCATAGCCAGTACAGCAGATAACGGGCTATGGTATGATCCTTGGTTTATACAGATGCGAGCTACAGGGAGCACAGCCCAGTGCGTCACCAGTGGCGATGTTCAATACATACTTGTAGGCATCAATATGCAAGCCACCGAATGGTCGGTAAGAATGTGTTGTTTGGTTTGCTCATAAACTCAAGCGTATCTCGATTTGTGAACCTAAATGAGTTGGCACTGTTCTTCGTTCTTCATCATCAGTTCTGTTAGTAGTTCTGTTAGTAGTTCTGTTATACGTATGTACACACGTTCAAGTCATAACCCCAAGAAACTTGTTTCAAAATCACCAAACAAAGTAATTACACCCTGAGCATTTTATAGCTAGGAGTGTGAAAATTACTGATCCTACTGAATCCAGAATACTCCAAAATCATTGTCTGTTCAACCTAATTGTACCAACTTTTTGTATTCCGCCCAGCGGTAGCCAGCCCACTTGTCATCACCACAGACATCCCCGCAATTTGGTCCTGGCAAAAGCCAAATTCAACAACTCTGGTCCAGACGGAATCCATTGTCCTCGTCTGGCCGTACCGCAACCCAAAGTCTTAGCCAATCGTGAAACTGGCCCATTGCCTTATTCACAGCGATCCATCAAAATCCCTGAAGGCACCGCATTTTTTCCCCCAGGAGCCTTTTTCCAGGAACAACAACCCAAATTCGATCCTGAATTGCCCAAACGAGACGGCCACAGCATTTTTTCCCCATAAATCTTTTTTTGCGCTGGCCTGCGATTCGCTGCCCGTCCAACTAATAGGTTTCCCGCCTGTTTACATTTTGTTAGACTTATTTTCCCACTCGGCCCAAACGTCAGTTCTGTACGGTCAACCGTCAACGGCCAGCAATACTTGTGCGGCTTACCAAATTTCTGCTTCAGTGCGAGTCGAGGTGTTAGGAGGACATCAATCCGCCTGACCGATTTGTATCGCCCCCCGCAAAGCCAGCCTCCACCCGGTTCGCTTTCTTGTTTCACGATCGGCCGCTTTAGTTCTGACTTGGCTACTTTCCCCGACTGTGGACAAAAACTACTTCATCTTTTTCCTCGGTCATCAACTTCTTCTCTTGTTTTCCTGTGCTTGACTACTCTTTCAACCAGCATTCATTGTTTGATTCTTGTTTTTGTTTCTTGAACCCACGAATTTTCGCACTTCGAACTGCAGCCTTGATTCATACGGCGCATCGCATCAATCACTACTTAGCCCTCTCACGACATTCGTTAAATACCTCCACTTTTACACAGTCTACGACCTTTTTGCGTCGCTTAAAACAACAGACTGCCGGATATACTCAGATACCAACTCACTTGCTTGCAATCATTCGCCGTCCATTTACACGCTTTACTGCCAAGCCTATACACCGCTTTAACCCAAGTTGAAGCTGTTTACCGAGACTGAAGTCGTCTATAACCCCTCCATACACACTACAATGACGCTGCGGTCCAAGATTGCGCGCCACTTTGGCGAAACGGTAAGCTTTGTCCCTGGTTGCGCCACGGTCAACGGTACTGTCTTGCAGACTGGCTTTTGAACGCTTGAGTCCTGTATCTCCAATGTCGTGGTCTTTGACATGAGAGATACACGACCACAAAGCAATGTTCTCATGCTGTCATGCTGGTTTGACCGTAGATTTTTACAACCATTGTTCATGTGATTTTTGACTATTGGTGCATGGGTTTGACCTCCAAGGTTTGGTTGCTTGATCATACAGCGGTTTTCATCCTGGCCTAATACCAAAATTGAATTTACCCAAGCGTTTTGATAGTGTAACATGGAACTAATCAATCTATTCTTCATCACAGCTTTCTCCCCATCAGCCATATCTCTCATGTAAGTTTTTCTTTGACACAGTTTGCTCTCTCATGCACAAGATTTACTAACTTTCAAATCCAGACTATGATATTCTCTGTATGTTCCCGACATGTTGCGAATTTGTTTCTGCAGAACCACAGACTATTTTACGATCACCACTAACACTTTAAAAGTAACCTACGAAGATATCAAGTCACTACGTAATGATTGGTTGACTGACAACGTATGTGTCTCTACGCACGCATTTTCTACCATCTTCGACTGACATGATCCATAGAACATTGCATTCTGGGAGGAGTACATGGAGAGAGAACTCCTGCCCAAGTACCCCAAAGCTCGCGTCGTTTTGTTACGCCCCAGCATGGCCTTCCTCATGATGAAGGATCCCGATCTGAAAAGTGTCAAGTCAGCTCTGCCTGATTTTAGTCGCGCATCGCACATCTTCCTCCCGATCAACGACAATCGTAATGTTAGCGTCGCTGAAGGGGGTTCGCACTGGTCGCTTCTCGTTGTTTCGATTTTGGATGGTGCCGCATTCCACTACGACTCTTTGGGCCGTTCAAATTTCTACGAGGCCCGCAGCTGCGCACAAATTCTTGGAGCATTGCTTCGAACCAAGATATCGTTCTTGCATTTAAGCGACACACCGCAACAAGAGAACGGCAGTGATTGTGGCGTGTTTGTTTGCATGCTCATGCGCCATCTTTTAGTCAAGAGATTGTTGTGTGCTGGTGCCAGAGAAAAGGTTTCCATGAGTCTTGCTGGCAAAATGGTTGATTCCCGGGGAGCTCGCAAAGAGATGCTGCACATAATAGAGCAGTTCCGCAAAGAGGGCGAACGCCGGAGATCGTAAGTTTTTCTCTTTTGCAAAGCGAATGCCCGTTTTACTAACCCATGTATTTAGTCGTAGTTCATCGCCTTATACGTCCAAGACGCCGCCGCGTATCGAGTAGAATAAGTTCAACCGGCCGCCGACTAAGACGGCCAAGAAGCGTATGAAGTCGTCTGATGTCAGTTAGAGACAGCCACCAGTGTTGAAGCATAAAGTGGGCTTGATGCCCTGATAATACCAACACGGCTACGCGACAATCCACTAGGCTACCAGTGACTTCAACGAGATAGAGTAATCATCATCGTATCGTCACTGGTTTGACGTCGGTAGCATCTACATGGTAGATTTTGATCTACAGAATCGTAAGAAACTCGCGTACTATTGCTCATGTCATGAGGTTCAAGAAAAAAGAAAATATTGGTAGCAGGTTAGGATAGGCCCCAGAAGCATGGATACAAAACAGATTTTACTAGCATTTTCTCTATTATTCATAAATTAAGTGAATCATAACTTGTCTGAACACCAACCGTGATGTATCAGTTCTTGTCCTTCTCGTATACCTAGGTCTCAGTCTTTAGACACCCCGCCGCAATTTATGGCTTTTGAACGAAAGCAGGATTTTGCTCCATGGTTGCTGAAATGAAACCACGCAGGGCAGCCCATCTGTTTGCTGTTGAAGTTTCCACCACTGGCTGAACAGGAACCGCCGTTTGTTGTACCTGGCTATGTGCTTGAAGTTTCTGCTGTTTCCGACTCAACTTAGTCTGCTTAGGAACCACCTCAGCCGGCGGCTTCTCCGTAATCGCCGCCAACTGCGCCATATTCGCCCCGAATCTCTCCAACTCCGACCGCACAATCTTCTCCTTGCGCTTCAACGCTCCTGGCCGGGACTTTAAACTCTTATGCTTAATCTTGGCAACGGCACCTTCGTCATCAGAGTCCTCATCTACCTCGGGGAGCGCATCGGCGAGGGAGTCGAGAGTTGTTTTGAGTTTCTTGTTGGCGCGGCGCACGTGGTTGCGCGAGGGCTTGGAGTTGGCTTTGGAGATTTTGGAGACGAAGGAGGATTTCTTGATTTGGCGCTTGTCGCGCTTGCTGGTGGAGAAGGTGTCGGTTATGGTGGTTTCGGGGCGGTGGGTTTTGTAGGGGGCGTGTTTGTGGATGTCGCCGCGGAGACGGGCCATGCGGTGTTCGCCGGCGGAGAGCTTGGGGATGGAGGGGGCCTAGGGGGGTTAGTGGGTGGAGGGGTTAAAGAGGGGATGATAGAAGACGTACCATTTTGAATGAATTGTGATAGTTGGGTAACTTGGGTAAATGCCGATAATCGTATCGGCCGTCTCTCTCATGTCCTACCGGCGAATGTCCCGTGTGGGGAGTTCAAAAATTATAGATAGGACAGGGATTCCATATCTTATCGTAATCGATAACCTTAAAGAGCGTGCAGCTATATGCTGGCGACGTCATCGGTAATTTTGCAGGGGCCAAATAATATACTGGAATATCGCTTGATAAACGGTATTGACACAATGAGTGGAAATGACGAGGAACTGAAGAAACTGAAGGAGGAGTTACAGAGGGTGGAGACACAAGCTGATGATTTAAGGAAACGGATCGCGGAGATTGAGAAGGCGGAGGAGGATGTTGGAGGGAATAATTGGCCTTTGTTACCCCGCGAGTATGAGAGATATGGTCGGCAGATTGTAGTCCCGAACGTGGGAGTTGAGGGTATGTCATAAGAAGGACAGTTTGGGTGATAAGATACTAAATATACGGGGGTACATAGGCCAATTAAACATTAAGCGCGCCAAGGTCCTCATCGTGGGTGCTGGTGGCTTAGGATGTCCAGCGGCCGCGTATCTCGCAGGTGCCGGCGTTGGTACGCTCGGCTTGGTTGATGGGGATATAGTTGAGGAGTCGAACCTCCACCGTCAAATCGCCCATTCCACGAGTAAAGTAGGAATGCTCAAAGTCGACAGTGCCATCAGGTATCTACGAAGGTATGTCTAGTAACCTCTTCTATCTTCGAATATACTAACCTTAGTAAGCCTCAACCCACACGTCACATATCAAGCACACCCCGCCCATCTCACTCCAACAAGCGCCATCGATATAGTTTCCAAATACGACATAGTCCTCGACTGTACCGACCACCCCACCTCCCGCTACCTCGTCTCCGACACCTGCGTCCTCCTCCAGAAACCCCTCATATTCGCCTCCGCACTTAAACTCAGCGGCCAACTAATGACCATGAACTACCCCGCTCTACCACAAGGCGACTCCACAGGCGGCCCCTGCTACCGATGTATATTCCCGAAGCCGTCACCCCCAGAGTCCATCGTGTCCTGTGGCGAGGGGGGAATTCTCGGGCCAGTAGTTGGGACTATGGGTGTTTTACAAGCCTTGGAAGCTCTCAAGGTGATTTCTAGCGGCGGTCTGGATAAGGAGAAGGCTAAAGGCTTGGTTACTGGGAAACCTAGCATGTTACTGTTCACTGCGAATTCGCCGACGCCTTTCCGTTCTATCAGGATGAATGGACGACGGGCTACCTGCTTTGCTTGTGCGGATGCCGCTAGGTTTTCGCCGACTAGTTTGACCGATGGGACTATGGATTATGTTCAGTTCTGTGGTGTTTCGGCGCCAGTTTCGATCTTGACAGATGATGAACGGATCACTGTTGACGAGTATCATCAAACTGCCTTAAAAACACCACATGTTCTTTTAGACGTACGAGGAAAGGAACACTTCTCTGTTGGCTCATTGCCAAGTGCCGTTAATATTCCTATCTCAACAATCACTAACCCACAGCGTGTCTTGGAAGTCATTGAGAGGGAATATCCCAATATGCCACCCGAGATACCAATATATGTCGTTTGTAGACAAGGGGATGATTCACAAGTAGCTGTTAAAAGTCTCAAGGCCGCTGGACTCGATGCCGATGGGAGTCGAGTAATTAAGGATATCAAAGGTGGTATGCGTGGCTGGAAGGTCAAAATTGACCCAACATTGCCGTTTCTCTAGGACAATACAAGGTTATGGCGTTTATAAATCTTTTCCGCATTTTTTTCTGTGCTATCTATGGATATGAACTGTGATATTATATGCTTTAAACAAAGCTAGTGCGCTTGTTGTTGAAGGCCCGCTGGTCCTTGAGCCAGTGGCGGTAGCCAACGACGCTACCAATCTTCTCGCCGTAGTAATCGGGGACTATTCTCGTTAGTTGGTGATCTAGTCGTCTAAGAAATGGGATACATACCTGGGTTACCAGCCGATGAAGACGAGGGGTCAACACGGTTACGCTTGATGCGCGCAAAGAAGTCGTTCTCCTTCTAAACACCCAACCAAATTAGTCTCAATATCCCAAAACGAAAATCCAATGCAATCCCAACTTACCGCAGTGAACTGAGGCGCAACCTTCTTGTTCAACAAATGAAAGACTCCCGACCCCGCACTAGGCCCGGCCAACCATCCCAATCCCATCGTCGAAGTCGTAACCAACCCCATGCTAATCATCGGATCCAAAGGCACATGTGCCAACAAGTCTGCCGTCGCCCCGCTAGCCACGGCCATCGCACCACCAGTACCACCCGCCAATGACCCTACAATGCTAAAAAATAGCTGCCATCTGCGCCGCGACTTGCGCAGCTGGAAAAAGGTGTTCCAATTGAGAACCGGCGAGGTAGGGGCGGTAGTCGATGAGGTCGAATGGGTCGATGTGGCAGCCGCAGCGAGGCGGGGGGTCAACTGGCTGAAAGGGCGGATGGACTGAAGGGCAAGAGTACGGGTGGTAGCCCGGAGGGTGTTGGTTGTGGAACCAATCATTTCGATCAAGGGTGTTGTTCTTGTGACTGGGTAGCCGATGGTTCAATGGACGAGAAAGGGCGCGAGAATGCCGTTGATATATATTTATTTATGTGGAATCAAACTACAGAGATGCAGCTATTGGTGTCGTTGACAAAAAAAAGAAACACAATGATGACGGAGAACAAAAATAATTCGTACAAATGTTGATCGAAAGGCATAGAGCTCCGGCAGAATGGAAGGTCGTTCATTTTCCAAGTACCCACTTTTAAGATGTCCATTCAGAGCTTCTTGTTTTGACCTGTGACATCTAACCCAATGCGGACATGCCACAGACATCATGGTAAATATATGTATACAGAACCATGCCAAAATTCTCGTAAACGTATATGTATGTTCTTGCATACGAAACCACCTGTAGCATCTACGATGATTGTCTTGCATTCATAGCTTTTTGGACCATAGCATACAGCTTTCGGTCCTCGGGTGACTTCTTCCCCTTCGATGAATTCAACTTGGCAATATCAGCCTCTGCCTCTGCAATGACTTGTTCAATCATGTGGTGAGTACTGCTTAAAGCCTCGGTAACAGCAATACTCCCGGGGAGGCCTTGGTTTGCATCCCTCTCCTCCCTCTTTTCAACATTTCCTCTCACTGCTTCAATTCCTCTCATGACTTTCTCACAGTTGGCCGCGAATGTTTCGGTGTACTGCTCCAAATTTCTACGCACGTCTTGCTCTTCTTCTGCCTGCGCTTGTTTAGTTTCGTGAACCAGCTGCGAACTCCGGGCCTTGTATTCGTCCACAATGCTTGTGATAAGGGTGCTCTGTTTCTCAACAAATCCCACAATTTCCTATCTTAAATTAGTCACACGTGCCGTATCATTTGCTGAGGGTAACTTACTGTGGTGGCGTTATGGACTGCAACATGTAAACTTGAGAACTGTTGTGTCGGTGGCAGTGGTGTGGCCCGGGTTGGCACCCCGTTGGCCACTGACGCCGACTGGGCCGCCTCGAGCATTTTACGTCTGCGTTCACTGCGTCTAGCAAACTGGTCGTCCAAAAGTCTTCGCATATCAGACGACTGGTTCAGCAGTGTAGAGTCTTGGGCGTTATTATCCACATGGCGTAGCTGGGACTGCATAATTTGACGTTCTTGATCGGACGCCAAATCTTTTTTCGGGCGCTGTGCCTTCTTTTCCATCAGGCTGGCAATAGATGGGGTGGGTGATTTTGTTGAAGGACAGTCGGCAAGCCATCCGCTGATATCAATCATTCCAGTTGAAGACTGATATTGAAAGGTCTTGGGATCAATAGCCTTTGGCTGTGCATCTCCTTGGCCTCCGGTCTCTGGACCATTGCTGAGCGGCAATGTCGTAATCGTTGAACCTTGCGAAACCTTCGAAGCCAATGGAGCTGGCCTTGAAACTCGGCGTACACGGCCTGTAGGGATCGGACTTCCCCTTTCAGTCACCACTACGCTACCACGGCGGCGTGCTGTTGGTCTATGGGGTATAGTACGCGGCGGAAGAAAGTTGTATACTTCGCCATGAGTGGCCTGATCTCCATCAAGCAGAGCGTTATCCTCGGGTAGCGGCAACATTTCTTCATCAGGCTGGGCTAGCTCCTCAAACGCGGGTAACGGTAACATTTCTCCCTCAAGCTGGGCCGGTTCCTCAAGCACGGGTGGCGGTGGCGGCGGCGGTAGCGGTTCATCATTAGGCTGGGCCGGCTCCTCAAACCCAGGCAACGGCGGAATCCCATATGAGTTTTTCCGCAACTTCTGCCGCTTTATTTTTTTGAGGTCAGGGGGGCTAGGTCGCTTCTCCGAGGAAGTATCACCCGGTTTGAGGTGTTTGGTTTGTTGGGGTGTTTTAACTGGCGTAGAACCCTTCGCTGGTGTAGGCTTTTTGGTCAAAGGAGTCTTTTTGGGTTCCACGGGCGTCTTAGGTGGTGCGGACTTCTCAGACGACACCAACATCTTCGCAGGAACCATTTTATCCTTCAAGTCAGGACGGCCGCTTGTAGCAGAATTATCCTTAGCCAATTTCTCAATTGGAGGGGAAGATGCTCTGGGGTATCACACGGTTAGCTTCGTATTCATAATGATCGATTTCATGTATCACTTACACGCTTACTGCCAACCCACCCGACATAGGTCCCAACGGTTCAGCTTTGTCGGCAATGTCTTCAGATTTCTTCGAAGTAATCTCCATCTCTCTTGACTCGCTCCGGTCTACCCTAATAGGCTGTCCGGCATCATCGTTGTTGGCCCCAGCCGAAGCATCAAAGAAACGAGAGTTTTTGGTCGGTGTTCCAGCCGTAGAGTCAGGGATAGTACTTCTCTCTGCGGTAAAGCTTTGTGACTCGTAAATTACCGAAGCATGGCGACTAGAAGCAGGATATTGTCTGGTCCTTTGGCTGTCGGTTTCTTCGTCACCAAACAAAGAACTTGGAAGCCTGTCATCCAGAAACTGACCGGGGACAGATGATAGACGTCTAAGTTGCGGAGATAAAGCTCTTCCAGCAAACTCACGACTATCATCCCAAGGTGGGGAGCTTGGAAGAAGAGGATGGGCGGTAGGCAACTCTTGAGCTGGATCAGCCATCATCAACTCCTGCAGATACGGATCATGATGGGGCGTGTCCGCCAAGTTTGGAAAGTTTGATGATGATCTCATGATAGCATAGCCCTGATTATCGTTTCCGGGTGAGGTCTGGTTACTATACTCTCTGGCAATCGGGGGTAGACTCAGTCGGTGGTCATCATTGACAGACTGCGTATCAGTTATACTGGCTGGCATGTTGTAAAAGGTTTTCAAAATGACTGAATAACTTGCGAACAGATGTTTGTTGTGAATAGTTGAACGAGGAATGTTTGGTTAAGAAGAAGAGCAGCGCTCTAATTCCAAGTCTATATGTGTCCTTTCCACTCATACTGCATTGTGGTAATATCATTTCTCCAGTCTCTTACGTTGGTAGTTCCCAGAGAGGCAATATTTACGATTGAGTACTCTATATATAGGCATCCATAGCACACTGTCTTCAGTGGTACTGGTGTACTTCATGAGTTGCCTGGGGTAATCTCGATATTAACAAGGGCAGATCTTGCGTGTGATATTTCTGTTATGATTCTGTGGATAGTAGGCGCCACACAATTTGAGCACTTACATCCATATATTCTCACGATAATTACTACATACATATGTACATATATATTGCACATATGTATGTATGTACTACCTCTAAATGGTAGGGTTACCAGAAGGACATGGCCCCTGGTCACGTGCGGGACTAGCGTAGCGGGCGAGGGATCATTTACCGCGCCGGCCAGGAATAGACTCCATAGCCGTCGGATGGTTTCTGGGCATAGAAAATAGAATCGTTCGTCGGCGAAAATTTGTAGTTCGCACGTAGACGGCGATTAATTGTACCGACCCGTATGATTCAATACAAGTGCACTGACAGAGTATAGTACATCAAAGCACTGCCTGCGAACCCAGTTAAATAATTTGATGAATAATATAGATCAGGCAGAAGTGTTGAGCAGGCCATTTTTTATCGACTTGAAATCGTGATCTGTCCATATATTGCGTCTCCATTCCCTCGTTCACTCACATCTAACTGAATACCACTACGTTCTGCAGGTTGACCCTAAACCCTTTAACAACAACGACAACACATTTCAATTATAATTTTGTTTCTTTTTATTTTCGCAATATGAGCACTAATCCCAAGGATATGAAATCCGCAGCGGAGTTACCAGCAATCAGCTCGACCCGACTGGCGCAATCTGAAGTCAAGGTCGACACTGTAGTGTCTAAGGAGGTGGAAGATGAAGCTGATACGGTCCTTTACCTTGCTTTCGGCTCCAACCTGAATTGGAAAATCATGACCCAGCAAAAGGGAGCCTGGCCAATGGCCAAAGTAAACGTCACCGCACCAACTCTGCAGTTGGTATTTGATCTCCCTGGTCTCCCCTTTTTGGAGCCATGCTTTGCAAACACGGCTTTCCGCGAGGTTCCTAAAGATCCGTTGCCACCCCCGATCAACCCCGTTCCAGTATTACCTCCTATCGATGGTCCGAAGAATCCAGGGTGGACGAAAGGGCTTATCGGCGTTGTCTATGAAATCACCCGTAGCGACTATGCCAAAATCTTGGCCAAAGAAGGTGGAGGTACAGGATATCAGGAGATATTCGTTCCTTGCATCCCACTCCCACCTACCATCTCAATCCCCGAGCGGCCTAATCCTACGGTTCCCCGGCCATTCATCGCCCGCACATTATACCTACCCGATACACCTACCGACATACCCGATGTCCCCGAAACACCAGATGTGCCAGGAAAGCCCAACAAGCCGGATGATAAGGAGCCCAAGAAGTCGGATGATTCAGTACCTCAGGATGGGGATGACGAAGAAGATCCTAAGAAGGGTTGGTGGACTAAGTTATGGCTTCGTCTAGCATCGCCTTACAAGCGACCTGTCAAGGGCTATTCGGAGCCTAGTCATAGGTATCTCAATCTGATTGTGACAGGAGCAGCAGAAAATGAGTTGCCAGAAGACTATCAACAATACTTGCAGTCATTGAATGCCTACACTCGCACATCTATCCGCCAGCGCATTGGAAGACTTGTCACTATTGCCACTTGGCTCCCTTATGCTATCTTCTTGATGCTCACAGGTAGGCTGCTCGCTGATAAGGATGGTAGATTCCCCCCATGGATGGGAGTAGTATTCCATGTTGCCACCAATTGCGTTTGGCTGCACTACGATTACATTATGAAGCCTTTGTTTGGTGACGGCGAGCGCACTACTTCGGCCGAGGCGGGAGATCTGCAGAATTCGGCAGTAGTTGTCGGGGATGAACAGGCGCCGGATGAGAGGAAGCCACTATTGGCATAGTCTTTGCTTGTTGGCAGGAAAACAGGGCTTGTGTCATGCAGAACGAATGCGGATGACATGCAGCCAACAGAGATGGTCCGAAATCAATATACACTTTGATATGAGGTTGTGTAAGGGGACATGTACACACGCATATGAGAGATAGACAATGAGCCACATAGACCGGGTAAATAGAGTATAATGTTACTGTTTCAGCTTCACAATTAGCCTTTTGCCTTGTCATGCCGTTGGATTTTCTGCACAACGAGCCTCAACTGGAATTTGCCAGGCGGATTGCCGGGACCCACTCACCCCTCCTGTTCGGTTATGGTGTCCTTGTTTGCGAGGGTATTGAAACACCGGAGTTGACTTCTTGGGTGTTTGTCACACACAGGGTTGCGGGCGGGAAGGCGATGTTGCCACACGATGAATAGAGCCTCATGTGTGAGATAGGAGTTATGCCAAGCGGCAAATGTGAATCACATAGGCGAACAGACATGGCTTATGGTGATCTAGACTGGTGTGGTAATACGGTGCCTACACAACGTACACGTCCGTGTCCTTGTGGCAAAATGACGGTGGTTATGACGTCTATGTTGAGATACAAACAACGAAATCTATCAAATTAGGGAAACTCGGCGGATTGCTACATTGTGGACCTCTTGATATTGGAAGGAGGGTTTCCATGTCGGAAACTATTCCTTGGAACCAACTAAACAGCTAAGATGCGTTGAACACGCATCCCACACATCACCCACCGACGCGAGTTGAAGGCGCATGTGTAGGGATTCGTTGTCTGTGTAAGGAACATGACGTCAATATGTAGCCAAAAGTATATGGACATGCACCTGAAATGACATAAACATGTATCTTCCATGCAGCCAATTGCATGTTGTGTGCCTGGTGCATTAGTAGGAGGGCACCAGGGGATTTGTAAATGGCATCTTTAAAGTAGCGCCTAGTAGTGCATGTTCCCTGTTATGTACCAGCTCACACGAGCTGACCTGAATGAGCCTTTTTCCTAGACACACTAGAGCCGTTGTAGTTCTTCCATCTAAGCCTCATTAACTGTCAAGATTGTCTTTGCATTGTTTGTTTGCATCACAACTATTGACTGGTCCAGGTGAACACAGCAACAATCCAAAACAAGTGATATTGACTTGTCAACTCTCCCGGCCAGCATAAGGATTTTCACTCTCGGACATGGACCCACATCCGCCATCCCGACAGTACAACGGAGGCCAAAAGTAACTAGACACTACGGGTCCGCGTATACGGACGCCCCTCCCTGGCAGCGCCCGTCCAGGTTTCCAGGCCCCACAAGGCTCCGAACAGACACTACCATGCACTTCGCAGCGTCGGAAGCAGGATTAAGGGGTGGATCGGTCACCGTAATGGCACCAGCGGCTGCAGTGATAGGTTCCCGATGCAAGCCTGTAACAGGACATGTAGGCATAATGGTGGGGCGGACATAACACCGTAGGTCCCGCTCCGAGCACTAGACATCTGCCTGTATGAGCTGGAACGGCGGCCGTTATGGAGTCCTACACTGGTGCCTCTTACGGGGGTGGTTATAACGGACTTGTTAGTGCCTCTGTCGTGGCTAAGTATACAAGTATACGGACTAGCAGTACGACTTATGAGCGAGGGATTCAAGACATAGGATGTCGTAGAATTGACGTTTTGCATCTGGCAGTTGAGCTAGAAGTATTTGTGATCCCCTCGGCCACCCCAGTCTAAGACATTCGACGGCACTTCTCCGAGATCCATAATTCTAGGAACATGCAGAAATGTCTCTGAGTTCGCCGCTCCCGTGGTGCATAGGTTCTTCGTGGCCAAGGTGGCAAACGCGGATCTGGCGAGAACAACACACGGCCGTTTCCCTCCCTTGGTACCAGATGTAGAAAGGCCCCGCTTTCGTAACGGTAAGTGGTGCATCGCTACATATGAACTTACAATAGTCGAACATGCCCCGGGCGGGGCGGGGCGTTTGTCAAACCGCACGACGACCCCGCTTACATTGAGACAGGACAGTTGGAATTGTATGTATGTGCGTGTAGGACTGTTAGTATCAACAATTCACACAGGGCTGGCTTCATAATGACAAGGGTCTTCGGCTCCATACATGAGACCTCGCTTCATATTTGGAGCCGATAAATCAAGTGCTGGTAAAAGTTTCCACACCAGTTGTCATGATACAAATGCATAGCGGAAACATGTTTAAACTTTTTGTTTGTTACTTCTCAGTTTGTAGTGTATACAGACATATACGTTTCGTTCATTTCACTTGGCATGATGTTTCATGACATAAGCTTTTGCGGCTCAACTACATTTCGTCACTTGTGGCGCCTCGACAACCACTGACGGATCTAGGATGCTCCCAGATGTATCCCTTGACTCTGTGATGCCATAATTCGTTCTTGGACCCCTTTGAAACAACAATCTCCTGCTATAGCCGTACATACGACATAACTGCTCAAAATAGCCGGTTGGAAGTGGGCTCGAAGGAAGAGGATGATCTTCTTGGACATTGATATCTTGTTGATTTGTGGCTCGAGCACCACACCTGTAGTTTATCGCCCTTGGAAAGCGGGATGACGATGGATCTTACCCCGATAACATCTGAACCGCCCTATGACGTGCAACGAACTTCTGAACCACCATCATGAAAATAAGGTGGCAAAAGATGAGAGTTGAACGAATCAACTTCACTGGAATGTTGTTAGAAACACACGGCGCTTACATGTGGTTGTTTGGCGTATGGTCCGTGGTCACCGCAGATGCGGGATCACATTGATGTACAGAGTTACACCTTCAACATTTGGGGGGGGTGGCGACATGTTCGTGCTGGTTGACTTAGATGCATCCCCCTCATGTCGTGAATGGTAGGTGGCAATATATCTATGTGTCGTCACTGATTTTGAGTTTCTCAGTCGTTCTCACTTGCATACACTGACCTATAAGCCGTTGTTCATTAAGACTCATTCATTGTGAACCGTCGTCATTGTTATCGCCCGGTGTAATCTATGCTCACATCATGAATATTCTGAACTTATGGTACACCTAGCTAGACTCGATGAGGGTATGTCCGAGAGCGTGTCTGCAGCCGACGGACTACGATACGGTTGTCGACTAATGGATCCATGAGTATAGAAACACCTTCGTCGGCTTTGTCGCAAGACACCCGATACTTGGCGCCAATGTACCTTTCGTGCCATAATACGCAATCAAAAGTACCTAGCGACTAGGTACCCTAGATGGGCTTCACCCAAAACAGCAAGTATCGCACCGCTCTCGTTCTTGTAGTGACAAACCAAGCATCTCAAAAGCCTCAAAGTAGTAGTCAAAGCTGATAAGATACGCTCTGTAGGTGCGCGGCGTGTCCACTTAGCCCCATCCTTAACCCTCCGAGAAGCCCCAAAAGATATAGCAGGATTCAAGGGTAACGAATCTCAGGTCATGATGTATATATTCTTTTGACCACTCACTTGTTATGACGACATTGTGCAGGGTTTGTGGGTACACGGCCCAGGCGAAGTGGATAAGTCGGACCGGGGGAGAGGGGCTCTAGGAAAGCGCCGGGCACGGGGGACCGAGAAGGCAGAAGAGAGCTCTGACAACGTCCGTCAGTTCAGGAACGGGAGGGCGATTTTGACACCAGTACCGAGTCCCAAAACGGAAGTCCGTACTGTGCTAGCGTACAAGCGTGGTAGGTGCAGAAATGCCACAGGTGGCGTCTTGCCCCGCTGTTTCTAGCGGCGGGGAGGGGGGGCGTGCAATTAAAGACGCTGAAGGTGTTATCGTTGACACATTGACCCTGGGGCAGCTACAACAACTGGTGGTGGATTTTTCGGCGGGCAGGGGAAACTTTGGAGGCTGTCTACACACCTTTACACCCGAGACAGAACCTCGACTACATCGACCACCGCCTACACATCCGGATTTGCCTAACTCGACACCCTCTAAGACACTGTTCCAACTAAGATTCCATTTGTTACATTCTCTAATATATAAGAAGCCGTCACTTCCCTTCTTGACACCGAATATTTTCATGTTCATCATCAACACATTCCATCAATCAACTCCTCTCTTCCATCGAACTTTTCCAGTCTCAACTTCATCTCTTGTCAGGTCTTTCTATATCTGTTCCATAAATTCTTCAACTTCTCTACAACAGCTGCGCCGTTGTACTTCGTTCCCACGAACCATTACATATCCAAACAAAACTACTTCACCTTTCCAAACCGTCAAAATGACTACCTCCAGCCTCGTTGAGAAGAAGCACAAGGTTACCGTCGTCGGTTCCGGCAACTGGTAAGTCACATCCACATGGAGTTTGTGTTTGTGCTTTGATGGTCTCCGCCATTACATCACACTCACGTGTAAATGCACACTCCACCAATCATAATCTTTGTCTACCCTACTTCAGTTACTAACACAATTTCTAGGGGTTGCACCATTGCCAAGATTGTCGCTGAGAACTGCGCTGAGCACTCCGATCTCTTCGAGAAGGAGGTTCAGATGTGGGTTTACGAGGAGAACATTACTCTTCCTGAGACCAGCCCTTACTACGATGCCAAGATCGGCGATACTCCCCAGAAGCTGACTGACATCATTAACACTCACCACGAGAACGTCAAGTACCTTCCTGGTGTTAAGCTTCCTGTCAACCTTGTTGCCAACCCATCCGTCCAGGATGCTGTCAAGGACTCTAGCATCCTCATTTTCAACCTTCCCCATCAGTTCATCGCTAAGGCTTGCCGTGACCTTACTGGCCACATTCTGCCGTTTGCTCGTGGTATCTCTTGCATCAAGGGTGTTAACGTCACTGATGATGGTATCCACCTGTTCTCGGAGTCTATTGGCAAGGGCCTGAACATCTACTGCGGTGCTCTCTCCGGCGCCAACCTCGCCTCTGAGATTGCCCGCGAGAAGTGGTCCGAGACCACCATCGCCTATGACCCTCCTCGTGTCGACTCTTTCTCTCGCACCAACTCTCGCTCCTCTCTGGCTCCTTCCGATGATGACATTCTCCACTTGGATGCTTGCGGCAAGAAGTCCACTGTTACCCTCACCCCTGTTCCCCAGGAGTACGCTCCCATTGACCAGACCACTTTCAAGCGCTTGTTCCACCGCAACTACTTCCACGTCCGTGTCGTCTCTGACGTCGCCGGTGTCTCTCTTGCCGGTGCTCTGAAGAACGTTGTTGCTCTCGCTGCTGGTTTCGTCGAGGGTCGCGGCTGGGGTGACAACGCCAAGGCCGCCATCATGCGTGTTGGTCTGCTCGAGATGGTCAAGTTTGGCAAGGCTTTCTTCTCCACTGCCGACCGTGCTACCTTCACTGACGAGTCTGCTGGTGTTGCTGATCTTATTACCTCTTGCTGCGGTGGCCGCAACTTCCGCTGCGCCAAGCTCGCTGTCCAGGAGGGCAAGACTGTTGCTGAGATCGAGAAGCGCGAGCTTAACGGTCAGATGCTCCAGGGTACTTCCACTGCCCACGAGGTCTACTCTTTCCTCCAGACCCGGGGTCTTACTGCTGAGTACCCCCTCTTCAGCGCCGTTGCCGGTATCCTTGAGGGTAAGCACAGTGTCGACGAGATCCCCGATCTTGTTTCCGACAACTAAGCTACTGCTTTCTCGATTTTCATGATTTTGGTTTCAACTGGTACTTGCCGCTCGCCAACAGGAATTGGCTTCATGGCTTCTCTCAGGGTACGAGAGTAAAAGGCTATTGTTTTGGGAACTTGTTTGGGCGTTTTTTTGTCTTTTTGATTTTGATCTTTGGTCTCTCGCTTTTGATTTTTAAGAGGCCTTCATCTACATATAGATTACACCTCTTGTCATGATTTGTTTTTGCTTTTCCTACTTAGGAGGACACGATACCTTAGTCTATTAGCATTCATAATAGCACCAGTCCTACTACTACTACACACACATTCTTTACTCTCACCGTGATTTCAATGTAACCTTCTAGAAAGAAATATGCAATTAGTGGACGCTTGGCCTTTGAATACCACGTTAGTTGGTCCTTGGTATGATCAATGATGCGTATAAGTGGAGCAGCCTTATGATTTTACGACTCAGATGCCCTTTGACTCAAGGAACATTTCTTGCGACACACAAACATGTCACTTGTTGCAGGGGGCTGTCAGAATCATGAGCCGAACTCTGAGTCTATTCCAATATGTATGATGTGATAGTTGCACTCCCACAACTATAGTGACTGGTTTCTTCCTTCTCATACGGTTGTGACCTTACTCATGCATATGAAATTCATTCGGGTATATGAGGCTGTATGCCATGTTACATTCGATTCTCAACATGCATATGTTTTCTCTACTTTGACCCAAGGGAATACTAAGCGGTGAAGCGACATGTACATTCATAGGTAATGCCAAAAGGATATGTCTCAAATCAAAGCACCAAATGCAATCGCCTTGAAAACTTCCATAGAGCCGTAGAGCCGCCTTTTCGGAGTGTCCATCGCGCTAAGAAATTTGGAGATGTCCGCTTGGTGTATATCTGAGTTTTCTATCGATTGCGTGTGGCAATATGTCTCAGACTTAGAATTTTCTAGGATGTACATGTCGGAGTTTTGCGGTAACTTTAATTGGGTTAAATCATCCATCTAGATAAGTTCATTTTCGCCACACACCCTGAGATCTATGGTCCATATCTTGTACCAGTGATCTCACAAACAGACTAACATCCTGTGAAACTATCAAAAATCACTCACAAGACCCGGTTGACCGACCGTAACCAGCATGTATAACACAACTATTCTGTGCCTTCATCGTGCTGCAGTACCAGCGCGGCAAAGCAATTCACCACCTTACGTCACGATGCCATCGTAGTCCGAGAGCGTGCGGGGAAATAGCCATGGTGGACGAATCCCAGTCTGCCAGCAGTGTTCAGAGCATTGCTTGTTGGCGATCCTTGGGACTGGCTCTGCATCCTACACTTTGCGCGGTGACGTCGGAGGATGGAGTGCTCGCGTGAGGCTTTTGTCGTGCGGCGGTAGTTGTGGGGTGCGGTTTAAAGATCGATGCACTTTGGTATATTATTTTGTATATCGTGTAGGGACAATTGAACTTAAATCGGGACTTTTTGGTAGAGAATGGGATTGCGGGATTGCTAGGATCAGTTCGAGGGTCTGAGGTTCATATCAAGGTGCATGGGAGCTTGATGTTGCATTTGAAGCTGGCGGATATTCAACGTCATACAATATCACAATGAATTGATGAGAAAACGGAGGCCGGGTTCATAAAAACTTGCTGTCCGAGATACTTTGTTTTCTCTTGAAACATATGCATGAAGCCTCACATTCCCTTCGAAACGCAATCCAAGAGGTGATCGTCGCGGTCCGATAGCTCGGCGAATAGACTGGAGACCGAGGTCGCAGTTTTGACGTTGCACCGAATAAACAGTGGCCTAGTAACATGTTTCCGCCAAAACAACTGACATGGTAATAAAGACATGTGCTTGTCTCCGGTTACTATACCGTGACACCGGATTATCTTATTCCGTTCTATTTCCCTCAATTGGTTACTCACGATACGTTTGCACGGGACCGCCAGTGAGAAAACAATCTACGCTCTAGCATGTTCTATGCTTATGTTTTATGGCATGCCGGTATTCTCTCGGGTGACGGTCCGACGGGAGCCAAGCTACTTATTGGAGAGGTGCTGTGGGGGTACAGGCGGCAACATCAGGGGATTCTTTCAATAAGGGGATCTGTCTCTCCATTGTGGAGACAACTTTCCCTTCAAGCGAACGCATCTCCAAGGCCGCACAACCTGGATACTGCATGACGAGACAACAAGTGACACCTCAGGTTCCAAAATAGAAGCTGTTGCCGGGTAGAGTGTGTGTATGTGTGTATGTACATATGTCCATCTTGTAGCAAGCCCACCTGTTGTCTCCATCCCGGCCAACCCCCCGAAGCGCCGCTGTTGTCCCCCCGGGGGCTCTCTATCAAGCCCCGGAACCCCCAGAATGAAAGTTCTAGTATGAGACAACTTGCGGGCACAGGCGTCAAAAATTCAGGATCACATGAACAGAAGCCCTCCCGCAAAGAGGCTGTGTTCTCCTCCTCCCAACCACATACTTGTCTCTTTTCAAGTTTTCTCGTTTTCTCGTCCATTCTTGTGATCGGCTGCTGTCCATCCCACCAAAATTCATACGTCAAAAAACCCTACACAGGGTTCAACATACACACCCTCCATTCTCCAGTGAATCTGTGCTCCCACCTTAAGTGTGGCGTTTCGGGGGAAACAAACATCGTGACTTTTTAGGGTTGGGGGTTTGTTTGCCGTTTTTGGAAGACACTGCGTGCTGTTTTCTCATGCTGTTTGCAGTATAGTGAAGTTTGTGAGCGGTGATGGGTTCATGTGCATGTGTATGTGTGTATCTAGGTGTCTTAGAGTAATGGTGAAATATGTCGGTGTCGACTGATGCCCGTTATGATGCAGTGCATAGATTTTTGTGTCCGGAAGATCAGATATCCTCACTTATCCAAAGCGCATCATTTATTCCCAAGGGTTGACTTGAAATACTAGGGTTCAAAGCCATGATGGCCAGTAATTCGCTTTACCATGCGACTTGTTTTCGACCAGTTAGTGGTGCAGTTTTTATTTGTCTATATAGTACTCCCAAGGGAGCTTTCATTTATGAAGCAACTACATACAGCCAACAGATTTATTCTTGAGAAATGAATCCAGATGAAAAGATGAACCCCCAGTAGACAGTAGTTTGCCGGCCCTGAATACTATTGGACATAGATTCGTTCATTCCCATTCAAACACACCTTAATTCAACCCTGGCATAGCGCCTGTGATAAAACTAAAATTGAAATAGGAAGGTTTAGCCCTTGATATAGCACAGTACATAGCTTAAAAAGAGGCCCGTAAAATTGGCTTGGTCGGAGCCTGATGACATATTCAAGCCCCAAGGTTTACGTTCAAGGGGGACCGAGGATCTCGCCAATGTGTTACCCAATGCAGTCAATGAGGGGCAACTGCAAGGAGTAGCATAGAGCGGGGGAGGGGCCAATCCACGATGCTTAGACTGGGCAATGCCGATATTATGGGGTTCTAATGGTGGGGTTAAGAGCGGGGTTTGGGGTTTCATTGGGTACCGGAGCTATCTAGACCATGGAACCTCAAGCTCTGGAGGGTTACTTTGGGAGCCATGGGACGGCAAGATGTCGGATATAGTCGTCATGGTTGTATCACAATGGCGCGGAATATCAGAAGTTACAGTCGACTGTGATATTTTGTGGGGATTGTACTCGCGTATATGCATTTGGGCCGTGTTGGACAGGAGCCTGATTGAAGGGGGATGTAGGCCCAAGCCGATATAGAAGAAGACGATATCCCCCATTCCCAGTATCGTTGGGCTCGTAGAACCTTTGCCTTTTGTATTGCTTGTGACTCTGTCCATTTTGTCTTGTTTTTGTCCTGTATATCTACTCTTCTTTCACAGCGACCCCTTTATCCCTTGAACGGCATTGTAACGTGTATTACCTACGATAGCACCTTCACATATCACGACTACTCCCTCGCCGGTTAAAGTCTTGAACCGCAAGGCTACGGGAAGAAAAAAAGAGAAAACTGCGGCACAGACTTTCGTAGTAACCCCGTTCAACCTCGTTATATTTTCACGGGTATACATCTTTCTCATATATTCTGTTTCTATACTTGAGACGATATACATATCGCCCCAATCGATTGCGCCGACATTCCGGTCATTGTTTAAGCACACCACCACGCAGCCGAGCTTCATTTGCAATCACATTAAGCTGCAGTTCACGACATATCTGCATATAGTATTCCATCTCCACACACTCAAAACCGACATTACGTCAAGAGCCTCTGTCACACACAACCATGACAATCACACCCCTGCCAACGGCCGAGGTCTACCTCTTGCCGTTGAACGATGACGGTTCTCCCGATGTGGCTGGTCAATATGTCTACTTGGCTCCTAAAACCGCCGATCCTTTTGTTGTTCGTTTTGTCATTGAAGGTACCTCTTCTATCTGCCGCCACGGAAGCCTCTGGATCAATATCCCAGAGAAGGGTGCCGAATTCAGACGAGACAAATTTCGGGAATTCAAGTAAGTTCACTGGACTGAGACATCACTGTCCAAGATCCATATATCAAAATCCATTCATTGCAGACTGTGATATTAACCTCAATCTTGGTTAATAGGTTGGTACCCAACTTCTCTAAGAACATCGAGATCGACATTACGATCAATGAGCCAGGCGCGTTTGCCTACTATATCACCTACGCAGAACTCCCCTCTCTCGGAGAAACCCTGGTTGCCAAGAATGAGAACAGCAAGACTCAGCTTTACTACATTGATGTAGCGCCATTTCTCACCATCAACAACGATGCCCTGCCTCTGTCTGGTCTGTCGGTGTTTTCTGTGCTGTCCAAATTCATGGGCAAATACCCTCAAGACTGGGATGCTCACTTCCACGGAATCTCGGAACGCGGCTACAACATGGTCCACTTCACACCTCTCCAAAAGCGCGGCTCCTCGAATTCCCCATACAGTCTCTTCGACCAGCTGGCCTGGGATCCCGACTTCTTTCCCAATGGCGAGTCTGATATTGCCAACCTTGTCCAGACTTTGGAGAAAAAGCATAACCTCCTCAGTTTGACTGACGTGGTCCTCAACCACACCGCACACAACAGCGAGTGGTTGCAAGAACACCCAGAGGCTGGTTACAACCTCAAGACCGCCCCTTGGCTAGAGTCTGCCTACGTTCTGGATACCGCTCTATTGGAGCTTGGCGCCCAGTTGAAGGAAAAGGGACTTCCTACAGTGATCAAGACTGATTCTGATTTGGCTAAAATCACCGAGGCCATCAAGACAGACGTGATTTCTGTTATCAAGTTGTGGGAGTACTACGTCATTGACGTGAAAAAGGACGCCGCCGCCGCCCTTGAGTCTTGGAAGGCTGGAAAGCTGAGCTTTCCCTCGGATGTTGACGCCTCCAAGCTTGCCGCGCTGACCGTGGAACAGCAAGCCAAGTATTTGACGGATTATGGACTCAAGGGCACCGATAGCCTTGGTGCTCGCTACAAACGCTCGGTTAACGCCGAAGTGGCAGCTGGTCTGCTGAGTGCTATTGTTGGCCAGTTTGATACTGCCAGCTCGGATGCTGCAGCTTCTGGAGAAACAATTACCAAGATTCTCGACACAGTCAATCTTCCTCTCTACAAGGAATACGATGCTGAATCTGACGTTATTCTCAGACAAATCTCAGACCGTATCAAGTACATGCGCATGGAACCCCATGGTCCTCAGCAGGGCGAGATCACGGTCGATAGCCCTATCATTGAAACCTACTTCACCCGTCTTCCCAAGAATTCAACCACCTCCAAGTTCACTGAGGGTGAGTTGGCCTTGGCTAACAATGGTTGGGTTTGGGGTGGAAATGCCCTGATTGACAACGCTGGACCCAAGTCTCGGGCTTATCTTCGTCGTGAGGTCATTGTCTGGGGTGACTGTGTCAAGCTTCGCTATGGCGAGTCTGCTGCCGACAGCCCGTACCTGTGGGATCGTATGACACAGTACACGCGTAGTGTAGCCAAGCATTTCAGCGGTCTTCGCATCGACAACTGCCACTCTACTCCCATTCACGTCGCTGAGCATATTCTTGATGAGGCCCGCCGCGTCCGCCCCAACATCTACATCGTGGCTGAGCTATTCTCGGGATCAGAAGAGACTGATTATATCTTTGTCAAACGCTTAGGCTTGAGTTCACTCATCCGTGAGGCCATGCAAGCCTGGAGCACTGGAGAGCTTAGTCGGTTGGTACATCGCCATGGAGGCCGTCCCATTGGCAGCTTTGAGCTGGATGATATCACTCGCTCGGATGCTAAAGTTGCTGGTGGCCATCAGCGGACTGCGTCTGTTACCTCTCATGAGATTATTCACAACATTAAGCCTGTTCCTGTTCAGGCTTTGTTCATGGATTGCACTCACGACAATGAGACTCCGTACCAAAAGCGCGATGCCCGCGACACCCTACCCAACGCTGCTGTTGTCAGTCTCTGCTCCAGTGCTTCCGGTAGTGTCATGGGCTATGACGAAATCTACCCCAAGATTATCGATCTAGTGGGAGAGACTCGTTTGTATGTATCTGAGGCCTCAAAGTCCAAGGCGATTCAAATCGGCGCCGGTAAGAACGGTATTGCCGGCGTAAAGAAACTTCTCAACCAGATACACACCCGTATGGGTAAGGACGGTTACGATGAGGTTCATGTTCACCATGAGGATCAGTACATCACTGTTCACCGTGTTCACCCCAAGACACGCAAGGGTTACTTCCTGATTGCCCATACTGCTTTTCCTGGCTACGGTGATGCCAACGGCAACTTCGAGACAGTTCATCTTACTGGAACCAGTGCCAAGTGTCTCGGTAGCTGGTCTCTGGAGGTCGATACCAGCGCAGAAGCCGTAGAGGACGTGACCAAGGATCCTTCATATCTTCGTGGCCTTCCCAGCACCTTGAGCGATAACAATGCCATCACTCTGGAAACCCGTGACGACGATACCTTCATCTCTGTTACCGGAAAGTTCCCACCAGGTAGTGTTGCTCTTTTCGAGACCTGGATTCCTGCTTGCGAAGGTGGCGCCGGTCTCGATGAGTTCGTGACTAGTGGTGCTACTTCGGCCTTCAGTGAACTTGACTTGATTGATCTCAACTTCCTGTTGTACCGCTGTGAGGCTGAGGAGCATTCAACTAGTGCTGGCAAGGACGGCACATACGACATTCCAGGTCACGGAAAGATTGTTTACGCGGGTATTCAGGGTTGGTGGAGTATTTTGAAGGATGTGATTCGTGACAATGCTCTCGCGCACCCTCTTTGCCAGAACCTCCGTGATGGTCAGTGGGCCTTGGATTACACTGTCGGTCGCCTCGAGCGCCAGTCCAAGGTTGCTGGGTACGAACGGTTGGCGAAGCCTGCTCAGTGGTTGAGAGAACGTTTCGAAAGTCTCCGCAAGATTCCAGGTTTCCTCATCCCTCGCTATTTTGCGTTGGTCATCCGGACTGCTTACCGGGCAGCTTGGAAGCAAGCAATGGCGCACATGTCTCCTGTAGTCCAAAATGGACAGTGGTTTATGCAAGCCCTGGCCATGGTCAGCGTTCAAGAGACTGGATTGGTCCCTTCTGCTTCCCTGTGGCCCAACAAGTTGGTTCCATCTTTGGCTGCTGGTCTTCCTCATTTTGCTGTTGAGTGGGCTCGCTGCTGGGGCCGTGATGTGTTGATTTCACTCAGAGGTCTTTACCTCGGCACTGGTCGCTACGAAGAGGCTAAGGAGCACATTAGAGCCTTTGGTAGTGTCCTCAAGCATGGTATGATTCCCAACCTTCTGGGGAGTGGAGGTGAACCTCGCTACAATGCTCGTGATGCTACGTGGTTCTTCTTACAGTGTGTGCAGGACTACACCAAGCTGGTTCCTAATGGCCTTGATATCTTGAAGGAAAGCGTTCCTCGCCGTTTCCTCCCTTACGATGATACCTGGTTTCCGGTTGACGACGAGCGGGCCTACTCAAAGTCTAGCACCATTGGCGAGATTGTTGAGGAGGCTCTTGCCCGTCATGCCGCTGGCATGTCGTTTGTTGAGGCCAACGCAGGACCCAAGATTGATGACCAAATGAAGCCAGAGGGCTTCCAGATTGATGTTAAGGTTGACTGGGAGACTGGTTTTGTCCATGGTGGTAACCAGCACAACTGTGGCACCTGGATGGACAAGATGGGCTCTAGTGAGAAGGCTGGATCCAAGGGTGTTCCCGGAACTCCCCGTGATGGTGCCGCTGTTGAAATCATTGGTATGCTCTATAGTACTCTCAAGTGGGTGGCTGAGCTGCAGGCCTCTGGTAAGTTCAAGTTTTCAGGAGACTCTGTCAAGAAGGCCGACGGTTCAACCATCACATACAAGGAGTGGACTGCTCTGATCAAAGCCAACTTTGAACGCTGCTTCTATGTTCCACAGGATGCGGCAGAAGACTCCAAGTACGATGTCAACCCTGCGGTTGTCAACCGCCGTGGCATTTACAAGGATCTGTACCGCTCCGGTAAGGAGTACGAGGATTACCAACTGCGCCCCAACTTCCCGATCGCCATGTGTGTGGCGCCCGATCTTTTCACGCCCAGTCACGCTTGGTCGTGTCTCCTTCTGACGGATTCGGTGCTGCGCGGTCCCACGGGCATGGCTACGCTCGACCCAGCCGACATGAACTACCGCCCGTACTACATCAACAGTGAAGATAGCACCGACTTTGCCACGTCAAAGGGCCGCAACTATCACCAAGGACCGGAGTGGCTGTGGCCAACGGGATACTTCCTACGTGCACTCCTGTACTTTGACGTGCAGCGCCGTGGCGAGGATGACGCACAGGGGCGTACCGAGGCCTTCCAGCAGGTGACACAAAGATTGGTGGGATGCAAGCAGATGATTGTTAGTAGTCCGTGGGCGGGATTGGCCGAGTTGACGCAGAAGAACAATGGGTTCTGTGGTGATTCTTGCCCGACTCAGGCGTGGTCGGCCAGTTGCTTGATTGATCTGTACATGGATGCTGAGTCTATGGGTGCGGAGAATGGGTTATCCCTGGCGGTGCGGGGCAAGTAGAGATGTTTGCTTTCTTTGTTGAGTTTTTTTTAAAGTTTTCAAGGTTGATTTTAGGATGTTTGGCAAATGGTTAGCAAGCAAGACAAGTTAAATGAATAGATGAATGTTTTGATGATGGCAGATGACGCATGCACGATGTAAGCCACAAATGAGGAAAATGTCTGAATATGTATGTATGTAGATATACGCGCAAGATAAATTCAAAAGCCCTTTTTTATTTTGCCCTTGTAGGACGTCTTGATACTGCCAAATCCTAGGCATGTATAGAGTAACTATACTGGATATAAATGTGGCCTGCGGCATCCCGAGGGAGCAACAACATGAACCATTGGTATGAATGCAAAAGAGACCGTAACGGCGTCCAAAAATGAAAAGAATGAAACAAAAAGCCAAATGCAACCGTCCAAAGAAAAAAAAACACCAATAGTACAAAAATGCAAGATAAAAAGCACAAAAAAACAAAACATAAGCCTGTTCCCCACAGCAAGTAATCGTAGTCGTAAATCAGCACCTCTGTTAAAGAGTTCCCGAGAAAAATCATGTTCTCTGAAGGACTCTCCACTTCTTGGGGGGTTTTTCGGATGATTCGGCTGCGGGGGGGACTTCAGCGCTACGGGGGTCTTGTGCGATGAAATGAGCAGATGGAATGCCTTTGCCGAGCTCGTACATGCGATCCTTGCGGCGGAGATAACGGCGACGCCATATGCAAGCGCCAATCCAAGTTCCGACAATGAGGAAGATGACAACTACAATTGCGACGACCCAACGCCAGTGGCCTTCAAGCCTATAGGATGGGGAAAAAAGTGACTGTTAGTGGTTTGGTTGGGAGGACAAAGTAGTAGGTGGGTAGGACGAGAAATAACTTACCAACTGCCATAGACTTTCTTGGACTTGGAGCTGCTTGTGTATGATGAGGCGGTGGAGGTAGTGGCTGTAGTTTGAGTGGCGGTGTCGACGTCACAGGCTGATAAGAACCATGAGCGAAGCTCTTCGAGAGCGGTGGTGGTGCCAACACAGGCGTCGTCGCAAATTCCGGTGGCGGCGTAGGAAAGTCCCGAGACACGGCTGTCCATGCAGAAACAATCGGTATAGGCTGAGGCGGGGGCAGTGTGACCTAGGCCGGGTGGAACACAGGCGCCGTTGGCATCGTAGAGAGGTCCACACGAGTAAACACACTGCGGGAAGTCGGTGAAGGGGATTAATGTCGTTGAAGCGGCTAGACGGATATGGTGTTAGCGAGAGTCGGCTATGATAGGATGGACTTGTGAATAAGCTTACCCATTGTTGCAGATTAGTTGGGGTGAATAGGTATTAGGTTAAGCGGGATTTATATGAGTGTTTTAAAAAATGTTATGTCTGACAAAGTGATATAGACATATGATGTCAGATACGGATTATGTAGGATGCGAAAGGTAGATTATCGAAGTCTAAGATCAGGAGAAGTTCGTCGTGAAGATAGATTCAGAAGAATGGCTCGTCTCAAGAGTAGAAGGCCGGAATTATAGGATCAACAGAGCGGGGAGAATAAAGTCCCTTGTGGTGCAGGTTGCTTGCGATAAGTGATGCTTGCAGCTGGGATATGGAAATGTCCCGGTTTTAGAGTCAAAAATGCCAAAATACCAAGGTCGAAGCGGGATGTAATGAGGCCCTAAAAATGCAAAACGCCAAAAAAAAAGTATGACAGGCCGAAAATGGAAAGAGCCGAGAATTCCAAAGGTGTGGGAAACTTCCTAATAGAAAAGGTTCAAGATGCAGGTTCGCGGAAAGGCGAAAGAAGCAGTGTATGTAATAGGATGGGATGGGATGGTGAACGAAGGAAGGAAGAGTGATTCCAGGGTAAAAATGGCTACTGGTGTCTTTTTTTCTTTGTATACGCCCGGCGCCGGTTGGGAAGGAAGGTTCGTAAGAAGGAAGAGTGTAGCGTCGGCGGCTGGGTTGGCTTAGAAATTGGCTCGTACGCTCGGGTTTGCGCTGGACTGGTATTTATCCGTGGGGTGCAGGAGCCAAGTCTCGTGAGAGGGCAAAGTTGGATTGTAGTTGCTTTGATCGCTCAATAGAAGGGAAAGTGTGGTGAAGAGCGGTGGCAGGGATGCAATGCACTTGGGCAGGAGAAAGAAGTTGTTTGCGGTGGGAGATAGGAATAAAAAGAGTAGGTTGACGTGAACAGATGAGGAAGGGAGGTAGGAGGGGAGGGAGGTGAGGAAAGAACGGAATGTTGGGTTGGAAGTAGCGAGATCTTTTGAGATCTTTTGGTGAAGGAAACGAGAGACAAAGATATGTAGAAACGAGGGACAGGAAACGACAGTTGAAGGTTTGCTTTGTTTGAATCTTGTTTGAACAAGACAGACGGGATGTTGTCGATGGTGATGGATTGTCAAAGGACGATGCAGAAGAGGCAAAAGAAGGAAGAAAGTAAGTCAAGCTGATCGATCAAGACGACTGGGCTCACTGATAGATATAAATGGTTAGCATGAACAATGGTGGAATTGGGTTATAGCAGGCGTCAATCCGTTGTTACTCGACCGATTTGGTGCATCGTTGTTCTAGTTTGAACTAAGTAGATCCCACCTCCTCATGGCTATTATATGGTCTCTACACCGGCTTTAGTGGGGTGATGGTACAACTACAGGGGCTTCTATTTCCTTACGATACGACGAGAAATTCTCTGGATGCACTAGTCACCACCATAAATGCACGAACTCGAGCGAAAAAAGGACAAAGAAACATCGTATTCCCAGGGACCAGCACCACTTCAGGTGAGTCGCTTTAGGAGACGGACTGGGGCCCGATTCTGTTGATGCACAGGAATAAACGTTCCGCTTAACCGCAAACGTGTATGATGTAAATAGGTCGCCGGGGGTCCAAGCTTGTGGGGAAAAGCCAAGTCAAGTCAGCCAGCCGGGCTTTAGCACGAATGGTGCAACTTTTTTCGTCCTTTTTGATGGACATTTGTGATGGGTTTGTAGTGGTGCATGTGCTTGGATTGGCGGGGAGACACAAAGTAGTTATTGATCTAGGTCAGACGAACAAAACTACTGGAGACCAATCAGCCGCAATGGTCTAAGTCTAGTTTGTATCCGTTTTGCGACACGCGCTGACGTCTTTGTGGATCCGTATTGCTGGTTATTTGGGTCTGGCTAAATCCATGTTTATCTGCATCGTGGGATTTAGACTTGTTTCTCAAATCTACAAGCTGAATCGGAGTACAAGCATCCACAGAACTTCATTTTTGTGTTTGGAAATTCTCCAATTCATGTGGATGGATTTGAGGGATTTCCCCTGGCTGATATCCGTACATATGTACATATGTACAGTTTCTATGCATAATCAGTCATTCGTCGCAAACAACCGATTGAGAGACAAGAGGATGGATCGTTATATGCTCGAGATTCGCCCGTTCAGTGCAGAATACGAGGTTGAATCGCCTTAGGTTGAAAATAGTGGGATATCGGTGAAGTCCCCGACACATTTAGTTACGGTCCTGTCAGTTCGGGTCAGAACCCCCTGTAATTGTCTTTAGTATAGTAGTCTTCCCGAGACCTTGGTGACGATGTCGTGGGTAGACTCATGTTTCTATTTACTGTATAAACATATTGTGAACAAATAGACAAACTCATTCCGCTTGACTATCAATTGATCCTATGTGAGCATGTTCTTATAGTCCACTATATAATCACATCACTGTTTGCTAAACTTTGCATCCTTCACCACGTTCACCAGCCTCGTTTATCATTCTTTGAACCCTCGAATCGGATTGGACCCTATTCTCACAAACGACCTGTTTGGATGATGTCGTACGTAGTTTCTCTCTCTTCATACTGCCGGCGCCCGTCTTCTTCTTTTCCGTAAGGCATCATCAACTTTCCCGTTCACATTCCAATATAACTAGCAACACATCTCACCATACAAATCGAAACCAAAAACTAGATAATCCCAGTAATTCACCGATGCATCACTTGTTTTCTCATTTCTCTGTACTCCTCTCTCCTCCTCCGATCAGCACGATTCACACATCGTCCTGTGCCAAAAGAAACCCCCATTCATATCGTACATATGAACCAACTGGCGTAACCCAATTGTGCATAACCCGTCCGTCTAAATTCTCGTGTTCCACTACTGTCGTCAATGCCTTTACTTCGGCCCCCATTCAAGAGGCCAAGCAGTTCTGCTGTACCCGTCAATCATGTGAAATTCATGACGCAGTTTGCCATCTAAAGTTTGCCTGCCTGTCAACTGAGGAATCTTGTCATGTTCCTGACAGCTGAACGTTATCACATGCACCAGTGAGATTCGTGCAGCGAGCGAAGTACATTCAGTCAGTAAGTACCCTTAATAACCTCGGGAAAACCAAGCATTGCTGCATATGTACATATGTATGTACATCGTCGTCTGATGAGCCCATCAATCATTGGCGATATTCCTAACCCATTTTAAACCACTCCAAGTTCGTATTTCCGCCCTCATAGTCCTCCAAAAATAAGCTCCCAAGTTAGTTCATCCTAGCTTAGATACGTGGGCCGAGCTTTTGTCTGTTGTTTTCTTAGACACCAATCCCACGATTTTGACGCTCGTGGCAATCGTTGATCCCGAAATTACCATCGTTTTTTGTTGAACAGACCATTCACTCTACTCAACCAACCTCTCATCCCAAAATCAGGTTTAACTATGTCTAATCTCTAAACAACAAGGAAAGTATACAATCTATCGTCACTACCAAAACTTTAATCTTCAACTTCAACTCTACATTTGTGTCACGTGGAGCCTTCGTCGCATAGTTACAACAAGCTTCCTTCGTGAACTTGGGGTGTGTTTTTATCGTTATGATGAAGCACACTATAGTTCGCCTTGTTTATGCTTCGGTCTGTACATCAGTAATTCATGCAACTTTCGTCATTTATTATGGTCCTCCCTCGCTTGCCAACACACTATCCTGCCCTGGACAACGCCGATGTATCAATAGGGTTAGGGTACATTCATATCGTGTAACATCCACGTTAGATGATGCGTGTAAATGACTTCTTTCCTACCATCGACATGTTTCAACAAAGATAATGTTAAAGAGTGACTGCAGGTCCATATAATCTAACTACCAAACAAAGTTCTACCGTATACCCCGTCCCAAAAATACCATTTATATCCCGTGAAGACCAACGCCCATGTGTTCAACTAATGAGGCTCTCTTGCGTAAGCCTGTATTGCTTTCCATCTTACTTCTTGTGAGAAGTCTGAGCAGAGACCGTTGAGGTCCACACCATGCATGGTGTGGACCTCAAGGGTCTCTGCTCAGACTTCTCACAAGAAGTAAGATGGAAAGCAATACAGGCTTACGCAAGAGAGCCTCATTAGTTGAACACATGGGCGTTGGTCTTCACGGGATATAAATGGTATTTTTGGGACGGGGTATACGGTAGAACTTTGTTTGGTAGTTAGATTATATGGACCTGCAGTCACTCTTTAACATTATCTTTGTTGAAACATGTCGATGGTAGGAAAGAAGTCATTTACACGCATCATCTAACGTGGATGTTACACGATATGAATGTACCCTAACCCTATTGATACATCGGCGTTGTCCAGGGCAGGATAGTGTGTTGGCAAGCGAGGGAGGACCATAATAAATGACGAAAGTTGCATGAATTACTGATGTACAGACCGAAGCATAAACAAGGCGAACTATAGTGTGCTTCATCATAACGATAAAAACACACCCCAAGTTCACGAAGGAAGCTTGTTGTAACTATGCGACGAAGGCTCCACGTGACACAAATGTAGAGTTGAAGTTGAAGATTAAAGTTTTGGTAGTGACGATAGATTGTATACTTTCCTTGTTGTTTAGAGATTAGACATAGTTAAACCTGATTTTGGGATGAGAGGTTGGTTGAGTAGAGTGAATGGTCTGTTCAACAAAAAACGATGGTAATTTCGGGATCAACGATTGCCACGAGCGTCAAAATCGTGGGATTGGTGTCTAAGAAAACAACAGACAAAAGCTCGGCCCACGTATCTAAGCTAGGATGAACTAACTTGGGAGCTTATTTTTGGAGGACTATGAGGGCGGAAATACGAACTTGGAGTGGTTTAAAATGGGTTAGGAATATCGCCAATGATTGATGGGCTCATCAGACGACGATGTACATACATATGTACATATGCAGCAATGCTTGGTTTTCCCGAGGTTATTAAGGGTACTTACTGACTGAATGTACTTCGCTCGCTGCACGAATCTCACTGGTGCATGTGATAACGTTCAGCTGTCAGGAACATGACAAGATTCCTCAGTTGACAGGCAGGCAAACTTTAGATGGCAAACTGCGTCATGAATTTCACATGATTGACGGGTACAGCAGAACTGCTTGGCCTCTTGAATGGGGGCCGAAGTAAAGGCATTGACGACAGTAGTGGAACACGAGAATTTAGACGGACGGGTTATGCACAATTGGGTTACGCCAGTTGGTTCATATGTACGATATGAATGGGGGTTTCTTTTGGCACAGGACGATGTGTGAATCGTGCTGATCGGAGGAGGAGAGAGGAGTACAGAGAAATGAGAAAACAAGTGATGCATCGGTGAATTACTGGGATTATCTAGTTTTTGGTTTCGATTTGTATGGTGAGATGTGTTGCTAGTTATATTGGAATGTGAACGGGAAAGTTGATGATGCCTTACGGAAAAGAAGAAGACGGGCGCCGGCAGTATGAAGAGAGAGAAACTACGTACGACATCATCCAAACAGGTCGTTTGTGAGAATAGGGTCCAATCCGATTCGAGGGTTCAAAGAATGATAAACGAGGCTGGTGAACGTGGTGAAGGATGCAAAGTTTAGCAAACAGTGATGTGATTATATAGTGGACTATAAGAACATGCTCACATAGGATCAATTGATAGTCAAGCGGAATGAGTTTGTCTATTTGTTCACAATATGTTTATACAGTAAATAGAAACATGAGTCTACCCACGACATCGTCACCAAGGTCTCGGGAAGACTACTATACTAAAGACAATTACAGGGGGTTCTGACCCGAACTGACAGGACCGTAACTAAATGTGTCGGGGACTTCACCGATATCCCACTATTTTCAACCTAAGGCGATTCAACCTCGTATTCTGCACTGAACGGGCGAATCTCGAGCATATAACGATCCATCCTCTTGTCTCTCAATCGGTTGTTTGCGACGAATGACTGATTATGCATAGAAACTGTACATATGTACATATGTACGGATATCAGCCAGGGGAAATCCCTCAAATCCATCCACATGAATTGGAGAATTTCCAAACACAAAAATGAAGTTCTGTGGATGCTTGTACTCCGATTCAGCTTGTAGATTTGAGAAACAAGTCTAAATCCCACGATGCAGATAAACATGGATTTAGCCAGACCCAAATAACCAGCAATACGGATCCACAAAGACGTCAGCGCGTGTCGCAAAACGGATACAAACTAGACTTAGACCATTGCGGCTGATTGGTCTCCAGTAGTTTTGTTCGTCTGACCTAGATCAATAACTACTTTGTGTCTCCCCGCCAATCCAAGCACATGCACCACTACAAACCCATCACAAATGTCCATCAAAAAGGACGAAAAAAGTTGCACCATTCGTGCTAAAGCCCGGCTGGCTGACTTGACTTGGCTTTTCCCCACAAGCTTGGACCCCCGGCGACCTATTTACATCATACACGTTTGCGGTTAAGCGGAACGTTTATTCCTGTGCATCAACAGAATCGGGCCCCAGTCCGTCTCCTAAAGCGACTCACCTGAAGTGGTGCTGGTCCCTGGGAATACGATGTTTCTTTGTCCTTTTTTCGCTCGAGTTCGTGCATTTATGGTGGTGACTAGTGCATCCAGAGAATTTCTCGTCGTATCGTAAGGAAATAGAAGCCCCTGTAGTTGTACCATCACCCCACTAAAGCCGGTGTAGAGACCATATAATAGCCATGAGGAGGTGGGATCTACTTAGTTCAAACTAGAACAACGATGCACCAAATCGGTCGAGTAACAACGGATTGACGCCTGCTATAACCCAATTCCACCATTGTTCATGCTAACCATTTATATCTATCAGTGAGCCCAGTCGTCTTGATCGATCAGCTTGACTTACTTTCTTCCTTCTTTTGCCTCTTCTGCATCGTCCTTTGACAATCCATCACCATCGACAACATCCCGTCTGTCTTGTTCAAACAAGATTCAAACAAAGCAAACCTTCAACTGTCGTTTCCTGTCCCTCGTTTCTACATATCTTTGTCTCTCGTTTCCTTCACCAAAAGATCTCAAAAGATCTCGCTACTTCCAACCCAACATTCCGTTCTTTCCTCACCTCCCTCCCCTCCTACCTCCCTTCCTCATCTGTTCACGTCAACCTACTCTTTTTATTCCTATCTCCCACCGCAAACAACTTCTTTCTCCTGCCCAAGTGCATTGCATCCCTGCCACCGCTCTTCACCACACTTTCCCTTCTATTGAGCGATCAAAGCAACTACAATCCAACTTTGCCCTCTCACGAGACTTGGCTCCTGCACCCCACGGATAAATACCAGTCCAGCGCAAACCCGAGCGTACGAGCCAATTTCTAAGCCAACCCAGCCGCCGACGCTACACTCTTCCTTCTTACGAACCTTCCTTCCCAACCGGCGCCGGGCGTATACAAAGAAAAAAAGACACCAGTAGCCATTTTTACCCTGGAATCACTCTTCCTTCCTTCGTTCACCATCCCATCCCATCCTATTACATACACTGCTTCTTTCGCCTTTCCGCGAACCTGCATCTTGAACCTTTTCTATTAGGAAGTTTCCCACACCTTTGGAATTCTCGGCTCTTTCCATTTTCGGCCTGTCATACTTTTTTTTTGGCGTTTTGCATTTTTAGGGCCTCATTACATCCCGCTTCGACCTTGGTATTTTGGCATTTTTGACTCTAAAACCGGGACATTTCCATATCCCAGCTGCAAGCATCACTTATCGCAAGCAACCTGCACCACAAGGGACTTTATTCTCCCCGCTCTGTTGATCCTATAATTCCGGCCTTCTACTCTTGAGACGAGCCATTCTTCTGAATCTATCTTCACGACGAACTTCTCCTGATCTTAGACTTCGATAATCTACCTTTCGCATCCTACATAATCCGTATCTGACATCATATGTCTATATCACTTTGTCAGACATAACATTTTTTAAAACACTCATATAAATCCCGCTTAACCTAATACCTATTCACCCCAACTAATCTGCAACAATGGGTAAGCTTATTCACAAGTCCATCCTATCATAGCCGACTCTCGCTAACACCATATCCGTCTAGCCGCTTCAACGACATTAATCCCCTTCACCGACTTCCCGCAGTGTGTTTACTCGTGTGGACCTCTCTACGATGCCAACGGCGCCTGTGTTCCACCCGGCCTAGGTCACACTGCCCCCGCCTCAGCCTATACCGATTGTTTCTGCATGGACAGCCGTGTCTCGGGACTTTCCTACGCCGCCACCGGAATTTGCGACGACGCCTGTGTTGGCACCACCACCGCTCTCGAAGAGCTTCGCTCATGGTTCTTATCAGCCTGTGACGTCGACACCGCCACTCAAACTACAGCCACTACCTCCACCGCCTCATCATACACAAGCAGCTCCAAGTCCAAGAAAGTCTATGGCAGTTGGTAAGTTATTTCTCGTCCTACCCACCTACTACTTTGTCCTCCCAACCAAACCACTAACAGTCACTTTTTTCCCCATCCTATAGGCTTGAAGGCCACTGGCGTTGGGTCGTCGCAATTGTAGTTGTCATCTTCCTCATTGTCGGAACTTGGATTGGCGCTTGCATATGGCGTCGCCGTTATCTCCGCCGCAAGGATCGCATGTACGAGCTCGGCAAAGGCATTCCATCTGCTCATTTCATCGCACAAGACCCCCGTAGCGCTGAAGTCCCCCCCGCAGCCGAATCATCCGAAAAACCCCCCAAGAAGTGGAGAGTCCTTCAGAGAACATGATTTTTCTCGGGAACTCTTTAACAGAGGTGCTGATTTACGACTACGATTACTTGCTGTGGGGAACAGGCTTATGTTTTGTTTTTTGTGCTTTTTATCTTGCATTTTTGTACTATTGGTGTTTTTTTTCTTTGGACGGTTGCATTTGGCTTTTTGTTTCATTCTTTTCATTTTTGGACGCCGTTACGGTCTCTTTTGCATTCATACCAATGGTTCATGTTGTTGCTCCCTCGGGATGCCGCAGGCCACATTTATATCCAGTATAGTTACTCTATACATGCCTAGGATTTGGCAGTATCAAGACGTCCTACAAGGGCAAAATAAAAAAGGGCTTTTGAATTTATCTTGCGCGTATATCTACATACATACATATTCAGACATTTTCCTCATTTGTGGCTTACATCGTGCATGCGTCATCTGCCATCATCAAAACATTCATCTATTCATTTAACTTGTCTTGCTTGCTAACCATTTGCCAAACATCCTAAAATCAACCTTGAAAACTTTAAAAAAAACTCAACAAAGAAAGCAAACATCTCTACTTGCCCCGCACCGCCAGGGATAACCCATTCTCCGCACCCATAGACTCAGCATCCATGTACAGATCAATCAAGCAACTGGCCGACCACGCCTGAGTCGGGCAAGAATCACCACAGAACCCATTGTTCTTCTGCGTCAACTCGGCCAATCCCGCCCACGGACTACTAACAATCATCTGCTTGCATCCCACCAATCTTTGTGTCACCTGCTGGAAGGCCTCGGTACGCCCCTGTGCGTCATCCTCGCCACGGCGCTGCACGTCAAAGTACAGGAGTGCACGTAGGAAGTATCCCGTTGGCCACAGCCACTCCGGTCCTTGGTGATAGTTGCGGCCCTTTGACGTGGCAAAGTCGGTGCTATCTTCACTGTTGATGTAGTACGGGCGGTAGTTCATGTCGGCTGGGTCGAGCGTAGCCATGCCCGTGGGACCGCGCAGCACCGAATCCGTCAGAAGGAGACACGACCAAGCGTGACTGGGCGTGAAAAGATCGGGCGCCACACACATGGCGATCGGGAAGTTGGGGCGCAGTTGGTAATCCTCGTACTCCTTACCGGAGCGGTACAGATCCTTGTAAATGCCACGGCGGTTGACAACCGCAGGGTTGACATCGTACTTGGAGTCTTCTGCCGCATCCTGTGGAACATAGAAGCAGCGTTCAAAGTTGGCTTTGATCAGAGCAGTCCACTCCTTGTATGTGATGGTTGAACCGTCGGCCTTCTTGACAGAGTCTCCTGAAAACTTGAACTTACCAGAGGCCTGCAGCTCAGCCACCCACTTGAGAGTACTATAGAGCATACCAATGATTTCAACAGCGGCACCATCACGGGGAGTTCCGGGAACACCCTTGGATCCAGCCTTCTCACTAGAGCCCATCTTGTCCATCCAGGTGCCACAGTTGTGCTGGTTACCACCATGGACAAAACCAGTCTCCCAGTCAACCTTAACATCAATCTGGAAGCCCTCTGGCTTCATTTGGTCATCAATCTTGGGTCCTGCGTTGGCCTCAACAAACGACATGCCAGCGGCATGACGGGCAAGAGCCTCCTCAACAATCTCGCCAATGGTGCTAGACTTTGAGTAGGCCCGCTCGTCGTCAACCGGAAACCAGGTATCATCGTAAGGGAGGAAACGGCGAGGAACGCTTTCCTTCAAGATATCAAGGCCATTAGGAACCAGCTTGGTGTAGTCCTGCACACACTGTAAGAAGAACCACGTAGCATCACGAGCATTGTAGCGAGGTTCACCTCCACTCCCCAGAAGGTTGGGAATCATACCATGCTTGAGGACACTACCAAAGGCTCTAATGTGCTCCTTAGCCTCTTCGTAGCGACCAGTGCCGAGGTAAAGACCTCTGAGTGAAATCAACACATCACGGCCCCAGCAGCGAGCCCACTCAACAGCAAAATGAGGAAGACCAGCAGCCAAAGATGGAACCAACTTGTTGGGCCACAGGGAAGCAGAAGGGACCAATCCAGTCTCTTGAACGCTGACCATGGCCAGGGCTTGCATAAACCACTGTCCATTTTGGACTACAGGAGACATGTGCGCCATTGCTTGCTTCCAAGCTGCCCGGTAAGCAGTCCGGATGACCAACGCAAAATAGCGAGGGATGAGGAAACCTGGAATCTTGCGGAGACTTTCGAAACGTTCTCTCAACCACTGAGCAGGCTTCGCCAACCGTTCGTACCCAGCAACCTTGGACTGGCGCTCGAGGCGACCGACAGTGTAATCCAAGGCCCACTGACCATCACGGAGGTTCTGGCAAAGAGGGTGCGCGAGAGCATTGTCACGAATCACATCCTTCAAAATACTCCACCAACCCTGAATACCCGCGTAAACAATCTTTCCGTGACCTGGAATGTCGTATGTGCCGTCCTTGCCAGCACTAGTTGAATGCTCCTCAGCCTCACAGCGGTACAACAGGAAGTTGAGATCAATCAAGTCAAGTTCACTGAAGGCCGAAGTAGCACCACTAGTCACGAACTCATCGAGACCGGCGCCACCTTCGCAAGCAGGAATCCAGGTCTCGAAAAGAGCAACACTACCTGGTGGGAACTTTCCGGTAACAGAGATGAAGGTATCGTCGTCACGGGTTTCCAGAGTGATGGCATTGTTATCGCTCAAGGTGCTGGGAAGGCCACGAAGATATGAAGGATCCTTGGTCACGTCCTCTACGGCTTCTGCGCTGGTATCGACCTCCAGAGACCAGCTACCGAGACACTTGGCACTGGTTCCAGTAAGATGAACTGTCTCGAAGTTGCCGTTGGCATCACCGTAGCCAGGAAAAGCAGTATGGGCAATCAGGAAGTAACCCTTGCGTGTCTTGGGGTGAACACGGTGAACAGTGATGTACTGATCCTCATGGTGAACATGAACCTCATCGTAACCGTCCTTACCCATACGGGTGTGTATCTGGTTGAGAAGTTTCTTTACGCCGGCAATACCGTTCTTACCGGCGCCGATTTGAATCGCCTTGGACTTTGAGGCCTCAGATACATACAAACGAGTCTCTCCCACTAGATCGATAATCTTGGGGTAGATTTCGTCATAGCCCATGACACTACCGGAAGCACTGGAGCAGAGACTGACAACAGCAGCGTTGGGTAGGGTGTCGCGGGCATCGCGCTTTTGGTACGGAGTCTCATTGTCGTGAGTGCAATCCATGAACAAAGCCTGAACAGGAACAGGCTTAATGTTGTGAATAATCTCATGAGAGGTAACAGACGCAGTCCGCTGATGGCCACCAGCAACTTTAGCATCCGAGCGAGTGATATCATCCAGCTCAAAGCTGCCAATGGGACGGCCTCCATGGCGATGTACCAACCGACTAAGCTCTCCAGTGCTCCAGGCTTGCATGGCCTCACGGATGAGTGAACTCAAGCCTAAGCGTTTGACAAAGATATAATCAGTCTCTTCTGATCCCGAGAATAGCTCAGCCACGATGTAGATGTTGGGGCGGACGCGGCGGGCCTCATCAAGAATATGCTCAGCGACGTGAATGGGAGTAGAGTGGCAGTTGTCGATGCGAAGACCGCTGAAATGCTTGGCTACACTACGCGTGTACTGTGTCATACGATCCCACAGGTACGGGCTGTCGGCAGCAGACTCGCCATAGCGAAGCTTGACACAGTCACCCCAGACAATGACCTCACGACGAAGATAAGCCCGAGACTTGGGTCCAGCGTTGTCAATCAGGGCATTTCCACCCCAAACCCAACCATTGTTAGCCAAGGCCAACTCACCCTCAGTGAACTTGGAGGTGGTTGAATTCTTGGGAAGACGGGTGAAGTAGGTTTCAATGATAGGGCTATCGACCGTGATCTCGCCCTGCTGAGGACCATGGGGTTCCATGCGCATGTACTTGATACGGTCTGAGATTTGTCTGAGAATAACGTCAGATTCAGCATCGTATTCCTTGTAGAGAGGAAGATTGACTGTGTCGAGAATCTTGGTAATTGTTTCTCCAGAAGCTGCAGCATCCGAGCTGGCAGTATCAAACTGGCCAACAATAGCACTCAGCAGACCAGCTGCCACTTCGGCGTTAACCGAGCGTTTGTAGCGAGCACCAAGGCTATCGGTGCCCTTGAGTCCATAATCCGTCAAATACTTGGCTTGCTGTTCCACGGTCAGCGCGGCAAGCTTGGAGGCGTCAACATCCGAGGGAAAGCTCAGCTTTCCAGCCTTCCAAGACTCAAGGGCGGCGGCGGCGTCCTTTTTCACGTCAATGACGTAGTACTCCCACAACTTGATAACAGAAATCACGTCTGTCTTGATGGCCTCGGTGATTTTAGCCAAATCAGAATCAGTCTTGATCACTGTAGGAAGTCCCTTTTCCTTCAACTGGGCGCCAAGCTCCAATAGAGCGGTATCCAGAACGTAGGCAGACTCTAGCCAAGGGGCGGTCTTGAGGTTGTAACCAGCCTCTGGGTGTTCTTGCAACCACTCGCTGTTGTGTGCGGTGTGGTTGAGGACCACGTCAGTCAAACTGAGGAGGTTATGCTTTTTCTCCAAAGTCTGGACAAGGTTGGCAATATCAGACTCGCCATTGGGAAAGAAGTCGGGATCCCAGGCCAGCTGGTCGAAGAGACTGTATGGGGAATTCGAGGAGCCGCGCTTTTGGAGAGGTGTGAAGTGGACCATGTTGTAGCCGCGTTCCGAGATTCCGTGGAAGTGAGCATCCCAGTCTTGAGGGTATTTGCCCATGAATTTGGACAGCACAGAAAACACCGACAGACCAGACAGAGGCAGGGCATCGTTGTTGATGGTGAGAAATGGCGCTACATCAATGTAGTAAAGCTGAGTCTTGCTGTTCTCATTCTTGGCAACCAGGGTTTCTCCGAGAGAGGGGAGTTCTGCGTAGGTGATATAGTAGGCAAACGCGCCTGGCTCATTGATCGTAATGTCGATCTCGATGTTCTTAGAGAAGTTGGGTACCAACCTATTAACCAAGATTGAGGTTAATATCACAGTCTGCAATGAATGGATTTTGATATATGGATCTTGGACAGTGATGTCTCAGTCCAGTGAACTTACTTGAATTCCCGAAATTTGTCTCGTCTGAATTCGGCACCCTTCTCTGGGATATTGATCCAGAGGCTTCCGTGGCGGCAGATAGAAGAGGTACCTTCAATGACAAAACGAACAACAAAAGGATCGGCGGTTTTAGGAGCCAAGTAGACATATTGACCAGCCACATCGGGAGAACCGTCATCGTTCAACGGCAAGAGGTAGACCTCGGCCGTTGGCAGGGGTGTGATTGTCATGGTTGTGTGTGACAGAGGCTCTTGACGTAATGTCGGTTTTGAGTGTGTGGAGATGGAATACTATATGCAGATATGTCGTGAACTGCAGCTTAATGTGATTGCAAATGAAGCTCGGCTGCGTGGTGGTGTGCTTAAACAATGACCGGAATGTCGGCGCAATCGATTGGGGCGATATGTATATCGTCTCAAGTATAGAAACAGAATATATGAGAAAGATGTATACCCGTGAAAATATAACGAGGTTGAACGGGGTTACTACGAAAGTCTGTGCCGCAGTTTTCTCTTTTTTTCTTCCCGTAGCCTTGCGGTTCAAGACTTTAACCGGCGAGGGAGTAGTCGTGATATGTGAAGGTGCTATCGTAGGTAATACACGTTACAATGCCGTTCAAGGGATAAAGGGGTCGCTGTGAAAGAAGAGTAGATATACAGGACAAAAACAAGACAAAATGGACAGAGTCACAAGCAATACAAAAGGCAAAGGTTCTACGAGCCCAACGATACTGGGAATGGGGGATATCGTCTTCTTCTATATCGGCTTGGGCCTACATCCCCCTTCAATCAGGCTCCTGTCCAACACGGCCCAAATGCATATACGCGAGTACAATCCCCACAAAATATCACAGTCGACTGTAACTTCTGATATTCCGCGCCATTGTGATACAACCATGACGACTATATCCGACATCTTGCCGTCCCATGGCTCCCAAAGTAACCCTCCAGAGCTTGAGGTTCCATGGTCTAGATAGCTCCGGTACCCAATGAAACCCCAAACCCCGCTCTTAACCCCACCATTAGAACCCCATAATATCGGCATTGCCCAGTCTAAGCATCGTGGATTGGCCCCTCCCCCGCTCTATGCTACTCCTTGCAGTTGCCCCTCATTGACTGCATTGGGTAACACATTGGCGAGATCCTCGGTCCCCCTTGAACGTAAACCTTGGGGCTTGAATATGTCATCAGGCTCCGACCAAGCCAATTTTACGGGCCTCTTTTTAAGCTATGTACTGTGCTATATCAAGGGCTAAACCTTCCTATTTCAATTTTAGTTTTATCACAGGCGCTATGCCAGGGTTGAATTAAGGTGTGTTTGAATGGGAATGAACGAATCTATGTCCAATAGTATTCAGGGCCGGCAAAACTACTGTCTACTGGGGGTTCATCTTTTCATCTGGATTCATTTCTCAAGAATAAATCTGTTGGCTGTATGTAGTTGCTTCATAAATGAAAGCTCCCTTGGGAGTACTATATAGACAAATAAAAACTGCACCACTAACTGGTCGAAAACAAGTCGCATGGTAAAGCGAATTACTGGCCATCATGGCTTTGAACCCTAGTATTTCAAGTCAACCCTTGGGAATAAATGATGCGCTTTGGATAAGTGAGGATATCTGATCTTCCGGACACAAAAATCTATGCACTGCATCATAACGGGCATCAGTCGACACCGACATATTTCACCATTACTCTAAGACACCTAGATACACACATACACATGCACATGAACCCATCACCGCTCACAAACTTCACTATACTGCAAACAGCATGAGAAAACAGCACGCAGTGTCTTCCAAAAACGGCAAACAAACCCCCAACCCTAAAAAGTCACGATGTTTGTTTCCCCCGAAACGCCACACTTAAGGTGGGAGCACAGATTCACTGGAGAATGGAGGGTGTGTATGTTGAACCCTGTGTAGGGTTTTTTGACGTATGAATTTTGGTGGGATGGACAGCAGCCGATCACAAGAATGGACGAGAAAACGAGAAAACTTGAAAAGAGACAAGTATGTGGTTGGGAGGAGGAGAACACAGCCTCTTTGCGGGAGGGCTTCTGTTCATGTGATCCTGAATTTTTGACGCCTGTGCCCGCAAGTTGTCTCATACTAGAACTTTCATTCTGGGGGTTCCGGGGCTTGATAGAGAGCCCCCGGGGGGACAACAGCGGCGCTTCGGGGGGTTGGCCGGGATGGAGACAACAGGTGGGCTTGCTACAAGATGGACATATGTACATACACACATACACACACTCTACCCGGCAACAGCTTCTATTTTGGAACCTGAGGTGTCACTTGTTGTCTCGTCATGCAGTATCCAGGTTGTGCGGCCTTGGAGATGCGTTCGCTTGAAGGGAAAGTTGTCTCCACAATGGAGAGACAGATCCCCTTATTGAAAGAATCCCCTGATGTTGCCGCCTGTACCCCCACAGCACCTCTCCAATAAGTAGCTTGGCTCCCGTCGGACCGTCACCCGAGAGAATACCGGCATGCCATAAAACATAAGCATAGAACATGCTAGAGCGTAGATTGTTTTCTCACTGGCGGTCCCGTGCAAACGTATCGTGAGTAACCAATTGAGGGAAATAGAACGGAATAAGATAATCCGGTGTCACGGTATAGTAACCGGAGACAAGCACATGTCTTTATTACCATGTCAGTTGTTTTGGCGGAAACATGTTACTAGGCCACTGTTTATTCGGTGCAACGTCAAAACTGCGACCTCGGTCTCCAGTCTATTCGCCGAGCTATCGGACCGCGACGATCACCTCTTGGATTGCGTTTCGAAGGGAATGTGAGGCTTCATGCATATGTTTCAAGAGAAAACAAAGTATCTCGGACAGCAAGTTTTTATGAACCCGGCCTCCGTTTTCTCATCAATTCATTGTGATATTGTATGACGTTGAATATCCGCCAGCTTCAAATGCAACATCAAGCTCCCATGCACCTTGATATGAACCTCAGACCCTCGAACTGATCCTAGCAATCCCGCAATCCCATTCTCTACCAAAAAGTCCCGATTTAAGTTCAATTGTCCCTACACGATATACAAAATAATATACCAAAGTGCATCGATCTTTAAACCGCACCCCACAACTACCGCCGCACGACAAAAGCCTCACGCGAGCACTCCATCCTCCGACGTCACCGCGCAAAGTGTAGGATGCAGAGCCAGTCCCAAGGATCGCCAACAAGCAATGCTCTGAACACTGCTGGCAGACTGGGATTCGTCCACCATGGCTATTTCCCCGCACGCTCTCGGACTACGATGGCATCGTGACGTAAGGTGGTGAATTGCTTTGCCGCGCTGGTACTGCAGCACGATGAAGGCACAGAATAGTTGTGTTATACATGCTGGTTACGGTCGGTCAACCGGGTCTTGTGAGTGATTTTTGATAGTTTCACAGGATGTTAGTCTGTTTGTGAGATCACTGGTACAAGATATGGACCATAGATCTCAGGGTGTGTGGCGAAAATGAACTTATCTAGATGGATGATTTAACCCAATTAAAGTTACCGCAAAACTCCGACATGTACATCCTAGAAAATTCTAAGTCTGAGACATATTGCCACACGCAATCGATAGAAAACTCAGATATACACCAAGCGGACATCTCCAAATTTCTTAGCGCGATGGACACTCCGAAAAGGCGGCTCTACGGCTCTATGGAAGTTTTCAAGGCGATTGCATTTGGTGCTTTGATTTGAGACATATCCTTTTGGCATTACCTATGAATGTACATGTCGCTTCACCGCTTAGTATTCCCTTGGGTCAAAGTAGAGAAAACATATGCATGTTGAGAATCGAATGTAACATGGCATACAGCCTCATATACCCGAATGAATTTCATATGCATGAGTAAGGTCACAACCGTATGAGAAGGAAGAAACCAGTCACTATAGTTGTGGGAGTGCAACTATCACATCATACATATTGGAATAGACTCAGAGTTCGGCTCATGATTCTGACAGCCCCCTGCAACAAGTGACATGTTTGTGTGTCGCAAGAAATGTTCCTTGAGTCAAAGGGCATCTGAGTCGTAAAATCATAAGGCTGCTCCACTTATACGCATCATTGATCATACCAAGGACCAACTAACGTGGTATTCAAAGGCCAAGCGTCCACTAATTGCATATTTCTTTCTAGAAGGTTACATTGAAATCACGGTGAGAGTAAAGAATGTGTGTGTAGTAGTAGTAGGACTGGTGCTATTATGAATGCTAATAGACTAAGGTATCGTGTCCTCCTAAGTAGGAAAAGCAAAAACAAATCATGACAAGAGGTGTAATCTATATGTAGATGAAGGCCTCTTAAAAATCAAAAGCGAGAGACCAAAGATCAAAATCAAAAAGACAAAAAAACGCCCAAACAAGTTCCCAAAACAATAGCCTTTTACTCTCGTACCCTGAGAGAAGCCATGAAGCCAATTCCTGTTGGCGAGCGGCAAGTACCAGTTGAAACCAAAATCATGAAAATCGAGAAAGCAGTAGCTTAGTTGTCGGAAACAAGATCGGGGATCTCGTCGACACTGTGCTTACCCTCAAGGATACCGGCAACGGCGCTGAAGAGGGGGTACTCAGCAGTAAGACCCCGGGTCTGGAGGAAAGAGTAGACCTCGTGGGCAGTGGAAGTACCCTGGAGCATCTGACCGTTAAGCTCGCGCTTCTCGATCTCAGCAACAGTCTTGCCCTCCTGGACAGCGAGCTTGGCGCAGCGGAAGTTGCGGCCACCGCAGCAAGAGGTAATAAGATCAGCAACACCAGCAGACTCGTCAGTGAAGGTAGCACGGTCGGCAGTGGAGAAGAAAGCCTTGCCAAACTTGACCATCTCGAGCAGACCAACACGCATGATGGCGGCCTTGGCGTTGTCACCCCAGCCGCGACCCTCGACGAAACCAGCAGCGAGAGCAACAACGTTCTTCAGAGCACCGGCAAGAGAGACACCGGCGACGTCAGAGACGACACGGACGTGGAAGTAGTTGCGGTGGAACAAGCGCTTGAAAGTGGTCTGGTCAATGGGAGCGTACTCCTGGGGAACAGGGGTGAGGGTAACAGTGGACTTCTTGCCGCAAGCATCCAAGTGGAGAATGTCATCATCGGAAGGAGCCAGAGAGGAGCGAGAGTTGGTGCGAGAGAAAGAGTCGACACGAGGAGGGTCATAGGCGATGGTGGTCTCGGACCACTTCTCGCGGGCAATCTCAGAGGCGAGGTTGGCGCCGGAGAGAGCACCGCAGTAGATGTTCAGGCCCTTGCCAATAGACTCCGAGAACAGGTGGATACCATCATCAGTGACGTTAACACCCTTGATGCAAGAGATACCACGAGCAAACGGCAGAATGTGGCCAGTAAGGTCACGGCAAGCCTTAGCGATGAACTGATGGGGAAGGTTGAAAATGAGGATGCTAGAGTCCTTGACAGCATCCTGGACGGATGGGTTGGCAACAAGGTTGACAGGAAGCTTAACACCAGGAAGGTACTTGACGTTCTCGTGGTGAGTGTTAATGATGTCAGTCAGCTTCTGGGGAGTATCGCCGATCTTGGCATCGTAGTAAGGGCTGGTCTCAGGAAGAGTAATGTTCTCCTCGTAAACCCACATCTGAACCTCCTTCTCGAAGAGATCGGAGTGCTCAGCGCAGTTCTCAGCGACAATCTTGGCAATGGTGCAACCCCTAGAAATTGTGTTAGTAACTGAAGTAGGGTAGACAAAGATTATGATTGGTGGAGTGTGCATTTACACGTGAGTGTGATGTAATGGCGGAGACCATCAAAGCACAAACACAAACTCCATGTGGATGTGACTTACCAGTTGCCGGAACCGACGACGGTAACCTTGTGCTTCTTCTCAACGAGGCTGGAGGTAGTCATTTTGACGGTTTGGAAAGGTGAAGTAGTTTTGTTTGGATATGTAATGGTTCGTGGGAACGAAGTACAACGGCGCAGCTGTTGTAGAGAAGTTGAAGAATTTATGGAACAGATATAGAAAGACCTGACAAGAGATGAAGTTGAGACTGGAAAAGTTCGATGGAAGAGAGGAGTTGATTGATGGAATGTGTTGATGATGAACATGAAAATATTCGGTGTCAAGAAGGGAAGTGACGGCTTCTTATATATTAGAGAATGTAACAAATGGAATCTTAGTTGGAACAGTGTCTTAGAGGGTGTCGAGTTAGGCAAATCCGGATGTGTAGGCGGTGGTCGATGTAGTCGAGGTTCTGTCTCGGGTGTAAAGGTGTGTAGACAGCCTCCAAAGTTTCCCCTGCCCGCCGAAAAATCCACCACCAGTTGTTGTAGCTGCCCCAGGGTCAATGTGTCAACGATAACACCTTCAGCGTCTTTAATTGCACGCCCCCCCTCCCCGCCGCTAGAAACAGCGGGGCAAGACGCCACCTGTGGCATTTCTGCACCTACCACGCTTGTACGCTAGCACAGTACGGACTTCCGTTTTGGGACTCGGTACTGGTGTCAAAATCGCCCTCCCGTTCCTGAACTGACGGACGTTGTCAGAGCTCTCTTCTGCCTTCTCGGTCCCCCGTGCCCGGCGCTTTCCTAGAGCCCCTCTCCCCCGGTCCGACTTATCCACTTCGCCTGGGCCGTGTACCCACAAACCCTGCACAATGTCGTCATAACAAGTGAGTGGTCAAAAGAATATATACATCATGACCTGAGATTCGTTACCCTTGAATCCTGCTATATCTTTTGGGGCTTCTCGGAGGGTTAAGGATGGGGCTAAGTGGACACGCCGCGCACCTACAGAGCGTATCTTATCAGCTTTGACTACTACTTTGAGGCTTTTGAGATGCTTGGTTTGTCACTACAAGAACGAGAGCGGTGCGATACTTGCTGTTTTGGGTGAAGCCCATCTAGGGTACCTAGTCGCTAGGTACTTTTGATTGCGTATTATGGCACGAAAGGTACATTGGCGCCAAGTATCGGGTGTCTTGCGACAAAGCCGACGAAGGTGTTTCTATACTCATGGATCCATTAGTCGACAACCGTATCGTAGTCCGTCGGCTGCAGACACGCTCTCGGACATACCCTCATCGAGTCTAGCTAGGTGTACCATAAGTTCAGAATATTCATGATGTGAGCATAGATTACACCGGGCGATAACAATGACGACGGTTCACAATGAATGAGTCTTAATGAACAACGGCTTATAGGTCAGTGTATGCAAGTGAGAACGACTGAGAAACTCAAAATCAGTGACGACACATAGATATATTGCCACCTACCATTCACGACATGAGGGGGATGCATCTAAGTCAACCAGCACGAACATGTCGCCACCCCCCCCAAATGTTGAAGGTGTAACTCTGTACATCAATGTGATCCCGCATCTGCGGTGACCACGGACCATACGCCAAACAACCACATGTAAGCGCCGTGTGTTTCTAACAACATTCCAGTGAAGTTGATTCGTTCAACTCTCATCTTTTGCCACCTTATTTTCATGATGGTGGTTCAGAAGTTCGTTGCACGTCATAGGGCGGTTCAGATGTTATCGGGGTAAGATCCATCGTCATCCCGCTTTCCAAGGGCGATAAACTACAGGTGTGGTGCTCGAGCCACAAATCAACAAGATATCAATGTCCAAGAAGATCATCCTCTTCCTTCGAGCCCACTTCCAACCGGCTATTTTGAGCAGTTATGTCGTATGTACGGCTATAGCAGGAGATTGTTGTTTCAAAGGGGTCCAAGAACGAATTATGGCATCACAGAGTCAAGGGATACATCTGGGAGCATCCTAGATCCGTCAGTGGTTGTCGAGGCGCCACAAGTGACGAAATGTAGTTGAGCCGCAAAAGCTTATGTCATGAAACATCATGCCAAGTGAAATGAACGAAACGTATATGTCTGTATACACTACAAACTGAGAAGTAACAAACAAAAAGTTTAAACATGTTTCCGCTATGCATTTGTATCATGACAACTGGTGTGGAAACTTTTACCAGCACTTGATTTATCGGCTCCAAATATGAAGCGAGGTCTCATGTATGGAGCCGAAGACCCTTGTCATTATGAAGCCAGCCCTGTGTGAATTGTTGATACTAACAGTCCTACACGCACATACATACAATTCCAACTGTCCTGTCTCAATGTAAGCGGGGTCGTCGTGCGGTTTGACAAACGCCCCGCCCCGCCCGGGGCATGTTCGACTATTGTAAGTTCATATGTAGCGATGCACCACTTACCGTTACGAAAGCGGGGCCTTTCTACATCTGGTACCAAGGGAGGGAAACGGCCGTGTGTTGTTCTCGCCAGATCCGCGTTTGCCACCTTGGCCACGAAGAACCTATGCACCACGGGAGCGGCGAACTCAGAGACATTTCTGCATGTTCCTAGAATTATGGATCTCGGAGAAGTGCCGTCGAATGTCTTAGACTGGGGTGGCCGAGGGGATCACAAATACTTCTAGCTCAACTGCCAGATGCAAAACGTCAATTCTACGACATCCTATGTCTTGAATCCCTCGCTCATAAGTCGTACTGCTAGTCCGTATACTTGTATACTTAGCCACGACAGAGGCACTAACAAGTCCGTTATAACCACCCCCGTAAGAGGCACCAGTGTAGGACTCCATAACGGCCGCCGTTCCAGCTCATACAGGCAGATGTCTAGTGCTCGGAGCGGGACCTACGGTGTTATGTCCGCCCCACCATTATGCCTACATGTCCTGTTACAGGCTTGCATCGGGAACCTATCACTGCAGCCGCTGGTGCCATTACGGTGACCGATCCACCCCTTAATCCTGCTTCCGACGCTGCGAAGTGCATGGTAGTGTCTGTTCGGAGCCTTGTGGGGCCTGGAAACCTGGACGGGCGCTGCCAGGGAGGGGCGTCCGTATACGCGGACCCGTAGTGTCTAGTTACTTTTGGCCTCCGTTGTACTGTCGGGATGGCGGATGTGGGTCCATGTCCGAGAGTGAAAATCCTTATGCTGGCCGGGAGAGTTGACAAGTCAATATCACTTGTTTTGGATTGTTGCTGTGTTCACCTGGACCAGTCAATAGTTGTGATGCAAACAAACAATGCAAAGACAATCTTGACAGTTAATGAGGCTTAGATGGAAGAACTACAACGGCTCTAGTGTGTCTAGGAAAAAGGCTCATTCAGGTCAGCTCGTGTGAGCTGGTACATAACAGGGAACATGCACTACTAGGCGCTACTTTAAAGATGCCATTTACAAATCCCCTGGTGCCCTCCTACTAATGCACCAGGCACACAACATGCAATTGGCTGCATGGAAGATACATGTTTATGTCATTTCAGGTGCATGTCCATATACTTTTGGCTACATATTGACGTCATGTTCCTTACACAGACAACGAATCCCTACACATGCGCCTTCAACTCGCGTCGGTGGGTGATGTGTGGGATGCGTGTTCAACGCATCTTAGCTGTTTAGTTGGTTCCAAGGAATAGTTTCCGACATGGAAACCCTCCTTCCAATATCAAGAGGTCCACAATGTAGCAATCCGCCGAGTTTCCCTAATTTGATAGATTTCGTTGTTTGTATCTCAACATAGACGTCATAACCACCGTCATTTTGCCACAAGGACACGGACGTGTACGTTGTGTAGGCACCGTATTACCACACCAGTCTAGATCACCATAAGCCATGTCTGTTCGCCTATGTGATTCACATTTGCCGCTTGGCATAACTCCTATCTCACACATGAGGCTCTATTCATCGTGTGGCAACATCGCCTTCCCGCCCGCAACCCTGTGTGTGACAAACACCCAAGAAGTCAACTCCGGTGTTTCAATACCCTCGCAAACAAGGACACCATAACCGAACAGGAGGGGTGAGTGGGTCCCGGCAATCCGCCTGGCAAATTCCAGTTGAGGCTCGTTGTGCAGAAAATCCAACGGCATGACAAGGCAAAAGGCTAATTGTGAAGCTGAAACAGTAACATTATACTCTATTTACCCGGTCTATGTGGCTCATTGTCTATCTCTCATATGCGTGTGTACATGTCCCCTTACACAACCTCATATCAAAGTGTATATTGATTTCGGACCATCTCTGTTGGCTGCATGTCATCCGCATTCGTTCTGCATGACACAAGCCCTGTTTTCCTGCCAACAAGCAAAGACTATGCCAATAGTGGCTTCCTCTCATCCGGCGCCTGTTCATCCCCGACAACTACTGCCGAATTCTGCAGATCTCCCGCCTCGGCCGAAGTAGTGCGCTCGCCGTCACCAAACAAAGGCTTCATAATGTAATCGTAGTGCAGCCAAACGCAATTGGTGGCAACATGGAATACTACTCCCATCCATGGGGGGAATCTACCATCCTTATCAGCGAGCAGCCTACCTGTGAGCATCAAGAAGATAGCATAAGGGAGCCAAGTGGCAATAGTGACAAGTCTTCCAATGCGCTGGCGGATAGATGTGCGAGTGTAGGCATTCAATGACTGCAAGTATTGTTGATAGTCTTCTGGCAACTCATTTTCTGCTGCTCCTGTCACAATCAGATTGAGATACCTATGACTAGGCTCCGAATAGCCCTTGACAGGTCGCTTGTAAGGCGATGCTAGACGAAGCCATAACTTAGTCCACCAACCCTTCTTAGGATCTTCTTCGTCATCCCCATCCTGAGGTACTGAATCATCCGACTTCTTGGGCTCCTTATCATCCGGCTTGTTGGGCTTTCCTGGCACATCTGGTGTTTCGGGGACATCGGGTATGTCGGTAGGTGTATCGGGTAGGTATAATGTGCGGGCGATGAATGGCCGGGGAACCGTAGGATTAGGCCGCTCGGGGATTGAGATGGTAGGTGGGAGTGGGATGCAAGGAACGAATATCTCCTGATATCCTGTACCTCCACCTTCTTTGGCCAAGATTTTGGCATAGTCGCTACGGGTGATTTCATAGACAACGCCGATAAGCCCTTTCGTCCACCCTGGATTCTTCGGACCATCGATAGGAGGTAATACTGGAACGGGGTTGATCGGGGGTGGCAACGGATCTTTAGGAACCTCGCGGAAAGCCGTGTTTGCAAAGCATGGCTCCAAAAAGGGGAGACCAGGGAGATCAAATACCAACTGCAGAGTTGGTGCGGTGACGTTTACTTTGGCCATTGGCCAGGCTCCCTTTTGCTGGGTCATGATTTTCCAATTCAGGTTGGAGCCGAAAGCAAGGTAAAGGACCGTATCAGCTTCATCTTCCACCTCCTTAGACACTACAGTGTCGACCTTGACTTCAGATTGCGCCAGTCGGGTCGAGCTGATTGCTGGTAACTCCGCTGCGGATTTCATATCCTTGGGATTAGTGCTCATATTGCGAAAATAAAAAGAAACAAAATTATAATTGAAATGTGTTGTCGTTGTTGTTAAAGGGTTTAGGGTCAACCTGCAGAACGTAGTGGTATTCAGTTAGATGTGAGTGAACGAGGGAATGGAGACGCAATATATGGACAGATCACGATTTCAA